>JAOXXN010000446.1:73001279-73015477 GCA_026770055.1 Myrmophylax atrothorax | reverse complement strand
TGTAACACCACTACAATTCTGTGTATGTTCAGAATCAGTATCTATCTGAGGACATCTAGGCTGCAGCAGAAATCATGCATTACACATTGTAAAATGCTGACAGAAATTAAGATTACTTTTTTAAGTGTCTTGAAAAGCCTTAAGATGCCTTTGAAATAGTGGTCAAACAGGTTTGTCTTAGTGAGGAAAGACAGAAGTTACTGTATATACACATATCAAATCATATACAGAAAGAGAATTCTACTCATTCTACAAAGCAGCTCTTCACCACAAAAGTAGCAAACATGAAGGAATTTGTATAAAAAGTAGCGTATTTTTAAATGATTATGCTGATCAGATACATAATAGACTAATTACTGAATTAATTTGAAAAAAGCAGAATAGGCAGTGTTTAACTTGACATGAACTCTTACCTAGAACATCTTTTGGGTGCTCAGGGACGAGAACTTTCCATTTGGATTCCTCTGGATCACTGAAGTCAATGTTGATTAACTGGTAATTCGGAGAATGGCGGTTTGTCTTGAAAGTGAACACTGTTCCTTCATTGGTGACATACTCATACTCAGCTTCAAAATTATCTATCAGTTTCACCCATTGAAGAATTCCTAAAAGATCAAACATAGAATTCCTCATCTCCTGAAACAAAACATTTTAACATCTGAAGGCAAGGCCTTCCTGACAATTGTTGTAGGCTCTTTCTTGAACAATGCCCATGACCAAAAACAGTACAACTATGGAAAGACCAAAATGATTACTAAGCACTAAGAACTTTCAAAGAATTCTCCGGATTGACAGGCTGCAGTGGAAAAATTCTAGTTCACCGATATGTTAACATAACTGGTTTTGAGGAATTTCTAGCAAAATACATATTCTAGAGGGTTGATAGGGAGAATTCAATTTCATTCTTGAAAAACCTGGATGTTAACATTTTAGCTAACTGTACTTGTCCTTAGGAGGTGGCAAGCTTCTGCGGAACAACGTTTTGGGGATTTTGTTTCTTGAGTTGAAAGCGAAATTTCTCATGTTGAAGTTTATTGTACTCATTCAAATAGCATAATTTCTATTCTGTGGGAAGTTCTGGGCTTTTAAGGAGAATGGAAAACTTTTAATTCAAAGGTTTTTTTTTTTCAGAAATTAAAAAACAATCCAGCAGCATTTATTTATATAGTAACTTTAGAAAAGCCATTTAAAACAAAATTGAATAATTGAAACCTTAGTGCAGTCTTTTGACTCAGCTGCAACTCTTCATTCTAAGAAGTCTGTAGAATATCACAGGAACAGAAGTGGACTTCTCTCAAACATGAATCGGCTCAGTTTCAGACTACGATACAGAGTAAGTAGTATTGACTCAACCTGGAATTGGGATTTTAAGACTCCACTACTTTTTATTTACATTTTACTGTTCTGCAATAGGTCAAAGCTAGTAGAAAGAAAAAGCAGCAAGGTTAGATAAGATATGTAATATACTTGGTATCCCCACAACACAACCTATCATCCAAACCTGCTATTGTTAAGTATCATAGATCAGTTGTGCTGAAAAATCAAAACCCTTACTGATATATGAAATCTTAAATTGATCAGCTCTTGTTATGTATTTGTATCTTAAAATAATATTTGGTGCACACTCTGCCTCTTTCCTAAAACTAAAGGTTGGGTCTTTGCTTTTAAGTATATACAAATAAACTGTTCATAAATCTGTTTATGAAAATCTAGAATGTAATGTTTGCATCAATAAAAAAAGCATTTCAGCTTATTTTATAATATTAAAAGCTGAGCAGAATCATTAATGAAAGTAGATCTGAGCTGAGCTGTAATTACTGTAAGTTTAAAAAAAGAAAAGAAAATTGAGGAAGCAGTGAGATGACTAAGGTAATTTTAAACCCATTAGATGTAATAACAGAGTATAGCCAGGCCTGGTACATTCATAAAGCTCATGTCTTTTAATTGCCGTTTTCGTTTAAGGAAAACTTCCCTGTCTCTTCATGCAAAGTGATAGATTAGCCAATTACTGCTGTAATAAACTTGGTATCCTGTCTCTGAGTGAATACCTTGCCTGTTAAACCTTGATTTTTGCTGAGGTCCAAAGTTTTGCCCTTCTCAAGAGATTCCATTTTGAAGAAAAATCCTGCTAAGTCACTCCAGTTGCTGTGAGTTCTACAGACAAAACCTGCTTTGATGACCAGTAAAACAAAGAAAATCCAGCCTGCAGTGAACACTGACAAACACCAGTGAAACTTTTAATGCATAAACATTTTAGTAAATAAAAACATTAACTGCAGTGTTAACACCACAACAACGTCAGAACATGTTGGTACAGTAAAATCACAAGCGAGCAATTCAGATCTATATAAGATCCTGTAAGACTGAAGCCAGTCCTGCACAAACCCTGAGACTTAGCTATCAGCTAGAAGTAGCAAGCAGCTTAGCTGCTGCTGGCTGGTAGGGAGTAGGTTACTCCCCAAGAATTCACACAGTAGGTTCTCACAGAACTCTGCAGGTGTGTGGAAACAGCCAGGATAAGTTAATATAAACATTGGACTTGTGAGATATGGGTTATAACCAATTAAAGGTTCTAGCGTGGTCGGGTGAGACACTTTTTAGCCAATAAGCTGTAGTTCTAACCCAATATAAACCATGTGCTATGTGTAATAAATGTCTTTACTATAAACCTCATAGGCTTGTTGTGTGAAGTCCTTTCTCTCCACCGAAAATTGTTTACTTTAACTGGTGCCCGATATTGGGATTACTTTAGGAACATTTGTATTTTAGTATCTGACAGAATAAACCATTCTGGTAAAGAACAAGACTTTAGAAAAAGGAATCACCAGACTGTTGAAAAAACCCACTTTTTAATCGTAAATCTGCACAATAGTTGTGTCTCCGTAAGTGCAATAGGACTTGGATTCCATGAAGAAAAAGGACAATAATGTGGTATTAGGGATTTACACTGCTTCCTTGCTACTCATTCACCCACTCCCAAATGAATAACTAGTAAAAAAGCAAGAGGGTTGATGTTCTGCAGGGGTACACTCAGTTGTTATTGTACAAAAGCAAAAGCATTCATCTTATTAAAGTGGATGTTATACAGTCCTTAGAAGACAAATACTGCAGATGAATTACCTCTCAGTGAGTGTCTCACTGAAGTGGTTAAATAAGGCCATACCTAACCTAAGATCAGAGGCAATAATGAGGCAGCCACAGGCAGCTAAAAGAGACAATTGCATCAGAATTACTGTACAGAGTATGTGCTGCAGTTTTCCAGTGAGAGGAAGAAACCCTCTGCAATGACACAGATATCACATGTAAGAGGATGCTTCTTTATGGCTGGTTGCAGATGACCTAGTTGTGGCTGTGACTGAAAGGGATGCTCTAGCATTGCCTTAGATTCTCCTGCTTAGCTCTTTCCTTTGAGCGAGGAATAACAACCTGGTGACAAACACAGCCAGTTCACTGGTCACTAATATGGCTGAAAACTGATGGGGATACTTACATCACTTATCTCCAGGTCATTCCAGTGGCAGCACAAGGAAGGGGCAGACCTATGCAGCTTACTAGCGTGGCATTGTCCCCCCTGTCAAGCACTCTGGCCTTGCCTCTCGGTAACAAAAAGAACTGTCTCTAAGTTATGACTTCAGAAAGTACTGAAAAAACAAAGTGAAGGATGAGCACTTAGCTCATTTTTTATTAAAGGAAAGGAGGGGAGGGAGGAGTTGAAGAACTGGATCTTGATAAGACATTTACAGATACAACCAGCAGCCCTGTTGAGAACACGAATTTTTGAGAAGAGTCACTGAGAAGTGGATTTGTAGTTCAGGATATCCTTAACACCTGAAACACTTCAGTTTAATCCACAAAAGGATACAATGAAACAGATTTATTATATATAGGAGAAGCAGGACAGTTTACTGTATACTGCTGGTATACCTTAATCCTTTGCCCTGCCAGTCCTTACATTAAAACACATTCCTGAAAAGATAGAGATGGCTTTGCCTACATATCTTATACCAGCCAGTTATCCATCATCAAATAATTGCAGTAGAAGAAGAACTGCAGGTAGAAGACAGTAAAGCCACACCACACAACAGAAAATCATAATCTTATAGAACTAGCCTTTCTGCAAAGGACAAAAGAAACATCCAGTGAGCAGGCAGAATTTTTAAATAAAATTTTTGGATCCACAGAAGATCAAAAGGGAAACTGTATCAGTAAGCATCACAGAATAAGCTCTCAATCTTGTACTGGCCTCTCAGCATAGTAGAACACTCACTGTTTTGCAGAGAGCTCTGTGTGCTGAAGCAGGCCTGTAACTGAATGATGACAACGACAGAATGAAAAGCTAACATGAACAAACTGGTAACAGCATGAATGATCACAAAGTCTGTTACCAATGCTCTTTAGACAGAGCAGCTGAGAGTCACTGATCGTCAGTTCACAAAATGTTCTCAATACTTACTTTTGTATTTCATGTTTCATGGAAAGGTCAAACAATCAATTCATGGCAAATAACCTCTCAACTGTGTCTGCTGGAGAGACAGGGCTTAGTAATCAACTAGTGGTAGGGTTCTCTGATATTGTGAAAAAAGTTTTCAAAAGGAAAACACTGGCATTTGGCTTTTTTCATGTACTCGAGCAGTCCAAGATACAAATGTTCATCTCCACAAATTTATATTACATTCTGACTTAGTTGTATTTTTTGCCAGACAGTTTTTCTGGAAAGGGGGTAGTCTGAGAACTCTCAGAAAATGAACCAACAGGTTTGGCTCATAACAACAACGGAACAGGCTTTCTAACCAAGTGAGTTATACCACATTTTATTATGGAACCTGCACATTTGATTATGGAACCCGCATTAATCAGGTAAACTTCTACTCAAGGAAAGATCCTGATTTTTCAACTTCTAGATTTTCATAAAATCATAGAATGATTTGGGTTGGAAGGAATCTTAAAGGCCATCTAGTTTAAACCCTCCTGCTGTGGACAGGGGCATCTTTACCTAGATCACGTTCCTCAAAGCCCCATCCAACTCTGACTCGGGATGGGGCATCCACAATCTCCCCAGACAACTCCTATTACAGTATTTCACCACTCTCACAGTAAAGAATTTCTTCCTAATATGTGATCTAAACCCGCCCTCTTTAAGGCCATTTCCTCTTTTCCCATCACACACAACCTCTTTAGCTTTCTTGCAGGCCCCCTTTAGGTACTGGAAGGCCGCAATTAGGTCACGCTGGAGCCTTCTCTCCCCCAGACTGAACAGGCCCTGCTCTCACTCCAGTTGTGCAAGTCATACAAACATGTTTCCATGATGGCAACTATGTCACAATATTCCTGCTGCACTATGGCTTCCAGCTTCTCCTGATTTTTGCCCATGCTGCATGCATTGATGTAGATGTACTTCAGCCTCGCTACTGATCCCACCAACCTTCTGCAGGGAGAAGCCCTAATTCCTATGTGACCATTCTCAGGCACTTCCATGGTTTCTAACACATAATAACCTCTTGAGTCTTAGCTGCCACTTAGGTCTCCATCTCCTACCTCCACAGAGATGGCATACCAAAGGACCTTGCTAACAAAATAGTTAAACTCTACAATTTATAATCCTGTCCGATAACATTCAGCTACTGCATGTCACATTGCCACAGTTCAGTACAAGTACTTACAGACTGTATTCTCACTGTATTATTTCTCATCCCATCAGAGAGCAGCCTGTATATACCATTGATACTGCTTAATATTTAGATGCAACAAAGAATCCAGTATTACACTGCTGTTGTTCCAGAGTGTGTCAGAACAATTTTAGTTTGCTTCAGTTAGTTACAGTACACAGCTTACAGCAGTGTGCAACACTTTCCTATGTGAAATGAGAGCAGAGCAGAACAGATCATGGCTAAACATTGATCCATTGTGCCCATCTCTGCCTCAGCTGCTCTACGCTGAAAGCACAAGTGTACTAAAAACCTCAGTGCATACGAGATTTTTATTTCACATGCAAACCTCAAGCCCCTGCACTGATATTAATTTTTTTTGTTCTATTTCCCTTATCTGCAGTGGCATCAACTGTGCATCTTCACTTGATTTGCACCTTTCAACTGCCTAAGATTTTTCTTTGCAAATATTCTGAGTCAGCTATCCCGTTTCATGACATTACTCCGAGACCTCTGACTTTGCTCCACCAGCAGCTTTCTTGAAAAAGAAGCTAACAAAAAAAAGGAAAAAACCCCCCACAAAACACAAACAATCCAAATGCAAAACATAAAAGGTTGACAGATCGTGCTTTTGTGTAAATAACTGGCTATTGCTCCCTATATTTTATTCTCTTTATTTGGCATCTAGTGAAGAATTAGTTAGTGTAATGATTAACTAATTCAGTAACATACCACACAGTTGGGGCACAAAAACTAAGTATTTTAAAGGAAAACCACAGTTCTATTTCTTATATTTCCAATGTGAAAAACTTTCTTAACCTCCAAATGTCTGCTCTTATTACTGTGGATACTGAAGAAAGCTGGATTTCTATTTAAAAATAATATGAAAACTTTTATCCCTACTATAAATCTTCACATTTGTCACCAGAGAAGAGACCTATGAGGACAGTAACTATGAGATCTTTAGGACGACAAGAGTTTATATGTGCTGGTTTGGGCTGGAGCTGGGGGTGTTCAAGATGTTGGGAGGGGACACAGCCAGGACAGCTGACTCCAACTGATCAAGGGAATATATGGATTGATGCTCAGCATATAAAGCTGGGGGAAGATGAAGGAAGTGGGGACAATTGGAGTGATGGCATTTGCCTTTCCAAGTCACTGTTAACAGTGATGGAGTCCTGTTTTCCTGGGGATGGCTGAACATCTGCCTGCCCATGGGAAGTGGTGAATGAATTCCTTCTACTTTGCTTGTGCATGCAGCTTTTGCTTTACCTGTTAAACTGTCTTTATCTCAACCCATGAGTTTTCTCACTTTTACCCTCCCAATTCTCTTCCCCATGCCATGGAGGGAAGCAAGAGTGCAGCTGAGTGGGGCTGAGTTGCCAGCTGTGGTTAAACCATGGCAATAGTCATCATCCTTCTCTGATATCCTAGAATACTGACAAAAGCAGACAAGGAGATAGTGGTAAATATGCTGACTGAGGAAAGTTTGTAATCTGCAAAAATAACAATTATACTGACATGCGGATGAAGGTTAATCCTTTTTCACTATTGCTACTCATAACAGTAATCAGCTTAATGACACAAGGCTGGCCAGCTGAGAGTGCAGTCACCATGTAAAAAGTGTCTGATGTTCTCACTCAGAAGCACATTTCCACTGCTGAATACTGTCTCACTAAAGCAAGACAGAGCTACCAGACTTATTTAAGATACATACACTCAAACGGGCTTCCAAATTTCAAGTATTCCCTACAAGAGGAGATTTTGAAAACTGGGCCTTTACTTTGGAGTTTGTCACAGTACTAATCCACACTAGTTTTTATGTTCTCATAATCTCATGGTACACGACATGCTTCTAATTGGAAGAGACTGTTTCAGGGCCTCTGTGGTACGTTCATGACATATATTGCGAACCGAATGGCAGAGAAAAGCCCTTCACTCAGAGATCTACTTCCACATCAGAATCTAACTTCTTTTTAAATCATGCAATACTCAGCTTGCTCTGAAGCTCTTGGTTGGAGCCAAGCAGCTATGTGAAAGGACTCAGGATTTTTTTTACCTCTTTCCTCTTCAAAGCTACAAATATTTAATTCAGTGTCTCACTCTGGTCTCCAAAGGCAAGAGGGATTTTCAAACAATTTGGACTCTCTTTGAAAGCCAGATCTCTTTATCTCTTAGGACCTGACTTCACTTATGCAGGTCTGAAGGAGGGAACACTGGAGAGGAGATATTAAGATGACCCTGAAAGGAATGCAAATTCATTATGTATGTACTGAGAGGGCTCTCAGTACCACTTCAGCTGCAGATGATGGATGACAGCTACTCAGTGATCGTGGAAAGTTAATGTATTCGCCATCTAAAAAATAAATAAATGTAAAGAGGCAATATTTATTCTTTTGAGTTATAAAAGTTCAGGCATGTCAAGATATAATCAAAGATTAATCCAGAAGAAAAAAATCAAGCACTTTTATGAGCAGACATTTCTCTATCAGTTTCAAGACTTCTATTTTACTTCTACTGGGATAATCACTCAAAGGACAGCAAAAAGAGAATATGCTTTGCTTTGAGAGTTATAGATTACATCCTCAGGTAGAAGAACACAGCAACAAAAGAACAGGTATCCAAAGTAGTATCTCTCTCTCACACCACACTTTCTCTAATATACACAAAGCACAAATAACTAATATAAAAAAAACTTCATTATGAATACTATTTATAAATGCAATGTCCAGTCAGACAGTGGCACAATGAAGATCTTGCTAAAATTAACAGCGAGTTATTTAATTTCCTAGAATCATTGGACAGCTTGGGTTTGAAAGGACCTTTAAAGGTCACCCAATCTAACCTCCTTGCAATGAGCAGGGACATCTTCAACTAGATCAGGTCAAAGATCCTATCAACGCCCCATGCAACCTAAACTCCAATGTTTCCAGGGATGCAGCATCTACCACTTCTCTGGGCAACCTGTTACGAGAGTGTAATCACACTCATTGTAAAAATCTTCTTCCTTATATCTAATCTAAACCTACTCTTTTTTAGTTTAAAACCATTACCACTGGCAGATGGCCCTACTAAAAAGTCTGTCCTCATCTTTCTTGTAGGCTTCCTTTACGTACTGAGAAGCACAGTCTCCCTGAAGCCTCTTCTCCAGGCAGGAGTACTACGTCCAGTTCTGGAGTCCTCAGTACAAGAAACACAAGGAGCTGCATGAGAGGGTCCAGCAGAGGGCCACAAACATGATGAGGGGTCTGGAGCCAATTCCTTAACCACCGAACAGTCCATCCACCAAATCTACCTCTTCGGTTTAGAAAGATGATGTAGGAGATCACATCAAAGACCTTACAAAAATCCAGATAGATGACATCTGTAGCTTTGTTTTGCTGCTAATTTATTTTTATTACTAATAATTTGCCTCCAACTAATAAAAAAGTACACTGCAATTAAAACTCTTTGAAATTGCCGCTTAAGGGATATGAAACATTTTTCTTAAAGTAAACACTATTGTTGAGGCATCTATATATTTTTCAAGGCAACTGATTTTTTCTCTCCCCATTCGTTATGGAAATATAATAATCTCTGTTTAGATGTTGACTTTTGAAACTTTTTTTTTAAAGTTACTTCAATCACAGAAGTCTTTCAAAAAAAGGGAAGGGTATTCTCTCACCACATTCTCCTTTACAGCTGATGTCTGAGGTCTCCTCACTATCTCTTGTTTATTTTCATTACAAAGGTTTTGATGCACTTTTTCAGGCTACCCAGCACACACTGACTCATCCCTTTGATGTTACTGTATATAGCACTGTTCATTGCTTATTTATTTTTTAAGAGGGCCTGATAAACGGCAAGACTAAACTAAGACACAAAAGGCCAAATAATCCTATTTTCAACAGGAACTGTACACACATTACCTTTTTCTTCCACCTGCCCTCAAGTCACATATGTGCTTTCTTCAGTATGGGGAAAAAAAGAACAATCTTCTAAACAAAGAAGCAAAATAAAAATTCTTAAGGCTGACAGTCTTGCTCTTAAATTCCTTCTTGCTACCTCTCTGTGCCAGTCTAGTACAAAGCAGTTCCATCGGACAATGACTAAGCAACCAGCAAGCTGTGAACTTCTTTGTTTGCTCAGTTTTTATCACATCTTTCCAAGCCAGTGGTTTTCATATATTTCGCACAAGCTCCTCTTCCCCTGTGTGTCCTCCTACCACCTCACACTGTTCCCACCAGACACAAGTTATCAATCTCCAAGCAGACCAGTACCCAAACATAAAAGCCCCTACCACTGCCCTCTCTCCACAAAGCCCTTGTACCTCCTGCTTAGACAAACCTGTGTTTAGCTTCCCCTCCAACCCAACAGCTCAGACTGTGCTTTGCAGTTAGCCAGCCCTCTCAACTTTTTGCGTTCTAGGAGTCACAGAAGCTTTTCACAGTTTCTGTGTGCTCAGAAGTTATAACAGCTGCCTCTTCTGATCCCCACACTGCCTTACATCCCTTCTTTTTCCCCTCTGTTCTCATGCTCCCGCTCCCCCAGAGAGGAAAGTATGGCTCTGCCCAGAGCTCTGAGTCACTGACGCATAAAACAGTTCTGTTGTGCTTCATAGCTGCTACCACAATACAAAATAAAGAAAAAGGTCAATATTAAGGATAACTTCAACAAGACCAATAGACCATGTCATGCTGGTCTAATTTCATAGCCAAGGGCGATTAAACAGCTTTCATTTATTTCTTGTTCCACACCAACAGATTGGTGCTAAATTCTTTCTTCACTACACCAACCCACATATTCAAAAGACTAAACAGTAAAGGCTGACAATCTAATTGAAAAGAAACAGTCTCATTTCTCAAGAAAGGGGAAAACCAAAATTATTATCAGGCACAGAAACAGGAAGAGACATGCCACAGAAAAAAATACAACACTTTTTTCTTTTTATAAGTTGTTGTTTGGTTGGGGGGATTTGTGGGATTTTTTTGGCAAGGTGTACAACAAGGTTGCTAATATATAACTGCTTGATTACTGTGCATCCAGCTGTTAGGCTACTATGAGGCTTTTTCAGGTATACCAAAAACAGTTAAGGAAAGTGATTAATGAGAGAATTTTCTTGTTTGAGGGGTTCAACATATCAACACATTAGTTCAGGAAACCTGAGTGCTGTCAGTATTCTGGAAGACAAATTTGATAAAATAGCTACAAAAAATCATGCCTTACAATGCTCAGCTACTGGGGAAGCGTGTGGGTTTTCAAAGAAATATCATTAGATCACTTTTATATATTTGTTACAAGAGTCAAGGGTTGAAAAGTGTATTAGCAGTTTGGCAAGATGAATAGGGAAATCCAGAGTCTTGAATAAGGACATGACCCTGTAATGCTGTCCTTCCTGATGCAACACACACCTGCTGCACTCCTGCTACTGACATTTCATAAAGCAAATTAAACCATATGAGTTGGTTTAGTGGCTGACAAAGAGTAGTCAAATCCCGAAGGAATCCCGTAATTTTCATTTTCCCTGATCTTTCTAAAGCTCACCCCACATGCAACCAAAGAATAAAGGGAAAAGCTCCCATATCCACAGCTATTTGAAGCAGAGTACAGCAGGGGAGTTACCCCAAAAGCTTAAAGGGCAGCCCCCTCGTCTCCTCTCAGTGGTGTCTTCTCACAGAATTGCCTTGCCACAATACTGTGAGTTATGGCCACAGGTACCTAGACTTGAGAAACAGAGTATTTGTAAAACATCAATATAACACAATAAAAGCTTTTCAAAAAGTGCGTTTGGTTGTTAGTTGTAAACATAAAATTCCAATCAGTAAATGGCCATTTCTAATACAAAGAGTTTTGTCATAAAAACTATGCCACAAACTGGGTTAACCTGGTGGGATTCATGAGAAGCCTGTGGTAGCAGGGGAGCAGAGGAAAAACACCCGCCAAACCTCTTATCTCTTCAGACTAATTTAAAATTCCTATTAAAAAAAAAGCTATTATGTATTTGACATAGGTTGGTTATCACAGTGATTTTCTGTTCTAAAAAGGAGAATTCTTGGCACAAATAGCTCATAATGGCCCACTTAAAAACCTAGCAAACAACCTGAATATTTGAAGAGGAAAATGACTCAGTCCATATATAGTAGAAACACTGTGAAGGGAGGGAGAGAAGCATGAAGAACATCTCAGCTACTGTGGGAAGTAGATAAGATGCTCAGGTGCTCCCTGTACTTTTCATGGAAAGAAATAGAAACACTACTGTGTAGATTATCTTCTGTAGAAAAAAATCTGACAAGAATTATTACAGAAGATATAACTGCAAATTCAATTAATCTACAGCTCTTGACAAAAATATCATGAGTAATCACATACAGTAAAAGGGGAAGACCTATCTGACACACCTAATTTTTCAAATATAGAAATAAACAAGTCAAATCCTTTTAAGTTTCCTAAACATTTAGAAATGGTCTACTCTCATTTATAAGATGTGAACTCCATTTAGAGACAAGATAATTTCCTGCTCAACACAAGGCACATTAACTTGCACTGGTCCACAGCCTGAGAAATACACCAAGAGTCAATGAATACACAGGACACAACACAGAAGTAGTAAAATGTCATGCTTGCATAGAGTCTTTGATATGATTATCACCTCACTTATTTAAAGGAAGTATATGCAAAAAGCAACAACTCGTGCTGTGCAGGAAGTTAATGAAATGCATTAACTCACCATTACTAAAACAATAATGAACTGGCAAATATTGGGTAAAACATGTTTCATAAGAAGATAACTTGTGGGAAAGATAAGTCAGAGGTTTTCCCTACGTCAAAGCAATTTACTCTGGATTGGTTGGCACCTAGATTATTGTCCTGAAATGCACAGAAGTGGCAGAGGTACCAGCAGATGATTTCACAAGGAACAGATTTTCCACACTTTCCAAGCTAGGAAACTCATATGAAGGAAATGTATGGAGCGAATACAAAGTCTCATCCCAAGAGACAACATCCATAGTCAAAGCAAAGACAGGTATGTGTTCTCTATGCTATGCCATTACAAGAAAGACACGAACCCCTCATATATTTTGTGACACCTTAGAAAGGTAGTTACCTATCAAACATGGACTATCTACATCCCATGTAGTTTGAACTCTGCCCCTCAACACTGCCTATTTCCCAATTTCAGTAGCTCCATAGCTAGGTTTACTTGCATGGTTTTCTGTGGTCCCTGCCTCTGTTTGATGTTTATACAACAAAATTGTTGCTTAGGATTGTATGTACCATGGGGTAGCAGAGAATCCAAAAGATAAATACTGAAATATTTCAGAGTTGCAATGTCCAGATCATGTTACAGATCTTTCCAATATGGGACAAACAATGAAAATATACACTATGTTCCTTATTTGTAGGCCCAGTATTCTTTCTTCACTAGCAAGACTGAAGATGACCTGCCTTCTCACAAAGGAAAGCAACACATTCTCTGAAAAAAAAGAAAATTATTTAAAACAACAAAAATAACTAAAGGTAACTCAGCTAAAACATATGTGAGGCACCTCAAAACAACAAGGCATTTTGATTTGGCATCACTGCCTGTCAGTCGGAAAACATGACCAGTGTGGTAAAGAAAAGCTTAAAGGAGCTGCAAAAAACCCAAACACCATCTGGGATGAGAAAGAGGAAGAGCTACAAAACTATTGTGCTGCTTTGGAAAGGAAGGTATTATTCCTACTACTTAGAGATTTTTAGCAAAATCATTCTGTTCCATTCCTTGCTGATTCTTGTGGAATAATCTGGATCTTCTCTTTCAGCTTCTCAGATAGAAAATTTACTGCAAATTTACTTTTTTATTTGGATTGTCTAGACAGCCAGTAAAAATGGGATAGGCATGTAATGGAGCATAAATATCAGAAAAGTTCATAATTTAAGAAGGCAAAACCAGGTTTTACAGCTTGTTTTTTCAACTTGATGTGCTTATCCTGTTGGATTAATCTTTCCAAAGCAGCCAGAAACTCCTGAGTTTAATTTGAAATTAAAAAAGTAAATATTTTTCTTGCTATAAAATCATGCCATATATAAGTAAGAGCAAAAAGGGAAGACTACTCATTCTTTTCACCTGCTGAGGAAAGAAATATCTGAGCTCCTGTAAGTTTGTTATGGGCTATATTGTGTTGCTTAGTGATTGCCACAGTAGCTGACTCATCCCTGAATTCACAGACATCTTCCAAGTTCTATCAGGCAGATATTTATTAAGTGTTCTCAATTTCCACACATGAAACACAGTGTTTCATTTTGCACTCCTGTTTCTTCTTTCTCTTTTCCCAAGATGGATCCCCCCTTTTCACCCTGTTTCTCCACTCTACTCTGCAAATTTAAGCAAAATAATTCAACCAGATATGTTTTCTTTGTGGGAAAACAATTTTTTCTGCCTTTCAGACAGAAAAAACCCCACCAAAAACTCTAGTCTGAGCAATCAAGTCTCTTAATATACAGGTAAAAATGTTTCAAAAAATTGTACATCTCTAATATACAATAAGTTACAAATAAAGCCCACAAATTAACTAGCCAACCTTACCCACAAGT
>JAOXXN010000446.1:72980571-72994012 GCA_026770055.1 Myrmophylax atrothorax | reverse complement strand
ATGGACCAAGGGTTGGACTCGATGATCTCGTAGGTCTTTTCCAACCCAATCAATTCTGTGATTCTGTGATTCTGTGTAGTTGTGCAAAATATCTGCAGAATTTCAGAATTATTAGGTTCTAACAATACTGCTATTCAAACAAATTCTGAAGACACAAGTGGGGGACCTAGCAGAATAAGGACAAATCTCAGCGTACAAAAGCTAACAAAAAAGCCCCAACAACCAAAGAGTCCTCAAAACAAAAACAAACATGAAATGAGTGTTTTCAAGTTGTATTTTTTACAGGCATTTTGTTAACAGCTAATTATACAACAAAAAAAAGTACATATAGCTGAAAGCTCACAAAACAAATAGGAAAAACACCTAAGATTCCTACTGGACAAAAAAAAATCCCATTATATGAAACAGCAAAGATAGCTTTAACAGGGACATCTGCAAAACTGAGACATTTTGTTTCCTCCTTCCTAGAAGGTAGTCTATCCAGAAAAGGAAACCAAGACTAGATGATTTTTCTTGAAAGAAACATCTTTACCTTTTTTTTAGAGAAAACAATAACTGCAGATGTCAGTAAGAAAATGACTGTGATACACAGCTTAAACATCTGTCCATACTTGTAAAAGCACCGAGCTTCTTTCTCTTCCTCATGAACTCAAAAATCATACTAAATTGTTAAGTGTTATATAGAAATATAAATTTCAGTTAAACTCTAGAGTATGACACAAAATTCTTTCAGTAATAGACAGAACCCATGTAAATTTGTTCTTTGATGCTGTTGAGTTAAACAATTAAGAGGAGACCAATTGCTTTACCCAAGAAAACACACTGACTTGCAAATTTCCGATGTTGTTGCAAGGGCAATTCAGAACCTCTGATGACAGCAAATCTGAGTACATCTAATGAGTTTTTCCCTCTATACTCCCAGCTGGACTAGTTAAGAGTTAATAGCAGTTTATGTTTAATTTGAAGTAGGAACTCCCAAAGCATCACGCTGGTGGGATACCAATTATGTCTGTCTCTATCTCTAAAGCTATTCTTACATCAGTGAGTTCTATAACCCAAAGGAATTTGACAGAAAAAGGACAAGACACAGTAGACTGCAGCATGCTAAAATGTTCAGCATTATATCGCAGATTCAGACATCCACATTGCCAAGTTACAGTTTGGTGAGCAACTCTTGGCAGCAGTACTAGCTTAGGTCTTCACCTCTAGCTCTTCCTACTGTTATAATTGCTTGTATCCATGCAAGTTCATTCTCTATGTCATGTCAATACAAGCATTTACCATCTGTTAAGTAGACTGGTCTAGGGAACTAATCCAGATGAAAAAATAGCACATTAAACAAAAAAAAAATTAAAAAAGCCAATCCAGGGCATGAAAAAACTCCAAAACAAACAAAACAAAGAATTCAGGAGGGGAAGGAGGAAGAAAATAAAAAATAAAAAATAATAAAAAATAAAGTCCTTCAGCCATATTAATATCCAGCCAGTTCACTGCGCAGTTGCAGAAATGGCTGAGCTAACCCATTGCACCAAGCACCTGGAAACATGAAGAACAGGGGCAGAGATTGCTTAAGGCAGCTCATATTGCAGCACTGGTGAATGTAATCACAGCCTGAATGCCACTGACTCTACTGTAAACAGACAAGAGTCTGGGTTTCAGGAGGGCAAAAGGAAATACAATTGATCAACCATCATTTGGGTTATTCTTATACTGCTACATCATCTTCATGAGCTGAATTGCAATCCTTGTTCTTGGCTCACAAATTTCATACTAGCATCTCAGTCAAATCTTACAATGCCTTCATGGTTCAGCATAAGGGACACAGCTGTAATGTTAGACTTGGTTCTCCCCATCGAAGATGAAAAGGAAACCCACCTCAAGAATTTCTGAGAGAGATCTGGAATATCAGTCAGTGCACACTTCTCTCATTAAAATAATTACTATCATTTTGAACAACATCCACTAGTAAAAGCTAAGGAGGTTCTAAAGCAACTGTAACTCTTAAAGCAACATTTAGGATCTGCCAAAGCAGGACAAAAGAAATCCCGTAGCCTTTTAACTAGAGCTTTTAAAAACCTTCAGCATAACAAAGATTTTACCAGCGTAACACACCACTAATCTCTAACTCACCATTAGCAAAGGAAGGATTATTTCAAAGAGCTGACATTGATATATATATACACATATAGCTTTTAGTTTCACTACTGCCATTTAGTCACTTGGCAATTTTGAAGTTGTTAGATCTATTATTTCACAAACATTTGTTGTGACTATCATTACACCATAGCAACAAACACAGCAGTATCATTAAGATAACTGTGCTCCCAAGTACTATTTTATTTAGTCTTTCAAGCATCAAACTCTGTAAAGAAAAACCTTTATAGAGGAGTTTTGGGTTACAGTGCAGGTTTTTTGTAGCTTGGGGTTTTTTTCCCCTAGCAATTTTGTTTCAATGTTACCTGTTCTTTTCATTTTGATGAAAAGTAACCACTGCTTAGAAAAACATTAAGAGATGAAATGGTTTACCTGTAACTTCAACAAATTAATAGTAAAAAAAAATATTTAAAGCCCAATTAGTAAAAGGAATCTTGTAACAAGTTAAATATTTTCTTTCATTACAAAATCCAATTAATTCAACATACAAGTCACATAAGGAACCCCAAGGGGTTATTAGGAGCCACAGCAAAAGCAAAGTTAAATATTTTGTCTATTAGCAGCACATTTCAGAACAAAAGTTTGTACACAATTAAACAAACAACAACAACAAAAGAATGAACAGGAGAAGGCTGTAGGTTTTCAGACTTCCTGGCTTTATGTATCACCCCTCAACTAAAATCTCAATAGGAGAGACATTAGAGTGCTCCATTTCCAAGTAATGTGCATGCCAGCAAACCCAGTCAATTATAATGCAAGTTCTTTGAACACTACCTGCCAGATTTAGGATATGGAAGAGCTTTCTATATTTAGTTGACAAATAGGGGTCATTTGAGGGCATAGTATCATATTAAGGAAACTATATATACACATAAATGCTATTTAAGGTAATAAATTAAAAGTTTTGCTACCTTTGCCCCTTTTTATTATCAAGGTGGGAAAAACCCTAACTACTGCATAATTTGTTTCTGCACAACAAGGTACTAAAAATTAAGTAAGTAAAATTCAGTTATTAGGTAATATGCCCGTGTTGAGGAAAAGATAAAGTCTCCTCTTTAACTGCAGACATTAACACTAGGATAATCTACAACCTGATCTTCATCTGTGGTTATTTTACAAACTACAGCTCTTCAGGCATTAATGCCCTCTGCATTGCTATCTAATGCATCTCCAATGAAACACAGCAAATGAATCACATAGAAAAAATATAAAAATCAAAGTTCACAAAAATCACAGACAGAATCAAAGCTTTCAAACAGAGCCAAAAGGTCAAATTACTACGTGGATCCCATGTATCCAGTCATGGAAGATCAAAGCATCCAGAGAAAGAAAGATGGGTGGCAACAGAGATGCAACCATGGCATTAATAACTAGGAACTGAAAACTCATTGCATCAATAAGCTGCATTTTAACACTACTGCAATTTTCACTATATGCTCTGGATGTAATAGCTTAAAAACATTCACAGTGACTGACTAGATTTTTTTTTGAAACATTCATTTAGAGATGTATCCAGCCACAACGAAACAGAATCATGACAGCTGTTACTTCCTTAACTTTACATGTGTGCTACACTTTCGTATAATACCACTGGCTCTGACTATGACTCAACTAAGAAAAACTCGCAGGCAAGAAATACTTTGCTTGATGCAGAAATTATTTACCTTTTGCTATTTATTTATTCTAAAGGTTTCTATCAGATGGACAAAAATATTAAGCACAAAAAAATCACAAAGCACATGGTTTCTACAGAGAAAAAAGAAAAAAATCCTGTAGAATTTGCTGAAACATTTGGTCAGTAAAGAGCAATTACACCACCTGAACAAGCCTCAAGTGTTCCAATATCACAGATGTGCTTATGTTCCCAGGCCACAAAGATCTGCTTGCATGACGACAAAGAACCTCCACTGCAATCTCCCATCCTTTCAAACCACACTTTTATTATCTCAATTTTTATTAGAAAAATCAAAGATATTTCCTTTCCTAGAACAGGAAATAGTTTTTTCCTCAGATAAAATGATTTTGAAGGGCTGCAGGTTTTTTTGGTTGGTTGATTTGGTTTTGTTTGCGGGGTTAGTTTGGTTTGGTTTGGGTTTTTTGGGAGGTGGAAGAGGTGTAGTTTGTTTTGTTTTAAAAAAAGGAACATAAAGCTATGTTCTGAAATTATTTTTGCAGTGGTGCCAGAAAGTCAGTGAAGCTTGCATATAGCTATCACATTTTATGTTCTAGCAGTCATTTGAGACATTGAGGAGTGGGGCAAGAACTGACTTCCAAAAAAAGTGACCTCTTGGGACTGTCTGTACAATCCAAGTCATCTGAAGCTAGTACTCTCAGGCTGCAAAGCCTTGGTTTTGTTTTTTATTTGCAGAGTACTGGCTTAATGAACTCGATTTCAGAAGCCATAATGATAGGTGATCACAGGATTGCATAATTTCAGGATCAGGTCCAATAGAAACTACTTACAACACTCTGAGAAGCAGGCCTGACATACTTTATGCAGGACATGGATATAGTTATATGTAAACAACAGTTTCATGTGCTATATCCATCCACTCCCCAGCTTAGAAAACTTGCCCTGAGCTTTAATTTCAATACCTTATTCCAGCTGGGTTTTTATTCTGGGATTTTAGATTTGATGTGCTAGTATAATGAGCATTTCTATTCTGACCATGTTCTTCTGAGCCTCTGCTAAGGCTGGGGTTGAAGGAGCCCTACCAAAGCCAGAGAACTGGGATTTTGGCCCTAGACCATTGTGCTTACAATTGTTTCAATTACAACAGGACAGCAGGCAGCCCTGTTCAGAAGAGGACCCCAGCAACATGTATATGCATTCTCTTTCTTAAGTCTAGCACAGAATAAAATCACTAGTCTTTTCAGATGAGAAACATCACACACAATTTTTACCATGGCTTTCAGCTTACAGTAAAACAAATAAATAATTAAACTATTACCTGACTGCTTCTTGATAATAAAATTCTCCAGACCTATTGCCAGGGCCATAGGAAGTTACTGATGATAGGCTTCAGCCTTGACAAAGATAGTGTAAGGCTTTAGAAAAATTGCCACAGCCCTGTTTTATCCATCAGTGTGTCTCACTTGAGCAAACTGACAGTTTTCAGCCCCTCCCCTCTAGTCACTCTTCCCCTGTGCATGCTGCACTCCAATGTTCCTGCAGTGAAAACACACCATAGCCAGCACACTCACTCCTCACACAGCTTGTTCCTCTGTGCTCTGAATTTCATTTGCAAGATCACCTCCCTGCTTGAGAGCCACTGATGTTGTGACAGCTCTAAATTTAAAAATATTTTTAAAAAATAATTGTCAATTCAGAGGCAGTGCTTGTTAAACAACAACATGAAAAATTGTATGTTTTATTGCTGGCAGAATTGGGCTAGGAGGGTTCCTCTCACCCCCTCTCTCTCCTGTTTACTTTCCTGCCAGTACCATAGGGACTTTTAACACTACCAATTGTGACAGACTCTTATATAACTTCTTGTTTAACTTTGAGAACAACAGTCTGTCTGAAAGAGAGATATGCTCAGTCAGCTTGGAGAAGAAGCAAGAACATGTCACTTGAACAGAGAAGTATGGGAAGCTCCTCTTTTCCCAGAGTAGCTATGACATTGCCAAGGTTTTAAAAATCCTCATACCAGACTGCCCTCTACTGGAATGTTATTTAACTGAACTCCATCCCTGCTCTTCCCAAGTCTCCCACTATTCCAGAATCTGTACCAGAAATGAATATGCTTTTCCCAGACTAACAAAAAGGTTTGATAGCTTTTTTTTTTAAAAACTTATATATCTGACTAGCAATAAACAGACTTTTTTCCTCACAAGTAATCTATTCAAGTGAAGAGCTGGGAATACATCTGTATTTCTCTGCCATTATAATTTTCAGCACAAGTTTTGTTTAAATCAAGCACAGTTGGGGCTGGTGGTGAATGTATAGAGGAAAAAATCCCCAGAGCTATTTTTTTTGCATATTGTCTTTAAATATATTAAGCTGACAGAATTTTATACAACCCTCTTTTGTCCTCATCAGTGACCTAGATTCTTCTCTCCATTGAGAATACACACCACTCTGACTCACTACGGTGCACCTGAGATTATTCATTTTTTCTCAAGTATTATGGCAACATTATTACTTTTGCAAACACTGAAGGATCTCCTTCTCAGAGCTTTTCATTTACAAGCAAAGTATTTCTCTTCCTTGGCCCAATGGTTGTGAGACCTGCAAATTCTGCCCTGAGTATGAACGTCCCAGCTCTGCTCCCACTGTAGAAAAAAGGTTTGGTAGTACACTAGAACACCCACACCACAATCCAACAGTTTTCATCAAAGCGTGTGTAAAACATAAAGAGAACACAATTTATATAGGGCTCTACCTGTTTGGACCAGCAAGGTTGATATAATTAAAACAACTGTTAATTTATCTGAAAGGAATGCATGCAAGCATTAATTTCATAACATGATTAGTTGTGCAAATTTGTATTGTAAAATCTATGGCAGCATATTAGCACCAAGGAAGCATATTCAGGAAAGCACCAAAAAGCCATATAATTTGATTTTTACTAACAATATTTTAATTTTTGCCCCATTATGTTGTGGTCTTCCATTTTCTCAAATACTTAAAAAATTAACCAGAAAACTTTTTGGAATGGCTTGAAAAGAAGACTTTTGACCTACTGCACAAGGATGAAACCACATTTTGCAACTGCACTGTTATTTGTTCGGGTTTTTTATTGCAGAATATTTTTTCTCCTCGCCATTAAAAACCATTTTTTCATAAGTATCAGTACAACAGAGTCACATTTTACAGCTGGAGCTCACAGCACAACCCCAAAATACCGGCTGTCTTACAGTACTCTCACTTAGGTAAGTTCATGATTATTTACTGAGGTGGATCTCTGTTTTACCACTCCTTAAAACAGCATTTCTGGAACATCTCTGGAAGTTTATGCCTCCTAGAGCTCAAAAAAAAACTCCAATCAAAAGCAGCCATACCATTCTATGATATAAATTTATTAAACAAGAACCCACAGGAGGAAGGTATTTTCTCTATTCACCGCCCCTCTCTACTTCCGAACACTTATGGGGCTGTTTGAACTCCGTGCACGTTTTAGAACTCATCGCTGCACTAGAACATAGTTCTACAAGAGTCTACTGAATCAGACTGCAACAGTCCTCCTCCATGGAAAATGAATCTGCCTTCACAACAATAACATGTGTAGTTTAGCTCATGACACTGAAAAGGAATAGTAATAATAATGAGCATCACTCATGTGAATCAGTGGATACCTCACTAAAAGACATCTGTCACCAACAGAAAGCCCATTTATTCATGGAACCAGGGAAAAATAAGGAGAATTATTTCCAAATTCCATTTTATTCCCAGTTAAACTCAACAGAACTGACTAGTTTTTCAACATTTAAAAAAAAATTCCAAAGCCCCATTTGCAAATTTACACTGATATTCAGGTCAGTTGTAAAGGTATGTTTCACGAACACATGAGATTGTGTAAAAAAGGTTCTGGTTATTCACAGAACCCACAGGTAAGTCTGACTTGTATAGAGAAAGCTCAGTGTCATCACTTTGCTGGGAAGCCCTTCACATTCTCACTCACTGTCTCATTTTAAATTCCACTGTTCAAATTCTTTGAAAGGACCTGTTTTCTATCGGCCCACAGAAGAGACACACCAGCCCCAACATTTTCATGGGTTAGTGTGTTGAAAAATTACACTGATTGATGATGAAATTTTTCAAAAGAGGTGTAGAAAAGTAGTTCTAGGATGCAAATCAGGGTAAACCCCCTTGATGTTTATCAAAAGCATCAGAGCAAAAGAGACCCTATATAGAAACAAAATGCACTGATTAAACACAATAGCTAGAAGAACACAAAGTATTAGAGTGGGTATTCATTCATCCACTGGAAAAACTTCAGTTCCCCGATAAACAGAATGACCACCACTACATTCCAACAGCACCTGGAAATAGTACATTCAACTGAGCACTGTTTAATCTAATATGAAGAATAAAACACACATTAATTACAAAACCTTTGAACTATATAGCAGCAGCTCAACAACATAAACTTAAGAAATGAATTCCAGCAACAGCCACCGGTTCCATTTCCAACAACACAGTCTGTACCATATTTGTGCTGATAAAACTTATTACAGGGAAATCTAAAATTCTTCAATTGTGCAAACAGTATCAAGAGATTTTGACCTGTATGTCTCCATTCTTCAATTAAGCAGAAAAGACACTTATTTTTCAGGAAAGACATAATGAAAATAAACAAAATAAATGCATGGCAGGGAATATCCAGACATGGTGATTATTGGAATAAGCTTTTTCCGCAGGAAGTGAAAGCTGGGGCTAAACATTGACCAAGACGAAACAAGAACAGTGACACATTGTCTATCAAATGATCCTTCTCTGTCTTGAACGTGCATCAGACAGAATGAACTCAGTGAAGAAAACGGGTATGTGATTGTGTCATTATAGGCTGGAGGAGTGATTTAAAGTAAACTAGGTGGTCTTATTTTCAGGAATTCTTACTCAATGCTGCTTCGTTCAATTGTCAATTGTACAACACTAATAAAACATATTCTTTTAATAAAATGTTTTCAATTTAATACCTATGATCAGTTGATAGAATCTGAAAGACAGAACATGATGACGACAAGCTTGCAGGATGTTTACCATACCTCAGCTCCACCCATCCATTTTGGTTCATCAGGAAATTCAGCACATAGGATATCTTCTGACTGGTTAGTTCCTAATACGTGATAGTGTAGCTTTTGGTGCAGATTAGTGGAGGTCTCAGTGCCTAGTGAAATGCAGATATTTAAATCAATTAGTCCTCAAAGAAATCAAACATCAACCATATGAAACCTTTAGAAACTTCTGTTCCATTTGCATATGAAAGAGAAATTCAGCAAAGAGAACAAGGAATGGTTTCAAACTACAACCATTCCCCTCCAGAACAAAATTTGTTATTACAAAACTCTTCAAACAGTTACCCTTTCCTTTCATTGCTGATAGTAAGTTCTTCACATTTAAGATTTATCACTTCAAGCTTTCTTTTCTAGAAATACAAGCAAGCAAAGCAAAGAAAAACAAACCCTGCCACCTTCTACTGATCTCTGTACTTCATTTCAACCGAGTAACTAGGAGGAGATTTACTGCTAATTAACATTCAAAAACCTCTTCATATTTCCATTGGCTGAAAACATAAAAGTGATGTATTTTAAAGCACTGCATGAGGTACCACTTGATTTTTAAATTTTTTTTCTTGCACCTTTTTCCAACACTTCAGCTTCTGAACCACAAACATGAAGTAAAAAAAACCCACAACAAAAAAGGTGGGTATCTCTCTTGCAATTCTGGCAAAATGGTAGGCTACAGAAGCAAATACAGAGGTAAAATTCAGGTTCTCTCCAGTTTAAAAAAGAGCACACCTCCAGAAAACTTTTTGGTAGCTCTGCCTTTTAATAAGAGCTGCTAAATTCCTTCCCTGCTGATGCTTCTCAGCAATTTATTCTACTTTATGTGCTCCTCCTTGAATTTTGCTAGCATAAACATTTTGTGTTGCTGTACTGTGAACCACAGATGAATTAATCTGGTTGACAAAAACCTTATGCCTCAGATTGCTATTTATCAGGTCAACATCCCAAACAAGCTCATCTATGCCCACACAAATGTGTAAGGGGAAAGATCTAAATAAGCTGTCACTAGACATGAAATTCCAGCCAATATCACCCTGTATGAAAACTAAGTAAATCACTCCAGACCATAAGGAGCAGCAAAGTTTTGAACAGGGGCAGGCAGACAAGAAGATACAGTAACCGAGTATAGGCTTTGGCCATACAAAACATATTTGATCTCTAACTGTATAAACTATTACATCTAATTATTTTGGTATAATCTGAAACACTTGTTACACCAATGTACTGCAAAGGTAACTTTGTTTCCACATAGCAAGGCACTTTGGTACACTCATACTTACCGTCACTTTTCCCCTCTTGCTTTGGATAGCAGTTATAGAAAATGCCTTTTCCATCATGGGTCCATACCATGCAACTGAATTTAACTCTTTCCAATGTATCTGGAAGATCCTCAGGACCTTCTACTTTCATAAACTTGATAGTAACCCAATCAGAGCCACTAGAACTGAGGCCATAGGCAAAGTATTCACCATCTTCACTGAATGCATAACCTAGGAAATTGGAAGGAAATGAACTGAAAACCAGCACAAGGAAACAGTATTTTCAAAAAAGTTCTTGTTATTTTGCCACACATCTTTTTGTCATCTACTACATACTAGCCAAATCCCAACAGAAGAGAGATGAAACTGGGATATTAGTTAAAAGAACTGTGTTCACTAAACACTGAAAGAAGAGAAGGGGGTTTATTTTCTAAAAGACAGTGCAAGCAACTACATGTGCTGTCAGCTGGGATACACAGCACTTTCGCAATTCGTTCACAGATGCAAGTTCAGGCAAGGATAGTCAGTAAGTACCCACGTTCAGTAACATAATTTATGCCCAACACCTGAATTATAATTTGAGTCGTATTTCTTCCACTTCCACGAGTCTGGGGGGAAGAGACGGAAAATAAAAATGCCCACACATAGAGAATGTAAACGTGGTATTTTCAGAGATAAACAGTACCAAAGAAGCCCACAGAAAATGAGATGCAAGCAAGAACCAGGCTGCCATTTTCAGGGAACTATGTATCACAGTCTAAGCACCGTTGGTCATGTGCTCATGGTCAGCTCAAGAGTTCATTCTATCCATTCCTCCACAAAAGGTTAGGATTGTTTGTCCCCTGTGCATCACTTAATTTATCTGCACAGAGACCTTTACCTGTTAATTTTTTACCCACTCACTATTATTAAGGTCTTCCTGCAGATCTTCAGCCATTCTTCAGCTGGAATAACTTTGTAACATGACCAAACTCTGCCACCTCACTGCTAACTCCTTTTCTAATATGTATGGAACACTGCAAGTCCCAGCATACTCCCTAACAGAACTTTACTGGTGTTTTCCCCTTTGACAGCCCATCAGTTATTCCCTTCCCTACCCTTCAATCAATTATTTATCAACACCACAAGTTTTCCCTCTGGATATACAGCTGCTGGTTTTCTAAGTGCATTTGGAAGTGCCATAAGACTTTCAGAAATACAGAGAGATTATATGCACTCAATTCCTTATATCCACAGTTTAAGGTGAGACTTCTCACTAAAAAAAGCCATATTGCCTCTTTTCAACAAGGTCACACTTAGAGAAGCATTCACGAACTCTGTCCTCTGGTTTTATTAACTGGCTTTGAACAGACTTAGACTACTAGGTCCAAGAGTCTTGCTTCTACAAAACGCCACTAGGAAGCAGGAAAATGGACAGCTAGCAGAAGTTACAGCCATAGTGAACACAAGAAACTTTATGATTCTCATAAAATTTAATACTATGTTCCTTTACAATATCTTACTTTTAACTTGCTAGCTTGTGTTAAAATACAATTTTAAGAGAACTTGTCAATATAAATACATCAACTTTCTTTCCCTGCTATGGACTGCCTCAAGAGCTGCTCATATTTCAGTGAAAATCTGTTAAGAGTTGTGAAAAAGAAAGCACTGAGAAACTGAACCAACTTAATTGTGGATCCAACGTAGATTTGAAAGTGTTCTTCTGAAATACTATACAAATCCACATATGGTTATTGTCATTACTTTGATTAATTTCCAGCTTCTGCTGAAGACTGAGACTTACCAGGAACTGCTGTCTCACTAACCTCGTAAAGCCACAGTGCCATCATCAGAAAGCTTATTTGGATCAAGAAAAACTTTGGCTTCGGCATCCAAGGAGTCCTGTACATATAAAACTCGCTGGTTCTGCAGTCCTGTATTGTAGAAGTGAAAATACCTAAAAGAACACAGGAAGGGAAAAATAGTTAGGAAAAATCTGATTTTCAGTTAGGCAAGCACAAAAAAACTTGTATGAGACTATCATGAAGTGAATAAAAGACAGGTAAATATATAAGGGAAACATAAGCTTCACAGTGGAGTAGGAATCGTGGCTAAAGACTATAGGATGCACCCAAAACATCTTTTAAAAATAAAAGCTGCATTTGCCACAGTGTATTTCAAAAAACGCTAAGTATACTATAAACTCTGCTTAACTGTCTATGTTAAACATCTCTGGCAGCAGCAGCGTTTCCCTGTTACAAGTACTGGCACAGGTTCCCCTCCCTTATGTTCTCAGCTTTGTCATTCACACAGCTGTTTTCAATCCATAGTGGGTGGCAGACCTATGCTCATATGAAGCAGAACCAAAACTGTTTCATCTGTATTTACCAAAGTCCTAAAACTGTGTTTGAAAAAGTTTTAGGAATGGTTAATTACAGAATTGTCTTTAGTGAGTGACACTGCTCACATCACAAAACACCACAGAGCTCAAAGAAATTAATACCTGTATTCTATGCAAGTCAGAGGTACTACACTTTTCTTCCTTCACAAAACTTTACTGCACAAACGTGTGACTTAACAAACCAAACAGCAGCTTCACCTGAGGGAACAGGGCAATTTATGGGGCAACATTCAAACCTAAAAATAAGTTTATATGTTCCCTAAGACTGACCAGTACTTGGATACAAGCATGGGAAACTGGTAAAGCCAGAAGGGGAAACTGCACTCACAAAGGCCTGGCTAGCAATCAGAGCTAGCAATATGGTCAAGTACTAACAACAATGTTCAGCAAATGCAAAACTGAAAGATTCAAAGAAACAGAAGAAAAAGAAGAGTAACTTTTCATTTGACTATGCATTTTTTTGCCAATGTCACCTCTGCAATGCTGTGCAACAAGCTGGGGAGCAAATGTCAAACAATGTGACAGACACAGCACCTCCCTGGGCACTCTTCCTTTCTGCAGATTCTGCAGAACTCATCAGATGTTGTCCTTAGCAGCTATTCTTCAGCAGAAAACTGGAGTAATTACATTTAGGAATTTCTAAGTGTCATGGGACGTCTGGATAGTTCTTCAAATAAAAGAGTTCCTTCCCCCTCCCTTAGTGTTACTTAACTTGGTAGAGCCCTCTCAATCACCTGAAACACCGTAATATAGGACTTTTTTGTATTATTTTTAAACTGCTCTGATTTAACTTCAGCACATGCCAAGAAATAAGTAACACTCAGAAAGACTAAAATGACACCTATTAAAATCAGTGTACAGTGTCATAAATTATAAGCACATTAAGCTCCTGGCTCCTCAAAGCTTTACTTTTACT
>JAOXXN010000446.1:72943004-72959132 GCA_026770055.1 Myrmophylax atrothorax | reverse complement strand
GGCTGTTTGTTCACTTTATTTATGCGCTTACTCTTGCAAACTCCAGGGTATTTACAAAGGCATAAAGGGTACCAGTTGTTACCACGCCAAGTAAAACTTGCAAAATATCTCCGTTTGCTTCATGATAAGCATGTTATCTAAGTCGTGTAAGCACTAAAGAGATCAGAGAAAGAAATGTACCTTTCTCTTGTGTAATGCTACATGGATTTTCTTTTTGTCTTGTAGAAGACTGGCATGTTGCTGTAAACCAGCCTTCTTAATCACTTGTGCACTCACTGCCCTGAACTGATACCACTGCTGTGCTCACATGGAGATAGACAGAGCTCTTAGGATTTCTCTTTTACCAGAGCCAACTGAAAGTGGCTGCCTAGGTAAGGTCTTTGCTCATCCTGGCAGGTCATGATTTGAGCTGGCAAGTTTCAGCCAAAGACACATCAGGGCGTCAGGTGGTTACTGGGAATAGCAGACTTGTTCCAAGTCTCAAACCTTCAGATAAACACAGTAAATTTAGTAACCGTGTCCCTGCACCTACTAAAGAAATTAAACATGTCTTCTAGCTTCAGGATAATAAATCTAACAGCCTCATTTCCTGGAGGGTGCTGAAAATAAATTAAGCCAAATCCCTTGTTCCAGGGAGTGGAAAAGCTGGCAATTGGTCTTCTCCAAGGGAAAACAAACAGAATTAATCCCTTGTTCCCAAACACAGGACAGCCTTTCCTTTTCTCTTTGCAGGACACAGAGCTGAAACCATGGTTGTGTGAGTTAAAATAACCCTTTTTTCTTCCCTGGAGGTTGTCTGATATGCAAGAAAGATGCTGTGCCAACCACCAGGCTGGAACAGGTGGTTTGCCTGCTGAGCCATCCCCATCACAGCCAGAGGAGATTGACTCCCCCTGATTTACTCCTGTTAACTTCTCCTTTTCGGGAGGAGTTGCTCACCAGTGGAGAGAGGGACTCAGCTATTACAGGGAGCACTACACCTGAGCCTGACACTTCACAAGTCACATAAAAAAGAAATTTATCCATGTCTTCCCTACTGCCATTCAACCACTCCAGTCCACCTCATAATCTGTCCCTGAATGGGCAAGATCAGGTTTGGAAAGACAGCAAGGAGATGAGGAGAGCCCTAATTCCCCATCTCCCTGGGAGTCTGCCTAAGAAAGCACTCAACCAATCCATGGCTCTCATGGTTGCACTAGTCCAACTGGTGGGCTCACACCTACAGGCAGGTCTTCTGTGGCACCTGTAGTTCAGGCACTCTATCAGTCCTTGTCTTTCCTCAAGTACATCAAAAGACATCTTCGCCATACGTGACCAGAAATCTCATGGTACTTTATGCTGTGTTGAGTAAACTACTTGAAGATCCTCTTGCAGTGACTCAGGGAGGACCCAATCTGCTATAGGAAAACAGGGAATTCTGGTAAGCATCACTGGAGGACCATCAGCAGGTCTGTTATCCAGCCTGCACCTACAAAGTAGGTGGTGAGTTACTAGCAGGAGCAAACACTTAATCAAGTTTCCAGCCCATATACCTAAACCTTCCTGTCAACATCCAACTTAACTGTGCAATGGGGACATCTTGCATTATTTTACTACAAATCTTGCAGAATCTCATATTGCCCAAAATGCATGCTCTGAAAGTCAATTTACCAGTGCATACTATGCTGCCCAGTATGGTAAAAAATGCCCAGTCCCATGAACTCAGGTCCCCTCCTCCTTTCCCCTGCCCTTACATACCTGCACACTCAGCACTTCCCTCACATAAGGCATGCTCTTCCTATAGGTTTGCTTATCATAGTCTCAAGAGTTAGTACTAAGCAAAGTTAAAATCTGTTGAGCACAAGGGCATCTGACCCTGACCACAACCTGCTGTTCCTTTAACAAACAATTAAGACATTCCATGTGTGGCCAAATTTGAAAGCAAACCCAAGAATTAATCTGCTTGTTTTAAATAGGCATATAAATAAGAACCAGCCCAGCCATTGCCCAAGAGATAAGCCAATACTTTGAGGTTCAATAAAAGTTCAGTCACTTCCGTAGGCTGGGTCTTTATTTAGGGAACAAAGTCTTAATTTAGGGAAATGGTCTTTATTTTGGGTTTTTAGGGAACACAGTGTCCCCCTGAAACTTGGAGTATATGTCTCATTTCTATTTGAGTAACAGTTTCCTCTGGGTATGGATGATACTAAAGGAAAATAACAAAGCCAAATCCATTCTTGCCTAACACAAATAGTATTTCTGTGGGACTTCTAGTTCTAGTGTGCAGTAGCAACAAACAAAATAGTTATAAAGGTATCTGCATAACTCTGCACTGTATGTCTATCCCCTTGCTTGTGAGGAGAAGAGAATGCAGGAAAAAAGTCTCAGCATTTAAATCAGGCTTCACGTAGAAGCTAGGCTGGTATAATAGAGATTAGCTTTTAAAAAAATACCAACAAAAAAAAGAAATTTTAAGGTTACTGGCACCTTGCTTGATCAATTTCTTTAAATGATAAGGATCTTATATGAGATAGTGTATTAGGCCCTTGAATAAGCTAAGTAAAATACATCCTCTAGATGTTCATATGTTTTTGTCTTACAGTTTTGTATCATATAGTTTAGGAAAACAAAATAGTTTCAATGCTCTATCTAGGTAAAAAATGCTATAATAAAGCTGTGTGTATCAAAACTATTAAAGTAGCTTTTTAGCTGAAAACTTTCTGTTTGGCAGGAAAAATAGGTGTAAGGAAAAGTTTTGTTCAGCTTAATAGCCTGAAGTTAACAAATTCAGTAACAAAGTTATGAGATCATGGAAAGTGACTATGCCCACACATTTTTGAGGTGATATGGAGTGCAGAGGGTTCATTTTTCAGGGTCTGTAGATTGAAGATTACATATTAACCACTAACCTAACTGATAACTCTATGGACAGAGTCCATTCTTCTATGTAATATGGCCTCACTTGTCCCATGCATAATGTTTTATGAGAGCTCTAAAATTTATGCTTGCAGTGTTTTCTTGCAAATTATTTTCCATGTAGGTCAATAGAACCTTTCCTAAGGGATTCAGCAAAATATCTGAGGATTTTCATATAGATAAAATGAAACCTTACATGAAAACTGCTATAAAGGGGAGTTTTACTTCGGAATGCCAAAATGATCAAGTATTCCTGAATTTGGAAGAACACTGCTGTTTGCTTAAGAATTTCACACTACAGCCTATCACTGCAGTGTAAAGTTTAAATACTTCTAGGTATTTAAGTACCTAACAAGTATAATGATTTCAAAGAGACTGGGTGCATGAGTATCTGAAATCTTAGTGCACTCTACATAAAATCAAGGGCAGTAGCAAGGTCAAGGGAGTTTTGTGATGTTTCTAACACTTCTGCTTTTTGTAAGAGACTTTCTCCGAGCAGCAGAGAAATTGTTGTCTGAAGTTGTTAGTTTAATATTGTGTTTTATTAGGAGAGGAAGGTAAGCATATTATTACAGAAATCCTTAAAATGGTAAGATTTTTTTTTGTAAAGAAGGAAGTATTCATGCACTGTTTTAAATAGATGATTCATGGCAGTATTGGGGTATCTGATGAAAGTCAGAAGATCAATTTGTTCTGTAAAACACAGGAAAAAATAAACATACAATGGTATCATTTTCTTTCTAATTAAAATCTTTGTTGTCTCATACTACAAGTGACCTAAAATCATGTAGCCACTATAGTAAGTTAAAACTCAAATTCAACACAGTGGTATAAATATTGAATTCTATTGCACTGCAGGTCCTTTGTGATAGTGTGCTTTTTGCAAACTTTTGTATATCAAGTGAACACATACTATTCACTAACAAGTGCAGAATTTTCTTTCTGCATCTGTAACATTAACAAAATATTCGTTTTCAACTTCATAATTTTATATTTCTCTTTGTTCACAGACATGATATGACAGTGTTTCAAGAACCATGATGTTGAGGTTTTCTATTATTGGTGAAAAATAATTATAAGTCTTTTGTTGAAATCAAAAGAATTAAGAGCATTTCAATTACTGTATTTTCAAGATAAATGTTGTAGTGAATCTTTTGACTCATCCATTTGTTCCCACTTCACCACTCTAATCAATTTTCACTACATGACGTATTTTAATAACCATACATTTTATATGTGCCTACTATTTAAAATCTACTAATACTGTGATATTTCACCAGTATTTTCAAAACAAATCAGCCCCCAGACTATTATTGCTTCCTCCAAAATTTCTGGTTCTCCAAGAAATTTCTAATTGACAGCTTTTCCACAATAAACCCAAATGTCAAAACATAAAAAAAAAAAGCCCTAAAAGAAATGTTATTTTATAACTAACAATGGTAATTTTCCTTCAGAGTCATTTGAAAAATATATTTCTTTTTTGTAAGGCGTAATAAATAAAATAAGTTTTCACTCAACGAAGCGCCTTTTTGAAAGGTTTCAAACCCAAAACTATTTAGAATGTTTTAATTAACTTCAGAGAAATCATATATTTTTTATCTCCTGAAAACCTACTTAAAAGAGCAGATAGTACCTTCTTGTTCCATTTTTGCCCCTTTTGAGGAGCTTCTTAAAGATCAGAAAGTTTAGAGGTCAACAAGATGATCTGACCCTTAGTAAGTGAACCCCTAATTATTCCAAATGACTGGGGCACTGGGGATCTGGGATCTTCATTATTCTCTGAAATACAGTGTTTCTACTGAGCTTTGTTGAGAGATTCCTTTCCTCAAACAGCTCTTTGCCTGTCTGGCAATTCTATACTTTACATTCTTGTTTTACAGATAACACAAAATCTGTCAAACGAAATATAAACTTAATCTTTGCGACCATATTGTTTTATCACAAATGATGCAGTTCATGTTATACGGTTTTAAAATAGCTCTAGAAACTATTATATTCTGCTTCCAAAAAAGAGCCTGTCTGAAGCCCTCACACACTGGCAATGTCTTTTGAAAGTCTTCAGGAGCTTGATCCGAAGCCAGCTCAAGCTAATGAGACATTTTCTACTGGCTTAAGAAGGTGATTCCTCAGAGTGCAATACAAGTTACATGTTACAAAGAAATAGATGCATTTTACTTTCAGGCTTTTTAGGGAGTTGTGGTGTGGAGTTTTTTTGAACAATCATCTTAAAGGCTAGCTCTGAAGTCTGCTCGTCTCAGAAGGCTGAATCAAGCTGAAAATTCTGTTCTGTGAGTATTAAATATTTCACCAGGGTAAAATTCTGCTCATAAATACACTCATCATTTACCCAGATGACAAGTTTCTTCCTCATTCTGCTTTGCCCCTCTATTGAATGTAAGCTGAGTGGTGCCCATGTTTGCAAAGAAAGACCCTTGTACTGAGAGAAGTTGTTTATAATTAAATTTAAGGACTGTGACCTGTGCTCCTAAGCTGTAATGATTAATGTTACAATGACACAAAGGTTTCAGGTTCTAGACCCTCTTTTCTTTAGGTCTTATGTGAACAAAAGAACAAAACATTTTCTGACTCATATTCTGAGAGATGCCTATTATTTTAAGTTGTTCCATGAGCATGCATAAACTCAGTTAAAAGTGAGCTAGAACTGGGGAATTTATTCAGTAAAAATAGTGACTGACCAGGCATGAGCTCCAGTCAGGAGCTCTGCAGGAGTTAAGTATGATTTTACTATGATTAAGTATGATTTTACTTTTGCACTGCTATACGCCTCAGTGTATGGGTTAGCATTCTAAAGAAACAGACAGATTTTTGTCTTTCACCCATTTTAATTGCAGGTTCCTGTCTTTTAACTTCAATTTGTATGGCTGCACTGTCTGCTCTGTGCTGGTTTCCCCACGGGACTCTTTGTTTCCTACCTTTGAAAACATTCAAAACAAACAAGACCCTTTCTCTTCCCATGGACAGTACACGTAATATTAATGGTTATCTACCTGTGATAAGCAGACCAGTATCATTTTACGTTACTTGAAAGGGTCATCCATATCGCCAAGCACAATTAACTTGACTTACTCTCACGAAATGGGTTGGGGGAGGTAAGTAAGAAGCCGTACTTTTTCACATACCTCGGAAAACAGTTACAGGACAAGAAGTCAACCAAAAGGCACAAAAAGCTTCTAAACAAGCACAGTAGGATTTCTATTGAGGAAAGAAACTGTACTGCACATTCTTGATGTGATATCTTCTGCAATGCCTGTGTGTGTATTCACTGGATATGATCAACTGCATACAAGTTTGAACAAGTCCAGCTTCAGGATTTAATTTCCTATTTATCCCACTTTTAAAGAAAGCAAACTCTCTAAAACATTTCTGGGAAACAGAGTGAAAGTTGTTTTGAGGATATATCCAGACTTCAATAAAAAGTGTGCTGAAATCTGACAGAACTTGCACTGTTTCTCTATTTTCACTTTTGTTTTGCAGCCTGCCTAGATCAGAAGAGCAAACTAAGAATGAACAGTAACTGCAGTTCTCTGAAGAGTTTCACACACTAGCCTTTCTGCTCTTGAAACTAATAAGTTTAACAAGAATCCTACTTTGAGGAGAAAATGTCCAAGAACCCACTGTGTAGAGAAGAGAGCCCAGTAATTTAGCATGTTAGCATATCCATTTTGATTCAGCACTAAATCAGTGTCCCGCCTATGTTGAGCATAGTGCTATACTGTAGAAGATGCCATCATTCACATGAAATGGTGCTGACCACTTTGGATGTTTAGAATTGCATAGTACTTGTCACAATAACACAACTATTAAATTTGTCATGTGATCAAATGCCATAACAAAGTACTACTCTAGCCACATACATTACTCCTGCAATTAAATGAAATGTATTTCACTTCCTGTCTTAAATAACTGTGTAGTATTGCTGCCAACAAGGTGCTGAGTTTCAACAGAAGAATGACTATCAATAGCACATCCTTTCTCTTTCAGAGTTTTTTTCTAAAGCGCTTTAGGATCCTTTGGGAGAAAGTATCCTAGTTAATGTAAATTTTTTCATTATTAATAAAATAACAACTTTGAATCTGCCATTTCCATTTTATTACTAAAGCAAAAATCTTTACAATGCCAATCATATTGTGTCTTTTCCTAGTTTAATATGCATATATACAGAGGGATGGACAGAAAAAAGTTAATCTTCTGTACTCAGATATAGTTTAAAATAGAGAAATAATGGAGCAATGCCTATTTTCCATATTTTTTTTAAGTATAAAATCTGTTGACTTATTTTCTTCAGTAAAGAAAAATGTCTTGAAAGGAAAGAGAAAGTCTTACCAAATGATTTCTGTCCTTTTTTAAGTTATTTCCTGACCTGATAATGGAATAATTTCTATGTGCATTTTCACCTTGATAAGAAAAGGGAAGTTAGAAATGCTTCATAGTTCCATTTTTACTTCTTTGACAATTATTTAACTGATATGTTTTGATAAAGAAATCAAATCATCCTTTTCTCTTATCCTGCGGTGTCAAATTTTTGCCAGCCCTACGCTGTGCGAACACAGCCTGCAGGAGTTATCGCAGGGGTTTAAAATAAGCTGTAGAGGGCGAGTATTGTCCGTAAGAGAGGAGTCACAGGGAGGCAGTGAGGGGCTGTCCCGGGGTACTGCTGAGGATGGACCAGCTCTGTCGGTGCTTGCAGCCAGCGGCTGAGTAACATGAAGCTCGTGAAAGGTCAGCGGCCGTGCTCTGTAGTCTGCTCTCTACCTATCTGTGTCATCTCTTGAAATAACAGCGACTTCCAGGACTCCTTCACCTTCTTCCCTCTCAGGCCCCAACATCCCTTCCCAGTCCTTCTCTGGCACACATCCTTCAGCGCCACTCTCTTTTCTTCCTTGAGCTCTTCCTGTTGTCATCACAAAGACCTCTATGTCCTTTATTGTACTGTGTCCTCTCGTTGCCTGGCTCAAAGGCTATCTCTGGCTCCGGAGATAAAGTCTCTGCTAAGAAAGGGTGGAGATTTAATTTAGGGAAAAAATCCGCCATAAAGGGTTAAGAAAAAGAAACATGCCTGTGCCCTGTTTGAGGGAGAAGTCCACTGCCTCTGTAACTCAGTCAAATACGTAAATTAAAAATTTGCCTTTAATTACCTACTCTCTCATTATCGTACCCAAACTATGTGAATTTCCTGAACAATCTATTTATGACCTGCACCCTTGAAACTTGGAAGCGGTTCATTTGAGAGAAGCTTCCATATTACTCTGCCAAGAGAATTACCAAAATAGACCTGCAGCATTGTTATTTTGAGGATCATGAACCTTCATTCGTTTGTTTGTTTTAAAGGGATTTTTTTAAAAGCCATTTTGCCTTGGTGACAATGAAAGCTGAAAGGGGTGTTTTAAGTAATAAAAAAGTAATTGTTTAAGTTTGCAGTGCAGATTATTTCAAAGTGACCTGTGTATCTAATAGAATGAGATTGCTGCTATAACATGCTGTATTATGTGGTAGATTGGGTACTAAATAATATATATTGTACTAAGAAACTTCATAACTTCATAGTTATGACTAAATAAAGAAGACAGTAGACAGTAGGGCCTATTTAAAAGGAAGGTATTTGTAGTAACATAGCTTGAAAATGTTCCTAGGACTGACAGATTATTTCTAAAAACTTCCATGCACTTTGCCACAATGCTGTCCATGATTTGAAAAAGACATGTAAGCTTGTACAGACAAAGGAATCAAAATAAACTCTGATTGCTGAATCTACATTACAATTTAGGAGCATCCCTATATCCACTTTACTGAAGATAACAAATGCCTTCCTCAGCCCTGAGTACCTGCAGCCTATTTCAGGACCAATCATTTAAGGAATGCTCTAAACATATATAAACATATTTGTAAAAAGTACTGTGCACATCCATGTTGCCTGCTCAAGCATCATGGTACCTAATAATTAATGGTTCATTTGCATTACTTGTTCTTTAATTTACTTTTGTAGCTCCTAACACCCAAGGCAAATCTCAGCTCAAGACTTACAGACATGGTGCATCCTTCCTCACTTAAAGAAAATGCCACTGGGAGATCTCTGAACTGAAATTGCCAATATTCCACTCAGAGAACAAGTATTCCTTGCTTTTAACAAATACATAGACATTGGACTTTATCATTGTCAAATAGCATTAGATAAAAACTACTCACAAATCTAGTGGAATTATATGCCATTTACAAGAACAACTACCTAAAACTAATATTTTAGGCCAAGAAAAACTCTACTTTTTCAAATGGTAATTTGTTAAAATTATGGGTTATTCTGTAATTCCAATGAATAGGCATACTTATAGGGGTATGTACGCGTATCTGTCCCTTAAATCCTGTGTTTATCTTTTCAAAATGATGACCAAGACACTGTTGTCTCCATTGAGATAGTTAGTAAGGCTTCAGGTCAATGAATTAAACTGCTATGTCAGTGGAGGAAGTCCTAATCTGTGTACCTCTTGCACATTTCTTTTACACTATTACTACCAGAATAGCCCATTTATTTGACAGGTAAAATTATAGTAAAGAGTGATTGATCTGAAATAAAGTCATAACAGAAATTCTGTGAGTGGATGGTGGTATTTGATGACTTTGTAGCCATAGTGAATAATTCTCTTGGCTTTGATTGTCAAATTGGACTGCAATCTAGAAGTATTGTTATAAGTCCACTCCTCCTACATGGCATCACAGCTGCCACTTTTCTGTCATCTCTGGCCAGTGAAAAGTTTTCATCTAATCTCAGTACATAATGACTTGACTTTGCTTATTTATGTCCTTTCACTGGGGTACAGCAATGTGATGTATACAGGTTTTTGAAGTGGAAGAAACTTCAAAAGGCACGGGACTCTACAGCCCATAGGTTATCTAAAGCTGTTGAAAAGGTCTCCTTTTTCAACTTCTATGAACCATTACATGTGCAAACCAAGAGCCCCTCAAGCTCTTGGGTGAAGACTATTGCCAGCAAACCCCTTCCTTTTCTGTATTGAAACAGCATAATAAGGATGATGATCTTTGCAGAAGACAAATAGTCAGACTCATGAATTAACTCCTGTCTAAAAAATATCATAAATTCCATCAAGTTCCCTTCCAAGGGCCTGATCTGGCATATTGGGGTCCATTTCTTGGACTTTATTTGCCTTACATTAATAATACATAGAACAGAAGTTAGAAAACATTTTTTAACCATTGAAACAGTTACTTCTGAAATAGCTAAGGGAGTTCTGAGAGAAAGAATATGTAATTATTCCTAAGATAAATTTACAGGTGGGATTGAATATGATGAACCCAGTATAGAGTTTAATGTCTGATAGTTTCATGTTTGGACCTTCTTGTCAGTACTAAAAGTAGATGTGATCTCAGTTCATGAGATAAGTTGTATCACATTAACAAAAGGCTTCTAGTTTCTGCTGGCCACTTGCAGAGATGAAAGATTTTTCCATTGTCCTTTGATATCAAACTTGACTCCCAATTTGTTTTGGGGTTTTTTTTGAAGATAATTTATCTTGCTTCCTTCTGCAGAATTAGATTTTCTACAGTAAGAACAGAGACATCACATCATAGGATGTTCTGGAGCTCCTACCTACTCTCTTGGGCACATAAGGTAATCACCAGATTTGGGATCAGGAACACATTTTCTCTTATGCCCCATTTGTGAGGCTCATGGGCGTCTGGAAGGCAGTGAGAACTTCTCAACAGAGATGCAAATAAATCATTTTCTGTGACCCTGTGAGTAAGTCAAACAGCAAACATAAAGAGGACATTGCCAGTGATGTGGATTTCTCTTGCTCCATTCTTGTGGCACTACGTAGTCCCACAAGAATCTTCACAAATCTTTTTTCTGTGGTATGCTGGAAATTATATGGCTTGTGGTAGATGGAGGCATGTGGAATACATGGGCTCAGCATCCTTTTAGGTGTGTTCTCTGTAGCCCAGTCTGTGTGATAGTCTTAGATGTTACAGTATATCAAAAAGAAAAAAAAAAAGAATGGAACACAAAAAAGAAGTCCAGAACTCTGTACAAAACCCAAACACTTCACTGCATGCGTTTCCTCTTGGGAAGGAGACAAGAAAACAAATATTTTATGTGTATGATAGACACTAACAGTGCTACTTAATGCGTTAATGACCATTATTTGTAACTTCTGGTGGTTGAGCTGTAAGATTCTAATAGACTACAATAAAGTAAGGGAAGGTAATATGGGCAGGTAGAGATTTCACTGTGTATCACCATAGATATTTTTAGTACGCTAGGCATAAATTTCATTCAGTTATATAGATAGGGGAACACCAAGGTAAATGCAATTGTTAATACTCACAGTGTGTGTATCTAAAATAGATTATTTATTGAACATTTATACTATGAGTAAGTGTAATTAAAGACACATCAGTGTAAAGTGTTACTGTCTGCTAAAGGTCTCTTCACTTAGTGTTTGTCGAGTCCTCAATGGTTTGCAAGTCAATTAGACCACTGAGAGGACACAGATAAACACTTCCTATTGAGAAATGTCACAAGAGTGTTTCCGCTTCATTTCACTGTGTCATTTAATGCACTGAATGGCATTCAAGTGACACAGCACCAGCTATGATATCATGGCATAGGCTATATAAAGTGTTGAGCCACGTGCAGATTGGTAAACGGTACTGTAGTTGTACCAGCTGGCACAGAGGGTAGAGAAAAGCTGTCATGTATTTCCCTTTAAGGCACACTAACCTGCAGCTGGAGTTTCAATAAATTAATTTATTCCCATGCATTACATTCTAAGCAGCAGCATGTAGGCATATGCCATTTAATACGCACTAGCTCTCTTGGAAAATTAAGAAGTGTGGCAACCAGTGTTGTCAGGATTTTTTTAGGATTAGGTTTCTTCTTGCTTTCTACAAATGGCATTGTCAGCAAACACTGTGGCTCTGCTCTACTTGATACATCACACACACTGTTCTGGATAATAGATAAAGCACTGGAATTTCAGGAGCGCTAAAGAGTTGCAGTTCAGTTAGTGCTTGCAATTTTTCAAACAGATGAAATATCTACCTATTTTAAACTGTCTTTATGAAAACCTTAAGATGCTTTGATTTCTTAAGAGCTCTGTAGTTATGATGAAGGAAAAAGCATGCCTGGTGAGCATAAAAAACATATATTCCTATTTTAGTATGGGGCCTCATGATTTTGGTTTCAAAATACTTGAAAGTTTTAAGATTTTTATTTCATTGTTGAGATGCTCTGCTATTGTTTCTATCATATTGTTTATTAACAGCAAAGTATATGTTCAGAGTTGACTTAGAATTCATTGCTATATGCAATGGCATGTTTCATTGAAGTCTAAGTAGTGGAAGAAGTATTAAGTAGTACTTAGAAGTATTTTGTGAAACAAATACAGAAAGGAAAAAAAAAGAGAAGATAGCTCAATGCGCTTGGGAGTTAGATTTGGCCTTGTGCTTCAAGTAAATGTTGGTATGATATGATTTATGTTTGATGATAAATTAATGCAGCACCCTGAAATAGAAATAAATAAAGCTCCAGTTCTCAGAAATGTGCTTGCATTACTGTTGCATCAGAGCTTGGCATCAATACCAATGGAACACATGCAATAAGTGTCCTTTTTCTTCTACCAAAAAATTTTTGGAACTGTGTTTTGAAAATATTGGAGAGCTTGTAGCTACAGCAAACCAAAGAGTGTTGGGTAGCCAGTATAGCCATGAATGAAACTTGCTGCATTACATAATCAAAGCAGTGACACAATATTTTCTCTGTTCCTTTTGCTGGCTAATGGTGCTAAGCCTCCTGCCCACTGCCAGTGAACCATGATTCCAACAGTGGGTATGTCAGATGGAAGACAGGCATGGGTCCCTCTTTTCCATCCTTGCCTTTGCTCACAGAGAGCACCTCAATTTGACTTGGATTATTTTTATTTATTCATCATGCTTTTTTGTGGCCTTTTAAAAACAAAATTTAAAATTAAATTGGAATCAGGAAAATGTGGTTGAAAAGAACTGGAGACTTCAGTTCACTTTCTGGGTTTGGGAAAGCAACAAGACATGAAACTATAAAAGGAAATATGTATAGAAAACCAAAGACAGGGGTTTGTGTATATTCCTTGTCACCCTACTTTATACCAAAGGAAAGTCATTAAGGTTATGAGTTATGACAGTTCTTCTTGATGATAAAATTGGTTTGTCAACAAAAGGGCTAAGTATATAAATGTACCATATATCATCTCCTGCTCTTTCTGTCTATACATTACTTGCCTGCTCATTTGAGTATAATAACCCCTAAATTTTACAGCTTCTTCTACAATTGTTACGTAAATTAACTGAAAACAGATTTTACTTGGAAAAAGAAAAGAAAACCCACTACACTGTTTGCAATGGAAATGCTTTTGCTTTGGAGCCAGCTCTCTGAACAGAAAAGGAAGGTTCTCAGTGAACAGTTTCTGCTGGGTGTCTTTGCTGTGGGACCCTGTACCTATGTCTCTGGCAGATGGGAACACCCCATCTCCCCTGCTACATGTCCTCAGGAGGGCACAGCATCAGGTGTTTGCTCATTTACTCTCCTTTTGGACCTTTAGCTTGACCTGTTGTAGCTTACCCTGACTTACCAGCTGGAAGGGTGAAGGCTTATCTCTTCCAGAAGAACCAACCTGATGTAGGGTTCTTCTGGGATGTGGGAATTTTGAAGTCAGACTCTCTGAGGCTGAGGATACAAGCCAGATTTCCTGGATGATTTCCTGCTTCCTGGATGCACAATATGAGCACAGGTATTTTCTTTTTCATCCAAGCTTCAGGAAATACATGGCATAACATTGCTTCCCTGAACACAGAAAAGCATTTGAAGCTCTGAAGCCCAGTTTCACAAGGGTGCCAAATCCAAGCAGGAGAAAAATATTCCTTACTCCTCTTTTTTTCGTGCTTATAATAGTTTGATTTGAAAGTCTTGCTGAGTTAGAACATTCAGACAGGAATTCTTTTGTGGGTGCTCACCTCTCTCCACTCAGCCTCCTAGGTGCCTCACCCAGCATAGTGAAGTCTCCCTCCACCCCCAGGTGCTCCAGCCTGTGGTGTGGGTTATTGCAAGGCTGAATTTCCTTCTGGTGCCTTGGCCTTAACAAGGTTCTTCATAAGTAATAAATGCTTAGCATTGGTGTGAGCCAGCTGCTTCAACACCTTCTCATTCTGTCATGGATAACACATGCTGTCAAGTGCTGAAGGTCACCAGGAGGTCACCCAGGAGGGCATTTGGGTATGGATGAGTCTGGCCATGGATGCAGGTGGCCACAGAGCTCTAGCAAGGGGCTCTCAGATCTGCAGTAACCAGCATCCAGTCAAAAGCCTATAGGCTAGGATACCTTTCAATGTGATATTGCTGTCTTTCAATGTGAAGCAGCTACTCCATTAGCTGCATGAAAAAATGAGCTCTTCTTTCCAGCACAGGCCGGCTATTCAAAAGCAACATCAGCCGCTTCATTGTTAAAACTTTAGACAGATTAACATGAAAATTGTTGGGAAATCAGATAAAATTCTTTAGAAATGGCTTGAAGTGGAGACACAATAAACAATAAACATAGAGATAAGAACACACATTAAAGGAAATAATCAGAGAGCCTGGATAGAATTTATGTATTATAGCATCTTGAAATAGGAAACATCTGCCAAGAATTTCACCAAGAGCCTGGATTATTTTGTCTGGGGGAAAAAGGAGGTGTGAAATTAAACCAGAGTAAACTGGTAAATCTGTAATATAATGCATCAGCAAGCTAGTCTTTGGGCACCATCTCAAACTGCAGGTAGTAAGTCCAGATGCATTGCCCCTGCAGAGTGTGTGACATGCATCACACATGATGAGCTGCCCTTTCATACCTTAAATCCTGCTCATCTTAACCTTTTAAATTGTGACAGTGGTCATATCACAGCCTAAAAATATCTCTTTCCCGATCCCTTATGTCTGTTGCCCTGAGAGTTACTCTTGAGGCTACTGGAAGGCAGGAAGTTAGGTGCTGTTATTTTTTTCCATGTGTATATAAAGCTTAATAGACTAAACTAGGAGGATCAACAATAGGCAAAATTAAAACAGTTCTAAAAATGAACTAGAAAAGAGGAAACAATTATAGGGCTGCTATTTGAAGGAAACAAGCACTGGGTGGTTCAGTTGCTAACACAATGAAGGAGACAGCTCATGATGGTGCTTCTAAACCCTTCCTGGTCTGATATTCCCAAACTGTCTAGTGTTGTTTACTTGCCTGGAATGCTGCCACAGACACATCCTGATAGGTCAGGAGCAATCCTCAGCAACTGCTGTGAGAAATAGGAAGCTGGCAAAGAGGACCACAATAAGCGACGTCTGCTCCTTTGAGGAGCAGCGAGCACTTTCCTCTCCCTGGGTTGTCTGAGGCAATGCCTTTGGTCCAAAAATAACTTCAGGAGGTATCATGGACTGCAGAAAGCATCTTCAGATAACCTTCATGATTGCTCAGGTCTGCTTTTAGGACATCAAAGTGTTTGGTAATATTCTTGCTGTCATACCCCCAAATCATTAAAGTAGCATTAATTGATAGGGTACAAAAGAGAGATGACCTTAAGCCAAATGCACTGACTGGGAGCTTAGAGGACTTGTTTTTATGTTGACACAAACTTACACTACATCCTTGGATGTCTCAGTTTTCTGCCTGTGACTAGTGTTGCTTGTTTTCTCCTTGTCCTTTTAACAATACATTCAGCTGCACAGGGTTTGTTGCAGGTCTCACACTGGGTGTTGTGTTTGTTTAAAGGTAAACCAGCAGGAGAAATGAACCCAACACAAAAGAGCTTATAAGTCAGAGTTACGATTTAATAACAATATTACAGTAAATGCAATGGCACAGAAAGAAATTGGTTTTAATCCACAAACCCCAGACATATAATCCAGCACCCCGGGGCACAAACACAATGGTGTTTGTTAGCCCCTGTGCTGAGACCCACGTGGTTCCCCAGAGTCCAAAACAAAAGGAAGTGAAGAACCTGTTAGTGCAGATGACGGTTGCAGTCTGGTGAAGGGTGGTGGTTTCCTCTTGTCGAGGTTCTGGATCCGACAAGTGGTCCCCTGAGGTCTTCAAACCCCAAGATTATGCAACTTCTGGCCCAGGTGGGAGCACCCAGTCCCTTCCCCAGGCCAGAGAGAAACACAGTGGATGATCTGACTCTGTGAGTCATGGGGTATTT
>JAOXXN010000446.1:72914562-72942904 GCA_026770055.1 Myrmophylax atrothorax | reverse complement strand
GCTGTGCCTCACCTAAAACATCCCCTGTGCAGGCTGGAAGGGCACACCCATGTGGGGAGAGCCCTGCCCAAATCTTCATTCGCCAAGTCTGGCCATACAATACATACATAGCTTGGCAGAGGCAGAAGCCCCAGATACAACACAATCATATCTTTGGGTTTGAAAGGGAGTAATTTTTTTGAGGAAGAGTAAAAACCTTTGATCCTGAAACTGCTGTCTTCCATCTTTCATTAAAGTACATACTAGGAATATACTTAATCTGAAGAAAAAACCCCCTGCCTTATCAGAATTATCGTAAGTCCTTTGCAAACAGAGTACAGTTCTCTGCTGCTGGTATTTTTTTTTTATTCAGAGATCAGAATTTGAGGCTGGCTTTTTATTTACAGGGGAGAAAGTCTGTACTTCAAACAGGTTTGTCAGAGCAGGGTGCCAGAGATGCTTGAGTTCTCAGGATATCTCAAAATTGCCACAATAGCTGTCTTATAGAGCACATGTACAGTCACCTTCAGGAATCATAGACCACAGAAAATATATTTAGGATACTGAAAATTTTAAAACTTACTAAAAATATTATGAAGAATTAAACAGACCTTATTTTCTCTAAAGAAATGGAGACATTAAATTCACTTTTATAACATTTTTCACTGCTTTAAAAATGTGTAGTTAGTGTTTTTTAAAAATTAATTCCACTCTTCAGAATAAAGGCATTGGCATTTTGGATTTTTTGTGAAACTGGCACTCCCATTTTTGAGCAATTCTAGATAGAATTTGCATCTCAGTTCACAGAAGACACCTCCATTGCAGAAAGCATCTCTCAGTAATCCAAGTACTTTCTTAAAACCAGGAGATGCTCATTGTTGGATACCATCCCAGATCAGATCCCTGCTTCATAAATGGTGTTTAACTTTAGTATGTTTTGAAGTTCAAATTAGATAGAGATATCTAAGGACTTAATTTAATACTGATGAATGTTTAAAATTCAACTCTGTATTGGTATTTTTTTATTATCTTCAAAAAATTTAGTTTGGCATTCTCGTTTGGATTCCTCTATGAGGCATTTTCTGTGATTCACAGAAGTCCCAACAATGGATCAGAGCACTGCCTTGTGAAGCACTGCAAAATGTCATAATAAAAAGCTTGATTTCTGCCTATACTAACTTTCATTCTATATTGAAAATACTATCTGGTTAACCAAATTAATGAGAAAATGTAATGAAATTTTTCTCATTGATTGGTCTTGCTCAGATCAGCAGCAGCTGATGTAAAGTTTTGACAGAAAGCACAAAGGGACTGGACTGTGTGTAGAACTGGTTTCTCCAAAATTTAGCAGTATTTGGGTTGGTATCATCTCAAGATGACCTTGTAGACAGCCCACCATATTAGGCAGCAGTGCACCAGGGGTATCTCTGCAAAGAAGGACATCATGTAATTTCCCAAAGAAACAAGAAGTTAAAAATAAACAGATTAAAGGGTTAATTTGTATTTCAGTGTAAGGTTGTGCCATCCCAGATTAATTAGCTTTCCTGCTGCTGTCTGTAGTTCATCAATTGAAACAAAAAGGGATGAACAAGAGGAACTGCCTTTCTGAGCCAAAAAGATGCTGCAGTTGGGGAAAAAGGCAAATGAGATCCTATATTTGTCAGGTGAAGTATTCAACTGGTGAAAGGAAAGTATTCATGCCCTTGAGCAAGGCACCAGCAAGACCTCACTGAAATACAGCGCATCCATACTGGCCATCCATGGGCAAGATCAACATGATCTGGCTGAAACTGCTTCAGGAAACAGCTATGGGGATAGTCGGGAGAAAGTAAAGCCTGTCTCAAAGAAGATAAATGAAAATATTTTGGGTTTCATCCTATCAAAACAGCCTGAAAGGAGATGTGAGTGCTGTTTACTATGGAATAAACATCAGGAGGGATAAGAACTACTTAAAGAAAGGACACTGTCAGGCCAAATCCAGTTGGATATAATATAGCCAAGGATAAATTTAGACTGGCAATAGCAAAAATTTAGACCATAATACTGTGCTGGTTTAAAGGTAAATCGGCAGGAGAAATGAACCCAACACAAAAGAGATTGTAAGTCAGAGTTACAATTTAATAACAACATTACAATAAATGCAATGGCACAAAGAGAAATTGGTTTTAACCCACAAAACCCAGACGTATAACTCAGCACCCTGGGGCACAAACACAATGGTGTTTGTTAGCCCCTGTGCTGAGACCCACATGGTTCCCCCAAGTCCAAAGCAAAAGGAAGTGAAGAACCTGTTAGTGCAGTCTGGTTGAGAGTGGTGGTTTCCTGCTGTTGAGGTTCTGGTCCTCCTCTGGATGCGACAAGTGGTTCCCTGAGGTCTTCAAACCCTAAGATTATATACTCTCTGGCCCAGGTGGGAGCAGTCAGTCCCTCCCCCAAGGCAGAGAGTTACACAATGGGTGATCTGACTCTGTGAGTCTGGGGGTATTTTGGAGTCATTGATGGCCCATTAGCAGATGTGACACCTCAGGCTGTGTGTGAAGGTGCTACTGACTCCCTGGAGGGGAGTTATCACAGCTCTTATCTCACAGGCTTCTTTCACACCCAGCTCACAGCCTGAGGAGTCGGGTGTGCCCTGGGCAGCTGCTGCAAATGGTCCATTAACAGTTCTTGGGAAATGAATAGAGGGTGTAGGATACACAGCTTTGGTCACCCCCAGACAGTGATAAACTGGTCCCACCTGCTGACCCAGGACAGGTGTAGGCACTGCACATAGCACAGCAATGTCAGGTTTCAGGCTGCCATAATAGTAACAGAGAAAAACTCCTGGGTCCACTTGCCTTACTGGTAATTAATGAATTTGTCTATCAAACTATAGATCTGTTCAATAGTAATTATTTTTTTTTGTGATGGACACTTGCCAGGTTGATTTCAAGAAGAAAGTTAATGATTAAAAAAAAAAGGCCTTTGTTGAAGGCATAGAAATGTCAGAAATGGAAAGTGCTGAAAGCCTAACAGATATACTATGCAAATATCCATTGATCAAGCAGGAAAAAGATAAGAGAGACTTTCTCTGCAGTGTCATTTTTTTATGTTCCTAAAATGTTTCTAGCAAGTGAAGGAAAACTGAAAACTTTCCTTCAAAAGGGAAAATAAAAAAACAATTAAGTACTTTCAAACCTCTGCTCTAGAGAATTTGTGGAAGGCACTGCATGTAGATGCTCTTGCCTGTCAGGTTTTACAATGTGAGGTGAGAGGGGTGGATTTTTTAATCCAAAAAGTAATGCAGACCAAACTGTATCACCAGAAACTTACCTCTTAGATATTGGTTTTTTTCTTCAAACATTTTAATTGCATCTGCAAGAGACTTAAAAGTACTGCCTGATAATAAACATGCTTTTCTGCTTTAAAAATACAATGTAAAGCCAGCAAGGGTACACAAAAGCTCATTAAATTATATGCTAGGGATTACCTCTGAAGGTAAGTGAATACAAAAGGCAGGTGGAGATAATGAAAGTAGGATATCATCCCATTAACATTTGTTCTGTTACTGCACCCACTTTCCTGTCAGTTCTCATTAGCACCCTACCAGAAAGCTACAGATTAGCTGATAACTGATAACTCCAGCACCTTTGTGTAGCTGGCCCCTCCTGCAGAACGAAGGAAGATGTGGATGGCTCCGTGTCAGTCAGGGCAGTCATATGCCAAGGAAAAGTGCAAGTTGCAGGTGAGGTTGCACAGAGTGCCTGATCCCCTGATCCACCCTTCTCAGCAAAGCCAAGTGCTGTTGGTGATGCAAGAGCTCTGCTCAGGTCCTGCCAAAAAAAGTGTATGCTCTTTCAGTGCTTCATTGGCTCACACCACCTGTTCAGCTGCTAATGGTACTCCTATTGAAAAGTGATTTAGCACAAGGCATGTGTCCCAGAGCACACACAACACATTCAGACCTTTCTTTAATAGCTAAGAACTCAATGTACTCTCTAAATACAAGCTGACAGTAAGGGTGGTGTACAGCTTCAGACACCCTTGGGCAACTCAGGGAAGGGAGATAGGAGAGGTGAGGATCCTCCCACAACACCAGGGCTGCAGGAGGAGCCAGGGGGGACCTACGAGGTCTGCACTTGTGTCTCTTCACTCCAACTGTACTGGTCTTCCCAAGCAGGAAGGCCAAAGGGGAGGATGACAATAGGAAGGCTCTGCCATCTCCCTGGCTCTGCTCTCTGGAGCCACCCAGGAACAGGAGAAAGATATTTTGCTGCTCCTCAAGACATTCTTTCTAGAGAATCCAGGTCATGGTTGAGGGTTAACAAGAGCCAGTGGGAGCTAATTCTTTGGGCTTGCATTCAGGAGACTGAGTTAGATCTCTCCTTTCCTAGAATTTGAAACCGCATTCCTGCAAATACACATTGACCTTGTTTGTTCATCTGGTTAAGCACAAACTTTCATACCTCCTGCAGAAGATGAAGATCTAGAGGAAAAAAGCTTCCATGGAAGAGTCCTTAGGATGCCCCCAAGCTGACAGCACTTATTACATGACAGTAGAATTTGCAGCAGAAATGGAGACACTGTAATTGCCTGGCAGGCAATTCACTGCGGCTTCTTCCAGCCATTGCCTCACTATTTTTAACTCCTTCTTCCCTTCTCTTCTTTCCCTTGCCATTAGAGTTTCTCCTGTGATTTCTCTCCCTTCCTTGTATTTCCATGTAACTTATCTCCTCCTAATTAAACTCTGTCTCAAGAACTAAACTCTCAGATCAGTTAATCACTACTCTCCCTTCTTTTGTTCTTTAATTTTCCCTTATCCCATCTCTAGTTTGTTTACATACATTAAAAAACCCCTAATCTGTTGAGGTGGTGAAAGCCCATTATTCTCTCTTTCTATGAAGTCCCTTCTACCTCTTTTCTTTCCCTCTCTCATCCCATAAATGCCCCTAAGGCCCTGACTCTTAAAAATGTAAATACAATTTCATTTCACTTTGAAATACGTATCAGTCCCATACAATAAGATGCCCTACAGAGCATACCTATAGACCATGCTTTGTTTTTTAAACTGTTTTCCTTCCTCTTTCCTGCTCCTGTAGTCACTGTCTCTGTTTTTGTTTGTCTCCTCTGCCCCATTTTTAATCCAGGACCTCTCTCTGCTTCACCCCACCCTCACAGCCTCACCTCAGAGGAATGCAAACGAAATAACCATTCAGGGCTAGTGAACTTTGAAACTCATGGCATTCAAGTGGGTTGGAAATTAGACAAAACAATTTCACCCATCCCTTGTTTAGGACCCTGACTAACAGCTTGCTGTGGCTCCTGGGTTGGTGTGTAGAAGGATGTGCTGCTGCATGTCTCCCTTTCATAAGGGAAACACTGGAATGTGGCCAGGTACCAAAAAGCCTGTTGTAACATGGTTTGTTAGAAGGACACCCTGGATTCCCCACACGCATCTCATATTCAGGGTTTTTCAGCTCACCTTCTTTGATAGTGAGCACATGGAAATGGCAGGATGAATCTTGTTGGTTGCTTAAGTGGAGTAATTTTTTAAGGTAGAGAATAGACTAGTTGTCAAATCTGCTTGGCCCAAATTGAAAATCTATCCCAAACAACTGAATAGAGCTTTGTTTTTTTGAGCAAGAAAACAAAATTAAAAGGAGTCCCTAGTTTTTATTTTCTTGCTTTTTGTAAACTATTTCTCAAGGCTTCTTAAGAAAGGCAAGTACAATCCCTTTATTGTCTTAAAAAATCACTTCCAAGCTGGGTCAAAGATGTATTTTGTTTACTTAGTAAGTAATTTAAGCAGTAAGTAAGAGCAAAGCCACAGTGCTGGGATCTGAGACATCAGGAGGAAGTACTTTCCCCTGTGCCTCCAGAGTGGCAGGGCTGTAGGCAGTGGTGAAAGACCCTCAACATGGGGCTTCCCAGGCCATGGGGAACAGCAATGTGTCTCCAGACCAGAGGGGTTCCTGCCCATGGCACAGTTAGACCCCACAGGGAGGGGGCAGCGGTTCAGGCACAGGCACCAAAAGGCCCAGTGCTGTACCACTGCTTGGGAGAGCAGCAAGAGCCCACTGTCCACTATTTACTGAGCTATGTCCCTCTCTCCCTTTACATGCAAAACCAAGCTTGCAGTTATCATAATAACAAAGCTGGAACTGAATTTCTTTTCCTTAAAACCTTGAATATCAGTTCTGCTTTTGGCTGTTATAGCATGAAGCTTTTATTTTTACAGAAAGAGGGGGAGATAATTTCTCAAAAATGAGATAACAAAGTGAAAATGAAATTTTTTAAACTACAAAATGCTTGGATCCAGATTTGAGCAGTAACAGATCTCTAAGGGGCATAAATCTCATTTTCCATGCAATTAGTTTCAAATCATTATAAAGTGACAGATGCTTTCATTTGGCTGAATTGTGACAGCATCCTTTTTTTTTTCTATAGTCCTCTAAGACTGATCCAAAATCTGCTAGACTCAATGGAAAGACTCCCACAGTATTCAAATGGGCTTTGGATCAGGCCCTAATTAGTCTTGGGCAAACCAGTAAAATAAAATACACAAATCGTTGTATGTTGAGTCTCAAACCGTGGTTTATTTTCATTCTAAGTTTACTAGAAAAGCTATTAATAATTTACATACCTTCATTTAGGAAAATTTAATTGAATTATTTTATATAAAAAGCCCCAACAAGTTAAAAACCTACCCTGGAAATACTGTACCTATATCCTGTTCAGAAAAAATAGGAAAAGCATAAAATCTTTCCATAGACACAATGTACATTTCAAACATGGCAAAAAGTATACCCAGAAAACTTCTCTCAGTAAAGTCTTTGTATTTACTAATGATAGTCTGCTGTATGTCTACCTATACCACAGCAGCTGATATATGCATGATATATAAAAGAGTGTACACACAAGCGTGCACATTAAATATAGCTATAAGCAACTGTGATTTTTATTGGTGTAAATAAACTACACCCGCTGAAGGGTATATTTTTGCTTATATTTCTACATGAGAGTTCTTTTGGCATGACTATGTGCTTCAGGTGAATTTTTCACACATCATAGCAAAGCTGGCAAGACTTTTAAGAGTTAGTAAGTCATAGGTTGGATAACATTTTAGTTGGCAACATGTAAGTTTCTTGACTTGCTCTGCACTAATGTGATACAGTAGAGTTTACCTAATGACCACACTGGAGAAGGTGCTCGGATCAGATACTTAAATCAAAATCCTGAACCCATAACAGATCCAGTGCCAAACCCAAGTTCTTATAAAGACTAAACAATGCAAAAAGGTACACAAACAAGTGCAGACAGCTGCCTTTTCACTCTGTTTATAATTAGAGCAGACAGTACCCTACCTAACTTTCTTTGTTCCAGAAGTCAGGTAGCCACTTTATTATTGCCACATACTCTTTCAGAAATGTGGTTTATTAGCCTGGGCTTGCTGCCATGATAGCGTAGCCACATGATTTTCAAAGTAGACCTGATGTGTGACTGGCTAGCCTAGAACAGACATGTAGGAATCTGCTGCATTGCTATATTGGCTGGGACTTCTGGTCCAAAATTAGATGTCTACCAAGTAGGTATCTATATCTGAGTTAGTTCTCAAGGCTCCTTTTAGAAACACTGAAGAGAACCAGGCACATCTGTGGTACAGTTCCTTTCATTTGGGGTTATGTGTCATAAACCAGAGGAATTACATGTGCAAGTGTGCAAACTTAGGTGAGGTGATCAACCACCTTCATAAATGGCTGCAGCTTAGGCTTGATAACATATGAAAGCTGTGCTGATTTAAGTAAAAGAGAGATGCTATAGCCAAACAGAGACATGGCCATGGTATGAAGTGCCCATGGATAGTATTTTCAAGGACATTACTCAAAATTCTGTTTTGGAGACATATCAAATCATTATGTTGTCTGGTATTTGCTGTACATATCTCCTGCTCTAATTTATTGAGGGCAGCTGGAAGAACAAAGAGGAAGGTAATGCAATGCTGTCCCAGAAAAGAGCATCTCCAAACAAACATGAAAAATGAGATTAAGTGAGCTAAGTCGCCTTCAAAAGACACTGTGAAGCTGCAGAAGAAGATGGATTTTCAATTTAGAGAAGTAACCATGAGATGAGATTTACTGATCTGCATGGGAAGGCATAATCCATGAAGATCCTCATGAGGAAGGTGGCTAGATAGCCAGTAAGCTTGTGGATAGTTATCTGTTTTGGTTTAGAATGGTACTCCCCAACTTAGTTCTCCCACTGGGACTCCAACCCATGCTTCTGCTTGTTTGCTCCCCCTCCTCCTCACTCTGCGGGGGGTTGGAGAGAACTGGAGGCACAAAAGGCAGGGATTACACATTTAGATAAGAACAATTTATCGGAAACAGCAATGAGAAACAACAAAACAAACACTAACAGCAACAGTATTAATAATAAAAGTGTATAAAAGAGAGAGTCACTCATATGCAAAATTCTCACCAAGTCCCACCCAACCTGACTGCAGCCACAACACCCCACTGCTCCTTTCAACTTGGAACTGGTGCCACCCAACCGCTCCCTCTGGTTCAGGACTAGCGCCACACTTACTGTACCTGAAGGAACCCCTTCTCCTTGGAAGAGAGTCCTTTCCCCCACCCCGGGCAATGGTGTGAGGTGGGATGGGATAACCTCCAGGTCCTAGTCATGCCCACTCCTGGCTACTGCAGAAATTAACTTTGTCCTGGTTGGGACCAGAACACTGCCTAATTTTAAAGTTTTGGGGTTTTCTTTTCTGTATTGCCTTTACTTTAAATAAATTCTTAACTCTATTTTTGTGCTGCTGCCCTTGTGTCTGTACAGAAGTATCTAGGTTAGGAGTGGTAGGGGCTGGTTTGCTGACTGCTTTCACATGGTGAAACTATACGCTACAATCCTGTGCCAAACTACAGACTCTGAAGCTGTTCTGCTTGCAAACAGCTGCTTCTGCAGATGGAAGGGCAGTACAGTGCCAGTCTGGCTTCTCAGTGGCACTGAATGAGCCCAGCCACCATGCCCTGAGCACACCCTCTGCACCTGGGCAGGCTTCATGTATCACCAGCCCAGCAATTTTCACCCTGGGGCAGCAAATACAACTCCAGAGACCTTCAGTGGCCAGAAGGACAGATCCTGAAATTCCCTGGCCTAAGCTCCTGTTTGCCTTATGTTTATATGCTATAAGGGGGCAGACTAAAGCAGCATATACTGACATGGTATTAACAAGCCAATGATGTTTAGTTCCTCCTGAATCAGAATCACAGAATCACAGAATGATTCTGAGTTGGAAGGACCCATCAGGATCATCAAGTCCATCTCCTGGCCCTGTGCAGGATGCCCCAAGAATCTCACCATGTACCTGATGGCACTGTCCAAATAGTTCTTGAACTCAGATAGGCTTGGTGCTGTGACCACCTCCTTGGGAAGCCTGTTCCAGTGCTCAACCACTCTCTGGGTTTTTCACCCTCTGAGTGAAAAACTTTTTCCTGATATCTAACCTAAACCTCCCCTGACTCAGCTTTGTGTTGTTTTCTCAAGTCCTGTTACAGGTCACAAGAGTAATTAGTGAGAGTAATGGGAAAGACAAATTATGTTCTTAGTGATGAAGAGGTCTTAGGGTCCTAGATACTGAGGTATCCTCCCTTCTTGGAGCTCCAGTGAAATAGAGGATGGCTGTGTCAGCAGCCAATATATCTTACTTAATCAGTTCATTTGCCAGCTCAGCCATAGGTTAGAAAATGTTTGCAGGCTTTCTGCAGCTATTCAGCTTGAGATTTAAACCTTCCAAATGAGTAAACTGATTGTGGTGCATCAAACATTTCTCACCAAGCTTGAAAGGAAAATATTTTAAAAACCTGTTCACACTGCATAGTTCCATGTGTTTGATCTAGTAATAAGCACATCTCTTCTGTGAAACACTCTGTTATGTAAATTCATTTGATGTACATCAGTTTTTGTCAGTAGTTCAGACTAGTTAACCTAGTCCATCTTTAAGGACTAAATCTGCTGAAAGAAGGGTTTATTTTATTCTGATTTAATACTTTTAACATATCTCAACTGCATGGAAATGGACAATTGGGTGGTTTTAGAAGGTGCCAGCAGCAGCCATACAGCCTTTGGTCTGTATTTGATTTTTACACAAATCTTCATGTTGTAAAGACACCTTCTATTTCCCTTCACATAGACAACAGAGTTTTTGCATGGAATCCTTCATGCTGACTGGTGACCAGATATCATAATATCCAGTATATTTCAAAGTTGAGGGGTTTTTGTCTGTCAGGGTTAAAGTCTGCTTAACAAATCTGTTTCATTACAAATATATAGAGGTAAAAGGTTATCTAAATACATTTGACTGAGGTGTGCTATTCAACAGTGTCTCCTTTGGCTTCCTGGGTATCCACCACCAGAGTATGTGCACATAAAAGTAATTGAATCTGAATCAGCACCCTGCCTCCAGCTGTGATTTATTTCATTCACCTGTGGAAGGACTTTTCAGAACTCTCATAAGTCAACCTTTTAATGAAATGGCAGATTGCTTTACTAGTGAAGAGGGATAACATTATTATAGACTTCCCAGGCTTTTCAGACTGGCAATGAATAGCTAGAAGGACTCTAAGCACTAGATGCAACAACTACACTTTCACCAAAGGGTCTTTTTCAAAAGCCATTTCCTCTTCTGTATAGGAAACATATTTTCCCTTAACTGGTTCTCCCTCCTAAGGCTACTTTATGTATGTCCCTGGACATACCCAAGTTTGTCAAATCAGAGTCTTGCAGTTTAACAACCTATCATCAGTGTAGCAAGTAAATGTCATAGGGATCACTAACAGTAGGGTTACATAAGTCAAAGAGTACAATTGCATGTTATTTAACATGGTGTAACTCTCCACACTGTTCTTCTTCAGGCTGTCTGTAACCTAGTTCAGATCCATATGGGCAATTTCTTGCCTTCAGACATTTGTTCATCCTGCTCTGAAAGAACAGCTAGAAACATAAACTTGGGGGCAAAACTAACAAATGATTGACCCAGCTACATACAAGTCAGCTAGTGTTTACTCTTTGTTTGACAGCTTGGCAACAAATTTCACCACTGATTTCCCCAAATCCTTCCGAAGAAGTTGCATTTATTGTGACAGTCCTTGTTTAGCCAGGTATGTCCTAGCAGATCAAACCGAAGTTTCTTCATGTAAATGAATGCTGTAAGGTGAGACACGGGTCAGAGGATGATTAAAGGCTGTATGTCTGGCCCTGGAATGCCAGGGTGTGGGTGTCACGCACCCATGTTGTTCTCAGGGCAGCTCAACACCCAGGCACTCTGCCCTCCCCAGAGGACCTCACTGCCTACGGCATGCGCCTTTCCATTGCGGAGCATGCTCCAGCTGGCTTGCCCAAGCAGGGCTGCTTGATAGTGCTGTAAAGCACTCTGGGACTGGTGGTAGAAACCCCAGCTGAGCTGGCTTGGTCTCTTTTGTGCTGTGACGGCAGTGGCTGTGAGGGGGGTACAGGGGGTGCAGCCTCCTCTGCCTCCCAGAATGGGTTTGCTCAGGGCTCTCATAGATAACCCCTGCTGCCATCAAAATGCTTGTACCACTGTTCAAAAGGCCTTAAAAGGGCTCAAATAAGAGGAAGGTCAATATGAAGCACTATTGGCCAATTATTTTGTGACTTTAGCCTTACTTATTTTGTCCAGGATACTAGAAACCATTCGCTCGACCTTTGGTCAAATGACAGGTTGGGCTTAGCTGTCACCAAGAGGGGTAGTGGGGAGCTCTGATCAATGCGCAGTGGCTTTCTTGACTTCAGTATATCCACATGAAAATGAAACAGGGCTGTTAATGCTTGGATCTACTATTTCCAGAATTTGATCTCAGTGGGCAATTAGTCACTGGAGAATGAGAAAAATACTTGCCTGGAAAAGGGACCTCAGCAGATGAGTCAGCACATCAGCCTCTGCTCTCTCCCCTAACAGGCAAATCCTTACTCAAATGCTAGTCATCAGAGCAATTAGAGTATTCTATTATCTGGTAATCCACATAGAAGTTTTGTAATGATGAGAAGTTAGAAGGGATATTCCTAAATGTTTTACCCATCCCCTCATCCCTAGTGTGAGCAACTAAGCTTCAGCTCTCTAACAGATGTATGCCAAAGTTCAAACAATGTTAAGTTAGTGTTCGTCAGTTGTATGAATGAAGCAATGTTTTTCCCATGGAAATTTCTTGACATGATTTTTGGATATTTTAAACACGATTTTTGAAATATCTTTCTAAAAAACAGAAAGTCAATGCATATTTACTGGGCCTTAGCTGTAAGATTTTCATCCTCTGGCTAAAACCAAAAGAGCTTCTCTTTTGTCGAAGAGTCAAAGGAGATTTATTTGTTGTGAATTAATGCCCAGGATTCTCTTCAGCTCATATCTACCATTGGCTATTTTTATCTGTAGAAACTTTGTCCCTGATGTTCTGTTACAGTGTCCCTGTCAGAACCCCAGAAACCACTATCACCCTGACAGCCCGCCCTTTACTCCCAGTCTCATCCCAAAGGCAGTCTGTGTTTAGGGGCAGGGCTCTTCTCACCCCTACTGCCATTCAGCTGCACAGCTATAGAGTCTAGTCTCCTCCTGGACCCTGCTTTACAAAGATACTCTGACACCCTACTGCACCAGTCCAAGGCTTTCCATGTTTATGAGCCACTGGCCACATCAGGACGGAGATGAAGATGACTCTTGTGGAGTGCCTGGGCATTGGTGTAGCTCCACTAGCATGGGCTGGTCAGGCACACTCCTCTACCCCCTGCTCACACCCAGCAGACACTGGTCCCACCAGCCCACTGTTCCGAATGGGGAAAAGCACCATCTATACCCACTGTATGCAAGCAGGCAGACAGCAAAAAAAAGCATTAAAAGGTGTGGTCTTTCTTTGGATGCAGAATACCTGCCCTGATATATGGATTTTGGGACATGTGGTGTCCTGACTTGCTGGTTCACTTCCCTCCAGTTCACCCCCAGAGCAGCAGCAAGAACAGTACAGAAAGGTGTGAGACAACTTTTGTCCACACTTGTGCGCTCCGGCCTGATTGTCTAGCTCCTGGGGCTCAACCATTCATCATAAACACATGTCAGAGCACCTTGATCTGACACCATCATTCCTTGCCAGACACCACAGGACTTTTGCATTCTTTTTCTCCTGAGTCCCTTCAAACATGCTTAGGTAGGCATCTTCTAGGGAGTGGGCAGGGTGCTGTAGATGGCTCCTGGCTTGCACTGCTTGCACCTGGGCAGTCATAGTGTAGGTATCAGCCTTGCCAAGGATGGAAGGTAAAAGAGCTAAAAGTGATGCTGTTGTTTCTGGAAAGGCCCTACTGCTGCTGAAATAGGTTTGAGGCTCATCTCAAGGGATGTGCACTACAAGCCAGCTAGCCTCCTGCTACCAGCACGGTGGAGTTGGTCTCAGCTCCTCCTGAAACTCACAGAACTAGCATGCTGCAACACATATCTGGTGATCAGAGGGTGGAGAGGGTCTAAAAAGATGGAGAAATATGCTTCAGGAGAGCTGTAACCTTTGTAAGCAGTTGGTCTGGATGTATTTTTTGCTCTCTTGCTGGCCTCACCTTTCTCCCCACTTCTTCCACTTGTTAAAATTACAGCCAAAACATTCTTCCGATGCCTCTTACTAATACCTTGATCTGGACTGTCCTTTCCCAGGGTCTCTAAGGGCCTCTAGCCTGTTCAGGCTGCTGTGTTGGCAAAAGGAGTCACGCTTCTATGTTCTTCTGATTTCTGATAGATGTCTCTTTGGAGAAATGTCTTGGAAAATTGTCTTAAAAGAGGGAGAGCCTAGGCCCAGGGAACATCTCTTCTAATGCTGTTTCTGTTTGCAATAAAAATCAGTCAGGGTGTCCTGGGAATAACTTAAATGATTACTGATTTTGTTCTGCAATGTGTCTGAGATATACTCAGAGCTGCCTCAGATCACCTGCAAAGTGAGTTTCTTTGTGCGCCCATTTCTTCAATGGGCTAGGATCTTGAGCTGGTCAGGAGACCAGGTCCAACAGCATAGGCCATAGGGAGGGCTTGGAGACACTATTTTTTGAAGACAGTTTTCCTATTCAAAGGTATATGGCCTAATGCCTTTTTTCCAGATTTGTTGGCAAAATTGCCAGTCCTGATTTGAAGACTGGCCTGAGCTAGTGCTGGATTAAATGCTGTTGGTACAGTTGGCACATTACAGCATGAAAGAACAATTTCTCCTGCAAATGCCTGTCCTCTGCAGAGCTCTCCTGCAAGGGCCCTGGAAGCTGAAAGCAATTTCCCCTTTTCTGAGTATTTTTGTGAATCCTGGAGGACTGCAAAGCATCACTCATAAATGTTCTGCCCTATGGGGACAGGCTACAAAGTCGGTTCTTTGCTCCCAGCCTGCTCTACTTGAGAGAACACGTGTTTTAACAGGCTGTGCCTCTGTGTTGTGAAGCTATGTCACATTACTGACCTGCATCTCCCAACTTGATGAGGTGGGAAAGGATGAATCACAGTTCCTCTCATGCCAAGGTGTGTGCAGTCCCGGTGAGGGCTACCACCACTGCTCAGGGATGACAAAAGGGAGGCCATACTCATGCATTGTGTATGCCCAGCATCCCAACTCTGAAGTCTGGAGGAAAGAAAGGAGGAAAGCTTTCTCAGTGCATGTAGGCAACCAGACAGGCCAACTGTGTGTGGGTGGAGTCTGGCTGCCATATCCTCTGTGGACTGCTGGGCAGAGGAGCAGACAGCCCTGGGGAAAGGGAGCAAAGGCAGCTGGGCTGAGCTCACTTGTTGGGACAGTGTTTTTTCCCTATACTCTGCTTTTGCTAGAAGGTACTGGTGGATAATGTTGTGACTCAGGCAGTGCTTATGTGGTCTGCTGCATTTCTCCTGGGGACTATAGGTGTTTTGATTTTGTGGTTGGGGTTTTATTCCCTCTGTCAATAATTGAAATGAAAGGTCAGGAGGAATAACTAGAAAGAAGGGGAACAGGAATACTTACAAAGTGAATAAGCCTCTGCCTGGGGATCTTGGCTGACATATATGTTTTGCACAAAATGCTCTGCGTAGCCTTTGCTTTCAGAGATGGTCAGGGCAGTGCAAGCTCCAGTAAAAGGGCCACTTCTGACCCCAAGCTAGCCCACGATGTAGGTGCAGACAGGATAGACCAATGACATGAGCAAAATTTACAGCAGCTACAGGTTCTCCTTGCAAATCTCCCACCCTGTGACAGACAACTCAAATGCCAAAACCACGGCACGGCTGAACTAAGTTAATTACCCAGACTGAGAGTCAGGTTCTGGAGAATGTAATGGTAATTGGCAATCTCCACAAGTGTTTTAGAAGACATAATCCAAATCCACACATTGAATTCTGCATACCAGTGAATAGTTCATTTGCATTTCAGCTGCACAGCTGAGGCTTAATTGAAATGGTACAGACCTCTTGCTAAGGAAGGTCTCAAGGCAGTGTCACTTTTAGCCTGCCTCATGAGTCAGGCCAGCATTGGTTTCCCCATCAACTTTCTAGCACCTTGGTAGCACATCCGTCCCCTCTCTTGCCAATTTGAACAGGAGCCAGCAATTTCCAGGTAGCATTAAGTAAACTTTTCCTACTTACAAATTAGCTTTTCAATTCCCTGTTTGCTTTTTGGTGTGTCCTATGGATGCATTTTGGGTAATTTGAAACAGGCTAAGATGAATGTCTGGAAGATCCAAGAGGAGAGGACTGTAGTAATTAGAGTGAAAAATAGTCTGGTCTTGTGAAAAGTTTTCTCCATGAGCACAGAGAGTAATAATTTAGTATTAAAGAGCCTGTAGAGGCAAAATTTATTTGGATTAGTAATTACAACTATGGGGAAAAAGGAGAGTCTAGTATAATCTCTGAACTGAGTCGCTCTGCAGTAGAAAAAGACAACAACACTACAAATAAGTAATTCAACAGGTTTTCTTTCCTTTCTAGCTCTTCTTCTTTTTCAGTTCTCTGAGAAAAAAAGCATGAGATAGAAAGGAGTAGAGATGACAGAAAGAAAATTTTAAATCAAGTATTTTCTAGAATTTAATCTGGGATGATCTAAAGCTCAGAAATTAGTCACTATGTCTTCCCCCAATTACCATGAATTACTACCATTTTTTGTCCATCTCTTATGAACAAAATGTTAAACATGATTTTTCAAGAATAGGGTCATAAGAAAGGACCAACTCAAGTTTTCACCATAGGGAACAGATATGTAATTGAAATAATTTCTTTCTCTGCTAACCAAAACCATGTACTGCAATTGGATTAAACAACAGGAAAAACTATGTGAATCAGAAATGATTAATTTATGAGAAATTGAGATAGGAGGTGTTAAATGTATTTTTAAAAGGAGGGAGGGCCATTTCTGATGATTGAGAACTTTAGATGGTGCAGATTTATATATCAGAAAAGGAGAAGAAAGATGCAGGAAATTCAAAAAAAACCCTGTGGAATTGTCTCCCACAGTAGCTGGAGAAAAACTGTCATTTTTATTAGATGAGACCAAATACCAGGCCCTAGGGCAATGCTGCATCTTTGCAATATTGATAACTTATTTCTTTCATGAATTTCCTCCCATAAAGAGTCCATTTTACTTTCAAAGCGAAGTAAGGGAACTAGCATTGCAAATCTGACACAGACAGGTTAGAAATAGGTGAAAACAAAGGCTGGAGGTGCTATCAGGACATTTCCTATACTGCTGGAGTGGCAGCCTGACCAGTAGGTTATGAGTCCTGACATCTCTGCAGGAATTACTGTGCTTCATGACTCAAGTGCAGAAAATACTCTGATCATCTGGTTCATTTTCACTCATTCGCTGCACAGAGGTTAGACTGCAGTGAACCATCAGATCTTATCAAAGAGCAAAGAGTAATGGGTACGTCTGTGAACAGCAGAGCCAATGGAGCCTGGTCTGTGAGGAATTGTGTCTTGCGGCTGGGTTCCATGATGCCCAAGAAGGTGTGAGTTTTGCTTGAGGCTTTACACACAAGAGGAGCACTCATTTACCATTGCAGTCTCTCATGCTTCATGAAGGATGAACTCATGCCATATTGATATTTTTGGAACTGGATTTCTTGGAAATACATTTTCTTTAATCTCTTCTCCCCATCCCTTGAAACCCCTCTACAGCTTTCAAATTTGGTTTAAATTGGTTGTGTGTATGCCCCAATCATTCCTTTCCACCGCATACTCTCTGTGCCCTGGAGGTTTCATGGGACAGAGCAGAGAGCTGAGTTGTCCAGAAAAAAATTAATTAAAAGGGCCAGTGGGTCAAATCAACTGAGTGGGCAAGATCAACTACAATGTGATCTGGCTCCCTGAATCAGGTCCCCCAAAAATGCTCATGCTGACAGAAGGCAGGGGACAAGTCCAAGGCATGAATGGGTCAGGATGACAGCTCAGCAGCTTCCTCCAGCAGCTGTCTTCTGGCAGCTGGTGATGAGCCTGTGGTATAAAAACAAACACCTGGAAGAGTTAAAAGTTCACTGGCTGAATCTAGACAGTGTATGTTCACATGTACTCATGGGCAAGCCTGTGCCTATCTGTCGGGTACAAGGACTGGACTGGAACAAGGGTTGTTTCCCTGATAGAAGGCACATTCTTGCCAGAGTTGGAATATAACAAGTACAGAGGACTGTTCCTTATGGATATGTAAGGCACTTCTTTCTTCTCAGGAAAAGGTACCTTTAAGCAAATGAAAATCTAGATGGCAAGAATTTCAACAAGGAGAGCAAGTGTTGAAAGGGAGCTGTCAAGTTTTTCACCAGCTGCTGCTCCCATTACTCACTCAGTTCCATACACTTTGTCCCCTGGACAGGCTGTAAAGCCTGGCAGTTGCAACAAATTTGTAGGAACTGGGAAAGCTCCAGGCCATAATTCCACCTAAAATATGGAGTTGCCTAAGTTGTTGAACCTCTTTGTGCTCAATATCTGAGCAAGACATGAAGATGAAAAAGAAACAGAAGCTCATTTCTGCCTGCCTGAGTCTGTATGGCAGAAACAGATATCTGGTTGTAAAGACTTGGTTTTGTGGATTTAACTTGGCTCCATATGACCCCCTGGTCAGAAATTATATGGCCACCACAGCAAAATCATAAACAGAATAAAATCCTGGCAAACTCAGAAAACCCATGGTAAACCATCTATTTAGATGAGTATCATTCTCATACATACCAGCTGTTTCAGTTCACATGGCTTCTGGTAAACCCAAATGCTGTAAATCCCATTGCTTTTAAACATCTTATTTTCGTTGATGATTCCTATACATATCTTGTCAAGCATCATTTTAATCAATTCTACTATTTTGTCTTGGTAGAGTGAGTGCTATTTTTCTTTTAGCTACTTAGTGTATTGATGGCCAGTTTTAAAGATTCTCCACTCTTCCTTTGCTGTTGTAGTGTTGTAAGCATGTCCTGACTGACTTAGCTTTGTCTGCCTGTCTAGTCAGTAAGAATTGGGAAATTTACATTCACACACAAACACTGAGTTAATAATGATGAGGCACTGAAAAAGTTTTGGGCCACTTCCAAGTCTGTGTTTCCGAAAATGGGACCCTATAAAAGAACTACAGACTCAGAAAAATACGAAATTCAGATTCACTTTTTAACCTTATAGGGGGTTTTGTCTTTATTTCAAAGGAAATTCTATTCAGTTACACACATGAAACTTCAACAATTTGAGGATGTAATCCTGTAATTCTTTGTCAGGCAAGTCTCCCATTGACTCAGTGATTTCAAAGGCATTGGCGCCTGTGTATGAATGGCAGGATATGGTGCAAATTTATGATCATGAAGAGCTCTACTCTGTACTTTCACATTATTTTTTTTAATTCACTTTATGGGAACATGATGGAAAAAAGATCCTAGTTTCAATTCATACAACTGGAGCTCCGCCACCCACTTCTGCAGAGCTGAGCTTCCACCCGTTCTGCTTTTTAATGAATAAACAAGTTGTGGTACCTCTGAGAACAGTATCTCTGGAGCGAGCCTTGAAACAGCATTGAAATATCACAAGAGAGCAGGTGATTGATTTAAAACAAACACGCAAATGGGGTTTTTAGGAGAAGATGAATCAAAGGTGTGTGACATAATGGCGCTATGACAAGAAATTTTACTCTGCAGAAAAGATCTGACAGTGCAGTGACTGTAGCTTTTGACAGAGACAGCTTATGGCAAATGTCCTAACTTCCTTACCCCCCCAGCCTCCCTTCTTAATAGGAACTGTCTTGACAGAAGGTGAATGATAAGATGAATTAATAAAATAGCTTTTCTCCACACCTAAATCACGAGCAAAGTATGATTTATGGTGTGGCTGGTGTCATAAAACAGAGATGTAATATCATTGCCTTGACATTATCTCCCTTGCTACCCTTGAACCCCAGAGACTTAATGGCCTTCAAATAAATGGTATTTAAACAAACCACTTTTCCAATGATCTTGTGGGAGCTATTTAATCATTACCAGGAATAAGTGGTCATTGCTAAGAACTGGATTTTCCTGGCTGCACAAGCGACAGTCAGTGTGCTCAATCCCTAGGGAGCAAAAGTTGATTAAACTACTTTTTTTGAGTGCAACTGCATCATTTAACCAATTTGAAAAACGATGACACAGATTTAGCAGCTGCCAATCAGTTTTATTGTCATGAGCATTCTGCAAACTGCTAGTCTCAAAATACGAGCTCCTACCAGTTAAATGTACATCTTCTTATGTCTTCCTTCTTCTCCTCCATGTATAATATATGGATATATATCTTCTTAACTTTAAATTTTAGCATTTGTGCATAGGGGCCAGCAAGAGCATAACTTAGTCCAGGACTGGAACTGAATTCAGTGAAGGTTAATCACCACACTTCATATGCTGGAAATAAGATTCCCCATTCTTTATCCAAATATGCAATTAGTCATACTGGTTGTTGTAAAAACAGAGTGAATCTGAGAAGATGCATCTGCTTAGACAGAAAAAAAAGTCCCAAGGAACAGGAAGTATTTTTTCTCATGTAATTTCACTAGTGTAGCAATAACAAAGTTCTCTGAGCATCAGTTTCTGTCTTTAACCATACCCATGCAGTGCAGCAGTGGGTGAGTGCATGTGCTATGTATCAACTCCTTGACTAGTATAACAATAGTTCCCATCTATTCTCATTTTCCCACTCTAAGTTTCAGCCTATTTCAGCTTTATGTCTCACATCATGATTCCACCATAGCTGAGGATCTTAAACATTGGCATTTATGTGTGAGATGTAGCAAACTGGGAAGTTAGAAAGATCATTGCAGACAAAAAGAAAAAAGCTGTTATCTAACAAAATCCAGTGCTCCATATGTTGTCTTGCAGGTGTCTCTTTATGTTCTTGAGCTGAGTGCTTAAGTGTTCTACTTTCTGCATAAGCACTGTCAGATTTTCTTTACCTGTTTATATCCTCACGTCCAAAACTCCACAAAAGTATTTCCTGTCAGCGAAGTGCTGCTCATACCAATCAGAGGAGAGGGTTTTCTCAGCAAAGCCATACTAATGCAGTATGAACTTCCCTCCCATCCTGAAACATTTTTCAAAAATCTGAGAGAAAATATATTAGTCTTCACAGAATCGTGGAATAGTTTGGGCTAGAAGCAATCTTTCAAGGTGATCCAGTCAAACCTTCCTGCAGTGAGCAAGGACATCTTCAACTAGATCAGGTTGCTCAGAGCCCCATCCAACCTGAACTTGAATATTCCTATGGTGAGGTAGCCACCACTTTGCTGAGTAACCAGTTCCTGTGTTTTGCCATCCTAATTGCAAAATACCTCTTCCTAACATCTAGTCTTTTAGTTGAAACATTATCCCTTGTCCTATAACTACAGAGCCTGCTAAAATGTCTGCCTCTGTCTTTCTTATAAGCCTCCTTCAGGTACTGGAAGGCTGCTTTAAGGTGTTCCAGGAGCCTTCTTTTCTCCAGGCTGAACAACCCCAGCTCTCTCAGCCCATTTTTATAGGAGAGGTGCTCCAGCCCTCTGATCATATTCCTGTCTGTCCTCTGAACCCACTCCAGCAGGTCCACATCCTTCTTATTTTAGGGACTCCAGAGCCGCAGCACTCCAGGTGGGGTCTCACCAGAATGGAGTAGTGGGACAGAATCACCTTCCTCGCCCTGCTGGCCGCGTTGTCTTTGACGCAGCCCAAGACGCAGCTGGCTCTCTGGGCTGCAGGCGCACACTGGCAGGTGAGTCCAACGCCACAAATATTTTCAGGCCGGTGTTCAAGGGGCTCAAGAGAAGCTTTCCAAGCTTTTCGCCCACCACAAATGACCCCGCGGAAGACACAACGCGCTGCCCCGCTGCCGTTCCGCTGGCCGGTCGCTAGTTGGGGCTGACGGCACAGGGACGAGCCCGGCGCCGTGCGGCTGTGCCGGGGCTGCTCTTGCCTTCCCGGCTCCCTCCCCGCCGGACAGCCAGGGGTGGGTGAGGCGACACTTCCAGCCACGGCAGCAGGGCCTGCCGCTCCTGGAAGGGCTTTCCCTTGGGGAGCTGCAAGGCTCCGTGCGCCTACCGCTCAAAAGCACACAGAGGAGGTAGCTCCCCGCTGCCGCCCCGGCTTTGCAGGTAGGGAAAAGGAAAATGCCCCTAAAATAAGCAGCTTTCGCAAGGGCAGGAAATAAGACTATTATGGGTTTCCAGAACAGCATCTAGACAGACCATCTGCCAATTCATTGCTTCAGAAATAAATACTTCATCGTCTTAAAAAGGTCCTGAAATCTGTGTGTGGTTTAAAGGACGTAAGTGATACCAGTGACTTCACCAGGATGGCTCACGCCACGGTATCTTCTGAAATGTGCTGCCCTGGCTTGATTTTCTGAATGTCTTGGTTGTTTCACATCCAGGGAAATGGCTTTGCCAGCCCTGAAGAGAAAACCTAAAATAGAATAAACTTCAGTATCTAAGGTTCTGGGCAAAGTTTCAGTTTTAATCCTAAATAGCCCTGAATCTGCTCTTAGTAAGATGTGAATCATCATGTTTATAGTCAGAGCTAGAGAGATAAAACTCAGCACAGCCTGTAAAAACAATTCTGTATTAAAACATGGAACTGCAGTTCCCCTTCAAGCCCTAAAACCTGATACCTGATACTAAAAAGCTATTGCCTTCCTAACACAAGTGCCAGTTGTCTGTTCAGACAGGAAAACCTGCCACAAGGCTGGCCTTCTTTTTCCAGTCTCTCCAAAAAAACCAGCAAATAACCCCCCAACCTTTCACCACCAAAAGCATTCAAGCTACAGAACCGATTTTCTTTCCTGTTAGAGGTTGGGGTTTTTTCAGGTTTATTTGTTCTGTCCCCTCCTCATAATCCATGTTCTTCTGGTACAACTGATAAACAATGTCTTTTATTGCTATAGGCAGGCAGTCCTGCCTAATACAATAGCAGGCAAGGCTTGGCAGGACTGCAGATTGCAGGTGTTTGGAGTATTGTGGTCATCCAAACCAGATGCTGAGAAGATGGAGCACCTGTTTCCCTTCTTTTCTGCGCTGGAGAATACAGCACTATGTAGGCTACAGAAACAGCCTGACATTAATAGCTCTGCTGCTGCAGTTTTCCCTTGACAGGGTAACAGAGATGTACCATCTACAGTTTTTGTGAGCTCTCCTCTGAGTGCTCAGACACATGTGCTGGATTTTTTTTTCCCCCAGATCAACAGAGCACAGTCAGAGATGGGTCTATAACTTAATTTCTTTCTAGATTATTTTATTTGTGATTAACTGTGCCCTGGCATGGAAAAAAAGATGGTTTTTATAGCCCTAACAGCAATAAAATTAAAACAAAAATTAATGTATATTTTATATCCATTTTTACAGGTTTAAGAAATGTCTCTCTTGAATGCAGAAATGCATTTACAGTGTCGTGCTCAGGACAATTGTCTCACAGCTACAACCTGTGCAGGTGATGGAAAGCCCTGTATTGACAGGAAAGAAGTTGAGATCCTACCTATACTGATATGCAGTAATAGTCCTTCAAGAAATGGTCCCCAAAATGATAACTCTAAATAAACTCTTCTTTCTCCATCTGACAGTCCCCGTGGCTTGCACAGCTGGGAGTTAGGAGATCATTTGGAAACTCCAGGCTCCAGCATGATGGCATGTAATGAGCCCTCCCTGGCCTCAGCCCACTGTTATGTGCTCCTTCCCACAGCCCACTTGCCGAAAGCAGCACTCTTCAGAGAGGGAGAAAGAGCACATTTTCAGCTGCAGCTTTTGTGGGTTCAGGTGGGTGTCAAACCATACTGAAAGGACTAATTCTTCAGTCTGGAGGACTGTGTCTGACACAGCAGCTGTAACCCTCCTTTGTGCTGTGCTGTAGACAGTAGTCAGTCTTGAAATGAAATGAAAGAGTTGTAAAGGAATGAAAAATATAAAACACTAACTGCTTTATAGTGTTGGGAATTTTAGTTGTTTTTCTTTTCTTTTGTTTTGTTGGGGTTTTTTTTGTTTGTGGGTTTTGTTTTGTTTTTTAATTTAGGGAAATTTGGGTGGGTAGCAATATTTTCCTGTTTCTAGAAACAGAAATATTTGCACTATTTGAAAAAAACTGTCAGAAAAGTAATATTTGAGAAACTTTGCAGAATTTTATTTTAGGCCATGTCACTTTTAAATGCAGCTCTAATTCCTACCTCTCAAAAAGTACAGGTATCTGAAAAAAAAAAAAAAGAAACTAAAATCAAACACTATCACTTTAGTTTTACCACCATGTAAGTCACAGTAAGGTCCAGCTCCTGCAAGAAAAAGAAGCTCAAGATGCTACAGTAGTATCACAGTAAAATGAAGACACCTTGCTTTCACTATGATTTTAGCTCATCAGGGCTCACAGCAATTGATTATCTCCAGGTGGAAGATCCAATTGTTTTTATGGAGAAAGGATGACTGTACAAATACTACCTCCGCTGTCTTTTCTCTCTCAAACAAGGCATATGCTCATTCATGAAACACAAATAAGCAAGCAAAGCTCTTGCTGGAAACAAGAACTGCTTCAGGTCTTCATCAATTCAAGCAGCTCTTCTGGCATTTCAATTTCACAAGAATTTGGCTAAGCGCATACAAGCAACATGGAAGCAACATCACAATTGCATCATTCCATGTATGCCCATCTCAGAGCAGGGTTGAAATTGTTCCTGTGCTTAGCCAAAGACACCCATAAGGCCCAAATCAGTCAGTGTACATGGGAATTCATTGTGCTGACAAACTCTAAATGAGACCTCATCAGCACATTCAGTGTTCATGAAACTTTCTCGTGTCTCCACGGACAAGGTACACTGGTTTGGCTATTTAGGTCCTTCCTTTTTATGGCTTCTGGTGTATCCTTCAATTTAGCCCCCAATGGTCCCCATACTGCAGCACAGGTAAGTCCTGCCCAAGGTATATTCAATCCCCTCTGCTTTTCCTGCTCTCCTTCCCTGCCCTAAACAGACAGTGTTAATGAGCCAGAACCATTTTAAATTATGAAAGAGTGAATTGTGGCAACCAGAGTCCTCTTTATGTAAAGAATCAGAAATGAAATCAAGGGGATAAAAACATTACAAAGAAGCCACTTAAGCTGGAATCGCAAGACAGAGGGAAATTTCCCATGCTGGGAGACAGGCAAAAGAAGGGCAAGTTGGGAGACAGATATGCTGGGTAGACTTCAAGGTCTACAAAAGATTGGTTGTTTTTTTGGGGTTTACTCTCTCTTTGTCTAATTAGACTAATAGAGGTAGAATAGAACTGGGAGAGATTAAAATCCGTGAAAAACAAGGCATCTTTTATTTGATATTATTGGAACTGGTTTCACTTATCTTCAAAAATCTTTCTTTTTGTGCTCCTTAATTTGTCCTTGAAGTCCTGTATCTAATCATTAGTTGAGCAACCAATAATCCTTCTCCAACCCCTCCACCCCTTTTTACGGCCAACTTTAATCTTTCAACTCAGTGCAAAACATGTTTCCCCTATCATAACTAGTTTAACAAAAATTCCCTTTCAAGTTTAGATTGTGCAGATACAATGGCTTTCCTGCAGCTTCATGCTGGAGAGAGGAATTTACATTAGAAAAAAAGAAGAGATTTATGATAGCATTGTATTTCCATTTGAATATGGTGAGTTAATAACATGCATATGTTTTTTTATTATTATTATTTTAAGGTTTAAGCTATGCCATAAGCAAAAGGAAACCTGGAAACTGGGACTGGCAGGGCTCAATGAATAACCTAATCTGGATTTCATTCACAAACAGCAGCTCATACATAGGGAAAGAGCTGGTGTGTTTCGCCAAATCGGAACTGGAGTAAGTGCCAGGATTTCCTGATTTGTTTACATTTCTCAAAAAAACTTTTTTCCCCTGGATGAGGCTAGAATTAGACTTCCTTTTCCACTTTTGGCCCTTTCCAAACTATTCTTACTTGACATATTCTCTCCTTTCCCTGCATTCTCCTTTGTTCCAGTCTCAGCTGCCTCTTTTGTCTTGGTAAACAGAAAAGGCAATGAAAGATGTCAGTCTATGATAATAATGATAATGTAGCCAGGTTTGCATGATAGCAAAACAATGCCGCAGGGTTTTCCAACACCTTTGGTTCCACCACTCTTCTTACAATGGTTCGGGGCGAAATGAGTGTGATCTCTCTGGAGCTGCAAACTGGAGCAATAGTGTCACAAGGTAAAAGAAATAAACAGATCAAAAGGAAACAGGCTAGCCCAAACTCTCTTGACGAGGCTTGTCACTGAGTTAATCAGAAATTAGAGGGGTCTGGTTACACGTGACTAAATCATCTTTGCTTTAGCTGACTGGCTTCTCCGAGCCTCTGAAAACGGTCGTTTTCCCTGCCAGTCCTTTTTCACTTTCACTGACTTTACTGTAGTTTGCACATTGTCTGCAACCTCAGTGCAGTCGCTGCAGAAACTTGTTTGGGAGACCTTCTCTGTGCCTTTGTTTAGAGCCTTTTGATCATCCTACAGAAGGAAAAACACTGTAGCTTGGACCTAAGCCATTGTTTTCTTAACTCGGCAAGACTGCCAGCCTGCAATCAGTGTTTGATGCGCACGCGTAGAAAAGGGCTGCTAGGGATTCAGAATTACGGGAAGACTAGCACCGATGTGAGAACTTGGGTATCTTGCTGAGCAGGGAAGAAAACGTCCCCGATGTAGCCGCTCTGTCACTGCAGAACAGCAGCCTGAGTCATCGTTATTCCTTAGAGTCAGTGTTACAGCAACACGAAGTTATTCTGGTGGACATGTCAGGTCCTTCTTGCCGCAGCCCCTTACATCTTGCCGTCAGACATGGCCCTGTGAATGGTTCACGCTTTAACAGGATGAGGTGGCAAGGAGGGACTGTACCAGGCACAGACATCCCGCACAGAGCCAAAGCATTCACAGCGAGAGGCAGGGGTGCAAGACTGAACTTGTGCATTTCAAACAAGTGTTGTCAGCCAAGTTTTAAGCTGACGTCGCTCCCATTGACATCAACGCACCAATGCCGATTTACACCCGCTGATGAATATGCGTCTGGAAGAAGAGGGGTATAGGATAATAGTTCAGAAGAGTCAGATAGGAAAAGGAAGTGATTGAGAGAAAGATGGAGGTAAAAGGGGAAGGGAAGGACAAGTGATCGTGGGACTCAGGAAACACAAACTGCAATGTATGGCTGTGGGAAAACGATTAGAAGAGATTGCATCAGGCTGGGCACCAATTTTACAATTTCTGCAGCACCTTTTTAAGATTCCATGCTGAGATACTGAGCAGAATGCGTGTGGCTGTATGTCTGGAACAAGTCCAAGCAAAAGGCCAAATGCAATCAGTCATCTGTGTTTGCTGGAGCTGTGTAAATGTTTCCTGTGCAGTCATTGCAATATATGTCTCCTTTGTCTGCTTTGAATTCTGTTTTTCCCCTTTAAGTATTTGTATCATATTCAGTTGCTTACACTGTGTATAAGCACTTGTTTTTTAGCACATTGCTTAGTTTGGGGTCTAGAAATTGCTGTTCCACTCGTATTCACCAGACAAAGGGGTCAAAAAGAGTGAGATGGAGAACGCTACAAGAAGGGGAAGCAACAGACTTCTAAAAACAGAAGTAAGGTGCTCTAAGGGGTGGTAGAAAGCACCTTTGCACATAAAATCATCAGCCAACTTCTTTCAGTTTAGAAGATCTCTGTAGAGAAGTAAGAGGTCCAAAACTCTTTCGCTTACACAGTTGATTTAGCTGTTCTCATTAGTGCTTCTCATGTGAGTAAGGTGAGCAGGAAATGGATTGATGTCAGCAGGCAGCCTGCACTAGAAACTCACACCCACTCTTTCAGCTTCATCAGTTGTCTGAGCCCGCAGTTTCACTATTAGGTTTTGGTGGTGCATTTTTAGATTTCCAGTTACAGCTTGCATGACAACCGCTGATGGTCTGCACCTGACCTGTTACTGCCATTTAACTTGGTAAGAACTATAAAGGAAGCATCTTTCCAGGAGAAAGAGTAGAGAAAGGGACAAGTACATTTCTAGTGCTTTCCAATAATTATGATTCATGACCTGTGTCAGCCAGAGTTCAGTTCTCACTGACAAGTGTCAGGTGTCAATAAGAAAGTCCTACTTTAAGAAAATACTTCTGCTTTTTTCTTTGGATTTTTTTTGTTTGTTTGTTTTGGTTAGTTTTGGGGTTTTTTCACCACAAACCTGAAGAATTCAGACTTCACCAAATGTCAATCATGCATCATGTAGACTAACTGAATATTTGATAGTGATTGGCATGTAATTTGGATGTTCCTTTTTCTCACAAACCCAAATAAATTTTAATGTTTTGTACTGCTTCTTTTGTTGTAAAGATCACCTGATTTTTTGAAAGTTAAGGCAGTGTTTTCTAATTATGTAATTCATAAGGGAGGTCATACTAAGGAGCTTGAATGGTTGACCTGACACAGCCCTTTGGCATGCACAAATTTCTGGTTACACTTTATAAGCCAAGTCACTTTCGAATTATTCACTTTCATTAAAAAAGTTTTTTTCCATGTTTCCACATCGTATCTCCAGGAAAAAAGCAGCTGAAAACTACATATGCAGAGTGACATCATTCCTTTTCTCTCACTGACCAAGGATGTGGGCTGATGATCTCCATGCTATTCTGCTGTGGCTCTGCCACTCCTGACCTTCAGGATACACTGAGGGTATTGTGAGTCCTGCCAGCAGTGTCACATACTAGCACTACAGGGCTTTACCTACCTCAGGCAAGCCTCACCCTCTGCCAGTGGGTACTTCTGGAAGCTCATGAATTCCAGCTGGTGGAGAAATAACAGTAGCCAAATAGTTTAGTGATCCCTTTCCTCTATGGGAGCTGTTGGCAAAGAGAAAGATCAAGTTTATAGTCAGCAGGATAT
>JAOXXN010000446.1:72897317-72914320 GCA_026770055.1 Myrmophylax atrothorax | reverse complement strand
CGCTGCTGAGCCCACTCCAGCACGCTGACCAGCAGCTTCCAGCGCCTGGTTCACAGTCGCCAGACCAGCATTTGGGGCTTCCTCACAGACAGGGAATTCCCTTTCTGATACAGCTGCAAGAAAAAAACATTTATTTTTCAGTTGCAATTAACAATTTTTTATTTTTATTATTTTTTTAAGAATAATGTAACATTTTCAAAGAACATTTGCAATAGTTCCTGATCAGGGCATAGTTCTTCTGGTTCTAATGATGGAATTTTGGGGGTTTTTTGTTGTGAACATGTAGAGTCTGTGTAATTGTAATGACAGTCTTTTTCCTAGTAAGATTTCCCTTCCCATTCCACACCCTTAAGTTTTTCTTTGTCCGTTTGTTATTACAGTAGGACACAACTGACAGAGGTGAGATATATGGAATTTTTGCAAAACTCTTCTTTCTTCTTATCTCCTTATTAAAATGGAAAGATGTTGATGGGGCCAGCTAAATCCATCTAGCTCAGTAGCCTTTCTTTGACACTAGCCAGCTGAAATTGGGTAAGCAAAAAACAGAGAGTCATCCTTCCTTGAGTAAGGCCAGATAACTGCCAACAATCAAGAGGTCAGAGAATTTTTGAGCCAGAGGTTGCATCTGGGCTATTGTTTTTGATTTTCATCAATTGTAAAATTCTTTATTGCCATTTTGAATCCATTTATATCTCTTGGCTTCCATGACATCCTGTGATCGTGAGTTAACTATGCTTTGAGTAAAAAAATTACTTGCTTCCTTTTATTTTAAAAACCATGCCTCAAAATTTCAAATAGTGTACCCTCTTGCATGTTAAGAAATAGTGAATTAATGGTGCCTATCACTATATTGGACCCATTCACCTTCCTTGTATCAGTGAATATAGGAGATTTGTTGTATTAATCATCTCTTTTGCCAGTGAAAGAGTTATAATTCTTTTACTGATTTCATACCTCTAATCATCTTTATCAACATTTTGTCTACATATTTTTCACTCCACTGTATCTTCCAGAGATGGAGTGAGCAGAACTGCAGGGCACTGCAGCAGCCATGGAAACAGTCTTGGAATATGTAATGTTAAACCACATACTTACAGTGTAAGTTTCCTTAAATGCCAGGCTAAGCTCCATTTGTTGGAATGAGCTAGAGAAAATTTTAAAATCTCAAGTTTCTCTTTATCTGTTTCTACCCCTTTCAGGACCATCTCTGAGTTTTGCTTTTGTTCAGTTGTTTTCATTAGGGAAACTGATTCATGATTTTGGGTTTAGCAATACTTGATGTATGTGCTTCTCAACACTGTCTTTGGTTTCTGGCTCCTCTCTCTTTCTCACACTTAGAGCAACATGACATCCCAGTGAAATCAATCATAACCATAACATATCACAATTTTGGGTATTATACTGCATTAGTCTCTAAGGAAAGTTCTATTTACAGATTTATAGTATGCTGAGGTTTTTGATCTGAGCAGACACAACTCATCCAAAGACAAAAACATCAATTAATTAAGCAGTTGTTGAGATCAGAAATCTGACACCCATATGGTGTCAAATTAGTGCCTGAAAACAGTTAACTGCCAAAAGAAGCACATGCATCTGTTGCATGAGATTAAAATGAAGTATCTGATAATTACTGAGAGTTTCCTGATTGACTTCAAAATTATATTGCTGAACTGATTCTCCTGTTATTCATCTTTAATGTCATCACTTGTAAATAAAGACTTAGTTCGAAAGTATCAAGTTCCAAGCAAATGATAAGTACCCTCTAAAAAGCAAGCAAAGGAAACTCAGTTGTGAAGAGATGCCACAAAGCATGTGCTGTGTTTTTGTTCCATTGCTAGGATCTGCATAAAACCAGATGTATGCATGAGAGAAATGTTGCCTGATAAAACAATGAGTAATAAAGAGTATCTCACAATCATAGGATGCATGACACAATAATGAATTGTATATTACATGCTTAAAAACACAATTAAAACTGTCAGTTTCTTTCCAGTGGAAGTTCATTGGCAGAACTGTGATACAACAAAAATTCCATTTCAGGTCTTTCATGCTATTTTCCTGTTTTCATGTGCTCACGAATAAGAAAAAGCACAGATGTTAGAAGAACACACACTGTGTCTCTCTGTATCCAAGGAAATAATTGTTTCAAAATACACAGTTATCCGGTTATCACCAGCTTATTTTTAATGTCTTAAAGTCAAAACTGCTTGGATAAGTCAGACGTGTCTGTCTCAGTCAGGCCTCTTGATGCAGAAGGAAATATTTCGTGCTAACACAAGTGGTGACATTCTTTCTTCTGAAGAAATGACTTGATATTATTTTTATGAGGATATATATTCTGTTTCTTTAAACACGTAGCAGGAAACCAGGCAGGATGGGGATGGGGAAAGAGTCTACAGCAGCAAACCTACAGTGAGGAGAGACTGGATTTTGTGACTGCAAGGCAAGTGGAGCAGACACTTGTGAACATAAAAGTCTTCTCATTTACCTAAGACTCAGCCTAAATAGCTCACCTAAGCTACCTGCTTTATATCTGCTGCCTCACCAGACATGTAGAAAAAATTATTTGGATGTTATCAGTGAAATGGCTACTTTAGAAAATGCACCTTCTCCTCACTTTTCTTGTGGAAATTGTCTGCACATGATGTGTAAGAAAGCTAAAAACCAGATGCCTGCCTCTGTGTTGAAACTGGGTTTTCTGGTCATTTTCTCAGAAAAAGGGGAACTAAATTATTTAACACCAGTGAAATTCTCCCTTTCTGGAGTAAGCAAATTAATATGTTTTCAAAACACCGATATCAAATATTAGAACAAATCTAAAGAACTTTGCAGACATTTTAGTCTCCTGCAGGCAGATGGTACATGATGACACTTTTGTTTAATAATCAGACTCATAAGCTAAATCAATAATATTAAGGAAATCAATATTTCAGGGGGATAACTATCCTGCCACAAGCTTCCCATTGGCTTTCTTCCAAAAAGGAAACTGAAACAGACAGCAAGACTAGCAGGCACATAATTTTAAAAGTCTCTTTTTGGGACAAAATATTTTAAAGTTTTCTGGTTTTTTACTGAAGAACAAATCTCTCTCACACAGCCATTTGTCTGTAGTTGTTCTTATTTAAATCTTTAATGAAAACCATTCTCTTCTCATATAGGGAAGCACTCATGGAGTCACCAAATAAGACAGATATTCTAGGTGTACATGGAATGGTATCCACCTGTTTTGCCTTCATTATATGTTTGCAGGAACAAGTCATTTGGGCTCAAAAAAGAATGCACGGAATAATGCCTTGATTAAGATAGGTACCAATATCAGGCTGTGGTAAAAAATAAAATAGAAGTCTTGCAAAAACAGGTTTTATCATTTTTATTAATCAGCACTTTTCTATCAACACCGGAAATTTACTGTTTCTCGGTTTAAAATAAACCATATTACTCTGATTGTAGCATTTCTTTTTATATGATGCCAATAATAATTATTTTGATGTTAATGCTTAAGGTGAGTTTTATCACAGTTCCTGCCTTGTGAAGTATCGTGGCTCATCCATGACCTGTTAGAAGCTGGAGGAGGAAGACAAGGTCCCCTTATTAAAATTGTGTCATTGACATGAAGAAAACCTGGGGATGAGCTCTTTGCATCTGATGATTCCCAAACACAGCCATGTCCTTGAAATGCTCCTTGGAAATTCTTTCCCTTGTGACAGATCCTCTGAATATACCATAAAACAGATAAAATAAACTCATTTAAAAAGTGCAAATAACAGATAAAATAAACTCAGTAATAAAGTGCACATCCAGTGTCTGAGTGCTAAATCCCAAGACTGAGTTGTCTCCCCACCCTAGTCCTGTATACATATTCTTGTAAGTCCTCTGCACCAGCTCGAGTCATGCTGGAGAGCTGAAATACCAAACATGATTCTTCTCTGTGGGCTTTGAAAGACAGCCCTGAAGCAGCCCCCTGGGGGCTACACCTCTTGTTCTGGCATTTGTGGTGTGCCAGGCTCAGGCCCTTGGCAGAAATGGAATTTTTGGGGCCACAGAACATTCCAGAAGCACCCCAGGGAGCGCTGGAAGTGTCAAAAGGCTGGAAAGGGATCTCACAGCTTTCGCTGCTCACAGGTCTCTCTCAATTATCTGCCAGGATGTTTCTGTGATAGGAGACCTGGAACAGCTCGTGACTGGAAAGCTACCATGGTGCTTCAAATGACACAATGTTTTCTGCTCCTTAGCATTCAAGTTCTCATCTGCATTTCTCAAAAAGAGCTGTGTGGTATTCCTCCCTAACTCTGCTTCACTTTGAAGACTCATGTAAACTATTGTTTAATTGAGAGCTAGTTTACTTTGTTCAGTATGGCAAAGAAAGCAAAATGTTCACAACACAATGGGAAAACTTTGGTAAGTGCTGCTGGCTTTGGTGTATAAATTCACTGTATGTATATGTAGGTGGTATGACAGAACAATTCACATTATCGAGTCATTTTGCTAATAAATACCTGTTTTATCCAGATGCTTCTAAATATATGGTACATGATGTCACTATTTGTCATCCTAATCAGCACCTATTAGCATCAAATGCTCCTGAAAGTATCGAGCTGCATCCATCTGATTTTATGAACAGGCAAAAAGTCATCTTACGCAGTATTCTAACATCTTTAACTACCTTTGAAGAACACAGTGGGTCATCTTCATGTACTTCTAAAATGTCCCACTTACTCCTTTATGCCTGGTTTTAACATAACTGTTCTTTACAAGGGTCAGCATCTGTACTATGGCAGAAATAAATCTTGAACAGTGTTTCCCTGCAGATTTAAGGGGATAGTATATGTATCTTGCTTTATTAGCATGAATATGGTCTAGGTGGCACATATTGTCTTGACAATGTTAGAAATGCTGCTCAAGAAGTCTAGACTGGATTGACCATGTGGTTTAAGATCTATATTTATATTGACATCCTGCAAATGTGATGATAGCCTACAGAAAAAAAAGAGGCAAGCTGGTTTTAATGTTTGGAGAATTATTTACAAACACTTGCATTAACTGCATAAAAATCACCAACATAAAGCATCAGAAATTCTCAGAATCAGAGGTTATCTTTGCTGGACTCATAATCATCTACTCAATTCATGGAAGATGAGGGCATTCATTGAGACCTAGTTTGAAATCATCTGTTGCAGTTTACTGAGATTTGGATTAGATCATAGCAGAAAACACTAATTTAAACCTTTTCATTACCAGTTGGAGTATAGCTATAATTCCCTGTTCTGTGCAGAAGTGGGAGGGGTATCAGATCCCCAGGGTTATGCAGAGCTTTTAGCAGCCTCAATGGGGCTCTTGTGCACAGCTTGTTGCCAGCCTGCAGTGAAGGGATTTTGATATAAAAAATATTGCCCACTGTAGGGGGAAATATGTGACTACTGTAATGTCCTTCTGCATCTATGCAATGAACCAAGGTCATGAGTGACTTGCATTCTCTTGGAAACTTGGAAAGTTTGTCAGCTCTGTGTGGATCCAGCTACAACTCTGTTTAAATTTCTGTGAAGGCATAATGGTGTATTAATCAGGTCCTAAAAGAATGGGTTGTTCTGAATGTTCATGAGATCTTACATGCACACACAAAGAGGTTTAGTTATGTTTCCCATTTATATAAGACCATAAAAGACTAATGGAAGGTACTGGAAAAGCCTCCATTTTTTTTGTCTCCACCCTAGTTTGTCCTGACACAATCCAAAAGGCATCCATTTACCTCTCTGAAGAGAGGATACTGAACATCAGAGCATATTTCAGCATCATCTAGCTTGTTTTGACACTCAGAAATCTAACTGGAGACCAAAGCTTTCTTGAATTCATGGATCCACGCATTCAAAATCATTTATCCATTTATAAAATTACTTGGTTTAAACATTGCCTTTATGAGTTTTCAAAGAAAAGCAGGATCTATAGAGCTGGACTCTGCACAAAGAAAAGGAAAGATGCCAATAGAAAAAGCTAAAAATTTAAACAGAATTAATGAAGGAATGATAATTCCCATTTTCCCATTACTCCATACCCACTGCCCACTGGATGGGCTTAATATGCACATCACATTTCTCTCCACTGATTCCAGGAAAAAGACAGTGTCTGACAACTTTGGGGCTGTGGGCAAATGAGTTTCTCATCCACCTCTTTATCCAATTTGCCAAAGCAGCAACAGCAGCTTCAACACCCACAGCCAGGATTGCCAGCAAAGCAGGATCCAGTCCAACTTTGACTTACAAAACATAACAAAAGTAGGAGCACTTTGGACACCCAGGACTGATTTTGTCCAGATTCCATTCTTTTGTGGGTTTGGGCATTTCTCCTTTGTTTGTACTCCACTTTCTGATATTCAGATAAATTGAAAAAATTGTGTCTCAATATTTTGTGCATTAGGATGAGGTGAGGATGTTTAAACTGAGATTCTTTTAATCATTTTCCATGTGTTTCTTAATTGGCTTGGTTTCTTTTTTTTTTTTTCTGACTTTGTTCTCCAACACTGGTTCATTCATTTCCTGAAGTTTCACTTCACCTTGTCTGGTTTTTCCGTCTGCAGCGTGTTGTTATGTGCATTTGGTGATGAGAATTAGCTGAAAATAATCTGTACCATAATTACTGACTTCAGACTTGTTTTTGTCTATAGGGAGATATTCACAACAAAACAAAATAACAACAAAGAGGGAAAGCTACCACATTCTTCCATATTTGGACAGCCCAGATGTTATTTACAGCACTGTTTATGAAGCTTTTTCTTTGCCTTGCTGGCTTTGATCCACACACGTTGTCAGTTTTGAGCACACACGTCCTGTCACATGGTGACTGTGTGCCCCGACGAGTAAACATGCGGGAATGCAATTTATAAAGACAGGCTAGAGCAGCAATTAAGGAGAAAAAGAACTACAAACAAGACAAAGGAAATTAGGCAGGAAGATGAGCTAAATCTGGTCAGAATACCGGATATCAAGGCAACTGCACTGCATATAATTTATTCTTTAGTCACTAGCAAGTGTCACCATTGGTATGTGATGTCTGTGCTCCCGAAACTTTTGTCATTAGTCTACAAGACGATCTCTTCGAGGGACTTGTTGCTACAGAATCCCCCAAATGTGCCATCTTTGAAGGGCAAAAATTTCATTATCACGTTTGGCACTTAGTCAAAGTGATGGAGTTCTTCAAGCACATTTGGACAATGAACAAACAGAAGACTGTAGAATTTCCTTTTCCTATAATATTGAAGAGGGAGCAGTTGCCAGTAAGGGTCCACAGAATATGTAGGAAGAGGGAAATTTCTGATATGCCTTACATTTTCATGCTAAAGCACAGTAATGCCACAAGTGTTTCAGGCAATAAAATTCAGCCACACAAATCTTTAGGTGACAGCAGTGAAAGGTTATATACCAGAACTCATAGGGCCTGGGAAGGGAGCATGAAGTATTGCTTATTTCCTTGTTTACAAACAAATCAACCCTAGGTAAATGCTGGGATTTGGGAAGTTCATCTAAGAAACTGTGGGCTGAGCATCTGAATCTTGGGTGTCTTGTAAGAACAGACCTCTCCTCTGTAAGAGAATTATAAAGGCCATTGTATCTGCTAGGGGAAGTGGTAGCTCATTATCCCTGTGTCTGATAGGACAGTATTCTGGTAAGGACTTTTCTTTTAGCTTTACCTATCCAAGTCTGTAGGAGAGGACAACAGAGGCAGCTCCTCATCGGGGATTAATTTAACTGTTACCTGCTCTTTTCCTTTCAGTCATCTGCCATCTTATCTTCTTGATCATTATCCTAACAGTTATTGTCCTCATAAGGCAGACCTTGGTTTTTCCAATCCTTTTTTGACAAATCTTGCAGTATATGGAAAAGAACTTTGCTACTAGTCTCATTTAGGGAGGGACTGAAGTTGAACAGACTCGCATGGGAATGTGGTGTGCAGCTTTAACCCTTCAGTTATCTGCCATCCAGGTCTTGGAACAAACACTACATTGTGATCTTTGATGCACTTGTACTTTCTGTATTGGCATCATGGCTTCTATACTTGCATAATCAAGACAGTAAACTAGCATGTAATTTATATGATCATTTTGAAATACCTGTCCAAAGGGTTTCTTGTTTTGTGTTTAGCTCATCAACTAGCAATGCTTCTGCTAGTGAATCTTTGTTAATATTTAAGAATACGTATCCTGTAACTATATTTGCCTATGAAAAGGTACCCGACTGTTTGAATAAAATGTTAAGATAATCCAAAATTAAGGATACATCTGAAGTGCTGGATACAATCCTAGCCTCCCTATTACAAGAGAGAATTGAAGCAAGTGCAGTGAAGGGCTATAAGGATGAATCAGGGACTGCCCTATGAGGAGAGGCTGAGAGAGCTGATAGTGTTCAGCCTGGACATGAGAAGGTTCAAGAGATTTTGTTCAATGTGTGTACATACCTGACTGGCACGAGTAAAGAAGAGGAAATGAGGCTCTGCTCTGTAACATCCAGTGACAGGACAAGAGACAAGCACAAATTAAAGTATAGGACATTCCATTTAAATATAAGGAAAAAGTTTTTATGACTGCACCTGTGGTAAAACTGGAACAAGGTATCTATAGATGTTTTAGAGCTTCTGTTCTTGGAGATACTTAAACACTGACAGACATGGCCCTGAGCAACCTCCTTTTGTTGATGGTGCTCTGGGCAGGAAGGTTAGACTAGATCATCTCCAGAGGTCTCTTGTAACCTCAGCTACTCTGTGATTCTGTAAACGATACTATAAACAAGATGCATGTCCAAAGCACATGTCCAGATATATGCCCAAATAAAAATTATGCATTCCAAAGCTGAGCAACTCAACCAAAATGTCATTTGCAGGACAAGATAGAAATCAAAAAGAAGCACAAAATAAGACTGATAGAAGAACTGCATATACCTGGAGCCAGTGAGACATGAAAAGATCTTTGATTCCAATTTTTTCTAGCAAAGGGAATTTGTGGTTAAAAACAGTTCTTATCTGCATGCCAATATTCCTATCCATATACAGGATGAAAGAGGACAACTAAGCCCATAATGCAAAATACAGATCAGTCAAAGTGCAGCAGTAGCACTACATTTAGCACAAAAACGGCTAACCTAAGGTGGATGTGAAATAGGGGGAAAACACCTGTTTTTTCTTTCCTAAGACTTCAAGATCATAAGATGCTTGAGGATGCCACAGAAGCAACTGTTAACACAGCTAAGAAGAATGGCTGAAATTAACTGCCTTAAAACAAAGAAAGAAATTTCCAATCCCCAAGCAAAGTGAGAAGGACAGAGGGCTGTTGAGGAACATGTGAGCAGGCATGCACTGGGGACGGCTACAGGTGACAAAGGCACCATGACCTTACTCAGCCCATCCCTCTTCTCACTGTCAAAGGGTTTCACTCTCTTCACAGATTTTTTTCCTGAAACATATTTGCTGGAATGAACCAGGAATTTGAGGAAATAATTTGCAAATGAGAGTATAACTAGCTTACACTTGTTTTCAGCTGATTTTAATTGACAGCAGAGTGACCCGAGGATGAGGTGGACCTCAACTTCCTGCTAGTAGTAAATGTCTTTGGATCAGGTACCTCCCAAAAGCGACAGAAGCACTTGCCAGTACAGATCTGGAGGGCTATGGTGAGAGCAAATTAAAACCTAAAGCCGTGGCAGTTTCACTGCCTCAGGCAAGTCCAGAACCAGATCTGGGCACTCAGGGCTGAAAATAGGATTAAAAGTTTTAGTGCCAGAATACTCTAAAGAAAATCATGGTATATGGATTTCATATTACTAGAGAGCTATATATTAAGACAGAATTGAAATATATATAATCACTTAATTTCTTTAGACTGTTCACCTTACCATCCACTTTTTTGTTGTTGTCTTTTCCACTTAAAACAGAAAAAATGCCTATGATTACATGATCAACAAAGGTTTTTTCCACCCCTCTTCAGAGAACTGATTTATTTGTATGTTCATACTCTTATCCATATACAAAAATGTGCACCATAAATAGTTTTATAAGGGAAAACCAGCCAACTGGAAATCCTTCCTTTATTTTAAAGATAATAGCTCCATTTGTTTATTGCTTCTGCTGTTGGTTTTTTCCAAGCAGAAAGCAAATCTGCTCTCAGTTAGGAGAGCACAACCCTTCTGTGGTCCAGAGTTCAGTACATATCCCGGGGTACCTTTCTATTGTGGAACACCCTGCCTACTTCAGTGAAGCTGCTCACAATTAAGTCTTCTGGATGTGGAGATCCAAGTAGCATAGCCTTTTATTTATTGCCCTGGGGCTACATTCATATGGCCTGAATTCCACCAAACTCTTCCAGTGCTTTCTCAACAGGGAGAGTTGCTGTATTTGGAGGGTAGCTGCTGCAAAATGTTGTCCATGGGGGCTCTGTGGAACATGTGAACATCCCCTGGACAAAACCAGAGGCCAGCTACTGCTGTGTGATTGACCCTGGGTTTGGTTCAGCTGGACAAGGAAGGGTGAATTTATTTCTTCCAGCAAGTGATATTTATAAAATTTACTATTTTATTATTTTTTTAGAAATATCTTACTTTTTCCATATGTTTGTGAACCATGGTGGAGCAGAAGTCTAGAGAGATCAGCATCAGCAATTATTTTCCTTTAATAATTATTTTTGACAACTGTTAAAACATGGAGTGTAGTGTAATCATCACTGCCCCTTTATTATGGTAAACTACTCAGGTTTTTTCAGTGGTTTGACAGAAACCCTCTAAACATCCATAAGGAATGGGACACACACTAAAATCAATGTAACAAGCACAATTGGGGCAGTATGCTGCTGCTGTGGAAACTAGTACCAAAGAGCCGTGGCACTAATGACTTAATTCTTGCCTTGGTGGTTTTCAGGATGACACCAAAGCATAAGACAAACCAAATCTTTCTCCCCAGGTGGGCTGAGGTCTTTTTCAGTTTCCTGGTCAGGTCATAATTTCTCTCATAGGAGGTTTATATCTATGTTTTTACAAATTTGTACCAGAGAACTGCCTCATGTTCTGAGCCGTTGTTCCCAAAGTGTTCTATATTGGTCTGTAGCATCCTGAATCCTTTTTCCAAATGTGTTTTTTGTTTTGAGTAGGACCATCAGAGACACTCATCTTCCATTTCTCAGCAAGGAAACTCTAGGATGTATTCACGGATACGGGCTGGGAAAAAGGAAGGATACTAGAGAGGTTTTATCCCTCAGCTACTACCAAGGAAGGGAACACGGACCTGCAGATCTTCTAAACTGGAGTATTTCATTGAAAACATGTGACTTAGTCAGCATTTTAGTAAAACAGGCCTTAACATAGGTCAAGTTCTTGCCACTCTTCCTTCTGAGTTCTGGCACTCTCATGCCCTTCCTCCACAGCCATGTGCTATAGGCATCCCTGGGACCTAAGCCTTAAGTATTAAAGGCTCAGACTTTTCCAGAAAAATACTGCTTAGCTGGAGCCAGTCATTACAGCTTCCTCCTCATTATGGAGCTTACAGGACCAAGATCAAGCAAACACAGTCAAAAGCATGACTGCTCAAATATAAGATACGGGAGCATATTTAACTAATGTGTAGCCAGAAAGCAATTGTCAAGAGTTTAATATGATTCAGAACTTTCTTGGTTTTCCTTGTAAAACAGTCTTCCTGAACAATGGAGTGGTTTTAACAGGATTTCTGTTCCTCAGCATGTGGACACAAGGAGAGAGTGCCAGGTGATTATGGCAAATTATTCATTCAGTTGATTTGGGGAAGGACATTCTTTTTTTTTTTCCCAGCTTATTTGATGTAATCTTATCATACATTTTAAAGCTGACCTCCTAAAATACCAAAGCGAGTTGCTTCATGTACCTTCAGAATTGTTTTCTTCTGAGGAGGTGTTGATCAGAGATACATGAATACCAAAAAGTAGAATGGTTCAATCAGGATAAGGCCCATTCTCCAAAGATCAGAGGCTTATCCAGCCCTGAGCCACATAAGCCAGACTGCTTAGGCCTAGGAGCAGTACAGGCCTAGGGTCAGAAAACAAATGAAAGTTAACAGAACTGGCCAAAAGGGGACAGTAAATCAATTATTAATACATCCCTAATACAAAGGTTCAGGCTTTCCTGAAGTCTGGGTTTTCCCTCATTTCCTCTGGGAATTTTTTAACAGCTGGGTGAGTGGGATAACTTGGCTTAAAGATGCTTTTCCTGTACTGGCTCCTATGTTTGCAATCAAAAAGGACTCAAGATCACAAAGAGCATTCCGGTCTGAAAAACAATAGTCTCCCCCAGGTATCAAGAAATATGATGTAGTCAATGGGCCATATTCACCAGTATGCTTGGGATGCTTTGCATTTGTCTTGGTGATACAAAACAGTCATAAACCCGTACTGTCTGTGGAGCCATGTAAAGCAGCCAAGAAGAGATCTGATCCACATCAGTCATCAGCATCATACATCGCGTGCACTAAAAGTCCCCAAAGAACTATTTTTTCATATAGGTCTCCCGACCTTAGTGAAACAGTGCCTGATACTACAACTTTTGTCACCATAATCACAGAAATCAGTACAAAATGGAGCATCTTCGAGCCAAGTTATTCAGCTGATCCAGCAGTTGTGAAATTCCCCAGAGGAAATAGGCAAGACTTAGAACATAACAGAAAAAAAATTATAAACCTTTATGCTTTACAAGTAAGGCTGCAACAGTGTGAGCGACACTGCACTGCTAGGACGGGATGAGGCTGCAGAAGCTGGCGCAGAATCAAAGTCACAGAATGCTGCTTCCTGATGGCTGGTTCAGGCAGAAGTCATCAAGGGGGTGAGCAGAGCAGGGTGAACAGAGCAGCCAGCGAAAGCATCACAGCCTCTCTATCGGCCTTTGAGATCTTTGCCACTAGCTGGGCTAGGTCAGAAGAGAGCCTTGCAAATGTGCTACCTATTCCCTGGAGATACTTGTGGTTTAATCTTTAATCCACTGTACTACTGTCTGGCAAAGAGACTTCCCTAGATTATAATAGGTATTGGAAGAGATTACATGGACACAGACCCTGGGTTTTAGACCCCTAAACCACATCATGCAGCTCAGTGCAGGAGCATTATGTGAGCAAATAAAATGGGAGATCGTTCCAAGCACTGAAAATTGAACTCCTCTCAAACTGTTTGAATGGCATATGATATATGGCTTTGTCTCATGCCAAACCATTCCCAGGCACAACCTGAAAGTTATCTCAGTCAGGGACCACAGTCAATGGGCAGTTTTTGTGCAGCTGTCCAGCTTTGGAAACAAACAGGTTCTCGCTGTGCTGGTGGCCTTTCTGGCAGAGAACAGAGCAGGTCATGCTTAATTTGCTGGTAACAACTTACCCAATGGGACTGCTTCAGCTGTACTGGGCACAAAAAAGACTGCCAGTAATTGTGGTTTTAAAGATTGCTGTGTCCGTAGGAAGGAAATGTCTTGCTTGTTAGCTTATTTAGAGTCATCTTTAGCAGAAGATTTAGGTATGGAAGAATGTGTTTATTTGAAGCATATATTTTCATAATAATGAAATAAAGTCTCAAAAACTAAACCAAACCCACATTATTAAGACTAAACTTAACAGCAAAAAGTCTTCACAGCTTTTCCAGTCCCCTAGGTATCTTGCTAGTAACAGCAGGCAGGTGTTATGACTGACCTCAGGTAGGCTTCAAGCATCCTTTCTTGCTTTAACTGTTCAAGACATCTGAAGCCACTCTGAGCAGTTACTTATAGTGCTCCTTTCCCACTGCCCTGAAGAATGACCTACTTCTTCTTCTCCTTTCCTGTTTATCTGCCTCATTCCCTGTGATTGGATGCTGGGACATTGCATGACAACACGGGGAATAAAGTAATTTCCTCTTTTCATCCCTTCAGTCTCTGAAGTCATTTCCTTCCCTCACCCACTCAGCATTTCTCAATATTTCTGTAGTGTATGCTATTCACCACTTTCTTGGCTTTATTCTGCTTTCTTCTCTTACAGCCAATGACAGACATATTGGTAAAATACTGCACATCAGATCATGAGAAATATGACTCTAGAAAAGAATGCTGTATATGCCAAAATTATTTTTTCTCTGAGACTAACATATAAAGAGAAAACAGCATAACAGTTGGTACCTGTGTCACTAATGTGTCCCCCATCTATACTGCTGACTGGAAAAGGGACAAGGAGGAGTGGAACAGGGTGGTAGAGTAGCCTTAAATGTTTTGCAGCTGTAATGGAAAACTAGACACCTAGAATTTTAAAAGCCAAATCTTGTATAAAATCACTCATTGAGCATAGCATCACCACACTCCTTTCTTCCATGGCAGGACTCAAGCTATCAAGAGCAAAATTCAGCTGAAAAACTAAATCAAATGAAAATACCCTAGCTACTGACAGGAATCTTACCCCACAAAAGCCAGGTTTCCAGTGGGAACAAAGTTCAGAGACAGAGAACCCTGGGTAGCGCATTCCTTTGCACCAACATACATCCCTAACGGCACAGAGTGAGAGTTTTCTACTTGGTCCATGTATCTCAAGAGCCTACAGGTAAGCTGTTCTGTGTACTATGTTTTCTCACAGCCATGTCAGCCATTTCCATTTCAATTTTGGGGCATACTGGCAAAATTATTAACAGGACCAAGAATTCACACAGTGTCTGTGCCCAGGACAAGCAGTGCAAGATATGCCTGAGTGTACATCTTGCTGCCTGATTGACTTCACTTGGGAATTTAAGAATTCCAATTCAAACAAAAAATCATAGCCAGAACTAATTCAAACCACAAGGAATCAAGCAAAGAAATCAAATCAAACTAATAAATCAAGATTACAATTCTCTCAAAAAAGGTATGTTCTAATTCAGCCACAGGTTATGAGAGTTGATGCAGGAATTACTGGAGGTAACTCTATAGCCTCTGATTGCTGTTGGTCATATGAAATTTACCTGTTAGTTTCTTTTGTCTTTTTGCACTGTAAGCAGAGCAAATAAAGGTGTGTGAATGATAACAAGATTTCTTTTTGCCCACAGTAACTGCAGCTACCAATCACTTGGTATGTTGGCAGTGAAACATCTGAGGAGTCTCTACAGATAAAGTGAGAAGCATCCCACTGACAAAAGCACCTTCTTGAGCCACAGCTGGAGTCCATAGCTCAAGAATCATACTCCACAAGTACATTTGCACATCCAGTTACAAATTGCTTCTTAGCAAGAAAGAATTTAATGAAAAAGAACTGCTGCAGAATACACTCTTCAAATTGCCAGAAAAAAAAATCTTATCAAAATTTAGGTTATAATGTTAAGATATTGGTGGGGAGGGGTGGAAGGTGATTTCCCTACTTCCCTTTGTAATCGCTAGCTTGGTATTTATCCCTAGCACATAATTACTGTATTTTCCAGGGAAAGGGTTTAAAAATTTCAGTATAAGATTGCATCTGATATTCTGTCATTGCTGCATTTTAAAAACAGCAAAAGACCTCAGAAGATTCATGCCCTTTTTTAGTCAATGACAAGCAAATATGTAGTTCAGAGAAAAAAATCATTCTCTTTCTTTTTTTGCAGTCACTGTGTCCTTTCACGGGTACAAGTATTTTGAGTATGTTCACAGCTTTTCTACCACCAAAGATAAGTTTTAATTGTTCCAACCAAAGCAGTGTGAAAAAACATTACATGATTTTTGAACTATCACAGAACAATTTAACAGAAGTTGAAAACATAATATGTTTTTTGTTCATATATGAATACTTTGATGAGAAAACAAGTCAGATCCATGTCCCAGCCCACAGTAAATGCCTACAATTCAAAGCAATGATTCAGCACTGAGTATGTGAAGTTGTGAACATTTTAACGATTTTTTTTTCCACAAAACTTTTGGCACTTCAGCCTCAGACACTTTTTGTATAGAGCAAAAGTTCAGGCAAGCCTTTCAAATGAAAGAAACCCCAAGGGTTTTTGATTCACACTTAAATGCTTGAAGAGCAGTTTAAAAGCTATCAATTAAACAGCTCTGCATTTCAAGCCTATTTGGATTTCTCTGAGGATGTTTTCCAGAACATCTGTGTGTTCAAATGCAATGTGAGAAGGAAGCTCCAAAGGCTGCTTTCTGTTTCTTTCTCAGATGGGTAGTCCTTGCTCCAACACCTACCCTCTCATCCTCTTGGCTGGGCTCGCATCTCTGCACAGTCCTTTATTGCAATGGATTTTCCCATCCATATCCCCCAGGGTGACAGAAAGGTTGCAGCAGACTGAGTTATACAATCTGGGTTATAGTATGCTTGTAGACAGACAGACAGATGGTCTGAAAGGCTCTGACCCCAGCTGTAGGATGCCATGACTCACACTTGCCCTTGGGAAGGCTGCAGGGAGTTTCCTCTCATCACCTTCCTGGAAAACCAGCAGGAGCGAGTGTGGTGTCAGGCACTCATGACCTTCCAGGTAAGAATTACCTGGCATCTATACAAGTGATGAGATGGCCTTAGCTGCTGGAAGGTGATTTCCAGATCTCCATCCTAGACTATTATCAGCAGTTTTCAAGCTTCAGCAGTGTGGTCACCATCAAAACTCCCTGCGTAGGCACAGGCTCTTGAGTGGCCACCTTAAACCAATTGGTATTCCAGTTGTCCAAGGATCTGCAAAAAAGAACCATGGATCAAAAAATTAAAAACCTGAGAGATGGAGGGCACCCAAATTAAAACCCTTTGATGTATTAAAGCCACATTTTCAAATAAAAATATTACATTTCATATTTTTATGCTAGCCCTTTTCCTTTCAGAGTAATGACACAGTTCTCTGAGAAGTGCACCAGGGGGAAAAAAGTCTAATTCTTGTGCATTTGTTTTAATTTTAATTTGTGCTGTTTTTTTCCAAGAGAAAACATTTATTTGCAATCAGATCAGCAGAGCATCACAGCAGAGAGAATCAAAAGTTTTCTCACCAACTTTTGGATTAACACAAAATAGGAAATTTTTTCCAGCAAGAATTTTAACTGTCAGGATATGTGGCAGCATCT
>JAOXXN010000446.1:72855343-72889725 GCA_026770055.1 Myrmophylax atrothorax | reverse complement strand
TGAGCTGGGTGTGAAAGACACCTGTGAGACAAGAGCTGTGATAACTCCCTTCCGAGAAGTCATTAGCAACTCAACACCCAGCCTGAGGTGCCATGTCTGCTAATGGGCCATCAATGATTCTAAAATACCCCATAACTTACACAGTGAGATCACCCATTGTGTAATTCCCCGCCCTGGGGGAGGTACCAGACAGTCACACCTGGACCTGGGGGAATATAATCTTGGGGGTTTTGGGACTTGGGGGAACCACTCTTTGCATCCAGAGGAGGACCAGAACCTTGACAGGAGGAGACCACCATTCTTGACCAGACTGCAACTGTCATCTGCACCAACAGGTTCTTCACTCCCTTTTTCTTTGGTCTTGGGGGAACCACGTGGGTCTCAGCACAGGGACTAACAAACACCATTCTGTTTGTGCCCCAGGGTGCTGGGTTACACTTCTGGGTTTTGTGGGTTGAAACAAATTTCTCTTTGTGCCATTGCATTTATTGTAATATTGTTGTTAAATTGTAACTCTGATTTATAATCTCTTTTGTGTTTGGTTCATTTCTCCTGCCGGTTTACCTTTAAACCAGCACAACATGTGATGAAATTGTCATTAGAGGTGGATATGAAACTTTGAGGACTGGGTGTACAAGTACTACATATCTTTGAAGGAGTCAGGAGCACTTTGTGGGACTGACAGCCACAATTTCACCTTTCCTGAGTACTAAGTCATTGTTTCAATAGTGAGTTCTCAACTGATGAAGGAAGAACAAGACAGCTGATTGGAAGTATTAAAATGATCTTAATACACACAAGGAGGAGGAGAGCAAAATGGACTACTGAACCTGTTTGACCTGGTATGACACTGTGTTGTGCCTTAAAATTACTAAATCCTGTTCCCACTCCTCCTCACTTCTCACTCACGTCTAGACCAAACACTGAATTTAAGGTACTTTTACCACAGCATCTGTTTGCTTGGGAACTTCACTGGCCATCTTGATCACTCTGACTTTTTATGTCTGAAATGTGGTCACTGGGTCAGCTGCTGCAGCTCTCAGTTTGCCTGTCTGCATTGAGCTTTCTCTTGACTCAGAAAAATTCTGGCTCATTAAGCAAGCTTCTGATGGTTCAACTACAGTATCTAACCCATTGCTTACATATGTTTAAATCCATTTTCGTCTACATTCACATCCAACTAGTGCACAGCATTTGCTTTGTAGTTCTGGCATAATAGCCACAAACTCTCTGATGCATTATGAAATCATATGTTTGTGGCCCTTTCTTTTCCTTGATGAATTACAGCGTAATCAGACCTCTCTCAAAGTCAAAAAAAAAACACCAAAAAACCAAACCCAAACACCAAAAAAACAACCACTCAAAAAGCAAAGATGAGAAATACTTAGAAGTCAGGACACATTTGATACAAAATAAAATTCCATGAGTGGCAGGGTTGGCATCAGTGGTTTGCGGTTATCTGTTTCACACACACTCACATAAATTGAACACTGGGCCTTTTTCTCTTCTTGCACAAAACAACTCCATTTGAATTCAGATTGATGAATTAAGGAACTGAGCTATCAAAAGGGCAAGGAACTAATAACTGTAATCAGGTTAGAAACATCAGGATTTTAATATTATAAGTTAAATAATGATCAGTAACTAGTGGGTCAGAAAAAGACCAAAAAAAGATAAATCAGGTTCTCCCTGCCCCTGATGTAATCAATATGTATCAATTTTTAAAACTATGTAATGGCACCTTCTGGTTATTGGCACTTTTCTTTCTGTCTCTATTCATAACCATGCTGGTACAAAGAAGAGATCAGGACTCTCAGGACAAGTGGAAGTTGTCTGTTTGCTGCCAGATAGCTGGGGTTGTAATGGGGAAGCAAAAGGAGGGGTCCTTCTGCCAGACAGGTCTCTTATCAAGAAAAAACTCAGACAGGATAAGCCATCAAAGTTTTCTTCTTATCTGGAGAGAAGATCATTGGGAAACCCATAAGACCAGATTGGTCAGGGAGAGCCTGCCAGCCCACACACTTCAGAGGAATTCTTAGGAAGGAACTGAATTTGAAATTTCAGCCTTCATTGTCTTTTACAAACTTCTGCGAAGTAAGAGGTTAAGAGAAATTCATGTAAAGCCATGTCTCTGAGTAAAACATTTCACTTTTATTTAGGTGGGGATTTTCTCCTCATTCTGGCAGATAAGAGAATGAATCACTGGAATTTTTGTACTCTCCATTTCTAAACAGTGGGAATGGAGAGCTGGTTATTTCTGGTAGGACCAGCATTTGTAGTGGTTTCACTCTGCATATTCCCCTTCTACAAAGTCAGCTGCTGTTTGACAGAGTTCAGAAAATACAACTGTCTCACCTAAAGGAGGACAGGCACACTTAGGGTGCTACTCCCCAGCAAATAATAGAGTCTGCTGCTCAGATCCCATCTGCAGTGAAAAACAAGAGCTCCACACACTTCTCTATGTGTCCTTCAGAAAAATCACTCAGCTTGGGCTTGGATTTTACCAAGGCCACTGACTTGAGTGAAAAGCCAACCTTTGGTATGCAGAGTATCAATGTGACAGGTATAGCTTTTGCTAATAACAGGTTCCAATGCTTGGGGGTTTTTATGTTTTTGTCAAGGTGACAGAGGGGTGTTCTTGTGTCAGAGATTAAATGAAAACTTTTTGAAGTACTGGTTACCAGTACACAACTTAAGGTATGATCCAAGACTGAAGCAAAGGAAAGTCTGCTGCATGAATGCAGTGCCTCCAAATCAGACTCTTACTCTTTCTTCCTCTTCTGTTCCCCATGTAGAAACATAGGGACATGTGTAGAAATAGAATAAAATATGAAGGTATGGAAATAAAATAGAAACATAAATCAAAAGAAATGAAATACAATGCAATAAAATAATCTATGAATATTCCATTAATATAGAGCTCTTTATATTGTAAGATTGAAGGGCAAAATCATTAATTTAACTCTGTCTGTATTTGAATGTGTCCTTCCATGGCAAGCTGCTCGATCAAATTGAGAATAACAGGAGTGTACACTATCCTTAATATAAAGGTGAAATTACATGTATGACACCATTGGCTACTGCAAAGTCTAACCACTCAAACTGCCCATAATTTCATTCTTCTCCGCTTAAAATGAATCCTTTTCCCATGAAATCAAGAATCTCATTGCCATTAGCCTTAGGAAGAGTGGTTTCAAACTGCTTTTCAGATATTCAGAGTAAATATTTTGATTTTTTTCATCTATAAATTGACATGGCTCCTGTATGCTTTGAATAGACAGGGTAATCTCAGGAGCCTTTGAGATAAGGTGGCAGAATTACATTCTCATTGCCCACATCTTTGCCCTCAACCACACAGGAGGGCTATAGACCAGAAATGATGAAGAAAGTGTGCCTCCATGGTAAAGGTAGCATGATAGTTTAGCCCCTAGAGAGATCTCTAGGTCTAAGGAATAATAAAAAAATCTAGTACTTTTTGATGGATCCATGTGTACCTACTGAAAGACCAACCATAAAAACCACAGTAAAGCTTAGAGTTAACATGGTTGTCCCACCTGGGCCGCATAAGGGCTTTTTCACAGAATCATCCTGTGACTTAAGATTTTCCCAATGACAGGGATTTTCCTCTATTTCTTTGGACTACACATTTGTCAAGTGCAGTAGGAATTTACCTAGTAAGACAGGGAGGGGATGAAATCCACTTACACAGAAGCTGACACTTGAGCTCTGCAAAAACCACGTTACCACTCCCAGAGAAAGCATCAGTGTTATTTCCCTATTTTGAGCTATAGGAATTCACATCCTCATTTTGTCTGTAGACACTTTCAGATCTCACACACATGGAGAACACACCTCCCTCCCATTCTCCTTTTGGGTTTATAGTCCACAGATTCATTTCTGTCACCAGGCCTATTAAGGCTTTGGAATCAGCACATTCAAAGCTGAGGAGAAGTATCCCAAGGAGAGGGAAAAGTCAGTAATCAGGTCTTGCCTCTGCCACAAACTCTTGGATGACCTCCAGAAAGTTACTTGTGATCTTTAGGTCTTATAAAGAGAATATTACTTCTTTTCTCTTATCCCACTTATGTTACTGAAAAAATTCTAAGTTTAGGCACTTTCTTGTATATACCTCAGGTTGTTAGCACTCTGTTAGGAGCCTGAGGTCTGCTACAACCTCCCTTGAGCATGGTTACTCAGAATTTTATGCACCAGACAATTGGCATAGGCTGCAGTTGCCTGAGTGTCCTCACTACTGCTTATAGGTAATTCTCTATCTGCATCTTCTAATTTAAAACAGAAGGCTTGGCTCAAGCCTGTAATGACTCAGGTCAGCTTGTTATGTCAGAGCACTTGCCTCAAAAGTTGTCTTGTTCTCTAGATGCAGCTGTGCTCAAGGTTGGCAGCATGTTGCTTAAAAAATGTCTCTTTTTCTTTATGACTCAGAGGTGAATAGCTCAGGCTATTTCTATGGATCTAACCCACAATTTCAGATGACTCTCATCATCAGTGCTAAATCTTTTCAGTATGGCTAGGGGCGTTTTCCACTGGTCAAATTGAAGCTGTGCTACATTGCCAACAAGAGCTAACAGAGACAAAGAAGGGAAGAAGCATAAGCATGACTTTGTAGCCCAGTGGCTGTAACAGTCAGGTGGAACAAAGATGTCTTGGTTTCTGGTCTCTGCTTCCAGGATTTTGTAGATTACCCAGTAGTTATAATTCACTCAGCTGACATAGAAACTAAAAAAGTCACATCAGTCCTGTACCTAGCTCCACCTGGAAGAAGTACTGAGGCTTGCCTGGAGCTGCTGTGGAGTGGAAACCTCTTCTCCTAATTTTTCCTGCTAGTCTGGTGTTGCAGTATGCCCTTCCTGCCTTGTGTTTATGAAGGCAGAGTTCCTTCAGTACTTGGATGGTTGTGTAAGATAAGGGCAATAATTGCATACTGCACACTTGTAACCCTTCTCATGGACAGCTTACAGAACTGCTTAAAAACATCCATCTATTCTCACAACATGCCTGGGAGGTACATAAGATTTATTTTGCATACAACCCATCATTTATTGTGAACCGAGAAGCAGTACTCTATTGCTGGTACACCAAAGACAAACAACTTGCCTGGGCAAAGCCTGGAAGGGAACTTCAGGTTGCTCCAAAGCATGAGCTTCAATCTTTAGGCCAAAGTAGTGTTTTCAAAGTCATTTAACCTGGCAAGAGTTAAAGCAGTGGGTTATGCCGCTGCGATAAATCCTGGACTCCTGGTTTACCAAGGTGGGGATGAACATGGCACAGGAGCCACAAGAAGGGCTGATAAGGCTGGCAGTGCTCTCTCAGCTATCTCTGGTGCACATGTGCGGTTCAGCTCCCACCCTCCCAGGGGTGAACACTGCTTCTAGACTGCGTGATGAGTCAAGGTATTGTGGCTGAGACTACAAGCATTGGCTCTGTCACCAAGCAGACAGACAGACATTCAAAGAAACCACAGTCCTCTGGTTTCATTGCCCTTGTTTGCTTAATCAAATCCAGGTTGTGTGTGCGCATACACATTTTTTCACCCACAGCACAAACAAATACTGCTCAACACCTGAGGGTGGCTGGCTCTCAAAAGTGCCTCTGGAAAGATGACTCAGAGGAGGAGTAGTGGGAGGCTCCTATGGCATTTGTCCTAAGGCGGGAAAGAGCATTCCCTCTTACTGTAAGTGATCTAATTATATTACTGTAAATCTCACTCTCACATTTTCAGCTACCTCTGCATCAGCTCTCAGGCTGCACTTATGTAATTGTGGAAAACTTTCTGTCAAACAGAAGATTCCTGCTGCATGCCGCATTGTTTGCTGAAGACTTGTATGGGAGAGTGAGCAGGGAAGGGAGACTTCACTGCAGAAGACTGAAAGGGATACCATTTTATAAAGGTCATGAATTTGTGCACTAAATCTCACCATAGGCCTGTAACAATTGGAAAGAAAATGAATAGTCTAAGACAGGTATGTTGTTTTCTTCAGTGAGATAAATCCCATTTAGACAAATAGATCAACTTTCTTATTCCTAGTGTTCCAATTAAAATATGCCTTCTACCTCTTGTCCTCAGTCTCTCCTAGGACCACTGATCTTATTATGCAGCTGATGGAGTCCTGGCTACATTTCAGTGGTCCTCTACCTGTATCCCCTATAGGTGCCCCCAACAGCCAGCTCATCTCACACAGATCCTCATTAACATGGTAAGAGAAACAAGGACTAAGGTCAAGAGCATCTGATAAATGAGGATCAAGGGGATGAGCTCAGAGCAGCAAGCACTAGGGGAATAAAAGGTACTGCATGGCTGTGCCAGTTATTATTGCTATGCCAAGCTGGCCTTGTTAAGTGAGCAGTGTGGAAGTGACTCTTCCATTGGGGCCCATTGAAGGAGATGTTAATCACAGAACCATAGAATGGTTTGGGTTCGAAGGGACCTCAGAGATCATCTAGTTCCAACCCCTCTGCCATGGGCAGGGACACCTTCCACTAGACCAGCCTGTTCATATCCCTGTCCAACCTGGCTGGGAACACTTCAGGGATGGGTCATCCACAGCTGCTCTGGGCAACCTGTGCTAGTGCCTCACCATGCTCACAATGAAAAATTTCTTTATATCCTCTAACCTACATCTCTCCTTTTTTTTTTTTTGCTTTAAAACCATTCCATATTGTCCTATCACTAGTTGCCCATGTAAAAAGTCACTCTCCCCTTTTTTCATAAGCCCCCTTTAAGTACTGAAATGCTGCTATAAGGTCCCTCTGGAGCTGCCTCTTCTCCAGGCTGAACAACCTCAACTCTCTCAGCCTGTTTTCATAAGGAAAGGTGCTCCAGCCTTCTCATCATCTTCCTCTACAATTGTGCCAGCAGGGCCATGTCTTTCTTGTGCTGGGCACCCCAGAGTTGGATGCAGTGTTGCAGGTGAGGTCTCACAAGAGCAGAGTGAGGGACAGAATCCCCTCACTCAACCTGCTGGACACACTGCTTTTGATGCAGACCAGGGTGTGGTGATCTTTCTGGGTTGCTAGAGCACCTTGACAGGTCAGGTCCAGCCTCTCATTCATAAGAACCCACAAGTCCTACTCTGCAGGGCTGCTCTCAGCGAGTTTTTCTCCATTTGTACTCTTGTCTGGGATTGCCCTGACCCAGGCCCATCACCTTGGCCTTGGACTTGTTGAACCTCATGAGGTTCTCATAGGCTCACTTCTCACCTTTGTCCAGATTCCCCTGGATGACATCTTATCCGTAAGGAGTGTCAACTGTACTACTCAGCTTCATGTCATCTGCAAACTTGCTGAGGGTGCACTCGATCTCACTATGTCATTGATAAAGATATTAAAGAGCTCTGGTCCCAGGACAGAGTCCTGGGGGACACTGCTCAGCACTGGCCTCTGCATGGACATAGAGCCATTGACCATAACTTTCTGGCTGCAGTTGGTAACAGAGGGAAGAGAAGAGCAGCCTGTAAGCCCTGCTCTCACTGCAACTCAGAGACATCTTTAGGAAATAAAGCAGAGGCATGAATAGTAGTTTTGTGTACCAGCGGTTGCCAGAGAAACAGAGGAGAGTTCCAGAGAGATAGAACTACCAAGGACACAGTCAGAGCAGACCCCTGAGCATGTCCTAAGAAAATCTGAAAGAGTGCCTGGGGCAAAATGTAGACTGGAAAACAAACCTGAAAGGCAAAAGACTCTGAGCATGTCTATGCAGTGTGGTGCCCCTGGCTGGTGCCATTCTATCTGCATGCAGTGCCAGTCTGGAAGGAGAGCCTGAGATTTTCAGTGCCGCCCCTCAGAAGATGCCATTGCTCTCAGCTGGTTGGGGTCCAGCCGCCTCCAAGCCCATGTAGAGCAGCCTGTCCACATCTGATCAAAAATACGTCTCCACAGTCTGAGATGATTACTTTTTAAAAATTATTTTATTTTAACCCCAGCTCTGTTCAGAAGAAAAAAAACCAAACAGCAAAACACACATTCCTTGCAAATTAGGTAGAACATCTCAAGCAATTGACACCATCATTTTCTCTGCTTAACTGTGGCAACCCACTGGGACTGCACATTTGACATAGATCATTGAGCCAGAACAGACAATATTATTTTAAAAATACAGTTTCTAAAAGAGCCTAGAACTTGATTTACTGTCTAGAAATCCAACTGGCAGTAGGCCTTATAAAAAAGGAGGGAAAGGGTCACTTTAGATCATTCTTCTAAATCAAAAACAAGCAAAGAAAGAAAAAAAATGCACCAGGTCAACTGAGGAACTAACATCAGGTTGCAGGAAGTTGTCAGACAAAGCAATGGCAATTTATACAGACCGCTTGCTGTTTGCTAGGTTTGTGTCTCTAAACTTGCACCTCTGCATAATGTCTATATCCAAACAGAGAAGGAGTGAAGAAGTGATTTTCTGATGTAGGCACAAAATAGAAATACAAACAGGGAATTTGTTCCAATGCCCTGCCAAAGAAAAGAAGGAATATAAGGGTGTAGCGACAACATGAGCAACAAGATGCTGAAAGCAACCTGAAAGAGTGAGGGAGTGTGTGTTTAACCTCTGGGCAAAACTTTTTTTCTGTAGTTGTTACTGTCTCTATCAATGTGTGATGAAGACAGAATCTCCCATTATGCCCTTTAAAAGCTGTAACACAACTCTTACTATAAAGAAGTGAGTTTTCTGTAACTATGATTGTTGATTATTTCATCCTGTGAATACTTCCAAAAGGCACAGGCACACATAAACTTTCTATGAATCAGTGTGGTGAATTATTATGTACACATGGGTATTCCAATTCACCCATCAATACACACACTTTGGATTTGATCTGTTTTCTTACTATTTATTGTGGACATATGAAAATGAAAGCACAAATAGTATAGATGTACTTAGGGTCCAGTCCTTCTTCAGTCGAGTTCAAGGGGATATCTTTGATGGTTTTTAATATTCTTTTTTCCCACATCAAAATCCCATCTGATGGCATCAACTGAGTAACAGGAAATCTCAAACTGTCTTTTAGAATCAATTCTCTTGGCTTTAAGGCTGCAAATTTATCTTCAGAACATGAAACCAAAACATTCAAAGGTCCAAAGGCAATAAAAAAAGGACCTGACATTCATCATTTTTAGGACCCTGAAGTTTTTTAAGCCACTTTCATGGTCTTGGGGGACTAACTTGGCAGGCCTAGAACTTGTTGACTTGTACTGGGCAAGCCATTCCCAGTACTGTTGACACCTCCTTTCCTCCAGAGTTGGATGTGTCTCCTGCCCACAAGGTGCTGGTGGTATGTCTCTACCAAGGCCAATTTTCTTAATTTCTGTGAGTCACCACACTATTATGAAAGAGAAAATATTTTTAGAAAATTAATTGGATCAAAGAACTAGTGCTACTCTTTGTTTGATGCTCTAACATCTTTGATCCCTTAGTTTTACAACACCTTTTTAATATGTGCAATGTGGTGTAAGGTAGCACACAGTTCTGGATTATTTATCTTGCCAAGGTATGGAGTATAACTAGAAAAGTATAAATGTAGGGGAATATCTGTAAGGTGTCATTGCAGAGCTAAGCACAGATAAGAAACTGAGTGTTTAATCCTTTTATTCATTTGTGAGAGACTTATGTGCTGTGTGATTTCCCAGAAAGTACATCAAATTATTAAAAACAAATGAATGCACTAAGGAAATCAAAGCAATAAAAAATATTTAATTATCTCCTAAGAAAAATTATACCTAGTTTAATCAAGCACATTCTAATTGAACTGAGATCAACTTTGAAATAAGTTTAATATTCTAGCTGAGGCAGGACCACATTTAAAAACATTACTCAGAATATTAAGATCTACTCCTTGTCTTCATTTCAGAGTTAACAAGCATGAAATCTATCTAATTGGTTAAAAATCTGTACAAGAATACTATGACAAATCACAATCAGCTGTCACATTTTATGTCTTCATTTTTCACTCTCTATGAACATTTGTTTTAGTCAAGTGTTATTTGTATGAATGTCAATTTCCATTTAACCGAGAAAATCACTAGGATCATATTGTTGCAAAGATTAGTATATGAAATGGATCTCCAATATATTTGCAAATATAATATAGCGCAAACTAATGCTGTGAAAGCACAAGAAATTTCCATTTCCTAGAGACTACTAGAAAATGAACACTTATTTTTCTCTGAATCAGAATAAGGAATTGCCATGACTGAAAAAAACCCCAACCCTTGTATCACGATACATTTCTTTCTGTGACAGAAACCAAATTACAGTTTAAAACTAAAAGTATCTTTGAAAAAACACCTCCTCCCCTTGGTTTCCATTCCAAAAATGTTGAAATGGAATATTTTGACCTTCTCATAATACTTCTTCCCAATATTTTTCCCCTAAAACAAAAGGTTGTGAAAATCAGCATGCCTCAGAGAACAGTTTTGGTTAGACAAAATGGCATTTTCTGATGGAAAAAAACCCCATTCCATTGAAAAAAATTTAACCAGCTCTAGCAATAACTCTGGATTTCACACTTTGGGCTAAATTCACAACCCATTGCCGTCTGAAATGAACTGGAAGACTTGAGAAGTAAGGAATTAATCAGGGGAAAGAAACACCCTTGCAGTATAGTTTGAAGACTGTGGAAGAGGGTCTATTTGAATGGGTCTGCACAGGCATGCTGCTCTACAGGTTCCCATGGTGTTTGGTCCCACTAGCCCAATTACAAGATCAGAGGCAGATTTGTAAGAGTCAAAGTTTTTTTTTTCCTGAGGAAATAGCTTCATTTTGTTTTGTTTCTTGCTGTTCCTGGCATGAAATTCATGTTTTATTGGTATGAAATACAAGTCTGTTTTGACACTTGCAGACACAACGCAGACAGAGAGAAACATCTTTCTAGCTATAAACTGAAGTTTGTATGCTTTGTAAATAGTTTTTTATTGCTCATCTAGTATAAAAATAAAAAAAGAAAATTTCTTACAAACACAGATAAGTTATCTGTGTCATGTTGTGCTGTGGGCTTTCCTATTTCTTTCAAAACAGGAACGTGGTTCACCGAGAGCATCTGATCCTTTCACGTACTTCAGCACATAAAGCAATAAATAAACTCCTGAAATCCGAGTACAGCTTCAGTGCATAGCTGTGAAAAGTTGCCTATAGGCTAGGTAGGAAGTTGCTTCTCCCCAAGAAAGCTGTAGGGACAAAATGGTCTTGGTGTGTCTTTGGTTTGAAGTGGCTCGGAAATGTTTGACTAATAAAAGGAATCTGGAGGTTTGTTCTGTACTGTTGGAAAGCCATTGGTCCTACTTTAAGATGCTTTTGATCTACTGTAAAAGCTAAAGTATATGGGACTGAAGCCAGCACATTTTTGTCTCAGAAGAGGCATAGATCTCTTATCTGAGTGTTGCTGCCATATCTAATACAGCATAAATGTGACTTTCATCTTATAAGGACTTGAGGCTAAAGCAGGCAGGAAACACTGTTTTCTCTCTCTCAAAACTTTTAAAACATTTTTTCAATAAATCTGTACCTCATTAAGATGAATCAAAAGATGTTAAGCCCTTTTCTCCCAGAGAGAGTGAAGACTTTGCACCCAAGACACAGGAGATGTAGAGTCCTCAAGAAGGACGAACCCGCTATATCAATACTCAAGAGTGGAGCAGTGCTGGGGTACTCCCTAGGTCTGTAGCACCTTCTTGGCCAGGGACACCCAGCTGCATGCTTCTATCCCTTGGAGCAGCGGCTGAGGCACTTCGGGTTATGATCCATGCTGACTTGAGCCACGCTAGTAGTAGGACTAAAATTGTGCCAGGAAACTTCCTAGTATTTTGATGTCATGGCCATGTCCCAGCATCCAAATCTACGGCACTGACACTCTGTAATTTACCAGTGTCATCATACTGGATCAGACTAAGGAGTTGCTCTATAATCTCTCACGTAAGTACTCTGTCCCCAAACTGTTAGTGCTTCTGCTTTAAGTCATATTTTTTGACTGTTGATAACGTTGTCTGCTCCAGAGTTACAACAGGATGACATTTCGTGCTGTGTTATGTTGAGGGCTCTATATACAACCAGCTATCATTGTTTAGGATAATGAGAGACAGAATTTTACCTAGGCAATGGAAAACCTTGTATCAGTAATGTGGGATGGAGTGGAAACCAGCTGGCTCTGTGTAACACCTCAGGTCAGCCAGGTCCTCTCTAGCCCTGCTAAATCCAGATAGCTTACTGCAGTGTAATTAAAATATTGGTGCAGTGCACTCATTTGTCTTTTAGGATATGGGGAGAACTTTTAAACTTAATATGTAGCTGCTCTACATATTTGTGACAACTAGTCATTAGAGACAAGCTTTTAAGAGCATTTTTCCAAAGCTGGAACTCTGGAAATGCTTATTTTATTTGTGAAACTTAAAGGGAAGGTTGCACAACTTCACACTTAACCCACATATCAAAGATTTACCTTCTTTTTCATCAAAAGGGTATGGGATAATTGTCTTCTCTTTGCAGAAAATTGTAGCAGTTTTGTTTCCTCTCCCACATGCAAAACAATGAACCTTATCTTTGTCTATGACAGGGAATACCTCTGGAAATGCCATTTGGTGCTTTTGACCTTTTTTATCCTTATTCAAATTTATCCTGATGAAATTCTCTGATACCTTCCTGAGGCTTTTCTTCTTCCCTGCCAAATGTTAATTGATAGCTGTTCCTGTACATTTCAATACTCTCTCCCACAGCTCTAGAGATTAGCCTGAAACATCTTTCTCTAAGACTTTGACATACCTTCAGAAACCTGACTGGGATCTTTCTTCTAAGACTATGTGACCTGACTGGCTTACTTACTGCTAAATATTTAATTTATAAGAGTATGCATTGCTATATGGACCTGCAGGTCTGGAGGTGAGCTCACTGAGAGCTCAGTGTTCACCTGTCTTTCTGTTTTTCATAAATTCTCTCCTTCTCCGGTCTATGGCAAGCGACTCTGGCATGATCTATAAGCACTAGTCTCATGCAAAATGGTCTGTGGCCAAATCTGTGTACATGTTCCCCAGTCTTCAGGAGGCATATAACCACATCACTGGTCACTTCTCCCTCTCCAACAGCATGTAGAGAAGATCAGTAATTTGAACGTTTATCAATCTGAAAGTTGATGCTGAGGGGATTGCCAAACTGTTTATTGCTCTTCCAAAGCACAATCTCTCCCTGTACATTTTGGGTTACAGCCTTAAAGATAAACACCCAGTCTGCAATAATGAGAATGTGTATACATGCTATTTATCCATATTTTAATACCTTTTATTTGCACGAGTCATCAGATTACTGTCTGATGAGTTTAGAGTCTGATCGCTATCTCTGTTTGTGCCTGCTCAAGCATATGGGCATGATATGACAAACTGAGGTTCAGGCAATGTTAGTAAAAATTGTACTTTGCTGGATGTCCATGATTCACTCCCAAAATATGAAGCACGATAAACTGAGAGGAAAAATAAGTAAAACACCTCTCAAGGGGAAGCTACATTTAAGAAGAGAAACTTGGCATCAACTTTAAATATTTGTTATACAGAAGTCAGGCAGAGCTCTATCTCAGACATTCATTCTGGATTTAGCCCTTTCAGTGGAGCAGAAACTTTATTGCATGGCCATTTCCCATCATTTCAGTGGAATATCACATCTCTCCAGGGCCTTGAGTGAAACACGTTAGTGTCCAAATACCTCAGCTTCATGGCTTATTCCTCCAGTACCAAGCAAACCTGGTATATTGACTCAGGAGATTCACTACTGTCATCACCAAGGACTTGCTTATGCTTAAAAACTGCTAGAGGTGTAACTAAGATTGACTTAAAGACAGTCTACTCATGTTGCTGAAAATTTGTTTAAGCAGAACAGAATGGCTGAAACCTCAGTTACATCAATTTATCCTAATTGTCATTATACTATAAATGAGGTTGAAAACTGATTTAGCTATTACTGTTATTTCTATTTTGTGATACACTAGGATAAAAGTATTCATTCTAGTGTAACTGCTTCCTTACTCAGAAAGTTGTATCTCCTACACTGGTCATGTTTTCAAACTCAAAAATAACCCTTCTCTTACATTAATATGAGATATATTTGTGATCTGTTCTTCGGAGATTTTACCAAAGTATCGAGATGCAAAAAAAGGGACACAATATTTCAGTTAAGAAAGTATGATAGATTAATGAGTATTTCACAAGCTTTAGTATAGTTAATAAAGGCCTGCCAGAGACAGAGAAGGTTTTATTTCAGTAGCACATCAAGCCAAAAGGCCATGAACTAGCTATGCTTCATTTAATGGATTTCGCAATTCCCTTGTTCTGTTTTGTAGGAAATCTCCTTAGTATATGTGGTGTTTAAAGTGTATATATGTGGAACAAATACTTTAGTCTTGTGAAAATGTGTCATTGGATTCATTCATGAGACTGCACTGGCACTTGTGGTCTGTGAATATAGTATTTACTTTAGAGGTGAATTGGTCAAAAATTGAACAGAGGAAATCACAGCTAGTGGGCCTGTTTTGCTTGTTCTTTAAACTTTTCTAGGAAAGGGTGTCTATGTAACATACATCTCCACACCCCAGCAAACTGGGATGCAAAGCTTCTGATGTAAAATAAGAGATGGGAACATTGGATGAGGAATTTCCTGAGCTGTTCTTGATGCATCCTTGATGTTAAGCAATCTGGGTCTTACTCCATCCCGCTCTCTCTTTTGTCTACACATTCCCACTATATGGTTTTGCTGTCTTTTACCACTCCTCAAGAGGGAAAGGCCCAGGCCTTATGAGCAAAATCACAAGACCAACATTATTAGAGTTTTTAAAATATCTGGCCTTTATATCTAGCTTGGGTTTTGTTATCAGAGGAATAGGTCTTGCTTGTTAGAAACCTCATGGGAAAGGTGATATGCAAGATGGATACAAGACTTTTGTCACGTTGTAACAACCCTATCATAGTTTGAGTCACAGAGTAGACAGGGTGCACTCCTCCAAGACCAAAGCTTTATGTCTGAAAGTGAATTATGTTTGCTTACCATTCATGCATGATTACTTTCTTTTTCAATGGACAGGTTTTTGCTTCCTGGAATGCACTTTTGATTTTCAGTGATCTACAAGAAATTGTTCTTTCCCCAGGCAATGCTGTCATCCCAACACTCTTTCATTCAATTGCTCTGGGCATGGTTCTGTGTACTTTTCCCAAGTTCACCATAAGGAGCCCAACCCTATATTCCCAGACACCCAAACTACAGCTGACTCACTGATGTTCTAGATATTCAAAGTATGCAAGAGGGGACCCAAAGCAAGAAGTCAGTCTTTACTGAACTCTTTCACTCATTATTAGGATTTTAGTGCAATCTAAGACTATACCAAAAATATTTTAAACACAATATTTCTGTCTTCTCTCCTTTTTCTAGTCTTCAGGACTTTGTGTCTTCCATTTTACTCCCCTTTTTGCTTCCTTTTCACTCTGTTTTTCTGATTTGGGGGTTTGCCCTGTTGATTTTTCTATTTTTGTCTACTTTTTTTGTCTTTTGTTTCTTCTGTTGGTCTAATTCATGCTTCCCCTTTAGTTCCCTTGCCTCCTTCTTTTTTTAACTGCAGACAGTTTTTTATCCTCCTTTGTTTACAGTCATCCTGCTTCACTCACCCTTTCTTATTTGTTTCTTAATTTTGCTATGTCTACTGTGGTTGCTAGAGCTCCCTTGATTGTTCTGATGAATATGCAATTAGAGATAGTTCCAGTTTAAAGAAGTTTCCAATCTATATAAAATAAACAAGAAAAAAAAAACAGTTGGAAAGAAAAGAAATCTTGTTATCTCCATTTTACTGAGGGAAATCTGTGGCAATAAAAGAATCAATAATGTTTTCTAGGTCACACAGAAAGCCTGTGGCTGAACCAGGAGGAAATGCCAAGCCTCCCAGATTTCATTCAGAGTCTTACTCATAATTTCTTGCTGATTTTTGCAAGTGTCTGCAGTGTGATGATTTGCAGTGTGATAATAATGGCACAGTCCACAAAGGAGCAGACTTGTGCACTACTCTGGGTTTTCAAACTTACCATAAAACTTGCTGATTACTTGGCATACACAGCATTACAAACTAAGAAATATTTCAAGAAAAACAGGATGGTTTTTTTCAGGACAAATTCACATTTTATTGCAAAAGCCCACCAGAAAACCAACCCTATAAGTTCTGACATCTGTATTTAACCAGTGAATTCCTTAAAGAAAATTGGAGTTAATCTATTTTCTTAAGTCATTTCCATTAAGATGCACATTGGTCCATATTCAAATATATTCACATAATCAGTCTGTGTTCAAAATCTTTATTTGAAATAGGAGTCATTATTTACAAATACTGATTGTTTCTGTGATCAGTGTATGAGATTAAACACGATATCAACTGACCCTTACAATATTGGTTCTCTTGGAGAAGGAGTTGTGAGTACCCAGGCATGTGTTTCTGAGGTTAGCTCAATGTCCCATCACCAATTATTGCTTGCTTCTCACTGTTTTAACCTGATGCAGGAAGGCCACTTCTCTCTGCATCTACTCATTTTAGGGAGATTTTGCATAAATATGTCATGGGGAACGGGCCAGAAAGAGTGCAGAACTTCTGAACATAGCCATGTATTTGCCTGAGGAGATGACGATACAGAGCTACAGAAAATCTGGGGGCACTCACCTACCTAGATCCTGTGATTATATGGTTGCCTCTTCAACAGCTGGAAGAGTCAAATGGGCATCAGCAGTGCTCATCTTTCCTCCTCTAAAAGCTGAGGCTTAAAGCTGTGGGTTGATGGTTTCTGGTTGAACTCAGAGCGTCTCCAGGCACCAGCTTGCAGCTATCAGAGGTGTAAGTCTCCTGATGGTCCATGAGCAGAAACAAAGTAGCCTTGCCTTCACACAGACCAGCTGTCTGGCAGAAGGACATTCCTGTGACAGAGTAAACCCCTCTGGGGGTGCCAGCTTCACCATGTACAGAGTCAAGCTTTATTAATCTGCAGCATGGCCTAGGCCTTTCACAGGGCATAACCACTATGGGGCAAATGTGGGTTTGATCTAATTACATTGCCTTGGTTGAGCTTGTAGCAGATGTATGTGTGCACACATCTGACTTCAACTGTGCTCAAATTTCCCTCCTTCCCCTAGTGTGTCTGTTGCTCCTGTGAGTGGACTGGAAGAATTAAACAGACATATAAATATAGCCATGTAGCACAGCATAAATCTGCTTTGAACATATTTATGCCACTGAGGGGATTTCAGGATTAGTGTAATTGCTGTGCAGTTGCCTCAGTAAACATGATGCGATGAATTCATATAATTTGCTTGGTGCTACACTGAGGCTTGGAGATGGGAAGCAACAGCAAAGTGCAGAGCCTGCTGAGGCCACCCCCACTGATGGTGAAGCTTCTCAGATATCTCAGAGAAGCCAATGCTCACATCCATTCAAACTGAAAACTAGCAAATAAGTGCACCAACACTAAAACAAAACCCAAACCTACCAATAGCTGCCTGATGAAGACCAAGAGATCCCAGAGTGAAGATGAGAACTATGTCAAATTCTGATCTTGCAAACAGTGATGTAATACAGAGTAACTCCAGTGAAATCTATTAAATGTGTCTGAAACGGGCCCAGAGGGTCTTAGTTGCAGTACATAAATTTAGACATTGACTCAAATCCCTGATACATGATGCTACAGGTTTCATCTAGAGTTTGAAGGAAGCACAAAGAGATTCAGAAGTACCTAAGGTAAGCTCATGCTTTAAACTGTTCTACAACCTGTCTGTCTCTCTATTGATGATAAAGACAGTCTGCGGAAAGTAGTTGTCTGCCTGCTTAGACAAGGCTGGGGCAGTGAAGCTGATCAATCTTTAGCTCCTTCACACTCAGCCACTGACTCTTCGGCTGTGTCTTCTTGGTCTGTGACTTTTGTAACTGGGACCTCCAACCACTGTGCCAGAAAAGGACCAAATTTTCTCCAATGAATCATCCACCTTCTTCAGGATGACAAAGGTCTTCTGCAAAGGCTGCTTCTCCTTAGGCTGAAGTCTCAAACACATCAGTTTTGGGGAATGACACTTCCTCCATTGGGCTAGGCACTGGTTGCTGAACCTTTTAATAATCTGCATGTCCTGTACATCATCTCTATTGCAGATGAAGTGTGGGACAATATAAAGTGAAAAGCTGATTTAATTCTCTCAGTTTAAAAGCCTCTGCTTCTTCCAGTTTTACACCCCTAATGCTCCAATGCATACAGCATGATGGTGTCATACTTCTCATCGGTGCAATGGCTACAAATGTGGCAAAACAAATTCTGTTGTCAAGCAGAAACTCTTGATAGCTGGTGGTGGACTTGCAGTGGTGTAATGAGGTATAGAATTTGCTCCAATGTGTTTTTAATACAACTAGAAAGACTCAGGCTATTTATTATGGGAGTCATATAAACAAGTCATTCAAACAAAATCCTCCTAATTTTACAGCAGTCTAGACATGTAGCATATTGCAAAGCCATGTCTAAAGGACAGTGTCATTGAAGTTTTTATCCTTATTTCCAGTTCAGAGGAGAAATGAGGATAAATATGGCAGTCTGGCACCTAACATATAATCCCACAGTACCTAAAAGGAGTGTCAGAGTCATCTGAAGAGCCCTTTGATTATTGCATGATAATAAACATTTATTTCATGTTTGCTATGTTGGGATGGCATTGGATTTACTGTGTTTTGCTAAGTTTGCACACTTTCTGTGGGAACCCTCCTTCTTCCAATGAAATGGGATGATAGGAAACATTTTATTAGAGCTTACTGGAAAAATGTGCCATAGGTGCCAAAGAGCTGGGACTGTTGTCCAGCTGGCTGGAGACAGACGATGCGTAAGTTAGAAAAAGTTGCAGGATTGCAGGGCTGCATGGAAATTCCCATGTCAGCTGATGTCTGGTCTCCCAAACTCATACACCTTTCATGAAACACATGCAAACCTTCTGTGCCAATCCTAAAAAATGTCTAGGAAATATACTGTAAGGGTTGCCTTAAGGTCAGCACGATTTTGAAGAAATGGGTGTGTGCAGAGCTGAGTGCTCTCCTGGAACCCCTCTACGGTCCTGGGGACATAGTGGCAGCATGACACAGCATGACACTCTTTCACACCTGCAGGGCACACAGCACATTGCCTCCTGTGGGTCTCTGTGAGTTGGCACAGATAGGACAATCTTGTCCCTTCTTTAGGCTTTGCATGTGCCTCCCCTCTTTTATTTTTAGTGTGACTGAGGCTCATCTGGAAACATAAAGCTTAGTCCAGAGCTCTCTCAGCAAAGTCAATGACATCTGGAAGTAGAAAATGCCTCCAAAATATTTATGAGATATGTCAGCATTATCCAGATTACTGTTTTTCCCTAGAGTCTAACCTGAAACTTTCCTACTGCGTTTTTAACTCATTGTTTTTTATTTGTTCATGAGGACATTTCAGTAATTAAAGTTTATGAGTAATATTCTAAATGAGGTCATAAAATTAATTTCAAGAGACAGCAGATGGAAAAAGAGCAGTCCTGTGGAGAGATTTGGAAGAGGAGACTGGATCTGATGTGTCCTTTTCTGGCACAGGAAATGCCATAGGGGGAAGGAAGGCAGAAATTGTTTGTGGGAGGAGGCAGTGGAAACTGCAGTTACCAGTGGATGAGTGGCAGGAGTGAGAAACATAACAACAGACATCGCACGCTATGTCTGGGTGAGACGCATTGTTGGCCAAAGTACTGATGGAAAGATAAACTGAGATAGAGGAGGACATGGCTTCTCAAGCTACTGGAAGACATTTTGGTTGATTGCCAGGACATAAATATTTAAAATGAAGTTCAGGCTCCACCAAAGTCTGTGAGAGTTTAACCATCAACTTCAGCATGGTTAAATTTTTATTCTTTGTGTTTCATTATTTTTTTTCTCTTTTGAGTGGATGCGGTAGCTTCTGAAAATGTCAAAGTATACATGGGCTGGTATCAAATCTGTGAATCTGAATTCAGAGCTACATTCCTACTTTACCTGACTCAAAGAACTGAGGCAAAACACACAGTGGTGATGGATTGAACAAAGACAGAGTCAGATCTAATATTAAAAGCCTTCAGCTAGAAGTAATCTAGCTCCTTAGTCCTGGACCTGTGATCTAGCCTGAGTCTGAGGTACAAGACACAGATCAGCACTCTAAGTGTGAATGAGATTTTATTAAACAATAGTGGAGGTAAAAATATTTTTCTCCATAAAAATGGTAAGAAAAATTAGCAGCTGTTTTTCCTTTGTCTTTCTTTTCATGTCTGGTCACTCCTAGTTTCATATAAATACACTGCAATGATATTGGCTACCACATGAATTTTAGTTTGAACTTTCAAATGTTATGTTCTCCTATGTATTGTCTGGAGACATATATATATGTAAATAAGATTGACAAATTTAAGTCAAAATTCAGCAAAGTCCCTAAGTGCTTCCTCTCCTGTAAGTCAATGAGATACAGTTGTGTAAATGATAAATGTTTCAGGCCATGACTGAGTTGGAAAAAATTAGTGATGAAATCTTTGGTAGAAGGCAAGAAAAATGGAAAACATAGAGTATCTTATTTTTCTTTGATCTGAAATGCTATATTCGAAGTAAAGCATTTAGTGTTGACCTTATTCAGTTCTTCCCAAAACAACATGAAGCTAATACTGAAACATAAGAACTCTTTCAGAATGAAATGTTGACCTTTCTGTGCAATTGTCTTCTCTATTTTGTTTCTTAACACAATTGCAATTTTTCAACAAACTGTAAAGTAGCCTAGCTGTCATGTAAATGACATTACACTACTCATATGATCAAAAGTTAGGCAACATTAATGTGTTTCACAACATTAAGGTGAAATAAAAGCAAAAGAACATCTGCATTGAGAAAGGAAGATACATGTTGATAATATAGATCAATGTGTGCAAAGGACACATTCTAGCATGTAAACTATCTGCAAAAGTTTAGCTAGTGTACAAACAGTCTTACAATGTGTTTGCATTTTGCAGGCCAACAAACACTCATCATTAAATCAGTGAGGCCAGTCAAGAAGTCTGTAACACAGCAAGAGGCACAGCAAAAGCAGCAGCAACAACAGCAGCTCACTCCCCTCTCACTGTCTACGAACATCCCAAACTTTTATAACATTCATTTCTGTCAGGCTATTGGGAAATGTGCTGTCTTCTGACCTTAATATCTTTAGCCTAGCAGAGAGAAATCATCTTCTCAAAAGCTGGTACTTTGATCATCCTCAGAAATAAAGATCAGAGGATGACTAACAGGCCTTAAGAATTGAGGTCCTGCTCTCTTCTCACTCATGCAGACAGGCAAAAATGCACACAAAGGCACATTTTCACGTATTTGTTATGGACACAGACACACTTCAATGAGAGATCCATACAGCACACGTATTTAACTGACACATTACACAAATGTTTGCTGTGTACAGAATAATCAAGGAAACAGACTCATGTTTATTATTACTGAATCAGCAGCAGTCTAATGGATTAAAAACATCCTCTTTTTTTTCTCTCTCTCCTGTTGTGAAAGTGGCAGTGTTGTAAACGCTCCCTGCAAGAGAAGTGGGTGGAGATGAAGCGACTCATGACCTCCACGATTCGTGAGCTCCCAGTCTCTCAGGTTAGGTCTCCTGGCCGCAACTCAAAATCCCAGAATATCAGCTACAGATACTTGGAGCCAATCGGGTTGGGAAAGAAGACAGTAAATGTCTGTTTCCGGTTCACAGGCCCCTTAGTATCACCACATATTTTGGAAGTCTGTCTGGCTTCCTGACTTTAAGAGTCTCATTCTTGATTTAGACTTCAGGGAGCAGCAGTAAAAGGGGGGGAAACAAGGGTTATCTAAAACCTTGTGAATGATGAGAACATTTTCTTCAACTTTTAATACATTTAAAGCCTTAATTTATTAAATTTTTAGGAGATATTTATAGTAACTCCTGTTACTATAAGGAATTGTTGCTCTTTACATGCATATTCTTCAGAATGGAAGAGTTGTTCTAAAATGGACCTGAACTCTTTTTTATCCATCCAATTTTCCACTGATTTCACTGATATCAGGGCTGGCCATCAAGGCCACTGTAAACCCAAAAAGAAGGTTCAGTCTACACTGAAACAGTATTTTCTTGAAATTGACAATACCGACTGTCCTACTTAAGCTCAAACTTAAGCCAGAACTTGTGAAGCTTTTATACATCTAAATTAACTCAATAAATGGCTCAATCTGATTCAGTCTGAGCATCTGCTTTTAATGTGTGAAGAACAGGATTTAGCAACACTTTGCATATTGTTATAAAACTATTTTTAATCTTGCTGTGATAAGCAACACAGTGCAGAGGCTTGGCTACCACTCAGAGTGGGGAAGTGGTGTGTAATTATGAGGGGCCAAACCTGTTCTGGTCCATTAAAATAGCTCAGTTTGGTGAGCAGCTTGTAAAAGGAGCTCTAATTTGTGACAGCAAAAACTGGATTACTACAATGATCTTAAGAGGGAAAGAGATGTGGACCATGCAGGGAGCTGGCATTACCCATGCTGGAGGCAGCGTTAGAAAAGGAGTAAAAGATGAAAGCAAGGGGACAAGTCAAAAACACACAGGACCCTTTTACAGCTCTAATGGCCATTCCTGGCATGGGCATTCCTGTCAGTCACTCTTTGCCGCATTCTGTCTTGGTGGAGGGGGCTAGGTTTTGGATTTTGGATAGGGTTGGGTCATGTGATGGGGCTGTAATTTCTGAAACCTCAGCTACATGCTCAATGCTGGTCTTTCTGTTATTGTTTTAATCATAGTACAATCTGTTCCTTTACAGGCAAGGACAGCATTCCTCATGGGCTCCTCATCAACTTGGCACTATTACCCCACCTCAGCAACAAATTCCTACCCACATTTCCATACGTTTTCTGATTCTTGCAAAAGCGTCTCTGGAAGGGTCACATTTCCTGGACCAAGCCTACTGATACATTTAACTTTCTCCTAATCAGAGCTGACCTGCATACTCCTGGCAGTGTGCCTAGGCAAGCACACAAAGCACAGCCTTCCCTTTTTATTCTGAGCATTTATCTAAGGACACAGATATTGTTCTTGTCTTTCCTCAGACCAGTGTTCCTCCTATGCTAACCACCTCTTCCAAGCTCAGTATGATGCTGCCTGTTGGTGCAGCAGGCAGTGTTGGAAGGACAAGAAAACCTGCCAATGGCAAAGTCAATGAAACATAGCCCAAATCAAATAGACTGCTGCCTGCATTGCTGAAGAAAAGGTCTTGTAATTGTTAAGGACTGGTGTTTTTTAATCATCTTGCAGTCATGGCCCCTGGCCAGAGGCGGTCTTGTACCTCATCACCCCATGAAGGACAAGGATTGTATACATGGCAAAACTGACTATAGCAAACAAGATTTCCTGAGAAGCACAAGGTGGAAATGTCTTGTCATACTCTTTCTTTTGTAATTCAGGTGTACCTGCCACAGAGATTTGTCTGCTCTTTGTTCATCAAAGAGTGATGCTGCCAAATAGAAAGGGCAGAGAGTGTTACATGTGAGGCACTAAAACACTCCTCCAGATGAACTCAGTCACCAGAAGTGTATTCAGGCCAAGCCATTCCTTGGCACTGGCCATTCCCCAGAGGCAGAACCTGTTGTGCATGTTTATAGGGTTTAGCTTCACTCACTGCAGCCTACATCTAACAGCCGTAGGAGAAGGGAAATACTTGGATTTGTCACCTTCAGCACTTCCATTAAAAATCCTTAGGGAAAGATAAGGCAAGTCATGGAAAACGTTCCCACTGCCACAGGCAGTTCATGCTCCAAAGGTGCTTGTGGAACCTTCTGCTACACCATCAGCTGGGATGTTCATCTCTGAAAATGGAGCTGTTATAACTTTCGCAACTCCATATCATCAAAGGTACGTTCTAATAAGTGAGAAATTTTCCATTAAAATTTTTTTGCCGACTGAAATTTTCAAGCTCTTTTGTGGGAAGAGTATTTTCTTGCCACAGAAAATCATTCTTTTTCCCTGAAGAGCTAAATCCCTGCTCTTGTGGCTATACATGGAGATTGTGCTCAGTCTTTCTGGCTGCTTGTCCCTCTATTCTACACTGAAAATACTAAGAACAATGAAGTATCTTGTAACCCACTTTATCAAGGTTTTTTATTTCTTACTATTCTTATTTATTTTAGTGTTACTCAGTGTTTATTAGTGCCAGTAAGATCCAAAAGGTTTAGGGGACTCACTCTAGTTCAGGTGCCTTGCTGTCCATTGAAGTCATCTAACTTGTGGATTTGGGCCCCTCTCCAGATTTACAGGGGGATAACAGAAATTGCCTTTTGTAGAGCAGTCATTTATTTTAGAGGCCTGAGTTGCTTGTTTGTTCCTTGGCAGGATGAGAACTATGAAGTGAATAAATACACTTCAACCACAAATGAGCAAGCAAATGGAAGGAAGTGCTGTTTAAAAAAATGCTTTCAGTGACTTATTCAAGTTACAAGAATGGCAAGAGGCATTTTCTAGGAAGGAAGAGAGTTTCTAAATTGTTTTATGCAAGATGGTCTATTTTATTACTTCATTCTGAAAAAAATTATTGAGGTAACTCCTATGAACAGAATAGCTCTGGCAGAACATGAGCACTCCAAGGCTTGCTTTCTTTCAGAAAGAACATGTCATATCACCATGATCATCACCTGTTTTAACATCACAAAATAAAATACTGAGATTACTATGCTGTTGTCTGTAAGTCCACTTAGTCTTCTTTTTCTTTTTTTCCCAAGTCTGACCTCATTTCACTGAGGGACAGCCAACTACTTCTCCCCACCTCTGTGGCCAACAACTAGTTTCATGTATGACTTGTTTCCTCATTAGTCTTACACATGTTGGACATTTCTCTAGTTGGTGAAATGCTACAACTGATGCCAGAAGAGGAGCTGAATACAGACCTCTTACTATGAACTAATAAGTCATTTACAGCCATTAGTCACTGAGTACCTTCTTCTGGATTAAATAACACAGAATATGACCTAATCAAATTATCCATATTATCTCAGTGCAACAGCAAAAATGGGCCTGAGTTTGAACTTGGGATTCCAACTGCAGTTTTGGATTTACAGGCTAATCAGGCTTCCAACTTATCTCAATTAATGAGCACAACCCAATGTACTCTAGATTTTGAACCCCACATTAAAGAATACCAATACTTTCTGTTTTATAATGACCATATTCGGGTTCATATTCAGACTTCTGTCTCATCTCTTCAAATAACCCAATGTACATGTTTCCTTTATAAACATTTTTACTGAATGAAATCCACTACTGAAGAGCTAGATTTGACTATTATCACATATAATAACTAAACCTCTTTACCCTACCCACTGGTTTACACTTCGGTTAAACTAACTAGGAAACTTCTCTTGCTTTAAAGTCTCATCTAGAGATGACCCAGATTATTACAAGTAGTACCAGCATGTAAAGGAATGAGCCATGCCATAAAGGGTAGTTCCTGACAATTTGAGACATAGTGGTATGGTAGGTAGGTAGACAGATTTGACTGAGGGGCTTTTCTATCCATTGCACAGTAACACTGGTAAACTGTTCCCCAAAAGCAACGAGAGGACAGCTAAAAAGAAATGCTGATGTGTGCTATCTACAGGCACAAAATCTGGTAAGTCATCCTTTTAATATTACTGACTGCTGACACATTTGATTACATCCATAGGATGGGCTACACTCTAGCACCGAACATGGTATAGGAGTGCGCCACCGTGTTCTTAGTCAGAAAAACATTTGCTCTGTATCCCATTCTTGCAGTGGGTTTTGAAATGTTGCCTGGTCACTGCCTCTTTGTCTACAAAGCAAATATTCAGGGTGGGGAGGAGAAGAAGAGTTTTCATCCGTGAGTGCAAAAAGGTGAGAAAAAGAAAGCAGCTTCCTGTGAAAGCTGAAACACACTATACAAACATATAGCAAACATACTCAGTATTTTTCTACTAACAGAATATGTGTTTCTTACAGACCGACTTTTAGTCTTTGTTGCTGTGCTCTTTCTAACAGCTGTATGCACGTGTTTCTTTAAAAGTACTAGCCCATTATTGTGGGGGTTCAAGTCTCTGTGAGGAGGCAATTCATCCTTACTTGTGGATTCACAGAAGCAAATTATGAAGACAGAAACAAAGTAGAAGTGAAATGCTCAAAGATGAACAAATACAGAAAGATCATTATTAAGTTAAGGTAGGAATGTTATTAAGGGAGACCTGTGAAGTAACCAAGTGCTGTAAGTCAGCAATGAGTTCTTGGAGGATAGATCCCTGCTACCCCCACAGAGCAATTAACTACTCTTGCATTAGGGAGGAGTGCTGGAGCTTCTTCCCATTTCCTCACACAAACACTGCACTTTCTCTGTCTCTGCAGAATGTTTCAAATGCCTTTTTTTTCCTGTTTCTAATCTTTTCCTGGATTACTGAATGTACAGTGAAACTTCTTATCTAATGCAGGAATTATGTTTATAGCAGAAAAGGAACTTAGGGACTGAATGCCTCAGGGACTTGAATGATGGCACGTAGAGACTTTTATCAGAGGTTGCTTTCTTGAATTAGGTCCAAGTTGGTAGTGACCTAAAATTCCCTCAGCCTAATGACTGTTTGGTCTCCACTGCGAAATGTGTTTGGTGGTCTCAGTTTAATTCCTGGTAAACTTGTTTGTGCACTAAATTACTTCCATAACTGGTATCCATGTTGGCTGTCTCACAGAGAGGTCAAGGGTTTGATGGGAACCGGGACTGAGCTATTCTTTCATGCTGCGAGCTGGTCCCTTCTAGACATGCGAATTGAAGGAGCAGTGCAATTACAGTGGGTTGAGGTCTGCTTGCTTGTTAATGTGCTTCCTTTCAAGACCATAAACTGCAATATGCTAACTCTGAAAAATTACTTTTATTCAAAATAAAGCGTCTTTCATCCAGGGTCCTTTTAACATGTTGACGGCAAAGGTACCTCCAGAAACTTCAGATGATAAAGGGTTAACCCACATCAGGACATAGTCTGATTAGCATGGTTAATGGTATATATCTGGATATCAATACAGTGCACAAACAGCTTAATTCACATAGATAATGTCTGTCAGCCCTTGACTCTTTGTCTTCTCCCTATTGCTCTTTTCTGGTCTCTCAATTTTACTGGCGATGGTATTCATGTGACTATATGAAGTATCAGACCAGGGAGATCTATAGGTTACAGCCATCAAAAATAAGTACACAGTGGAGTAAACTAAATATGATTGTTTGCTATACTCAGCCAATGCAAAGAAGATTTTATGATTTTTTTCTTGATTTAAAAGCTTTTGTTATTCCACACATCTACACATTTAAGATTATGCAGGATGCTGTGAATGGCAGACAAAGTGAAAACTAAATTATCATTCATCAATTATTTTCACACATTTTCAAAAGTATGTTGAGGACATGTTTCTACAAGTGTGCATTCAAAATTGATAAGAGCCAGAGGTCAGTAAAAAATTCAGCACTCAGATGGCAATTTTTCAGTCACAGATTCACACAAAAATTCATTAGGACCCTTCCGTCAGATTGCACTGGCAAAACTTACAATAAACCTTATGTGATCTGTCAAAATGGCACAATAAAATGCAACCATGGGCATTTTCAGTCTGCATGCCATGTAAGCCCAAAAATGAGTTTAAGCACTGAAAATAACATCTGCTACATGCATGGTCTTAGAGTGTGATAAGATATAATGTGCAGAAAGAAATACAGATTGTTTGCTGTCACGCAGCAGATACAGACAGTTAAGCTGCAGACCTGAAAGTGAGGTTTGACCACAGCTCCAGACTATGCATGCAAGTTCTTCCACAATTATTAGCGTAAATTGTATTAAATCCACTCCTGCCAGCTGTTTAGGATTTTCAAGACAAGTCTCTTACTGTGTAGTTATAGCATTTACCATTGTAATTTTTAATTGTAGGCTCTCATATTAACTGCAGCCACATGATATCATGGTTGAAGTGAATACCAATAGTGCTGTTGGAAATCTGTAAGACTGTATGCCACCATCTGAAAATACTGAGCCATAATTAATTTCACAATGAGGTAGGTAAAATCAGTATTTTCCTATAGCATATATTTCATATTTGTACATATATTTCATATTTGTACATATATTGTGTTTAAATGTTTTACAAAATACATGTAAGTTATCTGTAATCATTTTCCAAACACATTATCTTTCAGAACTTTAAAGACATAATTTGCAGTAGATTTTGCAAATAACTTAGAAGCCACAATGTGTATTGTAAGTATACACGTACATATGATAAAAGGATAAAATTTGCAATACTGTGCTCTTTTTTTTCTTAACAGATGAACCAGAAGTCAATAGTTGTTTTGTCTGCCTTGCATTTTTCTTTTCCTGAGGTGAGTTCTGAAGTAATTTCCTTTAAAATGTAGAATTGAGAAAGGCACAGAATGTGTTAGTTCGTGTGTGTCTGAAAAGATCATAAAATTGGCATCACTGCAGGCTCTCAGATACATAGAAAGTGCTAGTGGAAAAAATGAAACAGAGAAGACATCAATGCAGCCAGCCATATGATAAAACAGATTTTATGAACGTGCTAGTTTGTATCTAAGGAAGAGCTGGTCTGCCTTGAAGTATGTCTGGCTTTTCCCAGTTTTTGTAATAAAAGATATTACCATTATCCACTTTATTTCTAAAAGCACATTCCATTATTGAAATGGCCGGAATTGTCTAAAAAAAACCAACAAAAAACCAAACTTCTTTTAAGTCTACATGATCTTGGTATATAATGTCTTCTTAACTGCACTTTCTCAGAACAGATTTATCGCCAGTCCTCTGCTTTTTGGAAAAAGCCCATAGGTGTAAAACCAAGCTGATGGCACAGCTGCATCCAGAAACACAGCACAGCTGTCAGCTGGGGAAGAAGGGAGATTTTCAATTTGCAAAGATAAAAGCATGATTTCATCTCCCTTTTCTATTTCTGAGAAAGTGAAGGGGTGATCCCACACTGCCCTCACCCCTTCCAGGCAAATCTAGATGAATTGGATGAGAGCTGTATACGTGAGCTGCAAGGACCGCATGGCCCAACAGGGCAATTATCTTTTTAACTTACAAGAGTAACTGCCAAGAAACTGGTAGTGATTACACATTTCCCCACTCCATGCATGCAGCTGCACTGGAAAGAAAGAGCATAAGAACTCTGTCTTCAGTTTGCATATGGGCAGTCTGAACTTTCTAAGCCTCAAAACTTAGTTGTACCAATTCACTGTATACTGACTTACAAACACTTGCAGTGGGAAAAGGAGCAGGTTCGAGGCCATCAGAATTTTAGGAGGTAATTTTCAAACTGCTGCCAGAGCTAGATGACATGTCTTAATAAAAGTTTCATCTATGCATAGTAGCTGAGAACTAAACCAATCTGTTTCCCAGCATTGTTTTGCTTTTCTGCAATGCTCACATAGTGCAAACCTGTCAGTACCGCTTTGCTGGCAGTTTCCATGAAGCTGATTTTCTATAAATCTGACTATACACTGTGCTAAATTGTTCCTTCTCCTGCATCGCCTTGCAGAGCAGTATTACTCAACACAGTATAAAATTCTTAGTCACTGCTATCACTGGCCTTTCTGTGGCACAGACCCAGTTTTCTGTACTGCATTCCTCATTTTATAGAACAAACTTGTTTTTGTTTGAAGAGTATTGACCAACATCCTGAACACTGCGCTTTAGGGTCAACCATGGAGCATTTCACCACCTCCCATTTCTCTGGGCTGCATGGTATAGTATCGTTAAGTTAGTACTTGCATGAAACAGTCATCCACTCTTTTCTACTTCGATACACTACAGTTGATGTCCACTGGAAGATGGGATCTGAGCTTACCAGTTCTGTCCTGTAATATGTTACCTCTTCAGAGGGAAAAGGGTGATTTTTAGGTTCAAGTTTACTATGGAATTAAATTTCTACTCTCTGCTTGAATAAAGATGTACCATTCTCCTTTCTGATCTGACTGGTCCTCACTGACCAACCAATAAAGCACATTCTACCACTATAAATTAACGTAAGCACTGGAAATTAGGGAAAGCAAATAAGAGAGTAGGAAAACCAACCAAGATTTCAGCCATGTATGCAAAGCCAGATATCTCAGCACTCTCACTCAAATAAATGCCCAAAGACCAACACGTGAAGCAGCCTGGACAGCCATTGTAAAGCCTAGAAGAGGCTGGGTGATGAGAGGGTAGGATGGAAAAGGGTCCTTTGTTAATCTGCAGAAGGCCAATGCCAGTCACTTTTTAGGCTCATGGATGGCCTCCTGGAGATAAAGTTTCAAGGGGGTTTTAATATTCCAACAAACAGACCTCAGAGAAGGAGGTGGAGGAAGGTTGTGCATTTGCTGCATGTGCACCGTGACACCAGCTGCCAGCACACAATCAGAACAAGCAGGGCATTATATGCACCTAGCTCTTCCATGAGGCTCTGAAAGAAGATTGCGCCTTGTGGCAGAAGTGCCCAGGGTACCTTACCTCTTCTTTTTCCCCATAAGGCCAGGCTTCCATTTGTACTTCATGCAGTACAGATACACTCCAGATTGTCCTTCCTACTGGATTAATCTGTGACTTAATTAAGCACAGCGAAGTTGTTATAGCGGAGTACCTGAAATGGTTCATGCTCTCATCATGATGTGCTGGGCTTGGCACATCTACACCACCCACGCCAAAAACATGCTATTGATGACAAAACCTGAAAGTTACCACAAGCCTTTCATAATCTAAATTACAGAGACAGTGTCTGAGTAGCAATCACATGGCAAAGATTCTCTCTGCATGTTCAAAACCAGCTAGCCTGTGCAATCAGGCAGAAAAGTCAGAAGATGGACAGGATTATATCACCTGCAAATCCATTGGGTTTTAGTCCTCTCATTGACATGGGCTGAGAGGTGGCACTCCCATAGTATCTGAAATGGTCGTAGTAATGCAATCAGAAGCATGTGAAGTTTTCCCCTCTAAACTACAAGCTTGTCTTCCTTCATTTGCATTGTATTATCACATTGGTATCCACCAATAGGGGCCACGATTGGACCTGATGATTTCAAAGATCTTTTCTAATTTAATGATTCTACAGTTCAAGGGCAAACTCAATTGATCGTTCTGAACCAGATTTGCCTATGAACATCAAAGCAATAATACCCCATGACTGCCCTGATTCTTGGACTGTCTTGTGAACCTGATTCCATCTCATACCAAATTTGCTACCCATCAAACCTTTTTCTCCTGCTTCTTGCCTTATCAGTTAAAAATTACAGGCTGTTTCTCCTCTTGATCTCCTGGCAATTTGAAATAAAAAATGAAAGCTTCCAAGGGCCCTGTTAGCTCTCTGTTTTCTTAGCTACTACATGTGTGTATGAGTGTGTACCTGTGTGTGTGTCCACAAGATTTCTCCCAGTGTTTCCAGGGTGGAGTCTGTATGACTCTTGTAATGAACAGTGTACTCATTCTACCTGACATCAGACCTGAGATGTGATTGTCCTGTCAAAGATCTAGTTGAGGGCTATCTGAAAAGAACAAATATATCGAGTTGCTTACAGGACCCCAAAGTTATGCAATCAGCTGAAAGAACCAAAGACATGGTTACTTAGTCATTAATAACTAAGTGAAACGCAGGCAGGTAATGTCATTTTCTTTACATAACGTTCTGGGGATCAAAAGAATTTGGACTTATTTACATTGAGCACATAACAATAAATGTGGCAACTTCTGAAAAGTGTTTGAGAAGGAAGAATTTTGAGAAGGCAATATTTCATGTATCTTGCAGGTAGGGATTAACAAGTCAGCTTTGTTTAGGTGATTTAAATGACTCATCTGGATGAACAATTCTGTCTTGATTTGAAAAGCAACTCCTGAATATTCACATCTACATATATGGGAAGTACTCAGCCAAAGAGCTAAACTCGTCTGGCCCCTACAGAACCAAAACTCAGAGTACTTATGCACATTTATTTACTAGAAAATTGGTATAGGTTTCTTAAAACTGTAGATTGGGGTGATCTCAAATAGAAATATTTACTCTGGCTATTTAGTTATAAGTTGGCTCACTTTGCAGTTATAGAATATCCTGATTTAACAGTAAGGTAAATGTTGTCATTCTCTACTGGTGAAATTTTCTTTTTATTCTGTATCTTTTTTTTAATGGACAAGACAGCAAAAAGGCAGTGATGACAATTGTTGAGGGACTTGAGTAAGGAAAATCTGAAGCAGCAGTAGAATAATTTTAATAATTATCTGTACTATCTGTAAACTTGGAATCTTTATTTAGAGTGATAAATTATTGCTGTGTGAAAACATCAGAATTGTACAGATTTATAGAACTGATATTTGCTTTATTTTATTCATTTGGCTTTCATTTGTTAGCAGTTCTCATTTATTTCTTACAAAATTGAAAATCAGAAGAGTTGTTCTGCTGTTTTCCTAGAAAATTGAGAAAATTTTAAACAAAATGTAGTATGTGTAGTATGTAGACCATTTCATGGTCTTAAGCTCTGTCAGGGGAGGTTTAGGTTGGATGTTAGGAAAAAATTCTTTACAGAGAAGGTGATCAGGCATTGGAATGGGCTACCCAAGGAGGTGGTGTATTCTCCATCCCTGGAGGTTTTTAAGATGAGACTGGATGTGGCACTTAGTGCCACGGTCTAGTAACTGTGGTGGTAGTGGATCAGGGATTGGACTTGATGATCTCAGAGGTCTTTTCCAACCCAGCTGATTCTATGATTCTATATTTAATTTCACTTAAACTTGTTTTTCTCTTATTCACTGGATTTTTATGGAGAGGACTACCTACCTCAATGCCTGTGTCTCTCTTATATGCATATTTATATCTTTAGCAGAATCTCCTAATTCAGAACTAGTTTAAGTATAAAGATATCTCATGGCTTTTAAAACTTGCTAAAGTTGTAGATTACTTTAAGTTTAGTTTAAAGCATTCAGGCTTTTTGATATGAACCAAAACTGCATCTTCCACAAAACGAAAAATATCTCTTTATTTGGCTAAGTTGTAAAAATTATTCAGGCCACAGAGCTGGTAAATGTACCTTGATTTTATCCCTGAATACAAAATCCCTGATACTTGTAATGACTTGGAGAAAAGACTCTAGCAAATTTTTTCTTTCACCCAGTTTGTCCATTCTCTTCCCTCATACATCTCCCATCTTCAAACAAGTCAGACATATACAGGTGGGAATGCTGCAAAAACATGGGCTGTGCATGTGAGTCCATGGTGCAATTGGACGCCAGCTGACTTACAGCACTGTCCCCGGCCAAAGCCTCATCTTTGTGGAGAATAGAAATGGCTCCTGCAGAACTTGTGACTGGGATTGGAGACACTTGGGTTTGTACCAACAATAAGAGTCATTGCTGGCAAGAGAGTGAGGACGTGTGCATGGCTATGGCCAATTTCACTTTGAGTTTTCAGGTTCACCCAATAACGAAACTCAAAGCACAAATAGTAGAGGGGCTGTCCCAAAGTGAGCACGCCAACTCCAGTTTCCAAAACCTATGCAAATTGCAGTTAGTGAGTTTAGCCCAGCCTTACCTGACAGATCATACTACAAAGCCAGCTAGCACATTTTACAGTTATGAGCTCAGGCTTCCCACAGGGTTGCAATAAGTACCTAGAAAACTCCACCTTGCACTCCTGTAATGCAGGAGGTAACTTTAATAATATCTTCAATAAACACTCCAGAGATCCCACAGCAGAAGTTGTCTGTGTGCTGTGCATAACTCATTGAAATAAAGTGGAATTCAGGTGACATGAAGGTTTGCACTGATTAAGTCATGGGATGAATTTCAGGGTGGCTTCAATTACAGCACTGTGCAGATCATGACCCTGCAGAGATGGCAGGACCACCAGCCTGATCTAGATGCCAGCATCTTTTGTGAGGCTGGTTTAATGTGTCATGGCCATTATTTGCAAATAAAGCAGTCAAAGTATTCAAGGAAAAAATTTCATGAAAAAATCTAAGTTCTCAAACATGTTGCCAAAATGTTACCTTTTTTTTAGTCCTTTCCAAGGACAAACATAAGACTATATGCTAGTGCAAGTTGAGATTGAGAAATGAAGGAGATGCCCAACTGGTGATACTGCCACTTTAAAAACAGAGTTCTGTTTCAACTATGAATATTGACATTTTTCACACTGGAAAGAACTGTTCCTTGGAAATTTTGACAAGGGGGAACCTATTGGACAACTTGAATTATCACTTGAAAAAGAAACTTGTGAAGATACCATTTCACCATCTGTCTATCTATTTATGAGCACAAGATAGAACAGGATTTAGTGAATCACTGATTGTGATTCTATTC
>JAOXXN010000446.1:72826086-72855330 GCA_026770055.1 Myrmophylax atrothorax | reverse complement strand
TGTCTCTTTTCCTTCCTCTTCTCCTCATTTCAGGCAAAGAGTAAGATATCATATGAGGCTTTTCAACTGCATGGAGAATTTGGTTTTGACCTCTGTAGGTTTGTAGGTCAATAGTATACTACTGGCTAGCATTCACTGTCAAGTTGTATTACAGCAGCTACAGTAAGTAGTGCCAAAGCAGTAATCTGAAGTAAATTAACAATTGTTACTAAGGGATGTTTCATTCTAATCCTTAAATAATTCACCTGTCTTTGATGTTAATGAAGGGGCTTAGAGAAGTAGCATTTGATGGAAAAAACCGCAGATGCTAGCAATAACAAGAAAAGCTCCTACTTAAAGCAGTTAACAGCTGCAAAGCTAAGTGTAACAATAAAATGTATTAGTTAAAGACATGTATATATAGTTAAGTGTACTTAAATTTTATTACTAAAGTGTATAATGTGATACAGTGAAAAATTTAAGCAGTAAGGTTTTTTATTACCTTCTCAAGTGTTCAGAAAGAACACAGCAGAGAATGATGGATAATTCACTGCATTTTTGTGGGCAGCACCCACATGTTCACATTTCCCAATGTTTTTTTCTTTATGGGAAAAAAAAAGAATGCACTGGGTAACAACTTGGTTTTTTCCCATGTAAAAATCATGTGCCAGTGATTCAGTAATTCCTAATTTTTCTTGTGCTTATAAACGGGCAGAGGAATGACTGTCAATGAAACTATTAAAGGATGGAGAATACCTCAGAGAGTCGACATTCTATGATATATTTAAGATAAGACAGATTCAAACAGGTCGCTTGTTTGCAGTTGCACAACTGTCTGGATTTTTTGGATGTAGATCATTTCATTACAGTCTCCCGAAATTCTGACTTACGCACTGTTAGGATCAAAACAGTTTGATGAGCTGACATTTCAGTCATTCCCAAATGTTAAAAAAACATGAGTCAGGGAAATCTAGGGAATGGCTTTAAGAAAACCTTGTGCTCTTTTATTTATTTTCTGATTCCTGAGCCATTAGGGTGCACTCCCTCCAGACTTTCTGGCTTTCCTCCGCACCCAATGAAGGCTAGAAATGTAAACTGATGATTAAAAACACAGACTGAGAGTCCCATACAACAAATTGCCTCCAGGATTTTCATTCACAATAAACTAACAGTATGTCCTGTATAACTGTATAGAAAAATCCACTCCCTCCACCTTTATTTTTATGTCTTGTCTTCACTTGCCTTCAAACATTTGAATGGTCAAGTTTTATTTGTACATGTCTTCACAGCAAGTCAGTGGTAAATTTATACCCTGTGGTATCATCAGTGGAAATTATAGATTCATTGTCTCAGAGAGGAGGAGGGCTGCTAGGTCTTTTAAGAGATAATCAAGGTCATTCTGTGTACTAAAGTAACAACAAAATCAGAGCTTTGAATTATGTATGGACTCAGGTATGGACTCAGTCAATATTTCTTCCAAAATAATTTTTTTCTGATTTCTAATCCATATGGTGAAAAAGAAAGTCAAGATGGAAAAGAAGTGAAAAAATTAAGTTCATTTTCCCCCCAAAAATATAATCTCTTCTCTGATTTTTAAGAAACAGAGATTTCTTTAGGGATAATTATAAAGATAGTTGTGGATTTTTTTTAATAGCAGTAGTGCTTAAACAGTGCGGGAAGAGAAAGGAATCATTGTGATTTATATATGTAGTTCCAGCTAAGCCAGGTAAAACTTCAGATATCAATACTGAATAGTGTGCTTTCCAGCCCCTCCACATAAGAAAACCTACTTGAAAAACTTTAATAAAGGAAGAAAGTAAAATGACAAAGTCAACACAAATTATGAATTCCACAAAATGGGGCAGCTAACAGGTTCTTTCCTGTGGCTTATGTCCTGTAAAGAAACAGCTCACATGAGAAACAGTTGAACCTCATAGCTGATTCTTCTGCATCAGCTCAGTTCTACATCTATATCTCTGACCTGATGAAGGTGTACTCATGGAGGCTTGGAGCATCTTTCCCGCTAGACGATGTCTAAGAATAGCCATATTTACTGGGAAAGTCGTTCCTTTATAATGAAACCTGCTAATGAAAGTTGCATTAACTTCTGAGTTCTGTGTGATGCAGGTTGAACCTATAACATTTTTCAAAAGGCTAATTTAATTCAATAATAAATTCAAGAGAGTGTTGATAGTGAGTGGCAGTGCTCTATTGTATACTAGCAATTTGCTGAGTGACAACAGTAGCAAATGAAGGAGTAAAACATTATAAAGTGATCCAGTAAGAATCAATTAAAACTGTAGAAAAACTGAATCACAAGGGTGGATTAAAACAAAGCCCTGCAGGGACTGTAAGCGGTGTGAACACCCTTCAGTAATCTACTACTCCTTACACATGCAGAAGAACAATTTGGTAAGGAAAAACTTGTGTGACATGAGCTTTAGTAAAGAACAGCTGTTATGATATTTGGGAGAATGCTTGGAAGCAGAGAAAGAAATGGTACAGTCAGTTAAACAAGAGCAGTCTGAGTGATGGAAGGAGGAGAAATATAGAGATTTAGCAAGAGAGCAAAAATGGATGTTATGATGGCTATGGTTAAGCTGTTATGGTTTCCCACCAGGCAAGAAACCAAGCACTGAGCTTTCTCCCAGGCCTGTCACAGATACACTTTATGAATTTGTGAGGGTAAGGTAACCTCTCTGTCTTTATGGTTCTCCACCTGTCAATGAGGAATAGAGAAGTACTCCTGTTAACAGTTTCCTACAGGATTCTCCCCATTCTCCACTTCCTGGGAGGTGTTCAAATACCATGGTGTTAATAATCCTAAAGATAACGCGTAAGACAAAATGTAGGTTAGTAAAACTCTAAATATGTTTTGAAAGTTTTCAGACTTCATATTCTATTTTCATATGGCACCTATTACTGTGATATTGGACCACATTCTAATAATTATTTGAGCAAGATGACTAATATCTGTCATATTAAGTTCCTTCTCCCAGAGGAAAATTGGGGGGGGGTTGAAATACATATTTATATCTTCTTTCCTGTGTGATTTTATTATTAAAAACTGGGTCAAAGAAGATTGCTTGCTCTGAGAGCAGAGGTACAAGCACCTTGGGGAGACAAAATTCTGCAAAAGGTGATTCCACAAGCTTGGACTAAGGCACTGAGAAAGTCCTGGCTCAGCACAGCCTATTAGCATAATCAGGACTTACTTTTGTTTAAGCGGCCAGCATTTCTTTTTCAGATCCTCTAGCACTCTACTCCTAACATGCTCTAGCATGAATGAAGATCAAGTTTTCTGTGTTACATGAAATCTGCTACTATGGGGGGGTATTTCCAGGCAGTGTTACAGGTACTGACTTTAGTCCATGGACACCACCATGTTTATCTAGGAGTTAGACAGGACAAAACCTGCGGACACAGTATGGGCATTTAATAATCATCACTTCTGACATTGGTTTGACTGGATCAAGTGCCTTGTTATAAATCACTATACACTTGGGATTAGAAAAGCTTGGCCCAAAATGTGGCCCAAAGAGCATTTGAAAGGTTTAACAATTAGCTCTGGGTATAAGGATGCTGCCTCCTGCCAAGACACTATCAAAACCACATTATCTGAAAAGATAACATAATGGAGTGGCTTTCTGGGTTTGTGATAGTTTTTTTAGGTTGCTGCAGTGTCCAGGATGAAAGTGGGGGAGACAGGCAGGAAAGGAGATGCTCAGAGGACAAGGTCGACTGCTACTCTCCAATCTCTGAATTCTGTTTCTAATGTGATCCAGTCCCAAATTAAAATGTTGTGCTGGTTCCAAGTAAGTTTTTATTAAAAAAATAAAACCACCAAAGAGGAGATTGTGCAAACTATCTGGAGCTCCAGAAAAACAATGACTTATACACATACGTAGTGGACAAGTGCTGAGGTTTTACTCACCCATCTTCTGGCAGGTCCCAGCACATGCTAACTTTCCCGTGGGGAATCATCATTTCTCATTGGCAAAGCTGGGCTTGAGAAAACAAAACAACATTTATAGAAATAGACGTGCCAGCACGTCATACAATCTTTTGGGCTTTCTTGCAAGGTTTTTAAGAGAACAGAACACAGAGGATGTGTTTTAATGGGTAGTTGTCACTGATCAAGACTTTTTATTGTTTTTGTAGCCCGGTTTAGTGAATGTTCAAACTGATTTATTTTTCCACTTTTTGCTATTGTTTTTACTGAAGTTAACATGCTGACCTTCTAAAAGGTACTATATTACAAAATATTAAGTCCAAAAATAAACGGCAGTATTGAAGGGTCTTATTTTTCTGGACTAGCCAGAGCATTCTTCTTTCATTTCTTATCATGCACTTACTTTACTCAGGTCCTGGTACAAAGGAAAAGGAGCAATGAAATTTCCTTCTGAATCCTTACTCCTGTTCATTGTAGAATGTTTTCCAGAGTGTGGAGGACAGTACTGGCTTGCCTCTGCAGCACATGAGCTGGGGCCATATGCTGTCTGAAGACATCTCTGTCTAGACTTGCTACCACCAAGAGGGCTTACTTTCTGTACCAAGGCCAGGCTCATCTCAGTTTAGATTTCTTTACCACAGGGAAGGAATATTGCAAGTCTCTTTTTCAGGATTGTGCTCCTATATACCTTTTCCTCAGAGTAATCTTATGTCAGCATTTTAAGACTGATGTGAATATAACTGTCACATGCCTACTTTTTAAAATCAGTGGATACTTTGGGTAGGCTACTGCTTAACAGGTAAACATTCAAACATCTTTTGTTGTTGTTGGCATTGAATGAATACTAACAGCAAAGTAGGAGTGAGATCTGCAAACAAGCTTACTGGCTTTGTTACACACTGGATTCAGACCCCACCAATACTCTGATGTTTCTAAATTAAGGTGGATTTATTCCTTTATTCTTCAGAGCAAGGTCTATCCTAGGCCGGTGCAGATAAAAGAAATCTTAGCAGACAAATATTTGTTATTCTGTCCTAAAGAGAGCTACCTACTCACTTCAGTGAACAAAATTTATGGTTTTTACAGACTGAAAAGTGAGAAATGTCATTTTCTCTTACAATCTCCCATGCCAAACATTTCCACTTGAATTTTTACATATGAGCTGTACAGAAACTATTCATTTCAGAGCTGGTCGCTTCAAGGTATCAAGAATCTAGCTTCTAAGGTGACTGTCCTTCATGACAACTTACCTTCTAAGTTTGGGCAGTCCCGTGGTGTAAAGGAGAGCACTCTGGACTCCGAATCCCAAGGACCTGAGTTCCAGTCTCACTGGGGACCGTCCCCTGGCAGTTCAATGCCTCCCTGCCATCCCATCCCGGCACATCTCGGATGCTCAGCAGGGTCAGCCCCGGTTAGTACCGGGGGCTGTGACAGTCCCTAGGACTTCCCTGTCACTGTCCAAGCTTGCTCAGCTGTGGCAGATGGACTTCAGGACTGAAACAGTGGGGCCAGTTCTGCGCACCTAAAAAATCCCCTGAGCAGGCTGGAAAGGCACACCCATGTGGGGAGAGCCCCTCCCAAATCTTCGTTTGAGAAGTCTGGCCATACATACATACCTTCTAAGTTTACAAGGAATACATCAGTATTTCATTATGCAAGCAGTTTCTACAGATGCAGTCCTCTGTGCTGCATAGACCTATTTTTAAACCTATTTTTACATGATTAGGAAGGAAACAATTGTTCAGCAATGATTTACTAACCAATCCTAGAAATCCATTCTGAAACCAGTAAAATGACAAATACTACATCATGGAATTATGAGGTATTCCAAATACTCCTTCACTGTTGACCATTTAGGTCATATACCTAATGCAACTTTGAGGGTTTTTATGCTGAATCATTAATATTTTGTTACTGTATTTTCTGTACTTACTACTGTGTGCTAATCAGCCTGGTTAACAAAACAAGGCATGCCACATATATGAGTTCCTACCATAAAACCAAGGTATGTTTACTCCAAAGAGATTCTGTTAATATCACATGTACGCTTGCAGGCTTGTAAAGAATGAAAAAGGAGTCTTTAGTGGCTTGGTTTAGATAGTGAAGCTAATTTCTTATTAAAAGACTGTGTAACTATATAGTGTAAGTTTTTTTTATTTAATAGCTTCTAAAACCCAAGAATATTAATCTATCCAGTAACTGCTTTCCATGGAAAACCTTCTTCCTCCACTGGCCCTGTGTGTGGGATAATTAATATGCTTTGTATCAGTTTCAAAAAAGAAAAGCAAAACTATCTATGGAAGTCTGTTTAGTCAGGATGGAAATGGGAGTTAGATTTGATAATCTTTGTAGGTCCCTTCCAACCCAAACCATTCCACATGATGACTGCTGCTGGTGCCATGAGGGGTGCGTGCATGACTGAAGCCAGCTCACAGAATAGACCTGGCACAGCAATTCCTTGCACAGAATGGCACATTCTGAAGTGAGGGTCAGTGTGCTTGTTGTAGATAACAAGGCTTTACAGTGTGTTGTTCACTTTCAGTGCTATATGAATATTAGTGTGGATCTGTGGGAATTTTCAGTGGGAAAGATCATGCAACCCAGCTGCCACTCCTTCAGACTTGTATAATCTCTGAAGTTCACTTAGTCCAAATGGAGCTGAATTTACACAGATTCTACTGACCCATCTTGGAGTAAATCTTCAGTTAGTTCAGAGAGGAAATTAAGTCAATATGGTATAGCAAGCTGCTTTGTGCAAGCATATCATTTGCATTGGCAGGTTAGAATGTAGCCAGAACACTTTTTCTTTCCAAAACACATCATCTTAATGGATGATGAATATATATTCCACCCTGATTTTACAAGATTCCAGCACACTTCAGAAAGTAATAATAATGATAATAAAAAGGCAACCTTTTTTCCAGAAGTTCAGAATCCTTATTTGAAACTAATTTGCCTGCTTTATAAATTTCCAAGGAACTAAAATGTGTTACAGGAGGACATGACAAGATCTGCTGCAAACATCATTCTGATTCTGGTTCACCCTCTTTCAGTCCTCTATAATAGTCTCTAAAAGAAACTGTGTTAATAGCTACAAAATCTCGAGTGAGACATCCATAAACTCCCCCCAAATCCATTTCAGCTTTGCACAAACACCTAGTTTAGAAAGCTCCAGAACTTGCTTAGAAGTAAAGAGAGGAAAAAACTTAAATAACAGTTCAAGCAAACTAGAAGAAGCTGTAACAATTACACTGGACTGAACTGTTAGACATCAGTGACATACATCATTGCAACTTCTCTGAAGACCACAGGAACCTGATTTTAAAATACAGGATGGAATCCAGCCACAAATTAGGCAAGATTAGTAGGTTTTCCTCCTTTTCTTGCTTGCTTGCCTTGAGAAAAACACATGTTACTAATTTTGCCTTCCATTTGAACAAGAAGGTACCAAATATGCAGGCCATATTCTTGGACAGAAGTAAGAGAATACTGGGATACATTGATTTCCAGTGGAAAAACACAGAGTAAGTGGCTGTTGTTTATGAAATGGACACTCAGGTGTGAATGTGCTTGTGTGATTTAGAGTCAGCAACAAAAAGACAGACAAGAAGTTCTTATAAGGGTTAATCCTACTGGGAGCTAGGAGAAGGAAAGGCAGTTTTTGTTCTGTATTTCCTGCTGTTGTATCAAAGGGGAAGAGCCCCTGTGAAAGCTTGCCACTGCAGATTTATGGCCAAATTAGGAAAAGTACTGTACTTGCCTAATAATGACTGCCATCACTGGGAGCTAAAGAGCACTCAGCAGCATGCAGAATGCACTTAGTCATCTTTCAAGTTGTCTTGGAATGTCTTTTGAGAAGCTGATGCACCAAATAACAGAACGAAAAAAATGTGTTGAGCAGTTTACCCTGACAGCATGACTCATGCTGGTCATTCTACTTTTCAGTTAACTTTCTAACGCCATTTTGTTATTGTCATCTTTATCAGGTGTGGTTCATTCTTACATAAAGTCACAAACATTTGCCACAGTCACAACCTATTTGAAACTACAATAACATAGAGGAAGGATAATTTTGTGGCTTTATTTCTCATAATGTTTACCCATGACATCCAGAAACTCAGATAAAATTCTCAGATGGTAATTCACCTAACCCTCTAGAGACCAACCCACCACACTGCAACCACCTCAGTGACAGCAAATAAATGGCAAATATATAACCTTATAAGTGGGTACTTAGATGTGATAGAAAATCCCACCAAGGAATTATATCTTATCTGATCATCAGAAATGTCATTCTGTGAGATATCAGAGAATGGGGAGATGCCTCATCAGACTGCCATTTCTTGTGAGTTTGGTAGTATGAAGATTTATAGTTCGCTTACATGGCTGTGCTGCTGTTGGGATAAGATCCATCACTGTGCTTTCCAGGTCAAGTACAGTGTGCACTGGAGGCACATCCTATGTCTGTTAGAGTGTCCCAGTTTCTTCCAGACCAGTGTCCTCACATAAGTTAGCCAAGTGCCCACTCCATCTGTACTCTATTCATTGTATAGACTACTTTTTTAAATCTTAAATACCAGGAATTTAACCACATGTTGTGTGATACCTGCATGCAGGACATACTACACTGGTCTCATCCCACTATGAAGAGGGGATGCCAGAAGCACTCAGAATCAGGAGAGAGCAAACAGTCTTTGTGAAATGAAAGAGATGTTGTCAAGGCTTGACTGCGCATCAGACTATCCACACCAACTTAGCATTTCTCATCACATGTCTTCTATTCATAAGTGGTGCTAGTAGTCTTATTCTCTCCTGGTTAACCACTTATGCTGCTTATCCAACTCAGATGACACTTTGTAAGTCTCACAGCGTTCTGTATTGGGAACAAGAGAGATCGTTCAAGTTGCCAGTTGAAGTGTTCAGGTCATGGGATGTCTCAGAGAGAGAAGCACAAGGCATATTCCTGTCCTTCAAGGTGTGCCCATGTAGAGAAATACCTGGAGGTTTTTCACTTCAATAATGATACTGGAAGATCCCTATATAGACATTTTCACTACCATACTAGCACCATCATGGAAATGTTGGTTAGGAGGGACTTCTAAATACTAGTACAGTCTCCCACTCAGTGCAAGACTACTTCCCACTCAGTACCAGGTCCTCCATGTTTTTGCCTCTCCGAGTCTTGAATACCCTGTGAAAGGATGGAGTTTCTGTAATTAAAAAACCCAACTTTTTTTCCTAACATCCCATTTGAATTTAACAACTTGGGGCTGTTGCCTTTTGTTTATGACAGAGGCTGCCAAGATGAGTTTGGCTTCATTGCAACATGCCTCTAGGCAACTATAGGCTACTACTTATTCTTTAGCTTCCTCTTCCCCAAGGATGATAAGATGCCTGTGCTATCCTTAGTATTTTCCTGAATTGCAGTAATCATGAGAACACCATGTATCTTGTAGGGTGTAGAGGCAAAGGAACCTGAATTCTTATATGAAAGCTTCCTCACAGCTCCCAAAACATTTGCACTCAGCTATCCAGTTTCACAGTAAGAGAGAGAAGATGCAAAGGAAATACTCCAGAGCTAGCTGGCTACAATGCTCAATGAGTTAGTGGGAGAAGCATGTCCAAATCCTTGATGCACTATGGAAAACCCCTGTCCTAAATCAGGTAGAGCAGGAACTTCCACCTGTGTCTCCCACATGCCTGCCTTGCTTCACCACCCAGCTATTAAAGGGACACATTAATCCCACCAGTACGCATAAAATGATAGAATATTTCTGATTTAATTTCAACACAGAACAAAACCAAGTCCTTCAACCTCAAAGTAGTCATGTAGCAGAATTGTTGTCCCCTAGTCAATTAATGTTTACTGGCATCTTTCCTGGCATCTGTTACTTTGGGTACTATTTGTCATAATTATCCCTTGCCCATTACATATTACAAAAGGAAAAAAGGAAAAGGAAAAACTATTCTAAGGGTGTTCCCACTTCCCGCAGCAAGTGCATGCTTGTAAACAAGTCTTTGGTCTCATGTAGCATGGGTTGATTTTCTGGCAGGTTTCTGATGGGTTTCTGGTAACCCTACACTGAAGAAGGGTCTCCATTAAAACACCACTGGAATCTGTTTAATGATGTTTCTGAAGGCAAGCTTCTGGAAACTATTTGCTCCTGTGTCTTCATTAGAACTATCCCAGGCTAGCATCATCTTGCTATATCCTCATTTTATTTGCCCATGGCCATGTCTATCTGTTGTGGTTTAACCCTAGAAGACAGTTGAGCACTGCACAGTTTCTTGCTCACCACGGCCCCTCCACCCCCCGCAGGACAGAGGAGAGAATCAGAAAGGTAGAAGTGAGGAAACTTGTGGGTTGACAGAAAGACTGTTTAACAGGTAAAACAAAAGCCACACGCACAAACAAAGCAAAATATGTAATTCATTCCCTACTTCCCATGGGCAGGCAGGTGTTCAGCCTGCATAGGTTTCAATCATTACCCAGGAGAAAGGGATTTGCATATACTATCTAAACAGTGAATAAACATTTCACTCTGCTTAACAGCACTGGTTTTTAAAATTGTAAAATTGATGTGGGGGCTTGGAAAATTATGGAATTAGGGTTTTCAAACCTTAAACAGTTTTAATGGAGGATCATAACCCTCGTTTCCAATTACACATAACTCAGTTTGTTTCTTTGTTCCTGTTTATCAAGGACATGTCTCTGTTCCTCAGGAAACAAATTCTGTGGATACTTAAATGTGAACCATGATGAGGGAGAACCTCTGAAACTTTTCACTTGTCAACATGTAGGAAAAGAACTATGTGGCTTTTCTCTTGTTCTTTCTAACATGTGGTATGATTGGGCAAATAATAAATGGGGGGAGGTGGGTGGGTGATTTCTGGTAAACAAGAATTGATTCCTTCACATCAGGAATTATTGTGTCAAATTCTACAGTTTATTTGAGACTGAGTGATAGCTTGTGGTCTGACTGAATGTGCCAGTAAATTTTATTGCTACGTGGTTTTACTCATAAGTATACTCATTAGAATGTGAAGAAGACAGGTATCACTTGAATAACTGTCTCCACGTCTGCACAGTGCCATGAGTCAAATTAGTTGCACACATTTAGTATCAGGAAATATGAAAGTTCCAATAATATTTACAGTTTTGTGTAATTATCAGTGAATAATATTTGTCATGTAGCTGGCCCAGTAAGGAACTAAGCTCTACTAGGACTGTCATAATAATGCCAGAAAGAGGGCATAAGTGTGATAAAACAGCAGTGTCTTCAGTTTGTCTCCTCATTCCCTGGGTTACACGAAAGCCTGGCTGCATCTTTTCTTGTACCCCAGACAAGGTTATCCAATTGTGTGTGACTTCAGACTCAAAAATCTTACCATAATGCTTGTGAATTGTTAATTCAGAGGAAGCTTTGTCTGACCATCTACAGATGTCTGCAGTGTAGACTTCGACATGTGAACTACTTGCCCAGGCATCCTTATCAGTCCAGAGAGAGGCAGGCTTACAGTGCAGCTCCTCTCACCTTGTACTAAGTAGCTAAAACAGATCAGATAAAGCGTGAGCATCTGTGAGTGAAGGTACTTTTTTCAGAGTACCCATGTTTGCCCTTTGGAGGTAAATCTGAAAGCCCTTCTCCTTGGGCTAGCTCTGTAAATAATGCATCTAAGACAAGAGTATAATCAATAAGATCTCAGACTATGGTAGAAGTAGCAACTCATGTGCCTGTTCCCTAACGAATTTTAAGGCCTATATTTTTCAAAACTGGGCTGTAGTGAAGATCTACTGCCATTCTGTGAGAAAGGACTGTAATGAACTCCAGGATTATGAAAGTAAAAGAAAGTTACTTATTATTTTGGAAAATAAACCTTCCTCTGGCCTAGCTGTTTACTATTTTTTTATTTTGGTAATATATTGTGAGTCTTAAGGAAAATGAATAATGTCTGAAACCAACCAAAGATGAGATGCTAAGTTATGACTTAGACATCAAATGAATGCTTATGCAGCATAACAAAATATTGTGAAAGGCAGTGTCATAAAATATATTTTCCTTTGTATTTCTTTTTACAAAAAAACATATGTAGTGGTTTGAAAAATTGTGTATGGTTTGCCACAATGATTTTCCTATAATTAGACAAGTGGTTTGGTTATTTGCAAAGTACATCTTCATATGCATTCACACATGGCTTTGCAACCTGGCTAAGTAACTAATTGGCTAAGATGTTCATCTCCATATATACCTGACCTGTATATTCACTCAGAATAGAATCAAAACCTTATCTAGGTAAAAAAAGTATTACTAATAATAAGGTGGGCTTACCAGGAGCTAGTGCCCTTTATACAATGATATGGATTCATGACTACTGGCAATCCCTGTGTTAAGATAAAAATCTTCCTACTATGCAAATCTCACGCAATGGATGGTGGGTCACTTTCTCTTGAACACACTTCACTGCTTTATTTTTATCTCTAATCAAGACTGCCACATCTGTGTCAAATTTCTGAAGAAAGAAAAAGATGAAACACAAGGCATTCTCTGTAAAAACAATAGATGCAAGGAGAATAAACATACACATATTACACATTAAAATATGCAAGAAAGCAAATGAAGGCTATGTGACAAAATGGTTCTAAAACACATATCACTTCTATTAAAGTTGAAGTGCTGGAAGAGTGTTTAGCATGCCACAGCAAAGAGGAGAAAAAGTATACATCAGCCTGTCTATAATTCATATTACCCTTTAGCTACTCCCATCAAAAGGCAGCTTTCTGTGACAACACAGCAGGCATATTGTCACATTCTTACCCTTCTGTCAGGCAGATTTGCTTAGCTCTGTAATTTTGCATATATGTATAGGTTTCTGCTTGATCCACTACAATAAAAACTCAGCTACTATGTCTATTCTGCATCTCTACCTTTCTGAGTGAGTTTTTATTGCTAACCTTAAACAGTTTATGAGTATACTCCTGGAAATATGCATTAATAGAACAGATACTGAAATACATCAGTTTGAAATTAAACATGTCTGTATGAGCAAGAGAGAAGGTTTCTAGACTGCCTCACCTCCACAGCTGCTACCGTAATGGAAAGTCCGAACTGCAGGTTTTGGTTCTTTTAAGTCACTGCTGCTGTTTCTGTTACAGTCCTCCCACAGATCAAAAATTATTTGGAGGTACGGGAGTTGTTGAACTCATTTGCTCTGTAGTATTTTTTATTGCATTGAGATACTGGCAAGGCAGCTGTAGAAGCTGATAATGTTCTTGAAACTATTGAGTCATAGGTGAAAATGCTTGCAGAAATGTTTTAAGTGCCTAATGCATATATGCTTATTTCATGTTAGAGGCAGAAAGTCCTTGCGAATGATTTTTCTTCTTTCTTGGGAGTTGTGGGCTGTGCTCTGGAGGATGATGTTGACAAAGAAAATAATGGTAATTGAATTTTTTCAAAAGAGAGGTTGGATTGAGTTCTGGCTTGAGGTTAGGATGTGTTCTTAGTTTAGCAGAGCTACTTCAAACATTGCTAATTAGAGAAGCATTAGCATAAGAACAACATTTCAAATTCATTGATGTCATCTTGCTAACAGATTTGGATACACAGGCCATAATCCCACTGAAAACCAAGAGCTGCTTTTTTACAAAATGGGGAAGGCCCACATGTCCAGATCTGTTTTCGTGGTTGGAGGAAGTGGAGGAGATGGGAGGGGTGGGATCTATTCTTAATGGCCATTTTTCTTCCCAAGAGTCATCAGCAATAACGAACTACACAGAACATGTTTGGATCTAGCATCAGACTGCTTTTGGTTTGTGACTCACTTGTTCAGAAATAGAGCTTCATATAAAGTCTCACTAGTTTTCATATGCCATATGACACTGGTATCACTGGTAAGTCTTGTCCCAGCAAAGTGGCTATACTGACCCATACAGAAAATAAGCCCCTCCCTGGCATTTAGAAGATTTTAGGGAGACCTTTCCAGTTTTTGACCAGGAGTCAGTTTTACTATGTGCTACATTTTTCTCATATGAATACACATCAAAATGCATCTTTTCTTTTTAAGTCAGTGGCCTCAATAATAATTTGGCCAGGCCGGTAAGAGTGTTTCAGGATCGATAGGGTCTTTTCACTTGCTTTACTTCAGATGTATAACATTCCTGTTGCCTGCACAGCAAATGTCACATTGGCAAGACTGAAAGAACATGATGTATCAAGATGGTTTATTACCAACTCATATGATCCCAGCCCTCCAGCAATCCAGTACCTAGTAAAATTATTAATACCTAATAAAAAGGCTTATTGCTGCTCTGAAGCTAGTGATTGCTTTTTAATTACATATTCCTTTTGATTTAATAAGGTAGTAAATATTTTCTTCATCTCTTCTTAAAGAGAAATATGCATTTTATGTATTGGGACCCTTTATGCAGCTTATTTATATTCCATACATAATCATCACCATATTTATTCTGGGTCACATCAACCTTTTAGCCACCTTTTTGCATTATTTTTGCTATCTTTACAAAGCATCAGTTATTTTACAAGTTGTAAAAAGAATTCCTTAAAGGATAAAAGATACATAATTTTTTCCTTGGTGTGACTATACTGCAGAGTAAGGAGGACCCTTACACAAGTCACGGCACACTTGTGTTCATTCCAGCCCATGCCTGAGAAAAGGAAGTGATTGGGGTCAGAGGCTGCACTCACACTCAGATTTAAGATAGGACTGTAGCTTGCATAGGTTGATGGCATGCTTGATGATAAACAGCAGTGGGTTGCTCATAGCATGGGATTCAAGAGATTGAACCATACAGGTTCACTGTTTTCTCTACCACACATCCTCACTATAGGGACCTACCTTTCTCAGAATCACAGAATCTGCTGAGTTGGAAGGAACCCACAAGGATCATCAAGTCCAACCCTTATCCCTGCACAGGACCATCTCCTAGAGTCATACCATGAGAGCATTGGCCAAACACTTCTTAAACTCTGTCAGGCTTGATGCTGTGACCACTTCCCTGGGGACCTTGTTCCAGTGTCCAACCACCCTCTGGGTGAAGAACCTTAATCTAATATCCAACCTAAACCTCCCCTGACACAACTTAGCTAGATCACTTGTTAAGCCACTCTCAGTCTAGTTACAGCACCACCGAGCAGGTCTCCATGCCCACAATGGCACAAGAACTTGCCTTATCCTTTAAGCTTTCTTCTGTTCTCTATGATTCCTGCATATCCAGTGTTACATCCACACAGCAGAATTAATAGTCGTCTTAAATGTAAAGTCGGGAGAGTGGATGTATTAGAAACCTTTGTGATTCCCAGTTACATTAATTGGCTGAAATCCAGGAAGAGGTCAAATTACAAGTGTTTATTTTGTGGTTATGTAGAAACAAATTCAGCATCTCGAAATGTGCTATTGGTCACACTTCTCTTTCATCCATCTTGATGCTATCATTAAGAACATAAACCTGTATTAGAATTCTGTGTCATTAAGGCTCCTTACATCCAGAGTTATCTTTAGTTTGGACTGCACACACTCCTGAGAACACAGTGTAGAGAGGATCATTGCTACGAATCCATCTAAAGCATGGGCCCCCAGAAAGTTGCACCAGCACCTTCTTTGCCAGTTGTAACCAAGAAGGCAGCCAAGAGCATCAAAAGCACAGGGACAAACAAGTGGGGTAGGAGAAAATGTGTGAACTTCTGGTGCTGAACAGAATGCTGAAGAAATTATTCATGCAACTACACCCTGAAAATAGTCAAGGATGCTTGGTGGGTCTTGATTTGACACCAGTTAATATTTGCTTTTTGCTCATGGAACCTGAGAATCTACCATAACCCATTTTGTCTTGGTTAAATCTGCAGATTTGAATTCAACCTTCCCAGTTACAAACCTCTTTAAAAGAAAGAAACCAGTTAAACAAACTGTGCAGTGTGTTCCTGCGAAGAAAGCTGTAATTGCAGCTTGTCCCTAGGGGTTATTTGAAAAGCTTTGCATGCAGTAAGTAGACAGCTTGCCGTGCTATAGACTATAAACATAGCCCTTGTGTTATGCTCTTCACTTTTGCTTAGGAGAGCAAAAGTTTCATGGCAGAACTGCTTCTTTAATTGTGGCACTCACAAGACATGGTGTGGGAGTGGTGACCTTGGCTGAATGCAAGGTGCCTACCCAAGCCACTCTATCACTCTGCTCCTCAGCTGGGTAGGGTAGAGAAAATATAACTAAAGGCTCATGAGGAGCAATAAAGACAGGGAGAGATTACTCTCATGGGCAAAAGAGACTCAACATGGAGAAAATTAATTTAATTTATAAGCAAATCTCAAAACACCCCCTCACCCCTCCCTTCTTCACAGGTTCAATTTTGCTACGAAATTCTCTACCTCTTCCCCCACAGCAGTACAGGTAGATGAGGGGACTGCAGTCAGTATAATCACACATAGTCTCTGCTGCTCTTTCCTCTTTAGGGGGAGAACGCCTCACATTCTTCCCCTGCTCCATCATGGGATCTCTTCAATGGGAAACAGTCCTCCATGAACTTCTCCAGCATGAGTCTTTCCTGGGGGCAGCAGTTCTTCATTAACTGCTCCAGCATGGGTCCATTCCAAGGGGTGCAGTCCTTCAGGAACAGTGTGGGTCCCCATGGGATCACAAGTCCTGCCAGCAAACCTGCTCCAGTGTGGACTACTCCCTCCACAGGGCCACAGGTCCTGCCAGGAGCCTGCTGCAGCACAGGGCTACAGCCTCCCTCAGACAGGAGGTCTTACACAGGCTGCAGGTGAGTCTCTGCTCCAGAATGGACCTCCACAGGGTACAGGGGGGAGCCTGTCTCACCATGATCTTCACCATGAGCTGCAGGGGAACCTCTCCTTCAGTGCCTGGAGCACCTCCTCCTCCTCTTTCTTCACTGGCCTTGGTGTCTGCAGACCTACTGCTCTCACATATTCTCTCTTCTCTCCCTAGCTGCAGTTGTGCAGGCTTTTTTGCCCCTTCTTAAATCTGTTATCCCAGAGGTGTTACCACCATTGCTGATGGGCTTAGCCTTGGCCAGCACTGGGTCCATCTTTGGAGCCAGTTGAAGTTGGCTTTATCAAACACAGGGGAAGCTTCTATCAGTTTCCCACAAGCTACCCTCATAGTCCTGCCGCTACTAAAACTTTGCCACACAAACCAATAAGCATTGATATGTAACAGAGCATAAAATACACTTACAACAGCACAAAACACATAGCTGGAACAACATCTAACTTAGTTTCTACTAGTATATAGTCATTTTGCTTCTATTCTGCTCTGATACTTTACCTAATGACTCACATTAGTGGTTACATTTGCTGAGGTGTAATGACTTTAGAAGGAATTAATTTTTTGTCTCTAAAGTCACCTTAAAACTGAGGGCTGCAAGCTCAAAAGCACATCCTGTCTGCAAATGTCCTTTCCAGCCCAAAGCTCTAAGCCTCTGGTGCTGCCTTCCCGTTGTTCCATGAGACGAGTAGCTATAAGCTTTACACAGAGCTGTTTTTCATCTAGGCCTGCACAGCTGAACTGTTTAGCATCACAGAAAGTAAAGTCTCTTTCTCACCACTTTTTCTTCACCAAGTTGTGAGGCTGGAGAATGGGGAAGAGTAAAAGATCATGGCAAAGTGATGCAGTGCACTGTGCCCAGTTACTGCTTGCTGCAGGAACCAAAATAATTGCCCTCAGTCTTTATTTGAAAGAAGTAAAGAAAACCCTTCCTTATTGAAGCTTATGGAGTATTCCCTCAGTAAACTTACGGGGTTTAATCCTTTGTTAATAAGGAAAAAAGAATATATGTATAGTGGAAGACAGTCAGTAATGAAGCCACATATCACACTTTCGATGATTCTTTATTTAAATGCAAAACTACTCTCTGGTGATCCATGTCCGAAGGAAGAACATACCTCTGTTCTGAAGGGCAGTCCTTGGGTGTGTCACACTCTAAGCAGTGTACCCCTCTAAGCTACATTGACATAAGGCATGTCACAGACTTTGCTCCATCCCTTAGGAAGTCTGTTTTCCCTCTGCTCTTTGATGTGAAGGGAGAACAGCCTCATGGTTTGGGCACAGCTGGGGCCATCAACAGTGCTGAGTCTTCATGGTCAGCTTCATATCTACTACCTATGTTGAGTTGTACAGATGCAATCTCTGCCATTTACTGCTAACTACCTAAATAGTACAAACCCCTCTCTCAGTGACAATTCTGAAGCCATGTTACTAAAGGGATGTAAAGAATTTTAAATATTCCTCTGTTAAAATTCCTAATTAATGCCAGTGTATTATAAGAAGATGCTTTCTCCAGGCCACTCTTTTACTGACTTTTGGTCAATTAGGGTAAATGAAAAGACAATGCCCATGATTTTCCACTCCATCCTTTTAGTTTCACATTAATGTAATAGAGCAATTAACACTTGAGGCTTCAGCCCCCACACCTGCTAAGCTGGAGTGAGCAGTTGTGGCTGCGCCTCTGGGAAGTCTGAGCTGAGCCAGCCTCAGTGAGGGAAGGAGGCAGAGCTGTGAGCCAACCACCTCACAGCGCAGCCTGTGTGGGAAGCCTTTTTGATGTATACCTAGATGCAAACAAGAGGCTGAACCTCAGTAATAAATAGCAACACTACATAATAATAGCTGGGAATTACTCTTATAGAATGCCAGTCATTTTGGAAATGCTAACCTCTACTGTTAAGTGTGCATACCATGAGGTTATTAATTAATTAATTTTTTCTGGTTTTGTTTGTTTGTTTGTTTAATTATTTTATTTTTAATCTGGAGCAGTTCCTTCATCCAGATTAAAACATAGCCGTACACTTAGTTACATGAATATTAATACCTAGATTTTGATGGTGCTGATAATGGAGAAAAGGGAAGGGAGATCTTTGCACCAGTGTAGTCCTTGAAGCCTTCATATTGTTAAACCACAGGTTTAGGCAAAATTATATTTAATTCCTCACTCCTGTATTTAATTCACATCTCCAGCAATGCAGTTGTGATTAAGATTTTACTGCCTTTCATTACAGTCCTGCTCCCCACAGTTGTAAGAACAATTAAAAGGCCTTTTTCCGTGCCCTGGACATGACCCCTTCAAAAGTAGGTTAGGGCTCACCTTTCGCCTTCTCCTGCCTCATTGCTATTAAAGACAGTATTGGATTTTACAGCCACTAGATCTACTTAGAGTTACATTATGATTCATAAGTTCCCTGAGGCAGAGACTGGAGCCAGATCTGTTGCTGGTATAAACTGGCACAGCTCCACTGATTTTGACAGTAATTTGCACCACCTCACCTGTGCATGTTTTTCAAGGCACCATGTTACCATTCAAGCAGTAATAAAATGAACGGGTCATTATTGTGAGCGCTGTACTTGTGTTGGCTACAGCAAAGATACATGAGGCATGAATTTGACTCAGTATTTCTTTGGCTGATGGGGAAATCATGGTCCTAGAGATAAACAATATGTTTTCTGTTTGTTCTTTTATCAATATCAGGATAGAACATATGGAGGAGGTTTTGAAAGCTTTCTTCCGAGCAAGGTTGTTTTCCATTTCTGAACTGCCAATTTACCATGAGAAATCTGTTCACTGGAATGACAGAACGAGCAAGATGTACAGCAGGAATAGTATGGTCTGTTGCAATAAATTACAGGTTTCTTTTTCATGTGCAGCAATAGAGGCGGTACTGATGCAATTAGCTACAGCTGGTTATAGAAAGAAAACATGCATCTGTAGATGGCTCAGACTAGAGGGAACCGAGATGTATTCTCTGGAATTTATCACTGTAGAGAGAGCAGCGGGGGAAAACTGCAATTTTCATTCCTGGCTACAACAAACTTTAATAACCTTTATTTCCCCCCGTTAAAATAACTTAACCTAATAAACGCATTTAGTCCATTACATAGCAATTAGCAAATGCATCGTAGGTCATCACAGATGCTTGAAGGAAGGGTATGAAAGGTCCATTTTCTGGAATAAAGGATTTGAAATAATTATTTGCTGCAGCAAAGAACTGAAGTGTGCCATATGCTGTATGCCCTTTTACCTCTGGGCTTCAAATATCCCATTTAATTTTGTTGTAAGAAAGGCTTGTGACTAATTTGCCAGCAAAGCTCTTGATGAAGGCTGTTCAGATTTTGCCTGTTCCCAGGTACTACAGTTTCCAGAAACATAGTTGCAGAGGATGTGGCTCACACACACTATTTTCGGCGCCAGACTCATGGTGTAGCAGTGCTGCTCTTCACTAATGTCCTGGTCATAGATTTATATTGTCTCTGCCTGTTTTACGTGCCCCTTTAGAAAAATCTCAGTTCATTCACCATTTTCCACCATATTCTTCCAACAAAACATGCTATTATCTTTAAATTTTGTCTTTGAGAATTTTTTTTCCTCCAGACACAACACGTTTCCTCAAATAAAACTCCACCTGAATGTTTTTATTTGCTCAGTAAATTTGATCTTAAAAAAAAACTGGAAGAAAGTTGTTCTTTTCTATGTCTGACTGATGCTTTCTTTTACTTTTCAATTTCCCTTTTCCCCCTGTTTTTTGAATTTTTATGCCTCTAGAGAAAAATAATGAAACAAAACTTCTACTCTAAAACTTTCTGTGCCAACGATTCTCCTCAGTTTCATCTTTTCTTTCCCTCTCTTATTGCTCTAGCCCCCATTCTTTATGTAACACTTATCTACCAAGGTCAGGTCTGACAGACAAAAGTAAGAGAGCTGGCAGACCAATTCTTTCTGCTGTTGCTTGCAACTAATTGTGAGCAAGACTTGGTTGCAAACACAAAATATTTTCTGAAGATCTAAGTAATTCTGCCACTACAATCAAGTTTCTCATTATCTGGCAATCTTATGGCTCACCTACTATGGAAAGATCTCCAGTAAGAGCCTTCTGTGCTTTGTAATGTACTTAAATTACTGAATTGGATCTTTTCCATTTCTTTATGCATCAAACACTGAAGTCTGGAAAGTGTAAAGAGAATGATAACCATGAACATGAATATCTCCCAGTCAGGAAATACTGGGAATAATGTTTTCATCCTCCAATTCTTCCAGAATTTTTCCATGTGTTTGAGTGGTAAAATGCATTTCATGGCTTCTGCATCATAAAAGCACCTGCTCACCTATTTTTGCTATTGCCCTGGGTCAAAATAATATGGCAATGACTAATTTGTCCTTTCTTAGAGTAAGCTCAGAACCTGAGTAGAAAACATCACAGGGTGAGAAAGGAGAGGAGACCTTGAACATTGGTATTCAAGCCCAAAATTCAAAAGGGACTTCTGGACTTTTATCCAATGATTAATCTATGCCTAAGTTGACAGCCCAGCAGAAAACCACAAAGAAGATTATACCAATGCAGCATGATCACTGATTTGCCACTTATTTTCAAAGCTGTGTTTAAAAGTAAAATGCCACTTCTTAGACTTCCTCCCTTGTTACACAGCCTGCTTTAATGTTCCATCAAAACAAAGAAAACAACTGTTCCCACATTAGGCATACATTAGCTATGGGGGGAAAAAAGGAAAAACAACTCATTATTACATGCTTTGGAAAAGGAAAGGAGCCAGGGTGTGTGCCCAGACAACAAATTTCTATAATCTCCACACCTATAATTTACTTCAGAAGTGTGTGGTTACCTCGAAGGAGAGAGGGATCTTCCTGGCTTGCCATTATAATGAATGATTCAGGTGTGAATGGAAACACATGAAGGGAAAAAATAAAGATCTAAGGAAGACTGAGCTTAAAAACTGCAAGGCTAAATAATGTCTGCTCAGACCTCACCCACTAAAATTTTTGCCCCACAACTCAGCAAAAGGAGACAAGCTGCCTTGATACTGGCACCCTACTGCATTCAAATACTAAAAAAAAGCAAATATGGAAACCCATAGAACAGATGGCAAAGGAGGCATTTGAAGCTCTCAGATCATCCTGTGAGTTGTAAACAGATCTTGACAAGCTTCAAGTTATTGAAAACTGATCCAAGGAAGAGTTGAGGCTGCTGCGAATTACTCTCTCTTTAATTACAATCAATATGTATTGTCTACACAATAGAAGGTTTAAAAAAAAAAGGAAACACAAAAAACACAACACAACACTCCAGCATTTGCATTGGAGAGAGGAAGTACAACCTGTACTCATATATTTCATTCACGATGCTGGATGCAGATGATGTTCAGAACACAGAGAACAGTGGCTACATAATTTGCTCATGAACAGAATAATTTATGCCAACTGCTCCCACAAAGGATAATGGCAAAGTTTTTCTTCATTACTTACTTTAGAAACTGTCTTTACAAATGCTACCAGTAGTGGAAGATTAAAATGAGTACAAATATATCACTTAAAATGAACAAAAGTTTTCTGTATCAGAAGTCAGCAATGCATGTTGATGTCCTCTGGATATCGTTTTCAGTGCTTGTCCAAGAATCTGGTAACAAGGAAGAGTAAACTCATCAAGCCAGGTTTAAAGAATGCCCGGCAGTGTGTGGTATTTTTTTGCCCTTCCAGGGGCCCCACTTTAGCTGGCTTCTGCTGTCTGAGAGCTGGTTGTCTCAGGCTGACCTAATCACTTGAAGCTTCTTCATCAATAGCAGCACTTTCGGGAGGTTGTTTGGGTCCCCATTCTCAGATACCCTTTAGGATGAAAACAGCTTTCCAGAAATGCATGCGTGTCTCCACCAAACACAGAGGCAGCTTGGGCTGACAAGGTTAGGCTGAGGCTACAGTTCAGCTGTACAGAAAATACTGCCTCAGGGCTGCAGCCTAAATGTGGTCACATTTTTTGTCGGCTCAGTTTTTTTATCTGTGGGTCTTGCTCCAGACCTGGCATTATCCATGCTCTCACAGCCAGAGAAAGCCAGGACAAAACATTATGAAGGTATAACATGTGCTTTGGCTAAGCTGATGGAAATACAGAGGTGCACCTGCATGGGATGAGGCTCAGGTTTGAGCACGCCATAAAGATTAGGGTTGGCAGCTGGCATTTCAGCGGTAAGAAATCCAAAGGCCCTTTGGGGAGTAACATGGAGGGCCTCAGAGAAAGCGGGTTTGTGGCCTCTGTGTCCCTCTAGACTCAGGTGGCTGTAGGGAGCCACTCTGTGCACCTTTTGGGAGAGGGTGGCAGCAGCAGCGCAGCACTCGGACTGAACTGTCACCAGTGGGAGATGGGCACTGCCTCACCAGCTGGTAACGCTCCTCTCCCTGTCTCCAGCACTTGTTTCACACCTGGATTTTTGCCTTCTCCACATGAGAGCAGCTGGAGAAAAAAGGAGCAATCAGCTCTGTAAAATTTTGGGCCCACAAGCAATTGACTCATGTCAGCCATCCCTTTGAAGTACCGGGGCTGTTTGTGGAGGCAGAGGATCACAGCTCGGCCCTGGACAAGCTGATTGTTTTAATCAAAGATTTAAATGAGTGCCACATGCAAATACATAGAAAAAAAAGCTGAGCTCCAGAGCAGGCTTCATCCTCCTGGGACCCCTTGAGCACCCGATGGCATGGGGGTGCTGCAAGGTACGGCAAGGTTATCCAGCCACTGGGGACAATTTCTTGTGCAGCTCAGATTGTCCATCTGCCCTGAAGACAGTCCACGCTTTTAAGAATTTCAGAAGCTCAGGGTTTATGCTTTAAAGCAAATTTCACAAGTTTCTGCAGCAGCTTGGGGCTCATCCTCTGCAGTGTGTTGCCAGGATAGAGTTACAGACTCACTGTGTGGCCGAGTGTTTCTGATGGGTCAGCTCTGAGGCGCTCCCTGTTTGGTGTGCAGGTAGGTTTCAAACTCACTGTAAGGCATCCCTGCCTGCCTCATGTTGGGTGCCTGAGGGTCTGGATTACACCTCAAGTAGCCTCTCAACTCCAGTCTTGCGTGTCTCAGTTCCTCTTGGGTAGGTTCCTGAGAGTCTACAGCAGTGGAAGTCATGAAAACACTTGCAAGGGATAGTAATACTTAGAGTAAGGCATCTGTGGAAGAGCTGCGAGATAGCTTGGTAGTGAGAAGGGGAAATGCCACTTGTACATCCAGGACTCTTTAATTGACCAGTTGCAATGTAATAATGTGTTGACTGACTTTACACGACCGCACAGCCTTGAACTGCAGATTTTGTTCCACAGTGCTGTTCAGTTCTAAAAGAAGCTTGATAATACTTGCACATAATTGCTTTTTGTGTCCTTCCTATTGACCCAAAGTATTTGGTATCTATTTGAATGTCATGACAGTGTCCAAATAACAAATATAAGGAGAATTCAAAACAGGCTGGTTTTTGACCAGTTCTGCCTGATGAGAATTTGTCTCTTGTTCTTGCAATAAAACAGGCTCAAGAGCTATCCATTCTACTACCAAGTTGCTACTCCTCACCTGAGCTGTCCAGAGATGATTCATCTTTTAAAACATGTTTTTTGTGTTCATGATATCCAAAGAGGAGTTGCCAGCTAATTTGGGCTGAAAGTTTTGCACTGCTTTTAGGAATGTGAAGCTAAGTCTTTTAATCCAGGTCTGGCCTTCATAAACTTGGAGAAGGAAAAACCATATATGGCAAGAATAGTATTATACAAATCCATTTCTAGTTTATTCCAGTGTTTGCCAAACATCAGGCACTCTGTAGAAAATATGAAGGGGCAGATGCATAGAAATAGGTGGAGGTAGGGAAAAAGATGCAGGAGGCCTCAGACATACATACAAGAAGACATGTAAATTTTAATGTACTATAGCAAGGATATGGTTGGGTTTATGTGAAGGGGAAACTGGTTCTGCATCTGAGCCAGCTGCTCTTGTTCAGGGTTCAGGTTTTGGAACCATCCAATTACATCAGATTCCGGGTTGGGTCTGAGTGCTTTTCTACCTTTTACTGCTCAATAAAATACTTTGGAGATCTGAACAGGCATATGAACATATATACATATGTATATCTACATATGTAGATGTACATATGCCTTTCTGAGTCAGCAGATGGCCTAAAACAATAATTTCAGAGCTGCACCTCTTTTCCTCCATCCCCAGGAACTATTTACTGCAAGTTTTACTGTTTTGAAATGCTGCTGACATAACCTATCCTGGGAATACTGTGCAGGACAGAAGAAAGACAATACAGTGTCTGTCCTTCCTAAGCAAGTAGGGCCTTACCTGCTGCTGGCAAGGCAAGGGTTTCTGCCAGACTAACATTTTTGAGAGGAGAAACAATTATGGTGAAGCTTCTGGTGAAGGAGGAACATCCCACACCACAGCTTCCGTTTCTCAAAAAAAAAGCCCGGCCACTCTCACACCATCTTTTTGGAGTCCTGGTGTGCTGTTCCAAGGATTGGCAAATAACAGCTCTCTGGGTCAGAGAACAACAAACAAACATTTGTGAAATCACAATCAGAAATGTAAGCTCATCCTCACTGTGACACTTGTGCAAGACTTTCAGCCTGCATCATGTTTTGACCCAGTACAGACGTCTGCCCGTCTTGAGACCACAGGGTTGGGGCTTACTTATGACAATTGTATTTGGCAAAATAATGTTCCACAGTTTCTCCAGCACCTCTGCTCCTGATGGAACAATTTCACAATAGCACAAATGTGAGTAAACATCAGAGCCAATCTGAGCTGTCTGAGCAAAGCTCTAGCCAGAAACATCACACGTTATTGGAGGGAGCCACTTAGGCTGTCATGTTAATGATACAAAAACAAACATGGTATTGTGAGGCTTAATACTGATGAACGCTTGCTTTTATTCTGCTGAGCATGGGTGGGTCTCATATGAGAAAAATAACTAAAGAATTATTTCCAATCATATTTCCTTCCTTTTTGTCCTTCCTCACTCCAGGTTTACCCTCCTCACACCTGAAAATTAATATTGAAACATTCACATGTTGTCATTTATTTTACTCCATGTTCTCTGACTTCTCAGTGCATAAACCATTTGATGCAGGGATTGCATGTGTACAGACTTCATACTCTTCAGAAATACCTTGTGACAATATATGTTCTGGCTCCTGAGGCAGTTCATGGTCCCAGTGGAGTGAAGAAAGGGGTGCAAAATGTGAGTACTCTACATAGAAGGGTGACCTAAGCAGCATGCTAATGCTTAAAGCTACAATCCTGGGAACTGAGAATTGAAGTGAGACAGGAGACAAGCTGATGAGTACAATCTCATGTCCTGTGGAAGGGTAATAAATAGATCCAAAGGTTGTAGGCACACATGTGACTTGAGCTTTAAAGCTATGCTAGCAGCAGCAAAAGCTCTCCTACATGGAGATCCATATCTATAGCAGTTGTAGCTCAAAGTCTTCAGGAAAGATGAGTGCCAGGCCTTGTGCATGAATAGAAGTCCAGCATGTTAATGTACAGATTTTGAGTTTCACAGTGTTATAAGCTTATAGTATTGATAGGAGGCAAAGGTAGATAGTACCACAGGATTTGTCAGGATAATTGGTCTTTGTATGAAGAGAAGGATTCGCTGCATTGAGCTTCAAATATTTGCAGTGCATAAAGTTCTCCACAGACAATGAAGTGTAAATAGATACTTCTGGGGCATGGTTAATCTTGTCCTCACGTAGATATCTAAAATAGGTCAGATGAATCATCTCCTGTGAGTATTTCTTTCCACTGACTATAAAGGGAGCTGGCCTCAGATGTAGACCTCTGCATTACAAATGTCTGGAGTGAGGTGTACAGAGTTCTTCAGGGAGATATACACTCCAGATGAATGTGCAGAAGAAACAGCCTCTAAGTTTAAACTTCAATATTTAATGCATTGCAAAGTAGGGTAAATATGTCCTCAGGGTTGAACAATGGATATTAATAACTTTTGATCACAGTCTCTGAAAGAACAAACACCTAGCAAATTAGCAGTGTGTTTCCTTATCCTTAGGTCAATATCCTTGCAGAAAGTTGCTACACTTTCCAGCTCCACAGTAAAGGAAGCAGAGAAAAGCACTATGACTTGGTCATGCCCCTCTCCAGGGCTGTGACTGTTAAAGACAGGAGAACCAACAGTGTCCTCTTGCGAGGAGACAATCTCTGCTTCCAGGGCTCCCCTAGCTCACACCAAGGGCTGGATGTGTCACCAACTGCCAACATTTTACCTGCTGTGACCTGGGCGCAACATTGCCAGAGCTAATGTCATGAGTTGTCATGAGTTCGTTACTGCCTGTTGTGATGATGTCTAAGGATTTTAGTGTGTATTTTATAGATTTTTATAGAGGTATATAAGTTAAATAAGTTTTCCTAAATTTCTCATATTTCAGGTGGTATTTAAAAGTCTCTGAGGACTTTCACACACATTACCAAAGATACCCTGTTTTGAAGAACACCTGCAAGGACTGCAACAGAGACAATAAGATGGCTTGTAGTAAAAGCAGAAGACTCAGCTCAGAGCCCTTGGAGGGGCTCCAGGGGGCAGTTCTGGGGAGTTCTGAGGGTGGGCACCAGTGGAAATGGTACCACAGGTTGGCTATAGATATCACATACATTAATTACTGAAAGTTATAAAAACTGTAACATCTGGCTGATGCATGTGGACATACATTTAGTGTGCACCTTAGAAGCTTCTAGTAAAAAAAACTACTCTCCCTCTTCCTCTCCCTCTCTCTCTCTCTCTCTCCCTCTCCCCACTAGTGTTGTTTTGAGAGTCTTTTTCAGGAATTTAGGCATCAATGACATGACCATGAGATTGCCAGGTCTGTTTCATCCCTATGATGTGGCTATTCCACCATTCCAGCAAGAAGAAACAAACAAGCAAGCAAAACCCCAACAACTGATAATGCTGAAGAGGGAGATTAAGCAGCAATGTAAAGAACATCAGTTTAGGAAAGGTTAAAAAGGAGTCAAAGCAGCAGGTCCTATCCGCTGCCTGATTTTAGAGATTTGAGTGGTACTTGTTGGCAATATTTGTGTCTTTGAAGGCTAAATTCTGGAACAAAAATGCTTGTCAAACTGACTGAAGGTGATATTTTACACCTTTGGAATTAAAGTCATGTCCAGTACTAAACTCTGCACCCAGGAGTGGCTGACAGTGCTGAGGAGTAGCAGCGAATGGCAAGACTCATGTCTTTCTTTTCCTGAAAGAGTCGAAGTTCTGAAGTGGATCTTATTTGCTTACTTTGAGAGAGGCAACTGGAGGCCATCCTCCTTGAGGAAATACCACCAGATATTTTAGGGAACTCAAAACTCTGAATCTCCAGCAGAGATAAAGTGTTAATCCTTCTGACTTCATCAGGTTCTCCACTCATTCCTCCTTGTTTGGGCTTATGTCTACCACCTCCTAGTCCCTCCCAATGCCTCTGAGTGGTATGACCACATTTTTCTGCTATGAAAATCCCAGAGCCTGGCTCCCAAGGGATCCTGCTATTGAAAATGCAATGTTGGTCTTCTTGGGTTTGGATTTCTTGTTGTTTGCCTCTGTGAGCTATTTATTAAGTAATCAAATAACAGCATAGTAAATAAATAATGTCTTGCCTCATAAGAGCTGAAATATGCAAGAAGTACATAAGCCTTCCTAGATTTTACAAATGTTTAATAAGTCAAAAGCAAGACAAATGCTTGGCAGCTAACCCCTTGGGTGAACACACTTCAGGATAAAGCACACTAGAAATTGGAATGGTTTGTGTCCTGTTATGTACAAAATGGCTGCAAAGGAGCTATTAAAGTTTCTCAAATAAATACAGTTCCTTATGTGTTTGTTTGTTTCTAGTTAGAGGTATACAGTCATTCAAAAGACCATGTGCTGTATAGCCTCCGCAGGGTTTGCTTTGTAGTACAGATAGTGCTTAACCACTACTTTCCTCTCTCTTGATCACTAACGAAAACAGACCATATAGAGATGAAAGTGTTCTAAATCAGTGCTCTGTGTCATTTCCCACTTACTTTGCACTTTTCTGACAGCTGAAAGGCTGCAATAAATTGAGAGCATGCACACCCACAGAGAATGACAGTACAACCATAACCTAGCTTCTCAGGATGTGTACTTTCTTTCCCAAGGGACTATTTTGAAAAATTGTCAAAGTGGGGGGTATTTTGGTGTTTTCTACTGTGATTTTAACTTTTTTGATCAATGTAATTTCTTTGAGAGCTGAGTTTTACTACCACTTTTTTAAAAAATCAGAACAATATTTTAAACTAAAATGTTTGAAAAGAAATCTGATATTATAGGTAAATAACTGTTTTATTCTAGCACACATAAATTAAAAAAATCAGTCATGTAATACAGAAGATTTTTTCCTCTTTTTCTCCCCTTCTTTCCTACTCTCTTTTCCTCCCATTTCGCTTCTCCACTTCTCTCCTTCCTTCCTTTCTTCCTTCCTTCCTTCCTTCCTTCCTTCCTTCCTTCCTTCC
>JAOXXN010000446.1:72808742-72823814 GCA_026770055.1 Myrmophylax atrothorax | reverse complement strand
TTCCTTCCTTCCTTCCTTCCTTCCTTCCTTCCTTTCCTTTCTTTTCTTCCTTCTTGTGTTCCTTCTTTCTTTTTTTGCCTATTTTCCTTTTTTCCTCCTTTCTTTCATTCCTTCTTCCCTTCTTTCCTTTTTTCTTTCTCTCTCTCCTTCTCCTTCCTTCTGTTCTTCTGCCCTTCCTTCTATCTTTCTGCCCTCCCTCCTTCCCTCCCTGCTCCTCTTTCTCCTGTTCTTTTTGCCTTTCTTTCCTCCTCCACTTGTAATTTTGTTTTGTAGGTAGTTGGAGATCTGTTTTATTTTAAAACAATGAAGGAGGCAGAATCCCCTGAGGTAAATTCATTGAGTACTGGGAGGTCTTGCTAACACAATTGAACTGGCACCAAATCAATAAAAACAGAACAGAAGAAAAAACAATAATTAAAACATTCTGTCAAAAAAATGGAGCAGTAATTAAAAGATGCAAACTATTGTTTTGCTACACTAATTACATTTTAATTTTCAATAGCTTGCTGAATAGTATAAAAGCCCATGCCTATAAAATGTCCCAGTGACAGTGCTCTTTCTGCAACTAGCGTGATAACAGTGTTTATGTGCTGTAAGAGAGTGGTATGCGCTTTCAACTCTGTGTGGGTGAAACTAGCTTCCTTGTAAGATAGCATGACAAATAAGTTTTAATGATTTTTTTTCTGCTGTGGAAAAATATTATTCAACACACACACACACACACACACACACACACACACACACACACACACACTCACACTCACACTCACGCACACACAGATGTGCACGCACATATACATGTACACAAAAACAGGCTCGGTGCAAAGACACTGCTCAGGGCACTTCCATTGACCTCAATGGGAATTTTATGTGTGGCGCAATAGTGGGTTGTTGGCCAGCGTGAGTACTGTACTTAGGTTTAGACCATGTTGTTTTTTTCACATGTTATTGAAGGATGAAGAGAAAAACAAATTGAATTTTCCTATTAATGTACACCATTTGCAAACCTAACACATGCAACATTTTAGGCAGGGTCCTGAGGACTTTTCTCACCAAACAGTCCACATAGATTTCACTGGTAGATACCCATACATAAAAGCAATATAATAAAGCCCATATTCTGCACCATTATGAATCATAGTTGTCCTGACAAAAATTACATAATTCATTTAGGTGCCTTTGAGAAGAGCATGCTTTTGAGATATTTCCATAGGCACATTTAAGAAGTACTCTAAATCAAACATACGTGTAAAGGAGTTTGCTGTTATTGTTTTTTGCAGCAGCGCAACACAAAGTCAAGTTATCCAGATGAGTCCTGGCAAAATCTGGATCCATTAGCTACAATCTGTTTCTCCACAGCTGTAGTTTACACACTTTGCCTTTCATATAATCTCATTTGAATGACAGAGTTCCTCCAGAAACGACATCACATGTGTTCAGGCATGCTCCAAAAACAATAGATCCCTTCCATCAAAGTGGGAGTAGTGGGGAAATAATTTCTCAGTAACTAATCCCTGGATTTCAGATGTATAATATCAACGAAATGCCTCAGTCTATGAAAATGGTCAGCACTGCCAAACGATATTTCACAACTGCATAACTTTTCTACATCAGCAATTTAATTTGAAAGTATTTTAAAATAATATAAATGTAGTATTATATAATATAAAATAAAAAATAAAAACTGCACCAAATGATGGAATAAAACCAACATCCTTTGTACCAGAGCAGCCAGAAGCACAAGTAGAGAGGGAAACATATTTTAAAGAGAAAACACTGAGCAAACATTGCATATGTTTTCACCACGTTTTAGTCCCCTTCATATCCTCCTAAATTAACATCTCAGGTTATTTGTATTCATTTCCATTCATCTGGGAAGGGTTAATAAGGTATAAATCTGGACAGCATCAGCCTACTGTCCAGAAATATATAAAATAAATTCAAAAGGGAAGCAAGGGTAACAATATTACTGAAGCTAGAATCATTTACACTGTATAATAAATTGTATGATTTTCTAGAGAGTGATAAGGTGATATTGGTCACACCAATAGTACCAGTGCCTTTTGAAAATGGAAGCTAACCTAGAGGATAGAACAGCTAACTACTATAAATAGTACCATTTACATCCAATGAATAACTGTAATTACATATTTTTAGACACCAAAGTTGCAAAACCAAAACAGATAAAAAGCCTAGAGCAAAATCTGGGGGAAAAAAATAAATAAATAAAAATTCTCTAGCCTAGAAAACTACTCCCTTATCTTCTGGGAACAGCCCAAATTGAAGGGAGTTTTACACTGATGCAAGAATAAATTGCTTCAAGAATTATTTCATGGATACAGAGTATTTCCCAAATCCCTATTATTATGATTCTAGTGAAATGTCCCAATTTACTGAAATTAAACAAAGACAGATATTTATTTAGAATTCCTGTAACTGCTACAACCAGTAAATGTATTTCATCACTGTGATTGCAAAAACAAATACCTACCAGAGAAATGCGGTTCACAACAACACAGAACTGAATGGAAATAGACATTTTGCTAATGTTACACTAATGCTTATGGCAGAAATATTTGACTGAAGAAACAATAAATCAAAACTTCTAACAGAGGCTGAGCCATGGATGATTCTCAGGGAGCAGTGAGTTGATAAGCCACTGTGCAGCAGCATGAGCTGCCAGGGCACAGGTGATGCTGATCAGCTCAGCAGGGAAAGGTGGGATTGATGTGGGACTCTAACAGTGTGATCATAAGCCTGGGACCACAGTGAGAGAAAAGGCAAGGACATCCTTATGGCCCTTGGTAGGATGCAAAAGACTCAGGATGCCAGACTCACGCCACCTCCTCTGCACCACCTGGATGGAGCTATCAGCATATCCTGCAAGTCTTTTGCCTGGCTCACCCTACCAGCATCTGGAAAACTCTGACTATTGTAGACACAGCCTTTTTTCTTAATGTACAATATACACCTGTTCCAAGAGAAAATGTTGCTGCAATACCAAAGTGGTAATTCCCTCATCACTCCTATATGCTGGGGTTGCTGCAGGACCAGAGGGAAAACAAGAGATTTCCTCATAGCAGACAGAGCATATGTGGTCAACTTGATATGGACAAGAATGGAAATCATAGTATGGTTTGGGGTACTTGAGGTAAAATGCTCACACTGCCAGTCACACTGTCTGCTCTGGATAGATCACTGGATCCACCCTTTCATGAATCCTTGACTACTCATTTCACTTCCTGAGAAGATAGGAGCAAAAGCAACTCAAGACATAGTCTGTATTTTTATATTCCTCCTACATTTGATTTTTTTGAGCATGCAGAGGCTGTGGTTTGGCAGAAGAGGGGTATAACTATTATAACTTCACAATCCTGAGAGGCAGAGGCAGGTGGTTCTGTAGCTGGAACCTGGTTCCAACAAGATGAACTTCTCTACATTATTAATAAATCTCTGTGTCAGATATTGTCCTCTCAGCTGGGATGGGAATGACCCTGACAGCGGGAGAGGACTGAGACATGATGAGAAGCCAAGGTAGGATTGCTCTCATGTTATGTGTGGTTCAGCTGCTTCCGTTGTGTGCTCAAGGTTCCATGTGCTTTAAAATTAATTTTCTTTCAGAGCCTCTGAGAGACTTTTTGAGTTGAGTATGATGATGAGACATAACCACAAACAGCTACTCACAGTATTTTTGGAGTGTATTTCCTTCTGTTGCAGTTCTTTCTGTTAAAGGAGATGATCAAGACAGCAGTAAATACATGAATGAAACAGCCATTATTACAACTTGGAAGTGTAGTAATGGTAGCCCTCTGCAATCATTCCATTAATTGTCTGATGCTAAAGCCATGAGGTGGGTTTTACACAGCAAGAACACAATTGTGTCAGTTCTGAACTGATTGTAGTAAGTATTGGCTGATGGAATCAGTCTTTCCCTACAGGAAATCTAACTCTGAGTGTACAGTACAATACTAATTAAGCTAAACAAAAGGCTAGAGTTCCCACACATTTTTAGTACCCTCCCTAAGCATACCTACTTTTAATAATTTCTTACTTTCATGATATAGTCCTGTGACAACTCAAGAGGTATCTTTAAAGAGCAAGACAGTGTAGCATGCATAACATTACACTGTACTACACACTTATTTTTCCATAGAGCCCAGAGGACTAATGAAATCCTCTCTTCAGTACTTGTAGTAAAGTTATTATATATCTCTATAGCAGATGTAAGTCTGTACCAGCTAAATGATTTCTTTAAGCACTTCCTTCTCTGAAGTGCTGCACGACTCAAGCAGAGAACAAGAAAGAGCAATATCCAAAGATGCTTGTGATCCTAGCAAACAGCCTGTGCCTAGGAAAATAAAAAACCTCACATCCCTTGCCCTTCTAATAAGGCAGAAGAAATTCCTCTCTATCTCCAAGCAGTGAGAAACATCAACCGACCTGCTATTGCAGTTACTACCAGCGGCAAGTCCTTAATGCTGCAGTGAAAAATAAGCTTCTCTTTCCTCTTCTCTAAGCTCCCAAACACATCAAGACAATCTTTACACTGAGGAAAACATTTTTATCCTGCCTCTGTCCCCTGTAAACTCAGAAGTCTGTGTTTTGAGCATCACTATCAATGTAGAATCAGATATTGAGACTATCCCAGATAATTTTAATTCCTCTCTGGCTCATGATGGCAGAGAGGTGAACTGATCAATTTAAGAATTAATGGTTTTCTATTCCGTGCAGGACAGCAATACTAACGCCCTTGACTTGGCATGGAAATTAAATGAAAATAGAATGTTGTGATTTTTCCTATCTTGCTTAGACAGTTACAAAGCAGGTGGGAGGTGGAGAGTGCTCTAATTCTATCCTTATTTTTATCTTAACACATTTTTTAATCTTTCCTGTAATTTATTGCAAGAGCAAAAATAACCATGAAGTCCAACACTTAGCAGATCTGGATCATACAATAGGCAGCTTCACACAGGACATTCCATTTTTCCTGGGCACCACATTTGAAGGAAGTAAGTTCTGGTTAACTGGAAAGGACTCAGACAAGAGTAGCAAAAATAAACCTATGGTACAAGGACTATTAGCACTGAAAAAAAAGGAGGCAGAAGAGCTGTCTGCTGACTCATGAAGTCATACTCAAGTGTAAAGCTCAAATAACAGCTTTCAGTATTTGCAATTAAACTATTAGGTTAAATAAATTATTAGAAACATTAGAGAGGATAAATTCCACAATACTGTTGATAAATTCGTATTTAGTCAACCCATAATTGCTTTCAAAGTGAAAGCCCCACAAAAGTTATTAGGCAATACCAGTATTTAGGGAGGAAGTAAAGGGTGGAACAATGGCCCTGTGCTAGTCACAGGTCTTAACAGAGCTCCATAATACCCGCGGTTGATATTTTTAGTACTTATTTTTTTCTGGGACTACGTGCAGGTGCTCAGGTACCACTGGTATTTGCATGGAGATTCTAGTGCTGGTGTTTGATTGAGCATTTCAGACCCTGCTAGTACACCCCTTTCCCTCTGAGTGCATCAACAGTTGAAGTTACTAGTAAAGACAGACATGTAGGGAGAGGAATTGTGGCTTTGCTGAAGGGTATCTCTTTTCCCCACTATAGTCAAGTGCATTAGAAAATGCTCCTTGAAGTGACTCGTCTTTTGGCTTTATGAAGTGAACAGTGTTCTGCATTGAAGAATTTCCAGCCTGACCAGGAATAATAGAAATACTTGGAAAAGATTATGGTTTTTTTGAGAGAGCAGGTAAATTTTTTCTGAAGAAGAATTAAAATATTAATTTGGACTGTGATTAACATTTATCACCTCTGTGACAACAATAGCAACATTCCTGTTTTCACTTCTACAACCTTACAATCGAAAGCTCTTTAAATAGTAAGCTAATACCTTCTGAGTTTTCCAAATGGCAGAAGACAGCAAAAACAGATGATGTCGTGGGCTTGTAGAAAGGGGCAACACTACTATACAGAAAGTGCAGGCTGTCAGTTTTGCCAGGAGTCCTTGTCATTTCCCACAGTTTAACAGTAACTATCACTAAGACTCGTTTAACAACAAAAGAAAATAAGCACTGCACGGAGGATCCTCCTGCGGCATTCACTGCAATTAATAACATTAGAGGCACACTACTGTTTTATCTTCATCATTTGTGAAGTTGTAATTGTTACATACTCACAGGCACTGCTCTGCACCCACTGCCAAGACATAACTACCTCTGGGCTCTACTATAGTGCATGTAAGAATAACAAGACAAAGCAATGAATTTTTGCACTCTATACTCTCTACACCTCTAGACTAAAAGCATACCTAGCAGGTCACATTTAAATATATTTAAATGTCATTCTTAGTGCATTTATGAGTGTTCAAAGGTGCCAACTCCTGCTTTACATACCAAAAAGGCACAGCAGAGGATAAGGGCCCTTTTCCCTGTCTGGGATGTTTCACATCTGTCCAAAAGAAAAAAAAATTGCAATTTTGCAGCCTATTTCCCAGCCTTTCTCTAGACATGAATTATTATTATTAAGATTTCATTTAATATTGACTTTTCTAAGACTTTTTTTCCCATTAAAAAATGGAATGAAAACAGCAGGCAGCTGACGGGTAGCAATGACCTTCAGTAACTACAAAGTAAATCACAGAGAAGAAATAATGTGCTTTGGTTTTCAGTTTCTGTTACGAGTCCTGTCTTGCCTTTGCCTTTTTTTTTTTTTTTGGACAACAAACCTCCTTTCCTATCTAGCATTACTGACTGACACTGACACAAATCTTGAAAACACATATTAGGTTTTGCAGAAGGTTAGGTAGCCTAAGGTGAGTAAGATAACCTGTAATTATTATGAATTTATTATTTAAAATCCAAAGGGAAAGGTGACAGGCATGTTTTTCCCCTTCTCATTAAAAATGCCTCACAACAAGCTATGTCTGCTCTAGGATTAAGATTCTGAGATCTGCCTTTTAAATACTATGTATCACAAAATACGTAAATAATGCAGAATGAAAACCTCTGTAAAACCGGATCACACACAAAAACCAGGTATTACTTTTCTCAGTGCAAATATGATTTATGTAAATATGTACCCTGTAGAAACCTGAGGCCAGAACCTGGACAGTAGTGATGAAACAGTAACTCTATGTGCTCGTTATCAAATCCTATAGTCTATGCTATTTCTTATTCCATCATTAAAAGGTAACCTGGATTTCACCCAAACTTTATTTTGGGGTTCATCCGGTATGGAATGTCTTTCTCAGTTATCATGTCCATCTTTTTTTCTTTAAGAAAACTTATTTCCTCCTGAAATATGTGGATGTGCTTTCTAACTTCATATAATCTGCCTGGTTACATAAGAAGTCTGCCTGTACCTTCATTCTTGGACATTTCAACACATCCTTTGCAGTAAGGAAGCTATAGGCAATGATTTATTTGACTCATTCCATCCCCAAATCTTTTAATTCATGAGTAAGTGCTGTCACTACAGTTTATTGTCTTGCAGTTTGTTTTCCTTAGCTTGTTTTGAAAGTTTTTGACTTTTGCAGTCATTTGTTGGCTCTTTTGTTCTTCTGGCTTTGGTTTCCTAGAACTTGATTAACACGGCATCTCAGAGGTGAGGGCATTGAGCCCATATATGACTTTCTAATGTAACTGCACTGGTTACAGAGGTAACAGATAACTGGATCCAACACAGCCCTGGCCGCTAGCTACCATCATCCCTCCAGAAGTCACCTCTTGTCCTGTCAGCCCCTTCAGAAGCTCTTATTTTCACTCCCTAAAATGTTCTAGTGAAAATAACCTCTGTCAACAAAAAATTGCTATTTTGGATAACACAGTTCACTATTGTTGATACTCATAGGGAGGACTTCACATCTGCAGCTGGCTTGTACATTTTGGGAAGGCAGCAATGTTTACTGGCAGAGGGAGGGGTGCTGCAGAGCTTCTAAGTGTGGGTTCACAGAAACAGAGGATCACAGCATAGCTGAGGTTGGAAGACGTATCTGGAGCTCATTTGGTCCAACCACTTGATCAAGCAGGGTCACCTAACACAAGGTTGGCCAGAACCATGTCCAGATTGCTTTTGAATATTTTCAATGAAACCCCCCACACTCTCTCAACCACTTGGACCAGTATTCAATTACCCTAACAATAACAAAGTGCTTTCTGATGTTCAGGCAGAATCTTCTGTGTTTCAGTGTGTGCCTGTTGCCTGTGTCTTGTCACTGAAATGAGCCTGACCCTGTCTTCTTTACACCCTCAGTTCAGGTATTTATATACATTGATAAGATCCCCCTGAGCCTTCTTTTGTCCAGCCTGAACAGTTATATGCCAGAACTGGAGAAAGTACTCTGGGTGTAGTCTCAGCAGTGCTGAATGGAGGGGAGGATCACCTCCCTCAATCTGCTGGAAAAGTCCTAATGCAGTCCAGGACAAAGTTCACCTTCTTTTCTGTAATGTGACATTGCTGGCTCATGTTCAACTTGGTGTCCATCAGGACCTGCGGGTCCTGCCCTGAAAAGCTGTTTGCCAGCTTGTCAGCTCCCAGCATGTACTGGTGCATGAGTAAAACCTGGATTATTCCTTCCCAGGTGTAGGACTTCCCCTTGTTGATCTCCATGAGGTTCCTATCAGCCCATTTCTCCAGCCTATTGGAGTCCTTCTGGATGGCAGCATGACCCACTGGCAAATCAGAGATTCAAGGTAGTAATTTCTTTAGCTGGCATTGTGGAGACAGAAGACATGCATCTGCAATGAGCAATCCCAGTGCTGTTCCCAGTGTTGTCATTTATTCTTTGGGTGCCCTCAGGTGGGACAGTTAATTCTGCAGCCTTTGCATGGTCTGTCTTCTTTGTACTACACACTCTGTAATGAGTCTACCAAGTATTTAAAGGCACATTGGTTAGTATGAGACATTCTGGCACTTAGTCTTTGTATTCTTATATCAAATAATATAAGTGGTTCATTAATAAAGCAGACAGAAGTGAAAATAAAATATTTCTTCCTCATTAATTCAATTCTTCACTGATTGGAGTTGATAAGAGCTGGGAGAAAGACTTAGGGGGTTAAAAGGCAACAAAGAAATGCTGGTGACGTGAACCAGGCCTGCCACCCTACAGTCTTGCCAAATATCATCAGTGGCACAAGCTACAACTTCTCTTGCACAGGTTCCATAGGTGTAAAGCCTGGCACTTGCAGCCAGAGAGGTGCACCAAGTTTCACTCATCTCCATGCTCACTCCTTTGAGCACAACTCAGGGAGAACAGAGAGCTGTGCTCCCAGGATATAAAACAAAGCCATGTCACTTCTTGTGGCACTGCCCTGAACCAATCCTTCATGCAGTGACTTTTACATTTTCCTTCCAGGCCACCAGCTGTCAGATGGTAACAATTTCCATCCACTTGCTGACGTGAGCTGGTTTTGAACTTTAATCCAGTCCATGTCTTAACTGTGGTGGCAAACACTTTTTAAATAAAAAGAGCCTTCAAAACAATTTTAAAAAAAAAATCCACCAACCAAAAGAAAACCAACAGTCCCAAAACAGCTCTTGCTAGCAGCACTGCTTTTATAAAAGGCCTGACAGATGTAAACAGGCTGAGAAATCACATGAAGCAAGGAAGCAGCCATTACGTGACTGCAGAAGCTTGTGGTTGCTGTGACTGAGGCACCTGGCCATTGCTGTGCACCAGCACCATGCCAAAGGCCACCATTTGCCCCAGAGAGCTCACAGTCCACATTCACCATGGGACACAAGATAGTTGCCAACTGATGAGGGAGCACAAGGAAACAATGAAACAATGATGGTCAGCATGAGCAGCAGTAGTCTCATCATTAAATCATCTCCATTTACTTTCCTAATATGCTAACATTTTCTGCCACACACAGATCTCTTCCTCCCAGGCAAGATTGAGTGCCTTCAACTCCCAGGGAAGTCTATAAGCATGGAGAGACGTCAGCATCATGCATGAGGTGCTTAGCATTGTGCATGGCAAAGCCTGGAGAGTCAAATTTTGGCTACTTTATGTGCTCTGGCTTGGAGCTACAATCACCTCTGTAATGGAAAATTATTATAATACAATAATACAGCTGGGAAGAATTTGCCATGTTTCTTGGATGAAAACAATAGTAGTTACTTAGTCAAATATATAGGGCTAATAGTTAAAATGCTGCTCATTATACATTTCTGAAGATAATTCATTTCTTAAGAGTTAAGACATTCACAGTAGAAAGAAAAATACTGCTGTTTTCTGTATTAATCTCTCCTGTTTGGAAGGTGGACAAGTCACTGCAATCTTTGGGTATTTGAGTTTGCTCTTTGCATGTCTTCCATACAACTAGTTCCTTAAATTTTCTTTTCCTGAGTGGTGCTCACTAAGGGGATTCAACTGGTCAGTCACTTTTCTGTGTTCTCTTTGCTGCCTGGTGGCACCCTCACATTGCAGATGTGCTGGCTTCATTTTCCATCCATGATCTGGATAGTCTTATTTCCTTGCTGTATAAATTTGGAATGTTGAACTCTGGCAAATCTCAGAATTTATAATAAATTGATTCTACTTAAGATTTAGTCTTTTTCTATAGTTGTTGCCATTGTCTGTGCCTTTGGTGGATTTATTAATAATAGGGCTTAATCAACCATATTAACTCTAGATTCAAAACTAAGTGGTTGCTAATTAATTTGAATTACAAAGATTAGCCTTAGGAAGGAAAAATGTGGCAAACACCACAGTTTTCCAAGTTAACCACACCTTTTGGAAATTCCCAGAATAGCTGATTCACTGGAGGAATGATGATTATCCCCCTGCTTCTTCTCTTCCCGTCCCCTCTGCTCCCCCACCCCAAAGCACATTGTTTTACAGGAAACTTAATAAAACTTCATTTCTTAACAACAGTCATTAGAACTTTACTGAGATTGCTCACGCTGATGATAATCTTCGAAAAGTTTTTTTCATTCCATCAGGATTTTTCTGCTTATTCACACCTACTGATTGCAACGGGAACCTACCCTGAATAAGGGCTATGAACCCATTTATGCCTCACTGATGCCGTGGGTAGTGCCCATCCCAAACCTTTCTCCACAAAGCCTAGCCATGATGATGTCACTGAGAATTTTCCTGTTGGGTTCAGTAGGAGCAAGGTTTATAATATCCTGAAAAGTAATCGTAACAGATTAGACAACCATTCTCCTGTTCCTTGCACATTCAATTTCTAGCAATAACAATAGTTTTAATTCCGAGTTGCTAGGATTTATTTATTTTTAATTACACATATTATGAGTCAAAGGATGTTGGATCTAATGCTTTGAGGAAACAATGGGGACAGATACTTCATCCTGGCTAAGTGCCTTTTGTGTCCTTCTGTGTGGCTACTTTAATTTGTACCAGAGGCTAGCCATGCACATGCATACACATGTGTACACATGAGACCCAACAAGCCTGAAAATTAAGGGAAAAAAGAAAAATGTTTTGCATACACTTTTACCTTCTGCTACCTAGCTTGAGTTTTAACATACACACATAAACACACAGCATGAAGGAGGAAGAATTTTAATAGAATTTTAATAGAAGCAGAAAAGGAAAGCAATCACTACTTAGTTATTGGAGTAGTAGGTAGCTTAGGGATACTACAAAGAAAGAAGGCAAAAAAGTGTTTTCGATGGCAACAGAGAATGGTCAACACTGTAATGCTTTGCCTGACCAATTTAGTCAATCACAATTCACTCACACACATTTTTGACTGCAATGACCCTCTCCTTTTCATTAATTTCCACTCTTGAGCTGCTTTCTTTCCTGTGTTTATATTCTGGCTCTGTTAAACTGATTAGTTTTCCCAGTTGTAAAGCCACAATACAATAACTTTTAACCTAGTATTATGCCCTATATATTTGCCACAACTATGTAAATTATGGTAGGAAAGCTGTATTTTCTAGAGGGAATAAAAGTAGCATTTTTAGCTCTCTGATAAAATCATATTTACATACATGAGACAGTAACAGTTTACTATTAGTGTTAGTCAAATGCCCTTTCTGTCTTTTAGTTAGGAAAGCAGAGACATCTGTCCATTTTAGGGAGAAGACATTTTTAAAGCTGGAAAAGGCTGGCAGAGAACAGAGCTCTGCTCAAACCACTTTTGGGAAATTCCCAGAATGCTGACTCACTAGGGTGGGCAATTGCCACCCTCTTCAGCTGAACAATCAGAGATTCTAAAGAGAAGACATTTCTGCATGCTTAAAGAAAGGAAATGCAGCTTTACTGTGACTGGGGTTTTGAGAGAAATTCTTGAGAAATCATTTTCTGTTCATAATGGAGTTTCTTTTCCTCTTAACATCACACTCACCAGGAACAGAACTAACCACAGAGATTTCTAAAAGTTTATCATTGATCCCATATTTTCCCATACCAAAACACTTTCTTTAAAAGTTTTCAACCCTGAAACTCAGCTGCTGGGCAGGTTCTTTTGTGTGATCTAACTTCCCTATCATGTTATCCTTTAAGCATATGTGTTATTGCACTACCTGAGGAGGCATAGTAAATCCAGACATCCCAATGAAGCCAACTGCTTGAAAGCCAGCAATTTTGGGGCCCTATCCTCTGGAATTATTTAAAACTATATTATGCTGTAATTCTAATATATTATTCATATACATCTACTACACTCCTTAAACAGGCAAAAATGGGCAGTGATTCCTTTGAAAGGATGATTTCCTATTGCAGTGTTCCCCCAATGAAGACCTTAACAGTGGGAGCAGCTCACACCTTTAGTTTGAGTTCAACAGGCCTGTCCCATGAGATAATAAGGGGACATTGCTAATGCAGTAGCAAATGGCTAGATTTTGACATTTTTCTCAGGCCTCAAAAGTCCTAGGAATACTCCCCTTTCACTGGTCTGTCCTGCGGTCCTCCAAACCCAAGTAATCAGGCCAAACCAGCAAGAAGAGTCTGCCCAGAGGACATGCCCAATCTTTTGATACTGCCCATCGCTAAAGGATCTCTTCCTAGTCAGTGAGCCTTTCCGTAGAGATAGTGCTTTAGTGAGAAGCGTTTTGCTGTTTCTCAATACACAGCCAATGCTTTGATGGAGAGATAATAAATCCCTCCAGCCCACATCCTTCCACACATTTGCAGCTTTATTAAAGTGGAGAAGAGCACAGGAGAAGGTAACACATAGTACAAAGCAAAAGGACAAATTTTGGAGAATTTCACCTCTATACTTTCCAAACAAAACCAATCTGAGCATCAAAGATCAAGAAATTAAAGCGATATTATTTGGCCATTAATTCTTGCTTGTGTCTTACTCACCCAGTTTCTTTCATAGCCATCATAGTAAGTTCCCTACCCAACTCCCCTGTAATCTCCGTACCTCCTAGATAAGAGACTGTGTGCTCAGCACCCTCTGTAGCCCCTCCCATGTGCCGCTTGCTGAGCATTGACACAATGTCAGCAGCAAGCTTCTCACCAAGCATCTGTGAGTGAACTGTGTTCCCAGGAGGGTGCCTGCATAGCATGCTGGACCAGGGCACTTGGTTTCCTGTTGAACAAACAGAGAAAATCAAAGCCACTTCTTACAGCACCCCTGTTATTCATTGCTGCTTAGGAGCTGTAAAGAGGTGTGTCTCACAGACATGGTCCTTGTCCTACCAGGTGGGGAGTGTTGCATCATCTGATTGGCACAAGAGTTGTGACCTGCAGTCCCCGTCTGTGACCAAGCACTCAGTCAGAAAGCAAACCAGGCTCTGTTTCTGTCACCAAGTGTGAGATAGAGTTCCACAAACTTCAGCTAACTGAAAGGATCCAGTGTTGAGCCTCTTGCCCTTTAGCTGAAGGAGAGATTCCAGTACCTTCAGAGCACAGTCCAACTCACCCTGCCTCAGACAGGTGTCTCACGCAGGAAGGATCACTCTTCCTTGAGAGGTACTCATTTCCTGCTGTTTATTGGAGAGAGCCTGGGCAACCTGTTTAGAAGGGTCCCACCTTTTTGGACTCGTGCTGCAGCTATATTAGCATCAGAGTGTGTGTGCAGCTTAGAATGAAAACAGACGTGATGGTGATGGGGTTTTTTTCTAGGCAGTCTAGTTTTGTTTTGCAGTAAGACACTTCAGTGTGTGGTAATACAGTGAGATAGCCCCACGCCCAGTCGACTGAAAGCACTTGGCATTTAGCCCAGTGACTGGCAACATCCTTTAGGTGTGGTGGTACCTCTCAGTATCGCCCCACCCTGACATGTCCAGCATTTCATTAACACAAGTGTTAAGGTCCAGTTCTGCTACCCATACAATGAGTAAGGGTGGCAGGATCTAGGTCTAAGTGAATGAATATTGACATAATTGTGGCAGTATTTGTAACCTTATTATGCCAGTGAAAACTCCACAATCAGAGCTTTGAGAATAAGGAACTAATTGGCTTGCAACAGTTTCAGTCTAATGACCTCTTACCAGAAGATCAATAGTGCATTAACGTTTATACTCAGGGTTGGTTAGATTAGTTTCAATTTCAGGTAGTGGGTATCTATCCAATTACTCTCCTCCTCACTCCGGGTAGAGCACATGGCATTCCTTCTGCTACTTGATATGCTAAGCAGTATGTGAGTTGGCAACTTAGGCTGAAAAGCAAATTAGCATTATGCAAACTGCAGGATTCTGGCACTCACATTAGGATCAGTGATCTGGCAAGAAATCCTGCCAAGCTACCAAGCTTTCCTGAGCCCAGAGAGAGCTGCAAATTCTAATCCAAGAGACCAGCTGACAATAACAAAACAAAACAAAAAGAGGTTGTGGGGGAGGGGGAACAAATTCTTAATGGTCTGGGAGGGTCCTGGTGGGAGCTTGGAGGTGGATTTCCCATTGAGACATAACTCTTCTATTGCAGTGAAGAAAGACAGACAGAAAGGTGAGATAGAAATGTAAGAGAGAAAGGGTGAAAGAGAGATAAAGGAGGGGAAGCAAAAAAGAGAAAAGAGTCAAGGCAGGCAGGAAGGCAGGCAGGAAGGCAGGCAGGAAGGAAGGAAGGACGGAAGGAAGGAAGGAAGGAAGGAAGGAAGGAAGGAAGGAAGGAAGGAAGGAAGGAAGGAAGGAAGGAAGGAAG
>JAOXXN010000446.1:72758150-72799105 GCA_026770055.1 Myrmophylax atrothorax | reverse complement strand
GAGATTGTCTTTACATACACATATATGTTTGTCATAAGTATATATTGACTTTTTTCTCAGCCTTACTTAATTTTTGCACATCCAGGATTCTGTCATGGTTTTTTTGCATTTAAAAAGTATATTTCTTTTCACCGTGTTTCTTTTACAATGAAAGTTCAGCCTCTGCCCAGATATTGCTGGTGAGAATGCCAGTTGTCTAAGAAAAGGCCTTGAAACACAAAGAATGGGAGTTTTGCTGCTCTCAGTCCAAGAAAGCCCAAACTAAGACTTGACTAAGATTAAAAGTACAAGTTATAGCATTATAATAACATTAATGACAAGGGATACACTTTTACTAAATGAAACAAACATTATCTAAATCAAAGCATTCATGATTATGTAATTTAGTGACAGATGATATACAATAATTCCATAGACGAAAATCATACAAATATTATTCATTAAGTAGACCATAAAATTACCAATGTAATAAAGAACAATTGGAAACTGTAAGTGATATTGAAAGCTATGCTTGCACAGAAGGTGCATTTACAATGCCTGTTAGCAGAGTGGAGAAATTAAAAAGGGAAGGAAGCAGAAGATGTTATAGCCTTTTCATACATGATGGACAGAAGAGTCAGCTCACAAACAGGGACACAGGTGGAAACAAGACCTCTGGATCCTCTCACCTATAATCATAAAGCTATTTCTCTTCCAACCTCCTCGCTAGCACTTTCATGAAAAAGCAGCTTACCAGCATGAAGGGCAGCTGCAAGGAATCAGAGAGCAGAGGCAGCCTGGGCTTCCCCAGCTATAGTGGTGCATTTCCTAATACTTTCGCTGGAACTGTGTGCTGCACCTCCTTCTGTGGAACTGTGGCCAGGAGGCCTGGCTTGGTGTCTTGTCTGCAGCTGCTTCAGAACTAATTTGACAGTAATTATGATAATAGTGTATCTGCACAGGACAGAGGTTAATTTAATTCAGTGAAGAGGTATACACCTTAGCATAATGAAATCATTATGAGAACAATTTTTTGCCCAAGTCAAGATAAGAATAGGAATAAGAATCTTGCAGCCACATGGGTAGGGAAAAGAGTCCACTAAAAAACTGGGAACAGAGGGTAACATGGTCTTTTCATCTCTCACTCGCTAATTATCCATGAGTATAGGCCCAGGATAGCTTTCACTGCAGGCCATGAAAAGTATCCTATTAACTTCAGTGGCCTTGGAGCAAAACTCTTGGAACAAAGTAATCCACATGACAGATTGAATCTATTGGTGACTTTACCTTTACTAAGCTGAACCTGAATTTGAGAAAAAGATTTTCAGTCAGAGACAGGATAGGATGTAGACTGAACTTTTTGCAGTTGCAAGGTATTCCTCACATACAGAAGCAGTAAAAAGTGTAATAAAAGAGCCGTGAAAGAAGGAGACAAAAGACTCAGATATTAAATACCTGAGTTGTGATTGCTTTGTGCTGAAAACCTTTTTAACATGTTGCATAGTACTTTAAGAAGGATGCAGAGATGTGATAAAACAGATGCAGTGGATGCAGGAAATAGAGCATTTCTCGCAGGACAGAATTTTGGAGGTGATTCAGTTTATTAATGGCATGTATTATGGAATAATAAGTTGCAGATGATCATTAAAACTTATCCTTAACAGACATTCCTTGTGTATTCATCTTTTGTTGTTTCCATAGCAGGGATGAAAGAAATTTGCATAGCCTGAGACTTTTGAGTTCCCAGGGCTCACATTTGCATTTTTGACTTGTGATTTAAAAGCAAGGATTATTTCTAAGAATGGTTTAATTAAAAAATAATAACAAAATAATTCTGTCACAAGAAAAGCTTGTGATGTGATATATTCCAAGGACAGATTTGGCTCCAGGAATTTCATACTCTTTTTCCCCTTATTTTCCTAACAACTTTAGCAAAATTGCAAATTTCTATTCCCATTAGAGATTCATTGCTCTCCTCAGAGCAAACATTGCAGCTTTTAGTCTTTGCCTTCTAGTCCATCCAGCCTCAGTACTGGTGATTTAGGAGATAGTCCAATAGCTCTTCTGATGATTCCATCAGGAAGCTAGGTACTACTTGCAATCAAAGACAGCCAAAGTGCCAATCAATGCCTACCAGCAGAGCAGGAGCTGCAACATGATATAAAAACGCAATACTTTATTCCCAATCTGTGTGCAAAGCAATCAGAATCAGGGATGTGCCATGACCAATGAAAGGACAAACATGAAAGTAGGAGTGTAAAGGGAGGGATAAATGTTGTGAATTTGCAAGCAGAAGAGGCATGCTGGCCATGTTTTGGAGGAAAGACACAAATAATCACAAGGTGAACATGTCTATATCAGTTAAACTTTGTGACACAAAACCCTGGAATGCAGGAAGATGGCCTTTGGTGATGTCTAAGCAAAACTCCAGATTGGAGCATAAAATGACAGAGATGTTAACAAATAGGTGAAGAATTAATTTGGGAAAGAGGGAGAGAGGTGGATCATTATATTTTCTGTCAGATTTATCAGCAGCTGAATCTGAAGTCACGTTCTACATCTCAAAGGATAAGTTGCATTACCAACCGAAGTTTGTGCAAAACATTCACCTGGACAGAATGAAAAATACTGCTGAGGGGGATTTTGGATTTGCTGTAACTGAGAGCTTTTAAGAGTAGCTTAGACTTTTTAAAGACTAGATTAGACAAATGTCTGTCCAGACTAGATTACGTCGTTGGTGTACTTTTAACAAGGTATAAATTAAGCCACTAATGTTGTCTTGAGAACACTTGGGGTCTCTTGCAGCCCTGTCTTCCAATTATCCTGTGCCATGCAAGTGCTGTACAGGACAAGATGATGTAGGTCCAGGAAGAACTGGGGAGGTAGCATTTGTAAAGAGAATACAAATGATGTGGGGTTCATATACAAAATGAATGCCATGTTGTCAATGCCATGTGTGTGTCACCAAGTACACTGCTGGTAACATTCAGTGCCAAGCATCCCTGATGCTAACAAACAAAAAGTGTGTGGCCAAGGAGGTGGCTTTGCAGACAGAGTAAACAACAACAACAAATGTGATTGAGGCAAAATGTAAATATAACAGTAACCACTGTCAGTGCCATATTGCATATGTGACAGATGTGAAACACTATAAGTGCTAAATGTACCCAAAATAAAAAGACACAGATGTCCTGACAGCAGGCAATCTGTGTGTTTCTTCTCTGTGCCAATTCCATATAGCACTTTGTAGTCCCCAGCTGTGAGCCCACACAGATAGCTCCAGACTCAAAAGTTAAAACTTAATCAGCCCCAAGCTTCTGTACCCCGACAGGCAGTAGAGACATCATTCCAAGTGCCAGTGCCCACCGGCATGGCATTCATGAGTTGCTATGACTTGGGGCTTCTTGACCCCCCAAGAGAGGAAAGGACAAAAATGTGGAGTGATCTCAAGTAGCAATCAAAGGACATGTTGCTGATCATGCTACAGTATGTGATGGTCAACATATCTATCAGGCAAGATGAGAGGAGACTTTGCAGTGCAACAATGTGCAGAATTCCTTATCAGCTGAATCATCACCTGTCAAAACACCAGAGCAGAGAGACACAAACTATTCATTAGTGCTGTGTTGCTTGAAAAGTCTGTAAAAAAACTTCAAGCCAATTTGGAAGGAAATCAGATAAGCAGTCAGTGACTTTAATGAGCTATGCTCGACCAGAAATACATTGACACGCGCGTGGGCAAACTCTAATTTCCATAGCTTTTATAATATAATCTATCCAATCATTACTTTACACATCTCCAGGTCAACCTTTTCCCACCCCAGTCCCACCTCTTTTCCACTCCCTCAGGATTTGAGTTGGGGATCGGTGAGACCTCCTCTTCATCAGCCTCCTCCTCCTTGGACTTCTGGAGTTCTTCCAGTATTCTGACTTCTGGGTCACTCTGCCCTGTGTTTATGTCTCCTTTTGATGTTCTTCAACCTTCTACCTTGAAAAGAGATAAACAGCTAAAGGAATTTGAGTTTATTGATCTGGGACAGGGGTAACAATAGAAAGACATTAAACTCAAGCTGCTAAAAATATTAACACACTAGATCTGCCTTTGCTACAGCTATCATATTCCTAAAATCTATAAAAAGTGAAAATCAAAAATCAAACCCCATTCCTGCATCACTGTCAGGACCCTTCTCATTGTGTTGGGTACCTTTGCCACAGAGGTTCTTACTAGTATGGACTATGCACTACAGCATCTGGCCTGGTTAAGGAGAAGCAAAATTCGAAACCTCTTTCAATACCAACTAGAGGTAAATATTTGCCTTTCCAGATGAGCAGAAATAAAGCAGACAATACAGCACAAACAGTGTGTGCCATGACAAACATCTATCTGCTTGCAAAAAATAATCCGGGACATCATAGCAGTCAACACTTCTGAATAACCAAGAGCGAAGGAAACCAAATTAAATTTGTGGTGTCTACAGGCTTCCTCAGGTTTAGCTAGTCGTATCTCAGCATGAAAGTGTAGCAGACAGGTTTCTGAGTTAAAGAAGGTCACAACTGCAGGGAAGTCCTCAGTCACTATGAGACCATTTGATCTCCAAAGATGCTGTGGAGTGCTGCATATCCTGTATTGACAACATGGTGTTTCCAAATGTAGTTGATTAGTATTACAGGCCGCAGCACCATGTGTAATAAAAAAGGAGTTTGAAGCCTTCTGTGCCTTCAAAGGCAGAGAGGGCACAATCCAATTAATACCAGGTGACAAAGGCCTACACGTAAACAGCATAAACATCCTGACAGACACTGAAAATTAACCACCATCCCACAGAGCTTGAACTGCTGGCACCCAGAGCCAGAAAAACACTGGCAAGGAAAAGTTGGTGTCCAAATGGGAGAGTGCTTTTGGTGAAGTCCACTGCCCAGCACGCACAGCAAGCAGCCAGGGCCCCAAGGAGAACTCAAAAATGGGCAGCTGATAAAGAGATATGTGAAAAAGCTGTGTGAATATGGTGTTACTGTCACCCAATACAGCATGTAACCACTCTGGTATGTGGTTTATATAGCACTCACGCATAGTACTCATGTAATATTCCAAGTCCTATGCGTGCTGCTCCAGCAGTACCACACATGCACACAATACCACAATCAAAAACACATCTTCCTGGCAAATTTTGACAACCTATATACCATGTATTGCAACCACCCGCACACATATGACGTGATGATAACAGCTGCCATTGCATCACTAGCAAATACTTCAATGGACCAGCACACATTTTCTCAGAGAGAGAGAATCCTCACACAGCCTCTGAACAACCTACAAGCAGATGGCAAACTGTGTGCATGAGGAAAAGCTTGATGAAGCACCCAACACAAAGGCACTACTAGCAAATATGCTGATGATGAATCTGGCTAATTGAATGTTTCATGAAGTAAAGCATTTTACATCGGTAAAAGCTAACCCATCCATTAAAAACAGGCTGCATGTCAAAGAGATTCAGAGTATTTAATAGTTGGTGGACCACCACTTGAGAACATTGCTGGTGGGCAGTCCAGTCCAGGACATGCTCTAATTATTGCCACTAGTCGAAAACCATGGCCCAGCATAAGACATAGTATATAGTGTTCTTCCTTCCTTCTTTACAGGCTTCTTGGATGTGATAGAGGCAAGAAAAACTTGCCATATCACTAGCAGATGTAGCTCAGAGGAAATCCTGATATTCTGAAAATGGCTCCATTATTGTGGAAAATATGCCAGTCCTGGGTGTGATGATTTTGGTCATAAGTTGTACAGGACTAAGGTTTCAGGGCTTTTTTTACCCAGAAATCAAGAGACTGACAAAACCTATAATATTTAACACAGAGATGATTAAGGAAGTTAAGATAATTGCCTTATGGAGAGGCTGAGCTATAAGCCAGAGATGACTGTGAGAGAAATGGTGTAGATACACAAATTTCCATCTAGTTTGATTACTGTCCTTAGTGTGTGTGCTGGGGATGTTTAGTGTGTTTTGCTGGATGGCACTGTATACATGCAGTCACAACCATGCTGCCACAGGCCAACCTGTGCTCACTGCAAGGCTTTCATCTCATCCCACAATCATTTCTGTTCTTACATGCCAGGCAGCGGAGCTGCACACCTGTCTTTACTTAGCTGGCTGCATTCTTTTTCATTTCTCCAGAACGTGTCCTAATCCACAGAAGATTTAGTTTGCAAGTGTTGCCTGGACAGCAATGCTCTGAGCATTTTCATGTTGTGCTTAGCGTAATAATTCCAGGAATCTGGCATTTCTGTGCCAGGTTGTGCTACATTGCACACTGTGAACAGTGGTGGCTCACAGGTCCATATCCCACTAGCGGGACCCCTGGAGTCAGAAAGCTCCATCTCTCCTCCAGGCCACCCTTCCCCCTCCTTTGGCATGGGCTTTCTCACAAGTCTGAGTCTGGCCAGTGGCACCACTCTCCTTGCAACAGCAATGGGCAGGGCAGCAGTGAGTGAGCTGAAGTGGGGTGCAAATCTGTCCCACCAGCTCTGCCCTATGAACATGGTCAGGCAGGGCTGGGTTCCCACAGGCATCAGTGTGTAGATGGCCATCGCTGTTAACGAGCCTGGCTGTGCCATGTGTGCAGCTCTTCTTGAATTCTGTTCAGAAACACCATGAGAAACTCGGAGCATGTACTATTTATGCTGGTTATTAGAAGCAGATGCTAATGTTTCTTTGCTGCGATCTCCCAAGTATCCTGTCCTTTTATGATGTGTGGCATGTGTTTGCAGTGTGTATGTCTCTATATCACATGCAAATAAAAGGTTACTTTCACCATTTGTGTTGTGTTCATTGATAATGAGGACCTTACAACCTCCTTCTGTGGGCTTGCCCCTGCAGATGTTGACTGTGGAGCTGAGGTAAGCAGCTATAGCAATGTGTTGGACTGCTGTATGGTGTACATGTGTGGATGTCTGGCATGAGCAATGGGTGAAGTATGTCAGGGCAGCTCAGTGCTCTGAGCTGGCTGCTGGCACTGGGTAGCAAAAGGGCAACCAGAATGTCCTACCTTTGGCTTCAGGCCCAAAATAATGCAGCATTCATGTTTTCTGTCTCTTTCTCTTACACATTTGTATACATGTATGTGCACATATATACATATGCATAGAGTTCTTCCCATCAAACACTTCCTACAAATAAGAGGGAGTCTAAAAATAGTGCTCTGCATTCAAAAGTTTCTTTGGAAAATTATGTATATGCGTGTATGTATATATATATATATATATGTATATACACACGCACACATAAAGAAAATACTCTTTACCTAGATATTTTCTCAGTATAATTTAACTAGCAGCATAACTGAATCCAGTGAGTTAACTATAGAATAACTCGAAGATTTGTTCACATAACTCGTGTCATTTGGTAGCAGAATAGCAATAATTCAATGTCTGTATCAGACACAGGGAGCCAAAAGTGATACTCCCATAAATTCATGTCTTATCAAGCTTTCTTAATCCTGTTATCCTGGAGTGACTAGACCCTGTTTTAATGGACAACATGCTTGAAGTTTCTATTTTTAATTTCGTGTTTTCAAGCCTTACTTTTTACCTTAAGAAACAGGGTATGCTTAGAAGATTTCTGAGACTTCTTGGGCACAGAACAAGCACTGACACCTCTTGCTATTATAGTTCATGTTTGTTATCTGCTTTCCTCTTCTTCTCCATACTCTTCCAGGAGCGGTGGTTTCCTTCCATTCTGAAGTCCCTCTCATGGGAAGACATCATCACTGAGGTCTTTATCAGACAGCCCTTGTCCCAGTGTTTGGAGGTACTCCTACCACAGTTACCCTACCAGCCTAGGTAGACAAGTCAGACTCACGATAATTCCTGAAGGTGAAACAGAGTGAAACAAAAAGACATCCAAACCAGTCCCACATGCACCCTATTAATGTCACCAGAAGTGACAGTATTTTCTCCCACTGCATGCTTTGACACATACTAAGTTGAGAACTCCTGATCCAGACGGATTTTCCCTTTTTTTTTCACATCTGACCAGCTACCTGCCAATTGCATGGTGTTGGTACAGATGTAGCACCATTGCACTTTCAGTGTCTTCAAAGAGTTCTGATTATTCATTTGAAGCCAACCAGACTGACCTTGTTCCTATTCCAAACTCTTCATTCAGTGACACTTTCAATGGGGAAATTTCCTTTAACATGTTAAAGAATTCTATAGGAGATTTGAAAAAATTCAGGCCACAGATGTGCAACACTGCAATTTTTAAAAGTCAAATTGTAAGAGTCTCCCGAAGTTCAGATATCTAAAATGCTCAGTATTACAATCCAACTATCTTGCACTTTCATGAACTTCTTGCACTTAAAGCCCTGTATATAAATGAGTATTCAAGGTCTTCATAATTATTCTTATTAGACGCAAATAACAAGAATTGAAGTTATATTTTCGGTCACCAGGCACTTTTGTTTATGTAAAATTATACACAATTATTCGTGTATCCTCAAATTTTAAAATGCCAAAGCTATGAAAAACAATTTTAACCAAGGCCCAAGAGCATTAATATGAGCATCTGGGATATGTCTATCATTATGGTTACGAATTTGAAAAGTTGAAAAATGTCTATATACAAATTTCTGGATGGCAAGATTTACTGGCAAAGTAGCCTGTTCACAGGCTACAGCTGACATATTTGAAGGTTTTTAAAAGATGCCATAAAGGCCATTTCTATATTATATGTACTCACTTTTATTTGGCATTTTTACAGCTTGAAAATGAAATATTTATGTAGCTTTCTCCCCCTGCTTTATACAGTAGAGGGTAAGATATTCTGGTCTGTAGGACTGTACTTCTGTCCTGACCAACCCTGCTGGAAATGACTGAAGCCCTTGCTTTATCAGAAACTAAAAGAGCCAGGACATAATGTTGCATGAATGCCCATAACAGCAATGTGTTCCTTCAAAGCTCTGCCTATCGTTTATTTGCCAAACAAGGGACATTCATCGCACTTTAAGCCAGGGTGGAGTAATTAGGGGGAGGGAATGGCAATTATGGTCTAAGCTGATGGGGAAAAATACAGAGGACAAGCAAGGTGCAACTTGTCATGATCATTGTTTATAGTACGAAGCAGGACATGAAATGAGGAATGGGGCAGACACTTTCCTGTGTTTTGACTGTTAGGGCTGAGAGGCATTTGTCTTCCTTTTTAATATTCAGAGTGCTGGAACAAAAGAGAAAAAAAAAGTGGAAAAGCTTCTTTAACACCCATTAACACCAGTACTGTAAGGAAAACTGTAGGGTTATGGATCAAGTGATCCCTGCCCTCTATGACCTTGATCGCCTGTGACTGCAAAACAAGAAATCAAACACATTCTCTCCATCCAGTAGTAAGTCCTGCCCCATTTTGAATGTTGAGGAAGTCTGTTGGCATGGATGCAGGCTGGCCCATGTCAGCTCACCACCCTGCCTGGGAACATGCTTCTGGAGATAAGGCATCTGTGCTGTTATTGTGGACTCTGTCCATATGACTGACATCTGACTTTCTGAATCTGCTGGGAAAAACACCAAAAGACTCACAGTGAAACCAAAGGGAGTCAGAATGGGAGGAAGGCAAAAGGGCTTCTGATTTCCACTGTCCAGTGGTTCACGGGACAGTGTACATGAGGTATTATCACTACCTGAATGGATAGCAAGCTCCTGGCCTGAAGGAAAGCCCTTGCCCATGGGGCCAGGTTACAGTGCAGAAGCCACTCTGGTCTGATGCAGCCACCTGCCCTCCTGGCAGGGTGCACTCTTCAAAGGTTGGAAAGGACAAAACAACAACAAAACTACTTTCATTCAGGTACCTGTGACTCAGGCTGCGGTCAGCAGCCAGGGACTGTTGACAAGCGGGCGCGGGCACTCCTAATGACACCCTTCTCGCGCACAGGGTGGAGCTGTCCTTCCCCAGCTCATGCCATTGGGATCTCCCTCCAAGGCCACAGTGTCATAAGGGTCCTGACCACAGACAGGGTTGTGGGGAAGTCAGCAGGGCTGGGACTGGGTTTGTCCATTGACAAATGATCTCCTTGTGATGGAAGGCACCATGATATCCTTGAGCCATTTGTGCAGAGCTAGGGAGGAGAGTTCATGGTGGAGCTCAGGAAGAGTCAGTTTGGATGTCATCCAACAGCACACTCACTCTGTTGCTGGGTTGTGTAATGCACTGTTTAATCATCAGACGAGGATCTGGATGTAAATGTGACCCTTATGCAATGTATGAGTAAGATTCTGTGCTGCCTGAAGCCTCTTTTCCAGGCAGTGCGGCTGCCTTCTCTGCATGATGAACCTGAATGTCAAATATTAATAACAAAACAAATTATCTCCACCCTATCATCAAGGTGTGTCATGGCTGATTCCTGTTTAACATCAAGGTTTCTACTGCTCAGGAATCCTTCTGCAATTCTGGGCTCTGGCTCTATCAGTTCTGTGAGTGATTAAGGAATGACAAAAATCCTGAAACACTTCCTGGTGTCTGAGCTCACCTTGATCATCTTCCATGGTTTGCTAGGATGGAAGGAAAAAAGTAGTGCTCCAAAGATAGAATGACTGGAGTAATTCTTGCAAAACTAGCCTAACGCAACCATCAAAGCACTTCCTTTAGGTACAAATTCAACCCCACCAACCTCACAGTACATAAATGAAACTGTTCTTCCAAACAAAAACAGTGTCTCATACAATAGGATTTGGTGTAGATCATAAATGACACTCCCATTGTTCTAGCCACAAGCTCTTTTGTGCTTTCAAGTATTTAGTCTGATCAAAACACATCAGAAGAGTTTTTTAGATCATTTGGAGAATCATGTAGCAGTTGAAAAACCATTCATTAACAATGGTTACTTCTCAGAGTTTTTACTCTGTTGAGGTTACAACTGACTTAGGGTTATTTTTTGATTCTTTCGTGTCATGACTGCTCAGTAGTGCCAAAGCACCATGCATGTTTTTAATTGCTCTCCTTAGAAGAGCCTCAACAATGCTAACTGGTGGATAAGCTGTATTGCTTACTCTAAGTGCCACAGTTAATTTTAGATTTCTGCAGTGATCTAAAGTAGTCATAGACCTGATGAATGAGGCCAAGGTGGGTGGTTATCAGGTTTTAGAAAAGAAAGCAGATGTGAGACCTTGAAGTACTATGTTCAATTACCTTACAGAAATCTAGAGAGAAGAGAAAGCCAGAGCTCTTTCTGGATGTGCACAGGAGAAGGACAAGAGGCAACATGTACAAACTGCAACAAGGAAAATTTGATTAGATACAAGGAAAAACTTTTCGCAATACCAGATTCAAAGACTGGAACAGACTGTCCGGAGTGATTGTGTCTCCTTTGACATACTCAGCAGGATATGACCCCCAATAACCTGACCTAACTTCAAAGTTGGTCCTCTCCCAAACAGGGGTGGAGCGGATCATGTGCCCTCCAGAGATGCCTTCTATACTGCATTATTCAATTAATCTATGATTCTGTGGGAGGGGCTAGTAGTTATGGATGGTGACAGTCTGTTGCCTCATCTCTGTATATTCAAATACTCAACAAAAAGAAGAAACGTATTGACAGTGAGAAGATGTGATTTTATAAAAGATAGAAAAATGTGTGACAGAGAAAGGAGTAGGAAAGAATAAAAACTAAATGAGGGGGAAAATCAACATGAAGTTGGACAGAAATAAATAAAACAAAAAGGAGCAGAATCTCATTCCTACCAGAACACTTTCAAAGCATTCACCATGGAAAGAACAGGTAGATGATAGGTACACACACTTCAAAGGACATTTCTTCATATTACTCTGAAAAGAGGGAAAATCTGTCTTATTCTAAATGTAAATTCAGTCTACTATTTCTAAGGATTGAGGTCCCTCTCAAAAAGGTATTCTCACTTTTATTTGATTAACACTTACATGTAAAAAGTAACCTTTTTAAAGTATTCCAGTAATGGCAGTAGTAATTACTACACTAGAAATAATAATTCCTGAACACTTCAGAAGTTTTATCATAGGTTGTATTCATCTACAAGAGATAATTAAAAAACACAGTAAGTGGTCTCTCTTTTTCTGCAAATTATCCACATGCAGACTGTATTCTCTTTCCAGCATCTGAGGGTTCCTGAGCTCTTTCTGTACTGCCTACAGACAAGTGTTTCTGTGAGCAATCAGGCTTGAAGACTTGCATGTCAGGTTTCTGTGCCTGGCTACCTGGCCGCTCCATGTCAAATTTTCTTCCTGATGGTGAGATGAACAAGGTATCTGCAGGAAACATCACACAGAAATGCCATAAACAAAATGAAAAACAATCATTTGGAAACATAAACCAATTACTGAATGAAGTGGGAAGCCACTAATCATTATCCTTCCCTTCTCCTATCCTTAATGGTAAGTGTGAGAAGAAGCTCCTTCACCCAATGCTCGCGTGATGTCCTCTTTGAATTGAGTTGGATGGTATCTGTATTACAAAAAATTACCACAAGAACTGGAAATAATTGGTACCTCTTATAGCATGTGCAGGTCCTGTGTAGAACACAATGTCTCAGAACAGTATTTGATGTTACCCAGTTATATAACCCCCAGAGAAGGAGTATGTTATTATTTGCAGAGCATATTCTCCCTACTTTCTGTATTTAAAAAAAACCAAAATAAAATAGAACATCATCATCATCGTCGTCATCATCATCATCATAATAATAATAATAAAAAATTTTTAAGCCTTGAAATATTCACTAAAACAACACCTAGAAATCAAACAGTTCTATGATGACTCCTGTGTTATCTCATTCACTTCCAAGGTCAGAAAATAGAGATGAGTAAATCTGAATCCAGCTGCTGCGTTGTTCCTAGATTAATCAGTTACAGTCACATAAGTCAATGAAAACTCATGTCTGATGGAGGGGTGGGGGTTCTTGCTATTTCACATGCATAAAGATTAGAAACACCACAAAGTGAAATGGGATGTCCTGGTGATGAATAAGAGACTTTTTTCTTGGAAAAACTTCACAATAGAAATGCTTTTAATTATGAGTTACTTTACCTCCAGACCACAGTTTGATGGGCAGGAGAAAAATGGCCCTAATTATTAAAAGAGAGAAAAGAGCAGAGGGCTTTGAATACATTCACAGTTTGTCACATGGGGCCCAAAGCGGAAGTGACTGTTTGGTAATTTTTTCTCCACTGTCTCATAAGGAGGGAGCACGTTCATACCTTGTGATACTGGTTAACCAATATAAAAGCACTTCAGTAGATTAAATGTATTTGCAAAAGTGAAACCAGCAGCTAATCGTCTTGTTCATACACGTTGATTTTTCCCCCTGACTAATTTCTCTTGTAGTGGGAGTAATTAACTTTATTAGTAACACTGACTACTCTGGTACCTTCAGGCAAACACTGGTGGAGCTGCTTATTAGCAATCACATAGTTTCACTTACACTGTTAGCCTGAGCATTTCCTACAGGGAGAAGTGCCTGTCGAACGTAAAGGGGACCAGATCAATGCCCTAATTAAAAATAAATTATGACATATAATGTTGGAAACAGAGAGTGGGAAGAGGCAGAAATCCTTTTTTTTTAAATTTGCTCTAATTCATTATCACTTTCAGTTCACTGTCTGCCTTTGCAAGGGGAGGACATCCAGAGTTGCAGTCCACAACTCACAGTTGTGTCTCCTCAGGTGGGTTCTCAGTGACATGTGAGCTCAGACTGGCCTCAGCCCAGGAGACTACTCATGTGACTGGGAAATCTCCTACCTGGCATTGGCAAGAGACTGCAGACAAGATTTCCAGCTGGAGGTGCAGAGGTGGCAGTGAGTTACTCAAGCAGCAGGCAAATTTGTGACACTTGCAGCATGGATGAGCTGGCACTTTGCTGGAGGACAGGAGCCAGCTGGGTGTAATTCTCTGGAAACACTTGATGTTGCCAGCTTCCCTGCTTGGAATAGACCACATGGCGAGGTGAAGAACACTACCTGTTCTGCCTTGCTGTTCCTAGGAATACTTTCTCTGAAAACGACAGGCTGCCTGGCAGGGTGCTGCATTGCTCAGGGATTGTGAAACAGTTCTAGCTGTGAAAAGAAAGAAGGTCACGTACCTGCTCGTTAACTGGGCATTGAGGTATGAGGCATGCAAAGAGGCACTGGCAGCCAGTTTGAGTGTTGTTTTATAGGTGGGGCAACTGGTAGCAAACTGTGTTCAAATAAATCTGAATGGTCAGAAGGAAGGTCACAGAAAGAAAAACATCCAAGAAGAAGGAGAAGAAAAGATGACTCCTGCTCTGCCAGATCATTCATTTGTGCTTTTTTCACTATGACCTCAGCAGCCCATCTCCATAATGCACAGACTACACTTTCAATGACTTACTGGGATTAGGACATAGTCCTTTTTGCCCAAACCAGACTCAGTCCCTTAGGGTTCCCTTTGTGTCTGAGAAGGCAAATCTTTCTGGTTTACCTGTTTCAATCCATTTTATCCATTCTGTCCCTCATACATGGATATTTCAAGAGACATTCCTTCAGACAGTTTCACTCACAGAAATGTACACCAGCACTAGAAAGACAGTGGTGTTCCACTGAAATTGGAAACCACTGAAGTCCTTATTACATAGACCAGATATGCTGGTCTATTTTATTACTGTTATTTATTGAAGGAAAGGGAAGAAATGCTGGGGAAGGCAAGTTGCTGCCCTTGCTGACCTAGCTCCTGGCCCCTGGTGTGTTTGAATTTTGCTGTGAACATCTGCGCTCAGGCCTGGGTGCAGCAGAGAAGTGCATGGAGAGACAGTGTCTGAACCAACCCTACAGTCTTCAACTGCCAACCTGGGGCTGGCAGACTGACCAGGACATTGTGGATGGTTAGCAGCAGCTGGAGCAGAGCTGGGTTGTCATTCACAGGCTCTGGCTGGCCACAGGGCCATGACAGCTCTGGCAAAGGCATATTTGCAGTGTGCTCTATGTCAAGCATGAGTGAAATAAACCTAGCACTCCTGTGCAGGTCAAAAGAAAATAGAAAATAGGAGGTGGACCTGTTGTGTGGGTGAAGTTTATATCACAAGGATAATTGGGAAATTATGAATTTACATTACTGAATTCTTTTTCTCACTGACCCATTATTTTACAGGTGAAACTCATATACAAGCAGACAAACAATGCCACCTATCAGACAAAAATTGTTTGCATGCTGAACAGCTGGCTCTGGCTTTTTCTGTAGTATACTTCATTCAGTGACACACTGAATGCCCAAGAGACTTAAAAAATAGCCCTGTCTCCATCCAGCTTAAGAAATCAGAACTTCATTTTTAAAAAATTCTATTGGCATTTCCCAAAATGATCCCTTTCTAATCTGTCCTTCTGTGGCATGTCCATGCCATAAAACTCAGCATATACTTCTGCCCTGGTTCCAAAGAAGGACAGGGCTAATTTTTGCAGGAGGGGCATGGCCAGGACCTTGGGGTTATTTTACTCACAGCCATGTGCAGGAGGGGTAGAGAGGAATGGTGTTCTTTCAGGTTTTGCCAGCGTTGGACGCATGAGGGGTCGGGTGGCACCAGGTACTGCATGGTGAGCACTGGCATGCGTATCATTCGCCTCTCATGTACTCTTTGTTGTTCCTGTTCATTTTTCTTATTTCATTGCTGTTTCTAGTAAATTGTTCTTATCCCAGCCTGTGATCTTTACATTTTGTGCTCCCAATTCTCCTCTCCAGCTCACCAGAGGGAGAGAGGGGAGGAAGTGAGTGAGTGGCACATGGTCTGGAGTATTTTAGTGGAAACACTAAACTGGGTATACCATTCTAAACCATAACAATTTTTCAGAGAAAGAGATTAAACAACTGCTTGTACTAACCAAGTATATCCAGAGAGATGTTACTGCCTTAGCACATAACAATAATACACAGAAACCAAAGAGCACAGTCATGTCTCCGGAGCTGTCTGGGTCTCTGTGTTAAGCTTAAAAACCTCTCCTTCACCTGTATTTACCCTCAGCTATAATAACAGAGAACAATCACACCCTCTGTCAGTCTTTAGTGTAAAGGAGCTAAGATCTGGCTCTGGTACAGGTCCAGGTGTGAATGCAACCCATCATTCAGTGGTTAATAAAGATCCAGTCCACCTACATTCACTTGCTGCATTTACAGTAGATAGGGTGAATAGGTATTTTCACCCTATAAAATTTTAATTATGAAACTAAAAGTACAAGCTATATAATCAGCTTTCAACATCATCTGACATTCTGGTTCTGCTTACATTAGTGTTCAACTTCCAGTCATTAAAGGACAGATTTGTTCTTTAGTAAACAGAGCAAGCAACTTTGCAAATTAAAATTATATCTGACCTGCCCTCAAGTATGTTTAAAGTGGGACATATGTAATGGGATGTTCTCACCACTGCCTCACTGAAACACATTTGATCTTGGCATTTAGGGCAAACCCTTCTTGCAGTGATTAATTATACACTCCAGTCAGAGAAAGAACATTTGTTTTGAATTCAGAAACTCATCTCAGGCCCAACCAAAGTCCGTAGCACAGCCATTCCACTCAGAAGCCAGTTGTGGGTAGCTAAATCACATTCATTGTACCAGGGAGTAAATCCCACTAGCATCAGTGATAAAAACATTTCAAAACAGAGAACAAACCCTAGGGCCACTCTGGCAGGTGTTTCTCTTTGACTCTGGCAGTTGTCCTTTCTGTCACGCAATAGAAATCAGGCAAGAAGACTCCACAGTTTGGACCTGACAGCCAAAGCAGGCTCCAAGACAGGCTTTGTTATTCATGCTACTAAAAGCTCCTTTCCCTCCACCCTGCTCCTCTCAAAGCCTCCCCAGACAACACTCTTCTGGGATTTGTCTTACTGTGAGGGAGACAGTTGCTACTTTAAGCCAAAAATCCCTGTCCATCATATGTTCAGAATCCAGAATGCTCAAAGGGAAGTGTTTTGCTCCCAGAAATAAGGGAAATAAACACTTTTGCAGCCTACAGTCATTTTCCTAAAACATTTGCAATGTGAGCCAATAAGTTTAAGTATCAAAAATTCTAGGAATGAGCAACTTTTGACCTAAGACTTTATGCCAACTCATTGCCTCTCATCCTGTCCTAGTTGACAGAAGGGCAAGATGAAAGTGTCTTGACATAATACAGCATTCTGTTGACTTTCCTGGTCCCACCCATTGACGTTTTTCAGTTTCAGTATCTTAAACCTCCCTGATTTCCTGGAGAAGATGCATTTAAAAAATATCTCCCTTCCTTTTGCTGACTACACATGCAAAAAATTCTAGTGTAAGTGGGAAGGAATCAAGAAAAGAATCAGGAATTTGTTGCATGCAATGTTGAAAGAATGACTCCTTGCTATTCAATAGAGTTGTCCACTCTAAAGCTAATGAAAACCTAAATTATCAAAAGTATTGCAAAAATATGTTGAAGCTTTTAGTTCCCTAGCTCTCACAAACACTACTATTGCTATTTTTAATGGCTGACAGAACCAGAAATTGCATAAATCTTCCTGTAACTAAAAAATTCTACTTTCCTATGGGGCTAGTTAGGATATGCGGTATTTAAATAGAAGTATTTCTCCAGTTTGTGGGGGGAGGAAAAAAAGTTAATTTGGACCAAATCAGTATCAAGTTACTCTCATAAAGCACCTCCTCCAATTCAGATAAGATCCTTATCTGTCATCATCAAATACTTACTAAAACACAAAGTCAAAACAATTTCTTTAACACGTATTACCAAAAAAGATTTCAGTCATTAATATGAAAGATCTCCCTCAGTGCACTGCATATTCTAGTGCCTCTGATATGTGAGCCCTAGACTTACTCCACCTTATCTTACGCACCTCATGGAGGCACCCAGTGGCCATTGAGCCCTGCTTATGCCTTGCCCAACTTTAAACCTCCCCTGTATACTCCCTCTAGCAACCATGAGTTGCTTCAGCGGATAGGTTATGCCAGAGGGTCATCCAGCTCAACTGAGAGCAGATCTCCAAGACTGTTCATTTGCTGTATTCACTACAGATCAGACTTTGAGTCTTGCCCAGGCCTCCCCAAGATCCCTAAGTCATGACACACACTATGTTCATGCAGGAGCTTTTAGGAGCAATCTTCATCTCCCAGAGAGTTCTGGATGTGGGACCAGCATACTGATTCCTGCTGAGCAGGGCTTTGCTGTATGTTATTTAACAATTGCGAAATTAGACAAGCAAGCTTAGAAAAAAATGTATTGAGTAGTCATGTTATAGAGAGAACTAGGGTGTACTCCTTAGGGTTGGAAGTAACACTGGTGCATGCTACATAAAATAAATGCATTTGCACTGATGTAGAGCCCCTGCTCCTCTTTTTTTCTGACACGGCAGTATACTTTGGTAAGTACATACAAGCACTAACTTCTCATTAGATCCTTATTCTACATAGGCAAATCTGAAAACTCCTTAGACTTCAAGTAAAAGAGATCAATTTAGGTGTATCTTATTGTCAAAATATAGTAGTAAGGCTTGTCTACAGAGAAAACAGCCTGAAATAATTATTCTGCAATAACTACTCCACACACAGCATTCCACCATTGCTATTTTATAATAGTGCCCCTAGGGACACATGGCTGAGTTAAACCACAAAAAGGCACTCTTCAGGCAGAGTAAAACTGTCCCCCCCACAGCGAGTGTGGACTTGCTAACTCTGGCGAGCTCTTGGTTCACTCCCTAGTATACTTCCCATTTGAATCCACAGCTGGCTGGTTTTTTGTTGTCTTCTGGATTTTTAATCTCAAAAAATTGATATCTAATAGAACCCTAGAAATTAGAATAAAACTTTCAGTAGCTGGCCATTTCAATCATGTTCCTGCCAATTATTCTCTGCCATACAGGAACTTAAATCTTTTGCCTAGTTGAATTTTCATCCTTGCAAAACAGAATGTTCTGACCCTGCCCTTCGAGGTCTAATCTACAACACAATAGAAATCGTTATTAAGAAATTTTCTTGATAATCGTTCATAATTTGCTTCTGCTTGGTTTTATCCCACTCCTTGCACTTCGTTTCCCTAAGGGAAAGATCCTTTTGCTATTTTTGCTGAATGCTGTTGACAATCAGGGCTTTGTGGCTTCACCTTTGGAAAAAAATGAAGCAAATGGTCATAGTGGTGCCAAGGAGTTCTGTCTCCAACAAAATCTCATGAAAGATGGTTTTGATATCTGAAAAAAAACACACACTGGAACCACTCAGAGAATGACAAACCCTTACAATCCTTCAACTGGAACCCTAAATCAGATGTGTTCATTATTATAAGACAAGTGGAGCCAGGTTACCCAAACTGCCCTATTGCTAAACATATGACATGTAAATAGCCTGTTGTATCCTTGCCAATACAATATACTGCCTCCTCCCCCACCTCTCCTTACATAACCTTGTTAAATAAAGACTGAAGAACCCTGAACAGCACAAGTAAAAACAGGCCATGGCTTTAAAAGAGGGGTGTGTGGATTGCTTCTGACAAACAGGTCTTCCTTTGCTGGAAGGGGACTCAGGGATTTTCATTAAGGAAAAAATACCCAACACTTTCGGTCCTGGTTGTTTCAGAACAATGTTGCTGTAACAAGCACTTTCATCTGCAAGTGGAAAAATCCCAATATAGAGAGTAATTCAAAAGCTAACAACAATCAAACAAGATATCCTGCAGTGTTTTTCAATATGCGATTTATTCTCCTTGGTTCTGAGAACATTGCATAACCCTTGTAATACTGCAGCTTATTGCATCGCGTCATCATACTGCATGAACTTGTGCTGTGACACGTCCACATTCGGATGCATCAGACACACTGGCAACACCTATGACACAATAAAACTGAACTATGTCAATTGGAGCTTGATGGGACATGTGGCATTCCCACCTATGGAACTGGAACCCTTCTGCTGTACATACACATCGGCCAGGTAGCCTCAGACCACCCTGTGTTACACAGTATGTGCCAGTAGAAGGGGTTAATCCCACTAAGAGGGGCAAGTGGGCACTGGCCTGGGGTACCTATTCAACCCACTATTTTTGAGCAGACCACGAAAAGATGAACTCAGGGAGGAGTCTCTGTTGTTTAGTATCCAAGTTGAAGGAGGAGTATAAGGTCTCAGTTCCAGTTCCTAAATTATATTACTTTTAGCCTTTGTACTGCACAATGGAACCCAAACTACACAAAACTCCAACTGTGCCCTCAAAAACTCATTCACTTTTGCACCATTAGCCACCTATATATAAAGGAGGGTTTTAAATCTGCAGGACATTAGAATATCCTACAACATTTGTGAGCAATGCAACTAAGTGAAGAAAAGCTCAGAACTGCTACCTTGGAGCTGAGAAAGGATTTCATGGTTATAATCAGCTCTAAAGCGCCAGTCCGAATGAATATGCAAAATGCCCAGAAAGGTAAAATAGGTCTCTCTGCCTTTTGAGTCATCCTAGTTTTCCTGTTCCTGCTAGCTTTGTTATTTTCTCAGCAACAGCCCTTCTTGTTTTGCCATTTTTTTCTGTCCTTCACTCCATAGGCTCTAATACATTTTAATAGGGTTCAAAGCACAGCCACATTAATTTTGTAAATGACCCTAATAGCTTTCAAATGTTTCTATCAATGCTTTTACATCTTCAGTTATAAGAATGTGGAAGTATTTGTAGTCTGTAAAATAACAGGGAAAATTGGCTTCAGACATAAGCTTTACGGCCAATAAAACTGAACATAACGATTTGCCTATTTTTTAATGCAGATGAGTTAGTAATACACATTCTAAAAATAGTCTGCATAAAAGCTTAGTTTTGTCCTCTTGCCACCTTTGTCTCCTGTCACAATAAGGTGAGGTTGAGAAATATGACATCTTCTAGTGCACCCAATCTCACTTTTCTGCTGTGCCTCCCTAACAGGAAAAAGTTGCATTCTTCCATTCTTTTCACCACTGTTTCTCAGCAAATCAGTTTCAAGCCATCTAACATGATTACAAAAGCAGGAGGGCAATGGCTTTGAAGTTACTTTTCTTCCTAATTGTAGGAAATAATAAGATTATTTAGTAAGCAGATTCAAATTTTTCACCATGACATTGAAACCCGATGGATTTTGTTTCTCTTCTTCTCTCAGAGTTGCTAAACCCAAATAATGATGGTAGTGACTCAGATGTACTCATTCAATACTCTCTCACTGCATATGTTTTAAAATAGAGGATGAAAAAACCCTAGCCTGAATACTTGATATGTTTGAGTCAGAGTTGCTGTTATTGTGAATGGTCAAATAAATCGCTTGGAATTGGTTTTGCTGTCTGATAGAAGACAAATATTTCTAGTGTCATCTTCATTGTGTACCGTTTGATTTTAGGATTATACTTCCAAGTAACTTTTGGCAGACATCAGTCCCTGCAGTCAATTGTCTCAGTGTAGGTATCAGACTGACTAAAAAACTTTTAGAAAGTGATATATATATCTATAAAACTTGCATGGGCATTCTTACTGGAGGTTAAGAGGTGGTACCAATCTAGAATAAGTTAATAGAAACAAAAATGCAAATAATCAAAAGCTTCACCTGAATAAAGTGAAATGGGGTGGCCTCCAAAGGCCCAAAAGATCCTTTCATCAATTTAATAAATTGTACTTAATGGTTACTCTACATGCCTGTGTAAATTCCAGCCCCAGAATGTAAGTGCTTCCCACTGATTCAATACAATAGAAGCTCAACATTGCTGAATTGAATCCTTGCAAACATCTAAATAAATACACAGAATATTATACTTTTCATTCAGCTCTTATTTAGAAATGTGGAAATTTCATGCTTCTCTTTGAAAATAGGAGAGCAGTAGGGATAGGCCCAACTGCCTATTTCTGAGTCTTAATCTACATCTAATTTTTCCCAGGCAAGTTTACTTTGGCTCCAATGCATTGACTAAGGTTCTTTCAGATGAAGAAAAAAAAAAGTTGTTTCAGAATGCACTAGTTGAAATAGGAATTCAAGGCACTATTTGCTCATTTATCTGGTCATGGAAAACGTTAGCATTTGTATTGATTACCTCTAGCCAAAATATATGCAAGGATTTCAGCCTCTAGAAAGGCTCTGTTATTAGTGACACTCTCTTTTAAGAAGCTGAGGTTTCCTGATTACGGAAGAGGAGTCCAGGACTTCTGAAAACAGGACAGATCCACTGACTGAATTCTAATGAAATCTCCTTGTCATATGAATTTCTTCATATGTTTTTCTCATTTACCAGAACAGAAAATCCACTGAAATTACTTTTCACTGAGATTAAACAAAATCCAAATGACAGTTGTAACTCATTTTTTGTAAATAATATTTAAACACCAATATTAGCATGAAGTAAAACCACTCATGGTACAAGTGCCACTTTGCTGCTTCTTCCCAGTAAGCCTTTGGACTACAACATGGTTACTAGAAACATGAACACAACCAACATCTGCTTCCAAAGGTTGAAGCCAGATACTCTGCATGACTCTGTATTATACAAATTGAGGCATAATACCAGAGAACTGAAAATCAGTTCTGTTTATTAAAAGATTTGAGAGGTTTTTTATATTTATACTAGTTGTTTCCTACATATTTTCTACTGTCAATTTCTTTTTTTAAAAAAATTGAGAGCTACAATGTCCCTTCTTCCTCATCAGAGAAATATTGCTTTTTTTTTCTTTTATACAAGAGAATTCACCATTGTTCCTCCAGCAGTATACCTGGAAATAGTCCCCTATCTGTGGGAGTACTGCAAAAGTAATGAAAGCACCAGGAAAAGGCAGAAGGGAGGGTTCCCAAGAAGAATTTCCTTTTTGTTTCCTCTAACCAAGGCAAGTAAACCCATTAACCTTTTTCATTGCTAGAGGTAAAAATCTACCCCAACCCCAAAATACGTCACCTGGCAGTAGATCTTCTTTGCTTTGTGCCTTTCATTCTTATTTATTCAAGAAGAAAAACTTAGGGCAGGCCATCTTCAACTCCAGTCAAATCAGGTTGGGAGAGCAAAGTGACTGTTACCAATCACAGCAAATAATAAATATCTGCTCTGGAAAACAGGTGGTGGAAGATACAGTCTACCTTGCTGTACACAAAGCAATCCCACAAAAAGGTTTTACCTGAGCACTCTTATCAAATCCTCTATTCTTTCATGTGAAGTCTCAGGGTTGCTTTTTTTTGCCCCAGGGAATGACTGTGAATGTTAAATGTAAACTTTATCTTAAACTTCCTTGTACAGGCACACAGACCTGAGAATCTTACTGTTCTCCGAAGTCTAATTTGTTTAAAATTAATTGTAAGACAATAGTATTTCTCTCTTGACATTTGTTTTCCTGTTAAAGATAATGTTGGAACCCGTGACATGACCACATCCAGCTGCACCAGACACATCAAAATCAGTGACAGGATGAAACCAAATTACTAGGCCTTTTTGTGGCTGGGGCACCATGTGATGCATCACAATGCAAGATGACAATTGAAACATTTTAAACTCTAGTTCAAACCACAGCAAAGAAAACCTCAGGACTCGAGATCAGAGAGAGAGAAAGAGAGAGGTGTTTGCAAACTGTGAAAGAGGAAGGGATTTAGCTCTTTGCTTCTTCACAGGTTCACCATCTCTGACTTGCTGCCAATTGCCCAAAGGGCCTTGACATCTGAAGGACATTATACAAATCCACAGCACTCAGGAATAGCGGAGGGAGAAGGGAAGCATTTGGGTAGTATGTGCAAGAGATCTAAGCATTCCTATCTTCCTCTCCATTGCCTCCACGGGCAGAAATAATCAAGCACTGAATGGACCATAAGGCTGGCAGGACCAGAAGAGGATGAGGCAACTATCACAGATGTGAGAGGGAGAGAAGCTGGCTGAAGTTTTATCCCAGCAACCACCCATAAAGCAACTAAAACAGCAAACTTCTAGAGTAGGCTGGCTCTTTAAAGCAGACATATGTAGAATTTCAGAGATGGAAATTGTTCTGTACTGTTGTGGTAGTAAATTCAATACAACTGTAGACAAAATATTCAAATAGCAAATGGTTTGCTAGGCTATACTTTTCTGATTAGCTATCCAATGTGATGAGGGAACCACTTTCTCAGGCTGTAATTTGTCCTTCTTAAAAATATAATTGCATAGCTTTCTGTTCTTTTTAATATGCATGTCTAAAATATGAACTCTTTAGCACAAATTGACACAGTGAGAAAATGCTGTTTTGTATTCTGCATCTCTTCAATCCCCAAGAATAGCCACAGTCAATTTATATTTACAAAGCTGGTGGGGTTTGGGCTTCCATGCTTCAAAAAACCTACTGCTCAGGAAGTCAATGCCATATTATTTCAAGCTGGAGAGTTATTGCCACTAACAAAGACTCCATGGGCAGATTCTGTGCAGACTTAACGGCAAGTTCAAATTTTTTGTCCTTGTTTTCCAAATATGCCATTGCTTAGCTGAATATTACCCTTGCCCTAATCTTCTTCTACAAATGCTTCTTCTCCTACGTCAGTTCGGTGGTATCCTCATGACATAACAGCATCACTAAATATCCCTCAGGTCTCCCCTCTTACGTGACGTATATTCTCTCACAATATTTTACCTGAATATGCAACAAAACATACCCCATCTTTTAGCTCTACAAAGTACTCAACACAAAATAATTCTGCCTTAAGTTACGGTTACTCAGATATTTTGTATTTAAGGCACAGACAAAATTTCTTTTCAATCAGTTTATTGTATTTGTGATAAATTTGGGACCTGGATTCAAAAGTTAGGCCTAGATTGTGTGAAGCTATTCCAATGCTGTTAAAGCCAGCAGATCTTTCATACCAGTCAGTAGTGGTTGTACGGGCCAAATGAAGATGATGGGAGTCAAACATAAGATGTTCATTTTTGTATCTAGCAGAGATCACTCAAGAGTTAAGAATGCCTGCCAAATATAGAGGTGGACAAATATTTTTTTCTGCTAGTGACATTTCAGCCATCATTTTAAAATTTAAGTTTTAATTTTGCAACCACCTATTTTAAGTATTCAGATCTCTATGAAATATTATATAATTGCTCCAGAAAGAAACATCCATTCAACAGGTTTCTTTCAGAGTGTTGCTGGCGCAGGACTCTGGGAGCTCTCTGCGCAAAAGATTTGCCATGTAAAGTCATTATTTTTCCTCTTTTGCTCATCCTTAAAATGCATATCAGAAGTATTACCTCTTCCTGCAAGAAGATTGCAAGCAGTTTAAGCTGAGGAGGAGAAAGTGAGTCTTCCCACTCATTATGTGTAATTTTCTTTTTATTTGTTTTGATTCATCTTAATGGGGATGGAACACCATGTATGTGTGGGTGTAGATGATGGTGTGGGTGAATTTTATGGGGAATGAGCTGAGTAAGCAAGTTTGAAACTACCTCTCAAAATGATTCTTCATACAAGCCTCGGGGAGACAATCAGACACTTGTTTTAGAATCCTTTGACAAATCCCTATGCTCTGTTTAACAAAATTGTGAAAGCAAAGGATTGTGCAGCCAAAATTAAATGGTCATGTCAGCTTTTTCTGCATAGGAATTTGTTTTGTTACTATGAAGTCTGTTGTCAATAAAATCATGTGTCTTCTAGCCAGAGGACCGCATATGTCATGTGTTTCTGCTCACATCTAAGGCTATTGACTCACCTCAATGAGGGAACCACCTCACAGCAATATTAAGGTTTCCCTAGGCTGGCCCAGAGCTCTTGTACCTGAGGTGTCAGTAGAGAAAGGAAGGATAAAAACTGTAGAGTAACTCTGTGAGTGGAAGGGGGCTCTCATCTGTCCCATCTGTCCATGGTACCATAAGGAACTCAGATAAATGTCAACTCTAACTTTTCCACAGTCCACAGTGTCACAACCCAGAAGAGAGAAGGGACTCAGGAAGAGGAATTACAGGCAAATTCCCTAGCAAAATGTCTCTGTCAAAATCACATGGCCACAAAGACTAAGGAACTGGAACATTGACAAGAGGGGGGGAAATTTCTTTTAAGCATGCAGATGTCTGAATATTTCTGAGTGCATCAACAGGTTGCCACAAGTCCTACAAATCCCACCCAATCAGCAGAAGAAACCTATGAAAATTCTGCAGGGGGAACTCAAGAGCTACTTTCAGTGGAAGGAAGCAATCTGGCCTATAATTAAGTTTTCATCTCCTATTATTTATCCAACATCATAGCAACTCATCCAACATCTACCTTGCTGATGCTGTTTATTTAGTCTGTTCATTATATTTCTCTGTAATTTGTTGCAGTTGAGCTGAACACAATGGCTTAGAAAAACACCATTCCAATCACTTTCATCATCCCAACTTTCTAAATGTCCCAGCCCTGCTTGTTGCCAAGCAGAGAAAGAAGCATTTCTGTTTCTGTCACACTTGACTGCAGTCTTTTGCCCCTAAAAGTCCACCCACACCTGCTCTGGGACCTGCTATTCATTCATCCTCCATCAGCCTTCAGACAAGATGAATGTGGAAGGCTAAGGAAAACCTAAGGAGATGCGTAAATGCAAAATGTAAAAGAGAAAGAGATGAGTGACAGAAAGATAGTGACCTGCATTTGACACACCCTGCTTTTCTAGATTGTAGTTTCACATTATTCTTTGTAAGCTGTGTGTTATTTTCTTAACTGGGATTGGGACCATGTTTTGTGTGATGTGCTAGTGATGTGCTGGTTACAACAGGTATGGGACCATTAAGCAAGATGCAAAGGGTCTGTGATCAATTACTATCAACAGAACTTGAATGAGTCTTAATTTACTGTGGATGAAACTGTGCCAGGATCTGCATCACGTATGTACATCAGTTAGACATGCACAGACCTGTGACAGGCTTCTATACAGCAGTAAATACCATCTATAAGAAACAAAGCTGGAGAGATCTGGTAGCTCAGTTCCTGTGTGCCATGTAGATGATTGGAGACAGCCATCTTGGTATGAAAAACACTAAATAATGAGGATCAGCAGGTCTGATTCTGATTTCAATTATATTTATGTAACCCAGGAGTGACTCCACCAATATGTGGAGTAGTAATGGTGGATAAGCAGTGGCAGGCCAAGATTCTGTCTTAGGTAAATAGGCTTCATCCAAAACACTGCCAAGGCACCGTAGACAGTTCAGTAATCAGAGTTGTGACGGCAGTGCGGTCATGTTCTAGCTAGCTGCAAGAGCATGGCAGGGAATCTGCAGCTGTGCAGGCTGTGCAAGGAGCTCCATATGTGTTTTGGAAGGAAAGAGTGAGAGCTTAAAACATCGTATCTCCCTGGCTATTGTTGATGTGCTAGATGAAAGCTGGTAAATCTCTCATGCTGCAGTCGCAGCTCTGAGCATAGTTCAGGCACAGTGTTGGAGGCTGGCAGATACAAGATGCTCCTACTGTAAATCTTAGCAAAGAAATGCACTTCTTTAAGGTACACTCTGGGTAATTCCCAAGAAGTTTGAGGTATTGCAAGTGAGAAATCTTTCCATGGATGCAAAAGTAATTTTTTCTTCTTCTTCCTTTTTTCCCTTCTCTCTGGCAATCAGATGAACTGAGGAATGGTTTTGATTCAGAATCTGGAGCAGATACGGGGAGGATTGATTCATGATCCTTTTTTTTTTCCACTTTTAATGGGCTGACAGACTCTGCTTCAGGCCTGTATTCCAAAGGCCTGATCCAAAACCCACTGAAGTCAATTCTTGTAGAGCGCAGTGCGCTGTGGATTTGGCTGTAAAGTAGTACTCAACTACCACTCAGTAAAGAAACATGGAACATTTTTTTTTTAATTACAACTATTAAACAATCCCTAAAAAAATCTACCATGGCTTTCTCCTGCCAAAGTTTCCTGCCCCCTGTTCTGTACCTTACTTTTCAGCAGTTTGGCACTTAGCTCACAGATAACCTGGCATCTGTCCTTGCCATGTGGCAGGAATACTTGCCTGGTCCCATGCTGTGCTCTTTGTCTCCTCTGTTCCCTTACCATTATTCCCAGACAAGCTCACGTGAGCCACTGAAATGAAAAGGTTTCTCTGTGTAACAGAAAAATGAAAGCAATCAAGATGTGCCTGTAGCAGGAACATTTTCTCTGATCTTCTCCTGTTGCAAAAATCTTTGACATTTATACATGCATGCACACACACACCCTACCATCCTTTACTGTCCTCTTTGCTATAATGACTTCATAATATTGAAAACTCCTGAGGACAGGGTCCTGATGCATGGCTTGCTCTCAAAAGCACTGTGCAGTCCTGGGCTGTTGTTTTAATGATCAAGGTAAGGCTACCAGTCAACATACCACACTGAATAGGCATCTGGTCTATAAAATCAGAGCTTCAGAAAGTCCTTTGGAACATCCCACTTCAGCAGAGCAGTAGAGGTGTTTGTGTACATTTAAGCTTGTAGCCTAGAACTGTGCAAACAATGAGCTTTATCAGTTGAGCTGCTGGACTGAAAAACTCTGGGGTAGAAACATATCAGCTTGAATAAAAAAGGAATTAGAAGAGTCTAATTGGTCTTACTGCAATAAAAACCTGTAAAATGTCTTTTCATTCAACAGGAAATACTGCATTGGACTGAAAATTATATGTTTCACTTTGGGACATTTTGTAAGATTCAAAGGTACTGAGGAGGCCAGATCACAGAATCCCAGAATGGTAGAGGTTGGAAAGGATCTCTGGAGATCATCTTGTTTCACCCCATGCTTGTTCAAGCAGGACCTCTGGAAATCATGTGGTTTACCCCACTCCTGCTCAAGCAGGTGCCCAAGATCATGTCCAGGCAGTTTTGAGGACCTCCAAGGATGGAGGTTCAGCAACCTCTTTGAGCAACCTGTGCCAGTGCTTAGTCACCCTCACATTAAAAAAGTATTTCCTTGTGTTCAGATTCATAAACACTTTACAGCTAGAGGTGTTCGTATCCTCACTTAAAACAGCAGAACAAAAACTGTGAGGAAGGTCTTAATGCCCATCTCTCTCTCTCCCAGGGATGATTAACCAAGCACTCTATGAGGATGTCATGAGATAGAATACTGCAGTCACTTTTTGTTACTTAGCACAGTAATTTGGCCTTCACTAGAGCAACACTGAAAGCCATTCTTGTTTTCCCAGCAGGCTGGACTCATTGGCATGACCCTGAAGCCATTTCACTCCCTTGCTGTATGGCTGGGTAAGTACTTTAACATAAACAGAACCAGAGAAACACACGTCAATGTATTTATAACCTCCAGGATAACAGTGACTGGTGAGGCGGAATGTGTTAGTGCAGGTCTAATATCTCCACTGGTTCAAGGCAGAGGTTTGCATGTGAGGACTTTAACCCTGGAGACAGTTTATAGGCATTTTGCAGAAGAGGCTGCTCTGTCTCCTCTTGGAACTATCTCATTTCTTATAAGACATCCATATAATCATGGAGGAAGAGTGTGAAGAATGACTCCTGACATGCTACTTAAAACAGTCTCCTTGAAGGTGTGACACTCAACCCTGCTCCAATTTATGCTTAATTATTTACAAGAAGAGGACAGTGTAAACAAGAATAAAATCCTGGCCCTCAGCCCCTCTCTCCTAGATTAACTGAGAGGTAGCAGGTGAAGAGAAGGAGGGGCTGGAAGATCAGATCCCCCAGCCTACACCATCATCTCCCATAGGTTGCACTTCTTTCTGCAAAATGTTGGCTAACCTGGAAACTCTGTCCCCAGCAGTCCTGTGACCCCAGCCCTCTATTTCTGACACCGTTCATGGCAGTCAGCTTCAACCCACAAACAGTTTCATGCTGGGAAAAAAATTGCCCAATGCACTGAGTCTTCACTAGAAAAAATTCATCAGCTCTGCAGGACCATTTGAGCAGAACAGCCACCCATGCATCTCCATCTTTCGGAGTTTCCTTCAGACTGCTGGAGCAGGCCAGGAAGCCTTATCTCCACACTCTTTTAAGGTGCTGCTATCAGATCACCAGGCATTTTAAGGTGCTTTAACTGCAGTATTGAATTTACCTGCTAAGTGTTTGCACAATGCCCAGCACAATAAGGTCCCGACTCTGGCAGTGGTGCCCAGACGCTGCTATCATTAACTATAATTACAACTGATTACCCAAATCACAGTTCACGTCATGGGGCAGGCTCTTCTCGGTGCTCAGAGGCTGCAAGGCTCCACCTGAGCATCAGCCAGGGCACTGCACCCTGGGCCACCAACCCTGCTTCCCACAGCAGGGGCAGGGGCAGCCAGAGGTGGGTGAGTGGCTGACAAGGTGGCCCCTGCATCCAAGGCAGGAAGCAGAGGCTCGTGCCTTATCCTCTGCCTGGGGCCCTTGTATGTCTAATGGTGGCTCTGGCAAAATATTCTTGCAGTCTTTCCCCCAGGGCTTAGTGGTAGCCAGCTGATGCCAAATTGTTTGCCAAGGCCTGTGCAGTTGCCTCATGGCAATCTAAAGGCTGTTTGCTGCACCCTTTTCCCCATGTCAGGGGGCACCAGGGACTCAGGGCTGTGTATACATCACTTTCGGGACAGCCTTGTTAAAACAAAAAGAGAACTAAAAAATGCTGGCTCTTTCCATCTACTAGGCCTTAATTTTGACATATGAATATTAGTAAGTGCTGCACATTGGAGAAAGTATAGAGGAGAAAATGATAGCTGCTCATTTTCACATACTTAATTAGACTGATAATTACCACTCTGTATATTTTAACTCTGTAAGAGGCTGCAACACAGCCTATACACATACGGCAGCAAATATTTCAAAGACTGAATCAGTAGATATACACCAAGCTGTTCCACATATATTTATCTGGACTCCAAAATATTTTTCAAGGCACTCCATATTCCTCACTGGTATCTACTTGTCCAATGTCGTACTCCTGCCAGTTGCCAGTTGCCTTGCCTTTTTCCACTGCACTAATGAGAAACAAAATCAAATAGAAAACATTGCCTAAAGTGAAGTCTAGGCTAGCAGATGTAACTCTCCAAGTCATAGCTGTTTTAGGCTGGGATGATTCTCAAAGCATCACGCAAACGAATTTACAAAGTCAAGCTTTATCTTCCAGCTGGAGGAACAGTGGCAGATGTCTGAGCTGACAGCAGGACATGGGCTGTGCAAGGTTTAGCATGGCACACAAGCTTGCTCGTGGAAGAGTCAGACTCAGACTAAGATCTCACTTATGTCTGGTCTGTGGAGGTTCACCCCCCAAATTCTACTGTATCATTACTATTACTTTCATCTGTCAAGTAGGTATCAGTAGGTATTTCAGAAGCTCTCAAAGATATTTTCCATTAAGTTGTCTAAGACTTTGCCGATATTTTTGTTTTTCCAAATGCATCTTTTGAAATTTGTATAAAATGATGCTGTGTAATGCTTTGGGCAGCAAACTCTGAAACCAAAGCTGCAAGTCTGCGATTCAGTTCTGGTAGTGGGATAATACATTTCACCCTTGAACAAGACCTGATTAGCTATGGTTGTTGTGGCACTGGATTGTAACCCATACTTCTTCCAACTGAGACTGGAAGTGTTTTCAAAGTAAACATTGCAGAAGAAGAACAATAGCACTGAAGATTTGAAATTTTAGAGTTCAGCAAAAACATTTTGACCTCCTTCCATGAGATTTTTCCACCTCATTTTTGAAATCTAAAATATTTTGCTGATACTGTGAATCTAGAGCAACTTATTTCCAAGTTTATGCCTGAGACTGTTTTATACTTGCCTCCCAGACATCCAGCTCACCACAAAACCAGGTCGTTGGATTGTTTTGGTTTTGTGTATCCATCTAAGCAACTCTTAAAGTCATACCAAGGCTGTTCACAAATCCTTGTATGATTTCATATTCTTATTTTGTGTTTATATAACAATGAACAGGTCATTTCCCTTTAAATGGTTTTGCATAACTTTTTAATCAGAAAAGTGTTTCTTTTAAAACTTTTTGAGTAAAAGAATTTGCCTGCTGAACAAGTACACCTTTTCCCAAAGTTGACAAAAGCCTTCCATTTTAACATATGTATAAAAAGCCATTTATTTTTCCACTTAGAAATTGCTCTCAATGTAGAATTTTGCACTGAAGAATAAAGTAGAAAAATTTGAAGTCATCTTCTCAATTTCATTGTAATGAAACATCTGTCTTGATGAAATATCCTTCTTTGATGCATATTTTCCTTATTATTCCCCTGAATTTCCATCCAAGAGGACATCTTTTTTGTCATGGATTAGGCAAGAAAAAAATGTTGAAATTTCAAAACTGTCTGTGGACAGGAAAGGTATTTCTCATCTTCCTCAGCTGCTGAATACTTTGTTAGCGTTGGAGGGGGCAATGATATGCATAGGTGGCATTCCTGTGGTGGACTCGAGAGAGTAGCTGGTTTTTGCTGGCTTTGCTGTGTGGAGGCAGACCTGAAACCTCCAATGGGCTCAGCCCCTCCTTACAATGGGTTGGGGTTAGCCACAGAGAGCAGAGGCTGTGCAGAAGTGGGGACTGTGGTCCCTGAGTGGTACCCAGGGATGGGGCTCACAGCATATGAATCACTCAAACCTTTCTTCCAGTTCTACACTTTTCAGTCTTTAGGCCAAAAAGGCAGAGTTCTCCTGAACATGAAAAAATGATGATAGATGAAATGTAGATTTCTTGATAGAATTTATTAATCTCCCAAACTTTACCGTTCACTGGAGAGACCACAATATGAAATGCAGTGGACCAAAAACCACCCTGAAGCTGTATCTACTGTGATACAGAGGAAGATTCTTTTACATCCTTCTCAGTTTCATAAACAAAGCATGTACATTTTCTACCTTAAGAGAGAAGCAGCAGATGGGATGTGTTGTCAGCCTCTTTGCCCTCAGCATTTAGCCTTAAGGTCAATTTCTGTTAGGTAACTCTTATTCATAGCAGAAGACATCATATCCCAGCTTTTCTCAGAACAAGAAGAAAGCAATTGTCTCTCCTAAAGTACTAATACTCTTGGTAAATGCATTGTGTAATACTTTCAATATGCTTATATCCTTTCTAATTGCAAAAAATAAAACGAATTAAAATGAAAATTTAGAAATTACACCATGCTGTCAAGAGCCATAAAATGACCTAACTTGATGGTGTAGCTCTGCTCTCTGTTTTGATTTTCAAGCCATGTTTTCTCAGTAAAGCCTTCAAACAGCAAAATCATCCAGCATTACAGATGTGTACAGTTATAGGGAACTGAATGAGAAAAGCAGGATTTATTTATCAGTCAGGATTTTTGCCCACCCCACATCCCATCAGGTATCATGGGTGTTGCAGGACATACAGCACCAGCATGATTCCCATTCAAGGAGGCCAGGACACTTCTGGGATGCAATCAGACACATGTCAGCATCACACACTGTCCTAGGGAAGGTAACAGATTCTGGGACGAGGTAACCCAGGCTCTCTCCTTGCAGTCTGACTGATCAAAGCTGGGGTATCCTATTCAGAGATTGGGCTCACCTGGAAATTTTGACTGAGAGGAAGAAGAAATTTTGCCTTTTCTGCAGTAATGCCACAGCAGCCAAACAACCCCTGCTTCCCTCTTGCTGCCTGGAAGGCTCAGACGAATGTCTGAGCTCATCGACACATCAACTCACAAGGAGCCCAACCCTCCTCAGAGAGATCCTCCTCAGAGATCTACAGCACACACACCTCTGAGTGGATCACCTGATACTCAGGAGAACTAATGGACTTGCTAAACATGTGTCAGCCATCTGTGTGGTACATGTACAACTGACACAGTGCATCCCAGCTGTGTCAAACTTGTGAGCATATGTTATAAAATACTCAAACCCTTATTTCTCCATGAGATTTTTCCAGGAAGAGCTTTGGGCTTCCTACAACTAAAAACTCACTCTGAATACAAAATAGTCTAAATTTGAAGAAGCTCTAGAAGAAGTCAGAGCATGTTGGAACAATGATGTTTTGATGTACTATCTTCCTGCTGGATACATGCCACAGGAACACATGTGCAGAGACTGACAATCTTCCTTCATGAGAAACTAAAGTTGCTTCAGCATTTGAAAATAGGATACAGCACAGCACCCATGCTTATCTTCCATGTTTAGGAAGACTATTTGTCCTTTACTGGACTAAAAACTAAAAGGCTCTGATTCTACTGTCATTTATGGCGTAATAAACCAGCGGTAACTGAAGAGTAGACAATGAATGTAGTATATCATGCTCAAAAAACCTGCTTGAGAAACCAATCTGACAGGGTATCTCTCTCTCTGAGACTGACGGATGTCACAAGGAAGACCTGTACTGTAGACCAGTGTTAGCTGGGAAAGTACATAAGGAAAGTATTGCTGTATACCTGTCCCCTTCTCACCTCATTTAAAAACAATCATCCAAAAATGACAGGTAAATTATGCCCTAAAAATGACCAACATAAAAAGGATGTGGGCTCCATGGACCAAGTCTAGATGAGGGCCACAAAGATGATTAAAGGGCTAGAGCACCTCTACAATAAAGACAGGCTAAGAAACTTAGGGTAGTTCAGCCTAAACAAAAGAAGGCTCCTGGGACACCTTACAGCAGCCTTCTAGTACCTGAAGGGAGCCTACAAGAAAGATGGAAAGAGACTTTTACAAGGGCACGTAGTGATAGAACAAAGGGAATGGCTTCAAACTGAAAGAAGACAGGTTTAGAACAGATACCACAAAAAAATTCTTTACTGTGACAGTGATGAGACATTGAAACAGGTTGCCCAGAGAAGCTGTGGGTGACCCATCCCTGGAAGTGTTCAAGGCCAGGTTGGAGTGGGCTTCAAGCAACCTGATCTAGTGGAAGGTGTTTCTGCCCATGGCAGAGGAGTTGGAACTACATGATCTTTAAGGTCCCTTCCAACTCAAACCATTCTGTGATTTCTCTCCACCTCTGTCACAAAAGGTCTCAAGCCAAAATTTAATTACTTACACTGTATGTAACCATATTTGGTCAAATCAGTGTAAAATAGCTCTGAACCTCTATTGAAAGTTTTACTTTTCTTATCAGTTCAAACAATATTCACCTCCTTGAACCCATTCAGATTTTGGTGAGGTGAATCTCCTCCCTTCCCTGTAGCCCAAACACTCCCATTGTCGACCTCAGTGGCTTATGTAAGTAATGCAGGACTGGATGCCATGGGAAGCATAGGAGAGAGGAGAAATCAACCTGTGGTACACTCTATTCTTTTATAGTGCCCGAAAGTGATGTACAAAGACCTGGCTAATTTAATGAAATGTATCTTACTATGGCCTGAAAGAGGAAGAATATGAAAGTACTGCCCTTATACTTTATCTACTGTGTGAAACATCTGTTACGAAAAAGTACTTTTGGAAAAGAGCAGCTCCAGGTGATTTCAGCTGTGTAAAAGCTTAGCACACAGTTCAGACCATGCATGTTGGCTCCCAGCATTTCTAGTAGGGACACTTCCAGAGGGCAATTCCTCTCAGCTATGCTTCATCCTCTAGATTCTTCCTATATGTGGGAAGAAAAATAAGCTTTCACTATCTTGTTTCTTCTCATCAGATACTGACATTACATCATCATCTCTGTGCCTGAACAAGATTGCTCTCCTCTTTTGCTACCTCCTGTCCATAAATATACAGGACTATTAAACACAAATCTATGGGCTATGACCAAACAAATTAGCTTAAGGAGGTACACTGTGTAATTTGGGTCTAACCTCTGTGGTCACATACCCAGCACTATGGCACATATGCCGTTTGAATATCTTTTTTAATCCCACTGATCTGAGCAAGGCAGTGTTGGTAGCACAGTTACTTGCTTTGTTGCTGTGAGGCAGGGGAAGGACAGTATTTCATTCTGCTGTTTTCCTAGAGAACTGCTGAAGGGAGCTGCAAAGAGTTCATGGGGTCTGTCTGAGACTGCACAACTCTGACTGAGGTTGATACACTTTATGTGTTGATGCACAAACTCACAAACAGAAAATGGACTGACATAAATCCTCCTGTGTACTGAACCTGTAATAACTAATCTTATTTCAGAGTGGGGGCACATTTTAACTTCTAAAAAGAGGAAATTTAAAACCTGGGGTCTTCAGAACTTCCCATTGTATTCTTCCTTTTTCTGTCACTCTTTTGAAAAGAAGCAAACAAAATGAACAGGAAGGATGGGACTAGGATAGACTTTCAGAGCAAAGCAATAACAAAAGAAGCGTGCCTCACAAACTTTAGCTTTTCAATTTCCTATTTTCTTTCATATTAAATTAACATTGGTTTTGTTAATTATATTCTGCTCAGATTAAATAAATTAAAAAAAAACAAAAACAACCCCCCCCCGTTTGCGTGTATCTTCCAGGCAAGTATCATTGTTAGACTGCATGGATGCTCATAAAAATCTGAGAGTCACTTTTCTTGTGATCAGGTGTGTGCATACAGGAAAAGCACACTTGCATCACAGGGAGCAATGGATGGTATGCACATAATAGCGTATGAAGAAGATGTACCCCACTGTAGCTAGGAACAGTGAGGATTACTTAATGAACATGCTGACAGTCCTCTACTTGACATGTGAATCTTTCTACCTTGACAAAACTGACTTTAAAGCTTTCTTTTTTAACTGCCACGGGATTTGGATTTTGTATGTGTGCAGACTTCCAATAATTACGCAATGGACACATCAGTAATGAAATAACCAGAAAGGCAATTAATTTTGATTAAAAGATCCTAGTCTCTTTTAATGTCATTGGTAGGACATATGTCAACATCTAGCAAATATTTTTAAATTTCTTTTTATTCCGTTTTTTTTTCAGAAAAGTGAATTTACCATGCCAGATTACATCATTTGCACATACGTTCCACATACGACTCTTCCAAAAATTATAAACACAGATGCAGAACCATCGCTTGTTTGGCTCCTGCCCCTGAGAGTGACACCCATTCAACCACTAGCTGCATAAGAGCTGTGCTGCAAAACTGACATAACGTGTGCCAAGAAGAATTGTTTCCGCTGGGAAGCAGAACGAAAGTGATTCCAGGATTCTTGTTTCTTCATGTACCTTGTTTACTAAGGACTGCATAAGGTCAGAATAGATAGTGTCTTTCTGCAAAAATACCTCTAGCCTAAGTAGCCGTTGGATTCAAAGGACTTTTGGCAGCTGGAGACTTCTGTGTGTCTCATTAAGAAATGTGGACAATCACAACATTCCTGTAAGCATGTGAAACAGAATCTATTTTCCCACTTTCTTATCCAATAGGCACTTGAGATATTTCAAATATTTCAAAATTAAATAACAGCTATAGTCTTTTCACAGAAATACCAGAATGGTTGAGGTTGGAAGAGACCTCTGGAGGTTATCTGGTCCAACTCCTTGCTCATGCAGGGTTCCTTAGAGCAGGTTCCTCACAACTGCATCCAGACAGCTTTTGAATATCTCTAGGGACTGTGGCTCCACATCTCTGGGCAACCTGTACCCGTATTCAGTCACTCTCACAGCAACAAAGTGTTTCCTGATGTTCAGGTGGAGCTTCCTGCATTTCAGTTGCTGCCCATTGCCTATGGTCCTGTCTCTGGGCACTGCTGAAGAGAGCCTGGCTCCTTCTTCTTTGCTTCTTCCCTTCAGATATTTATACACACTGATAAGAACCTTCTCTTTTCCAGATTGAACAATCCCAGAACTCTTAGCCTTCTGTGATGGGAGAAATGCTGCAGTCCCTGCTTTTGCAGAGAAATGTCTTTAGCAGCAGCAAAGGTGTGCTGTTTGAGCTTTAACAATTTCTTGTGTACCTACATGTCTGTCTATGACATGTAAAACTCCAGAAATCAACTTTCTACTTCTACTAACTACTCAGTTATATTTAGTTCTCATGTAGCACAAAACATGCATATACACATTTCTCATAGAGAATTTTTTTTTACTTCATATTCCAAGTAAAATATTTTTGCAATCTACCAGGAACAAATGGGAAGATATTTTAAATTATTTAGGAAACTACCTAATGTCAAAGGCAGTTAGGTGTCTTAAGTGTACTTAAATATCTGGGCCAGAAGAAGAACAAAGCCAGCTAAACCAGCTAGTAGGGATATCATAGGGAATAGGTGGTGTCTCTGAGCAGTCTAGAATTAGCATAGACTAAACCAGATTGAAAGTAGGGCCTGTCTTTTTAATAAGTGTTTGTCTAGTGACTCACATCATCAGGGCCCCCACCTCTAACTGGAGCTTTTCGCACTGAAGCTGCTGGGATGCTATTACTAATAATAGTATCAGAAGCCATACCTCAGAGGGGTAGATACATACCTGGCAGTTGCTGTAGCATAATAGGGTGTAGCCAGCTCCAAAGGGGCTCTGGAAAAGTTCCATCTCGATGATAGAGCTTGGGCTGCTCTCCACAGCTTTTTCAGATTGCATCTAAACACTCCTCCCTGGAACAAAGTCCTCAGGCACTTCTCTGCTTCAAAGCCCGCCTGGGATAATAAGAATGAACAAACGCTTTGTCGTACATGTTGGAAGAAAGAAGACACATTTCTTGAGTATGAGGCTCCTTGTAAATACGAGATCTTCTCTGAATCTTTCAGCTGTGCCCTCTTTCTGCAGTTGTTGCCTGGCTATTCTTTGCAGCAGATGTTTATATTGGTGTTAACACCTTGTAGACTCACAGTGCAATTCCACCTGCAGAGCAACTAGATCTGCCTCTGTCATGTCTTCCTAGCCTTGTTCTGTCACCGCACAGAGCAGAATAGAAACTCAAAAGCAACATTAAAAGTGCATGGAGTGACTCCTAACCTGAAAGTAGGTATAGCTCTGACAGCTCACAGATTGCTTTATAATATTCTGGAGAGATTTCTTCCTCCCAGGGTCTTGGGAGTCTCTTTAGATACATCTTCCTCTTTTGCCTCTTCCCCTGACCAAGTGCAGGCTGCTGTCAGAGGTATGATGGTAGCTGGTAACTGAAACAAAGTGAAGGGAGTTTGCCTTATTGGCTAATATTTGTTTATTTATATTTATTTGTTTGCTCAGATCCCTATTAGAGGGCAACAAAATGCACCCCATTGCTTTTGTACCTTTCTCAGCTATTCAGTCTATAGAGTAAAGGAGAATAAATCCCTCTTGTTTTCTCACTTACATTCATTCCTCTCATGTCAGACAGCAGCTTAAGAAAAACGTTTGCCACCAAAAGTGGCAGCTTGTAAGAGGGAAGTGAGAAGACTTAGGATATTGCCACCACAAGCCAAACTGTGGCCCTTTCTGGTTGTAGCCGGGCTGCAGTGTCGACACAGAAAGGGGAGAGAAACGCAGGGAGGCTTTATGGAGTAGAAAACAAACAGACAATGAAAGGGTGTGTTCCTGAAATCCTTCAAAGGGTGTTAACTCTTTCATAACAAGACTAATGACTCCCCCTTAAGCTGGTAGTTTCCTCTGTGCCTCATTAAGGTTAATTCAGTGGGCCAGATTCATCCCAGGAGTCCTTTCATTGAAGTCACTGGAGTGATAGCACTACTAACAGCAAAACAATGAGCCAAACACTGCATGTAGGAGGAAAATAGTTATGCTGAAACTCCTTGTAAAACTTGGTTATAACCCTGCCAAGCTCCTCTGTAACTTTTCCTTGCTTGTGTGAATGGAAAGATGTCAAAAATAATTTAATGAACTGTACTGTATCCTCATGTCAGGTTTGCAATGCAGTCCTGCGAAACCAGCCTTATCAAACAGCTCATATCTGAGAATAGTCCAAACACATCTTGTGAAAGGACTGCAACATGAGACACCATAGCTGAAACCGCACAAGCTGCTCCCCGCAACCATGCAGGTTGCTCCCTGAGCATTTTCTTTCCAACAAATGAACTGCACAAGCTGCCTTTTGCAGCTGTGCGCCTTCACCAGGACTGAGGACACATCCCTGCCTCTGCTCCATCGATGGTTTGATAGCCAGACAGACTCACTCATGTAGTCTCTGTCCCTCCTCAAGACCAAGGAGGGCACAGGAGCTATGCCTCCCTCTTGCCAGGCTGATGTCTTACCCACTAAGATACATGAAAGGTAGGTGTCAGACCAGCAATAATTTCCTCCTCAAGGCTCTGTTTTGAAGACTGCATTGCTGGCTATTTTACAGGAGCCCAGCTAGACTGCAGGTAGACAGGGTGCTTCCCTAGTAAACCTGAGTCATACACCACTGCTCTGCAGTGCAGGCTCCTCCAGAACCTCACTGCCACCACTGCTGCCTGTTGATTAGCTCTTGGTGGCTTCCTGCTTAGCACGCAGGATCTTTGCATTGTCCTTTGCTGAGGTGCCATGGGGTGCTGCAGTGTCCTGCAGTCCTCTGTCTACTTTTTTTTTGACAGCAAACATGCTTGCAAGGGTCCTGCTCTCTCTCATGCTTAATTTTTGCCCTCCCAGTTGTAGCTTGCCACCCTCTCAATTGTGCAGACACAACTGCTCACAAATCCATGCCACACAGCCAGGTTGCTGAAATACCCTGCGGTGAGCTGGGGCACAAGGAGGGAAAGGTTCTGGAGGAAATGGGCTGAGTGGAGCACGCGGGAACAGCTGCAGCTGAGCAAAATGACTGTGGTGTTGTATCCCAGTGGTGTGCAAGGACAAAAAAGGGGTTTTAGCTACTTCAACCTCTGTGTTTCCATGCCTGGACCAGAAGGGTTGCAGCACCCACCTTCCAGTACCTTCACCTTCTATAGCGAGCCTTGCTTTTCTTTCCTGTCTCCAAACTTGATTTGCTGCTCATTGAAGCAAGGAGAGGGTCAAGCAGGACAGGATAGCAGGACTGAAACATTGTCTGGCTGGGAGTTACAGCTGAGGTACAGACAAAACCCTGGAGATATGTTGATGTCCGTGAGTTTCAACAGAACATTTACAGGCAGCTCCAAGTCACCACCACCTTTCCTGAGAAAGAGAGACAAACAAGCAGGCAGAAAGCAGTGAAGGAAGAAAGGAAAGTTTTGTGCTTTGGGGACTCCCTCCTGATTTCAGGGCTGTTTTTCAGATAGGAACACATCTCTCCTTGTGTTCTCTCTGCAGTTCATCCAAATGTTGCCAAGCATCAGATGTTTGAAGTGGCAAATTACTTTGAGATTTAAATTTCTTTGA
>JAOXXN010000446.1:72729541-72750206 GCA_026770055.1 Myrmophylax atrothorax | reverse complement strand
TGAGAGAGCATGGAGGCTATGCTAGAAGTGAATGCAGAACAGAGTCATCCAATTGCAGCAACATGAAGCAATAGAATGTGGTGCAGGAATAACAATGAATATTTGTCTGGAAACATGTTGGGTTCAGTGGCAAAGTCTCAGCAAAAGCCATAAGAGAGTATGACCCAGTTACACAGCTGCCCTGCAGACTCCTGTAAAGGCAGGAAGGTGATTGAAACCCATTGATTGGTATTTACTAAGTTAGTCCTGCCTGTCAGTTGTAGAAAGTTGATAGCCAGCTTCAGTTAGGTCATCAGAGAAACTAATTTCAGTGATGCATTTTGAGGATGGACAGCACAATATAAGAGGTATCTTCATTTTTTTTTCCTCAGAAGAAACAGTAACCCACTCAGAAAACAATTACTGAATTACTGTCAAAACACTGTAGGAGGAATATTACATCAGCAGGGAGCATTAATGCAGCCATTTACAATAGCTTGCATTCTGACTTCTCTTCCACATATTGTCAAGTACAAAGGGATGGTCAGGAACTGAGTGGATTAAGAACCAACCAAGGCATATGCTAACAAAAGAAGGAAATGGTGCAGATGAAGTCAGTCGTTCACTCTTCCTGCACCAGTTTTTCTTCACTACCACCCAGAGGAAAAATATACAGCTTTCTTGGCTGAAGCCACCTTGCCCCATGCTTAGGTTGGAATGTATAGGAAAGGGTGGCAGCTCAGTATTGTCATTAAGAAGAGAGGTTTTATCATGTGCTCTGTCTGTATGTTCCTTATTAGAGCGTGTCCAAAGGACGGCAATGAAGATGGTGAAGGGCCTTGAGGTGAAGCCATATGCGAAGTAGCTGAGGGCACTTGCTCTTTTCAGCCTGGAGAAGAGGAGACTGATGGGAGCCCTCATTGCAGTCTACAATTTCCTTGTGAGGGGAAGAGGAGGGGCAGACCCAAGAAGTTGTGTCAAGGAAGGTTTAGGTTGGATATTAGGAAAAAGTTCTTCACCCAGGGGGTGTTTGGGTGATGGAACAGGCTCCCCAGGGAACCACCAAGCCTGACAGAGTTCAAGAAGTATTTGGATGATACTCTCAGGCATATGGTGTGACTCTTGAGGAAGGTCCTGTGCAGGGCTAAGAGTTGGGGTCAATGGACCTTGTGGGTCCCTTCCAATTCAACATATTCTGTGATTCTGTAATTCTGCCTTTTTATTTTTCTTCTGAAAATTATCTTCTCCTTTCATTCTTAAACTCATGTATCTGTTGATGTGCTAAGAGTTGATTTTGCAAAAATTAATGCCCCATTTCCCATTGGGCATTATCAAATTTATGTCAGCATTCTTTCACCATGCAGGATGGTAAGGTAAAACTGGACTCCAACTCTGCCTACCTAACCCCCAGGCAGGCTCACATGGATACAGGGTGTAGGGGATGACAGAGGGCTAGGAGATGGAATAGGTGGGGTAACAATCTGGGCCAAGGCTTGGGGAACTAGTAGAGACCTGATGTTCCCATTACTACCGGTAGAAATAGTATTCAAATAATATTCCTTTAATCTAGTCCCCGGTCAACAGAGTTGTATCTCTAAAAACACAGGAAAGACATTAATGCTTGCTCTTAATTTAAAAAACAACCACAAACAACAACAAAACAAACACCAGAAATTGTGGCTCTTCTTGGGGAGTTGTTATCTAAAAGATGAGCAGCTGAAGAAGTTGGTGGAAGAAACAGAACTATTAATAATGCTACACTGACAAAATACACATAGGATATAAAATATGTGGTATCAAACAGTTTTGTCAGGATCAAAGGTTCAAATCATTTCCTCAAAGGACCTTTTAATGGGTAATGATCAGGAATGAGCACTTCCATGCTGGCCAGGATGTGTGATAAGGTATGGCTTCAAGGAAACTCTTTGCAATTTCATGGAAAGATAAAGGACCTTGATTTCTTGAAATAACAGGAAAATATCCCTTATAATACACTGCCAGATCTATCTATCCAAGGACAGAAAGAGCTGGAATTCAGTCACACTACTGATGGATTTGTAAAAGCCAAATCTCTGTGAGTTTATCCTTACACATCCTTAAAACACATTGTTTTAAACTATAACGAGGGCTGTATGCACATATCTGTACACGCATCGATGCAATTGCTTTTAAAATGCTTCTTCTGTAAAGTACAGCTCTAATGGATGCCTTGGGACATTGTGACTTTGGTGGTGACTCAGCTAGCTCATTTTGAGTTAAGACATTTCTTTAAGGTACATTAGGAAAGTTTCCAAATTTGTTTTCTCACTCTCAAAGAGAACTAAGACATAAAAAATGATTTTGTAAACAAAGAGATTTCCAGTACAGCAATGATGTGGCTGCATTGCACAATTAAGAGACGTGTTTAGGAGTAACAGACTTGAACACCAAAGGACTGTAGTCTAAGGCTCTTTGCCTGAAATTTTTAATAGATCCTTCTCCTTTGAGAGAAAGCCACGAGTGTCTGTAGAGAAGATAAAGTAAGGCCACCATCCCTTCATGGAGTTTGCTTTACAGAGGGTATTGGTTCATTGCAGACTGTAGTCTTTTGAACAGGAAATATAATGGCTTCTGCTTTTAGCTGTGGAGATCTTTGTTTTGTTTACAAGTGCTGTCTGATATGCTATACCAGCACAGTAGCCAGGGGAAGAAGACTCATGCCACACTTCTCAATAGTTCTTTTACCTGACCTAGTTCTGGAAGCAGAGCAAATATGCAAGCTTCACAGCAAAGCAAGCATCCAAATTTGGCTCTGGACACTTTCCCATTCCTGACAGAAATAATAACAGAGCAAGTGAACCCTGAGCTAGCATGCAGACCAAGAGCACATAAGTCTTTCTATTCCACTCCAACAAGGTGTTGTGCTGAAGGTTCAGTGTGTGCTGAGGTGCTCTGCTCTCCTGCAGCCCAAGCATGCCGCCAAGTTCACTACTTACATGAAGAATGAAAGTCCTTCTGCTTGTCCGTGTAGACTGAACTCTAGAGGTTGAACATCTGCAGCATTTCCTCAAGCCTTCAGACCTTTTCCCGATTAGTATTGCCCTGTGTAATGGTAGCTTGCCAAACAAATTACAGAAATTTCAGTCTTAATAAATACCACAAGAGCCACAAGTTCAAGTTTGATTCTGTTTTAGTTTTGCATGCTACAACATGAAATTAATCTATTAATGCATCTTCAAGTGCTTTGTGCTTTACAAATAATTCTACTGTTTGTTGAACACTTCCCTGTGTTTTCAAAAATTAGAAAAAAATACATTATTTCTTTAGGTGCTCCTCTTTCTATTGCCTTAAGTTATTGTTTTATGGTGGGGGTTGAAACTGTGAGAAAAAATTTGCATTAACTTCACAGCTATAATTTATAAGGAACATAATGAGTCATTGTCACAGGCTGTCCGCCTTTGTTCTCTTCTACTTCCTTCTTTCTAAAGGGAATTTTCTTAGAAAAAAATACTCATTTTGATAGATAGCTTTGGGACTCTTGAAAAAAAATAGGAACATTTCTGGAAAGTAGTGTGAGTCAAAGTTTGACCAAAAAAACAAACAGATGAGAGAATTGATTCTATTCAGTGCTGAAACTTAAAAGAAGAATTCTATGAAGGGTATTAACCATTCTTTACAAACACAGCCAGCCATATACTTATACATTTACATCTATTGCCTAACAATCGCTTGGCAATTGCGGCAGTGAAAGTAGCAGAAAACTGTAGCTCATAGAAACATTTACGCTTTGCAATACTTAGGGTTAGGTCAGGCAGTTGGATTTAAGGGCAGGTTTAATAAGCAGTTTTATCTCCCTGAAATAAAACTCACTTTCATTTGGAGATTTCTAATCTCATTTCCAAACATAAACATTACAGAGTGCGGAAGAATAGTATGTTCTTTATGGTTTTTAATCTCTTTGAAAAACCAAAAGGTAAGATAAAATGTGGACAACAAGGGCCATCATGTTTGTAACCCAGTAATTATTTAGATTGCTTAGAGCCCTTAAAGTAACATGTAAACACACCCAGAACAAATATCTTTTGCTCCTTTCTAATTTCACACTGGCACAAATTATTTTATTTCCCTTTCCCCACCAGGCTTTCATAAACCCCTACTTTTTCCCTCACTGCAGATGTGCATGTGGATGGAGAAGCCCCATAGGGGTCCTAGCAGCTCTTATTTTCAACAGTCTGACCAAAGGAGCAAAAGGGCCTGGTTTGCCTTCATAGTGTAGAAAGCAGGACAAACATTTTATAAACCCTTCTGAATAAGGGGTACCCACTGGCTGTAGCTTACAATCACCTTCTACCAACAACTTCCTTAGATATGGATGCCAAACTCTGTTTATGTTTCCATATTGAATACAGCATTTCTGTTTCAAGTGCTTTAAGAAAACCTTGGGCTTCACTAGATGTACACAGAGGAAAAGCTCTTGAGTGGGACTGCATCAGCAACGTTGAGCTGGTCTTTCAACAGATTTCAATATGGGTAGAAATAAGTTCTTGCAACTCGGTTCAGAAAAGCATGTAAGTGATGTTGGACCTACACAGCATCTTAGATTACTAATGCATTTTAAAGATCTCCCCTGAACAGGGTCTTACAGACTAATTTGTGCTGTCTGTGAGAAATGCTGCATTCATCTCTAACTCCAACATGAGTGATCATAAATAAATGGGTATATTTATGTAAATACACTCATATATGTATACAACAATCATGGGGTTGTGATTAGCTGAGGCTATCTGACTAAGATGATACTAGGATGAATCATTGCCACACCAGATTTACTCACAGTCAGACTTGTTTTCTGTTTTCTTTTTCCTTCATAAGATGGTTTTTGTTCAAGGTGATCCATTTAAAATATGAATAACACAAGAAGTGTCTTTGAAAATGTAGTTTATTTGCATAAGAATATCTTTTGCAGAAAAAGAATACATACATAATACTTATCTGGTGATATCCTTTTACCCCTTTACTTTTTTTTCCACCCACATTTAGGATTCAACTTTCTCATGTGAAACCGCTGAGGTCCTTTTTCTGCTGTAGACATAACACAAATGTCCTGTTAGACACTCACTGTGTGACTCATGTGCCATAATGTGGAGAGATCTAGAATACACAGTCTGGAAAAAGTGGCATAAAAAGTCTTCACAGTCAGGAGTTCCTCATGTAAGTCAGGACCAACACTGAAAATAGGCAGTTATGTACATATAAACCAGAATCAGGTCTCTCATTTGGCAGCTGCAAGGTTATGACATAAAAACTGTGATGATTAAGTGAAGTGGGTTTTGAATTAGGAACAAAAAGAGTAAATGTAAATACCTTTCTCCAACCAGGCAATTTGTGAAACATCCTAAGAAAAAAAGAAAAAAAGAAGATGTCTGGAGTGTCTGTCTCTGAGACAAAACCAGCACATCCCTATCACGTTAGCATGAGATCAGAATAGAGTCCAGAAAACTCAAAAAGAAAGGTCTCTCAAATTGCATTGGTAAAAGTTTTCCAGAAAGTTGGTGCCGTTTACTGATACATTTCCAATGGTCTCCTCAAAAGCATGTCATTCATCAGTTGCACTGAGGCCCTGAATGCCCTAGGGGTTAAGCTAGCCCTACAGACACAATGAAAAGAGGACATTTGACAAGATACCAAATGAGTTTCCTGCTGTCTCAAAACTCCCACCTCTTATTTAAAAAACTGGGGGGTTTTCCATGGCAGTCACTTGCCAGTTTGGTTTTTTATATACAAAGATGATGAATGTGACAACAAATGGAGCTGAAGCATGGATGAAATTGGTCCAGGAGATGCAGTGGAGACAAAGAAGGTGTAACAAATGACAAGGCAAAGTCTGCCTTGCCCTCTGGAATGGAACCAGGCTAGGCAACCTGCAGACTCCTTCCAGCTGTATCACTGGCCTCTTGCTTGAACCACAGCGAAGTCTGTCACCTCCCTGCCTTCCTCATGTCCCCATATTACTAAGCTGTATTGTGAGCCACTTGAGTCACACAGGGACCAAATGTATCAAGACCCTGAGAGTTCTGCCCCAGCTGATACCTGCTGTTTTCCTGGTGAGAGAGCAGGCGACCTCAACAGCAGGCAGAGGTGGGGAGAAGCAGCAAGCCTCTCAGCCTAGGTTTCCTGGTCAGGAAGTGCTCTGTCCTGCACCCAGGCCAATGTACACCCAAGCAAGTCAAATGGCTGGACCAGAGCCCTGTATCTGCCCACAGGGTAGGAAATTATGATTAGCTGACTGCACTGCACACAACCACCTCATCAATCCTCTGATCAGTGATTTCCAGACAGATGAAAGAGGTGGACCTGGAGCAGAGACATGCTACAGGCTGGCAGTTCTAGGGATTGGCTCTCACTCATCACAAGGTACTATTCTATCCTGGTAAAACTCATCCCCACGTTGCTGAGGAACCTCCAACAATTAATGTGCTTCACTGAAGGATTTCACTCCATAGGGAGGAGAAACATGACTTTGTCATCTCTGACCACGACATAATCTGTTGTCATGTATGAAATCATATCACTGTGTAAAATACAATGGTGATATTCCAGTACCATGACTACAAAATAGACAATACCAGATTGTAACATACGGATGCTACTGTGATTTTAATATATCTGCAATATTAATCTTGTACACTGCATGTCTGTGCCTCCACCATTAATCTATCTCCTTCTCCTGCTGCAGAGGTGCGCTGGTGCTGCTGCCAGGGCTACATGCCCTAGGTGGGACAATGAGTACCGTTCTCCCTTCCCTGCCATTCCCTCATGCAATTTTAGGGGGCTATGGTATCCAGGAACGGGGCTATGTTGCGTTAGTGGGCTCCATATCTTAATATGCGTTCATCTCTAAGGTGAAATCCCTGTTAGCAAATCCCGGACCAAGCAGTGATTTTCAAAACGCTACAGTAAAGCAGGCTAGGGAGAAGGGAAAGAAAAAGGTCAGTACATTCACCACCCACCAATGTCCTTCCTGTCCAAGGGTTTACAGTATCATGGAAGTCAGTGGTATTGGGATTCCTGGTATTAACAATAGTAAACATTAAAATGACACTGTCTAAACTCTGCCTGAACCAAACAGAACCAGGCAAGTGTAAGGGGCAGGATCCTTTGGCCTTTTATATAGTAAGTACAGCTCATGAAGAATTTCTTTATGGAATATATTCCTCTGAAAAGACTTGTTTCTTGGCCCCTTCCTTGTTTCCTTGGACCTGAGACTGAATTTCTTTTATGATCAGAGAGAAAATGAAACTAGCAAACAGCCTGGGATCTGCAAATTTTGCCGCAATCTGGAGAACACAATCTAACATGTCCGATGTGTCCCATGCAGGAAAGGAATTTTGAAAATCACAGTCTCTCTCGTCTCCTGGGAATGCAATGACATGCAGTCTCATGGCTATTCTATGAACTTGGTCTCCTCCCTCTCTCAAGTTTCAAAATTTCAATGGTGTAATTCCAAGAGCAGGAAATTCTAGGAAAATGCAAGAACAATGAATTTTTTCGACTAACAAAATTATATCCATCCTAATTCCTCAGTTTCAGAACAGGTTCATATTTGTGTGGCTACAAGCTTGATTCTTAGGTTGACCATAACAAAAATAATGAACCTGATGCAACCGCAACAGTGCCAGCACAAACATTTTGCGTTTACTTTGATATTAGTGCAGAAGTTTTCAAGTTGAAAAAGAGCTAGACAAGGAAGTTGAAGAAAATGAACCCCTTTTTCTTCTCAGCCATCTCTGATGCTTATTCTGACCCCTCCCCACCACACTTTGTTACTCTTTTAACATAGCTTCATTTAAGCAGACTGGTCTCATGCCGACAAGCTACATTTCTGTGATCCTGCAAGGGGCTGAGCATTCTTCCTTTGATCCAAGAGAGACCAGAATCACTAACTTACCTTCAGGTCTTTGGGACTATCTCTTCATGGGAGCACACATGTTAGATCCTTGTGGGATTGGGGCCTGCAGGTCAGTGCTTTGTGAGGTTCAGAGCATTTCTGTTCCTTGTTTTTCAGCATCAATGGCTTGGATGAGGTCATGTGCTCCAAAACACAAAACGGTTGTAATTCATACCATCCACCCAAAGGAGCTGCACTCCAGTGTGAAGAAAAAGATTGTGTTAAATTCTACCTGATAGGAAACACTTCTGCTTAGCTGAATTTCCATTAGGTGGATAACCCAGTGTAATGCATTTTTATGCCTGAGGATTTAACATGCAAATGTACATGGTCTTCAAAGAGCTCTCTTAAAAACAGAACATTTTTTAACTGCAGAACTCTTTTTCAACAGAAACTGTGCCTACAACAACAAAAGGATAATCATTGTTGACACGTTTTTGACTGCCTTTGTTTCCAAATTTTTATTTAATTTGTTGAAGCTGTTAAAACTGTATTTCTACTTAAGAATCCTGAGACAAAACAAAATATACAAGGGTAAGGAGAGTGCTTATCTCAGACTGATGTTGATTTTGAATTATATATGCTACATGTCGCAGTAAGGCTGTAAAACCTTGTGCAACTGAGTCATTTTGCATTGCTGAATCACCCTTCCTGCTCTAATTTTTATCAATTAGGTACAACCAGCAAACCAATGTACTGTCTAAGGCTCATTTATATCCATAAATTTTTATAACCCTAATACTTTGTTTTCTTCTAGACAAACTCAAAACTCTAAAAGATGATGAAAAATAATATGAGCAGAAAGAGAAAATAAGTCAAATCAAAGGAGGGAAAAAAATCACATATTTATCCAGGTAAAACCAAGAAGAGGTGGAAAGACAACTGCAGAGTTGACATTAAAAGAATATCAGGCTGAATTTCAGTAACTCTGACAGTCATGGAGCATGTCAGCTAAATCCTGAACTCAGATCTTACTCAGGAGACTGCTCCCTAGTAAAACTATAGTAGCATTAGACCTAGAAATCTCAAATACTGTAAAAGTAACAGAATTCCAAATTAGTAAATAGGGAGGGAATTCCAGACAGTAGGACTAACAGTCTAGGGATAAAGAAGTATTTTGGCAGATTCTGGTCTTGACTATATGAGCTTTTTACACACAGATTTCCAGTATTTTGCTTACTTCACTGTTAGCCTGGCAAAAGTAAGATCAGATTAATACATATCTCAGATTTCCCTTGTAGAATTACCATAGACTACAATGTAAGGATAATCCTCCATTTCAAATCTCAGTGTAATTTCCATTCATGAGGAAACCATAAAAGTGTAAAAGGTATCAGACCTTTTAACTTTGTTAACATGGCAAAATAGCAGCTCAGTAAATGCAGTTTGTCCCACTGGGAAAAGGAGTAAAAAGGGCTTTTGCCAAAGTTTGTCAGCCTCCATAATTAGAATCCAAGTAAAATTATTATGTAACTCTTAGTCATAATCAACTCTGTTTGAAAGTCACAATGCACAATGAAAAGGGGCTTCAAAATTATTTAGAAAGTGGAATGCTACATATTCTATTTCACTGACCACTTAACAGTCATAGAAAAATAAAACTCCTACTCACTGCCTGTTTGCAGATGCAGATCCAGCTTCAGCAAGGAACACTTTATGGCCCATCAACCTTCAGCAAAGTCATGAACAGCTTTCTGTAAGTCAGCAACAGCAGTTAGCACCTCCACATGCTTAGGGAAATCCTACACTTCCACAAAAGATTGTATAAAAATACTTAATGACCAACCAAACCATAAACCCTTTGAAGAACTTGTTGAAAGCTTCGCTCTGTAGCAAATTAGGTGTTAGGAGCTAGAGGAGTGATGGCACATGGTGTCTTGCTATTATTATTTGGGGAATAGGTTTCTTTCCAACTACCTTAAAGAATCTGACAATTTCTCCTGCACTGGTTCACTAGCCGTCAATTTACTATAAAACACTAGGGACTCATAAAGGTTGAGGGATTGCAATTACATTGGAGGTCTATAAGCTCAACTGGAGTGGTTGTTTAACATAAAGAATAAGAGACGGCCTGAAATGAGAACCAGAGATGATCAAAATCCTTCCTTTTGAAAAATGGCATTGCAGTGAGTTGCCTACTTCAAGTGACTTTTGATGCAGTCAACATTTAAACCTGAATGGTCTTAAGATATTTTAAAAAGTAATATTAAGGGTAAGCATGTTTGATGTAATATCAGCAAGAATTAACTGGAAATGGGCTCCCCTTTGTTTTAGATACAAAGAAGAAGTGAAAGCTAGTCACTACTGAACAGCTTGGATCTGGACAGCTAAAACGGACACAGAATGAGTGCAACAGAATGATGTAAAAAAAAAAAGTGGGGTTTGAGAAATATGGAAAACCACAGATCATACCACCCCCATTCCCAAGTGTGTCTTCTGCCTTGTTCCTGTGCCATGATCAGTTTCCAGGAGTCCTAGGGGCCAAACAGGATGATGGTGTTCATGGAAAGGTTGCATGGCATTTTTTTTCTTATCACACAAGACCTACAAACCATTGTAACTACAAACTACAGGGCTTTTCTGAAACAATTCAGATGCACTGGCTTTACTAGCTGAACAAGAGCTTGGACTGTGACAGTGAAGTCAAATCTCTGGCAAGAAAGGAATAAAAACAATTTTAGTCACTTTATATCACAGAAAGAGTGAAGGAGAATTCTAGTGAACAACTGGTAAGTAAGTCAGCCAGTGGGATACAGATCCATTTCACCTGCTGAAGTCCCCAAGAGTTCCTCTCTCATCTCCTTGTGCGCACATGCTTAGTTTGGAGGAAGTCACTGTGCTGTTCCTCATGACTCCATCACTGAGGGTCTCACCTCCATGGCTGCAGCTCTGCCATGATTCTGGGGCAGAGAGGAGGGGACTATGGCTAGGAGGCATATTTGTCCCTTTCCTTGAAGTACCTGCTGTCCTTGTTGCAGAGGCTCAGCAATTCAGTGGCTCTGATGTAGTCTTATAGGCAACTTGGGAGAAACATTTTAGACTATTTTCACTGACTTAAAGGAAAAAAAGTAATAAAAATGGCTTTACCATGTATAACAGCAGCACCAGGTTCAGGTCTGTTTTCTCAATCATCGATATCAGCAGCAATTCTCCAGGATTCACAACTCCAGGTTTTCCAGGATCAAGTATTTTGTAAGCTTTCACTAAAAATTTTGCTAGCCAATCTAATCATCAGCTCCCTCACCGTCCCAGCCCTTAATTACACATCAGGGACTGGAACAGTGAAAACTGTGTCAAATGAAACTGTTAGAAAAGACTTGCTTTTCAAGGGTACAAACCAAACCCTTCAACAGCAGAAGATCATCCTATTTCACACTGAGTCCGCAGACTACAGGACTATTAACTCGAGTGTTGGCTGATTTGGGATACCTAGCCCTCCTGTGAGGACTGATATACGGCACTGTGTGTGCACTCTCCATGTACCTCCTACTTCCAGATTTCCTTCTTGGCAGAGTCCAAGAATGACTATTCCCCTGATTTGGACTGCCTGCAGGGGCGAGATGCTGGGGGAGTTTCGTGCTCTCCTGGCCCTCCCAGACTGGTCTCAAGAAGCTCTAGGTTTCAATGAGGACTGCAGCTGCAGCTGTGAAGTACTGATCTGGATCCAAATTTCCCAGAGCAGTGCTCTGATGATTTAGTTCCTCGTTGAAAGGAGCCAGCACTGAATTTTAAAACTGAAATCAAAGCCAAACTTCCTCAAAGTCTGGGAATGTTCTGATCTAGTGGGTTTGGTTCAAGCCCATCTCTAATATGAACCATATAGAAACAGGGCCCAAATCTGCTCTCATTTCCATTCACTTGACATGAGAACAGGTTGGAAAACTTTCTTGCAATGTAGGTTTGTCAGAAAAGGCCAATAGAGTCAGCCAGTTATTCTGATATTCTATAAATTGCAAGGAAATTTTCTTCATGAATGTATTTTAAAAGCCAGACTGTTCTTATCCCAAAAAGATGTTTCCAATAGCTCACATTTTAATTGTTTCTGTATAGATTTGCGTTGTTACCTTTTTCATGATGCATCATTTTTTCATGACATAGCATGACATACTGCACAATTCTGCATATTATCTTCATAGCATGATCATAACTGATAGAGTCAATTCCTTTTATTTTATGTGTGTCAATGCTGCATAATACAAACTCATGCATCTCATTCTTTTTTACAGCTCAAAGTGCAGTTTGTAGGAAAATTTGACACAGTGTACAGATATACTGCAAAATTTTATATTATTCTAAAAAATGTACATGGATGAAATTATATTCAAAACATTTTTTAAATCTAAATATGATATATGAAAATTCTATCATTAAAAATGTCTTCAAAAATAACTCCCTCATTTCAAGGTAACGTCTGGAAATGCTTGGTTTGATTTGATGTGGAATTAAAATGACTAGTGAGATAGAAGAGCCACATATGACCAGTTCAACTTTACCTGTATCTGCACAGAGCGTAGAGGATTAGATCTCAATTCATCTTGGAAATGAGAAACATGTCTATGGAAGTGAAACAGCCTTTGCACAAAAAACTGCAAAATTGTGAACAAAAATAAAATCCATGGCTAAAATACCCCTGAATGATGAAACAAATGTAGCTGTGATGCACATGATGTACCGATCCCAACATGGACATAGCCTGGAGGGCAACCAGCATGGCATGACAGAGAGGAGGGGAAGCATGCCCTGGAACACTGGCTAGCCTCAGTGCCTAGAAGCCTGATTTACTCTTGACAAAGCAAATTATGTTTCCCAGTTTCATCGCTTAACCTGCAAGGTTAGAGCAGCCTCAGTCCTAAGACAGTGTGTGGTCAACCCTCCAGCACTGAGATGTTCCTGGTGCTCCATGCACCCACAGTCCCAGCCAGCTTTTGGTACTAGGACTTGCAGGAGAGGTGGTGCTTAGGCAGGCTACATGGTCACTAATCATGTTGTTACATCTCCCAGAGTCATCAACTGTGAACAAATGCACTATATACTAACTCAATAGCTCCCATGTTTTTAATGATCATTTGGTATTAGGACACAACACGTGGAAAATAGCAACCACAAGTAAGTCCACAAATGTATGAGCCCAGGACCCACTGTCTTGGCAACTAACTCACTGCATAATGCAGGTCACAAATTTTCCAAGAAGACAAACACTTCTGGCACATTAGCACACATGGAGATCATAAATCAAACCTGGGGGAAATGGCATGTGCAGTAATAATTTTAAATGTTGCTGTTCAAGGACTTAGGAATCAAACAGCTTTTGACTATCCACTTTAGGTTTTTGTTTGCTTTGTTTTGTTCCTTTTTTTGGGCAATCCTATAAAGAAACACCCTAATTTGGGATCTTAGATAATACTTTCATCCACTTACTTTTGGACTTGACATATTTTCTGTGTTCAGAGCTTTGTTACTACCATCAAATAGCAGGCTTACTTGTAGGAAATCTCATTTCAGTCACCAGTTATTAATTTATTGTGGTTAATGCTTTCATTTGTATTCATGTTAGATTAAAATCATTACTGGGATTATCTTAAATATTCATCAGATGCAAGATACCTCACTGTGCAGAACCATCCATCTTTCAGCTGAACAATCCAGGAACAGTAATTTTCACCACTCATCAAAGAAAAAGATACCATGTGGCTTATGTTCATAATGCAGATAGAAATGGCATTAAAAGTTTGTGCTTAATTTACATTAAAATCACAGTGTAGGAAATAAGCCTCCTCACTTGGTCCACCTAAGCAAGTCTCTGCATTTGGCTCAGGATTCCCTACATAAAGCAACACGCCCCTGTATTTTATGGCACCTATAGGGCAAGTATTGTGACCATGCTCCTCACATTATGGACAATTACTTCGTGCAGTAAATCAGGGACTTCTGGAGCACACAAGACTTACAGCACATACACAGACCATCTGGTCAGGGCATGTATATGAATTCCTCAAAATCTGCATTGACAAAATTTCCGGACTGAAAAAAGGAGGATATGTCCATGAAAACCCAGATGTGTGATAGCTTTAACTGAGTCTAATCACAGGAGGAATTGCGAAGGGGCAGATTAGGTCACAGATGACCATAATTCTCAGAAAAATGCCTCACAGAACTCTAATAATCAGCTATGACATGCATGCAAAATGCAAACTCCTTTTCATTGGAAACAGAGAAAACACACTCTAAAAATAAAAATTATTCTCCTCCGAGAAGTTTCAAGTCCTAGTGCCAATGCATGGAAGCGCTAGCCCTTCTTAAAAGCAAAGGGAGAAAAAAACACTAAAATCAATTTTTTGCCAATGTATTTTTCCTTAATGTCATCCTTAGAAACAGCTGGATACAGGTTGTTAGCTTCTGCAAAAGCATCTGAGATAAACACCTAGAAAGTTCTCAGCCAGAAATGTCAGAAAATTAATCCAGAATTCCAAACATCTGCCAAAATTAGAAGTAACTGCTTAGACCAACTCCTATACAGGGCAGTGCTTGACAAACTTAGCAATGCTGATGCTCTGTCCATAGCAAAATGGGTTTAATTCAACTTAAGAGACTTCACAGATGATTGTGTCTTTTTAATTAAATTAATTTAAAAGCCTATTATAACTTTAACTGGTGAAAATTTCATGCATAAACCCAAGAATAAACAAACAAATAGCAAGATGCTAAGAAAGCAGGACAATAATATGCCTTTATGTCCAAGACAACTTGATTCATTAGAGTAGTGTGGCAGAAGCAAGCTTTTAAAAAAGACTTAAATGTGGTCAGTCTAATCCAGATGCAAATCTAGCTTGGTTCCTTCACTGTAAGTGAGATCAGACTCTGATGTCACCAACAAAAATTGCAAACTCTTCTGAATATCATTATTAGCGCACCCTGCCATTTATTGGCAGAGATTTCATTCTGGCACCTGGGATGCCTCATTCTCTGAACTGCTTCTGGCTGCTCCTGATGGCAAGGGTGCACCACTGGCCAGATGATATCTAAGGCTAAAGCAAACCCTGTCTTGCTGGGGGTCTGCCTGTGGAGACACTGACCAGGATCCAGTTAGGGAACAAAGGGATCAGGAGGCAAAGGTGTCTGCAGTGTGCTAGAGAAGAGGAAAAGTGACACAATTGGAAGCAAATTCACAGTTTGAAGGAGAAGAGGTGTGACTACACTTTCCTAATTCTGTCCAGGACTCAGAAAGAGAGAGCCAGAAAAAAATAGCACCAGGGGAGTTATTTTCTCATGGTATCTCCAGCCAAAAGCAAGTTGTTACCAGAAGTCTTCTGAGACACATTGAGTCAGGAACAGAAAAAAAAAAGGCTCTGGGACTTAAGGCAAGATGTAGATGACTTGAGGCACCCGCTTTCAGAGCTGTCTTCCAGAAAAACTCCACCCAGCAGCCACACAGCTCTGGAAGTGCCAGCATCCACAGGGCTCCGTGGGGTGAGACACAGGCCTCTCAAACCCCACGCCGAGCCACACGGTGTGGGCAAGCTTGGGCACAGGGACAAAACCCTGGTTAAAGACTGTTAAGCCTCCAAGAGACCAGGAAATATGAACTGGGAGGGTTTTGTCCACAGGCGTCTGTGCTCTCAACAAAGCTACATCTCTGCAGGCTGCTTCATTCTTTTGCCAGCACAAGTCCCATTTACCCCACTGGGGCTTTTCTCACATTTTGTAGGCAAAACAGAACGCCTGACATGGAGCCAGTCATGAAAGGGATGGCTCAGCTCCCCTCCAGTCTTGAGTACTCCTGGGTGAGGTTCTTCTGGAGAGACAGGCAGGTTGCTCACATTTGAGAGAAAGCAAATTATGGAACAAAGAGACCTGTGTTAGTACACCTGCATCCTTAAAACAGCATCCCTAAAATAAAATTTTCTAATGTAAGCAGTAAACAGTACCTCTGCAAAAGCAGGCATGACACACTAAAATTGTTGTACTTTCTCTGGGCCACACTCATGCTTGGGCTGCTCTCAGGAAAAAGGTGGTGAAACAGTAATATGGAAGAGAAGGTCTTGTTGTACACATATTTAAACAAGTTCAGGCAGTACTTTTCCTGACATTCATAGGATCACAATCTTACGGATATATATTGTATGTATATAAATGCACTTGAACATGTAAGCATTTGTATGTATGCATTATATATGTATGGATATACTGGGTATTTATTTAGATTGTGAAAGGACCATTTCATCCTGTATTAGCAGCACTTCAAAACTACAAGCAGTGCTATTGTCAGGCTGGAAGCCTGCCTGTTTATGCAGACCATTGTAAAATGTAATTCTCCCTTTAACTCATACCCTTGCTTTTCATATAATACTGTAATCTCTGATCAAGGCACATCCCTGGTGGCTGAGCACTGTGTGTGTTCAAGCAGGTGTCCCATTCATCTCTAGTATTGATACTAACATCAGCTCATGCAAGACTTGAAAACAGCAGTAAATAAGTTTGACAAAGCTTTAGCAACACTTGGAGTTGTTTTGTTTTGTTTTAAAAAGGGAATTGAAAGCAGTACAAAATAAAATGAGAGGGGTCACAAGTCTGTGGCCAAAATGGAACAATAACCATAGTAAACTGTTGGGCAATAAGAAAGGAGAAGAGTTTTCTTCATTTTTTTGTTTATTTGTTTGTTTATTTGTTTCTAACCTCCTTGAATGTTTTCCACTTCATGTCACCCACTGGATTGTGGAAATTGATTCCTTCTGGATCTTTCCCAGTTGTGTGTGCTGAGACAGCGACAGCCGGCAAGTTGGGAAGAGCAATTGCCTCTAAATCAGATTTCTCACTAATTCTGTGGGAATGCTACTCTTTCGCTCTGTGATGTCCTTTGAGAATGGGAGCTGCTAAGGGGTAAAGAGCTCAGCATCCACCCAGTGGTGTTCAGTGGTTTCTGACCCATTAGAAGTAAATTGCATAGCAGTCTATACATTGCAGCTGTTACAAATTGGCCCTCACAGTAGAAAGGGTGTTGGCTTGCTGCTACTTCACTTTTCTTCCAAAATGTTAGTGCCTGGTTTGCAGACTGCCTGAGCTGCCAACTGCCAGCCACTTTTACCACCCTGTCAGGCAACAAAGTCCAGACCTACCTGATGGCCATCTCTGCATGGAAGAACAACACAACCGACCACTGAGCACAGCAACATTTTGAAATAGTGCATTGAAGTATCAAAACCAGGGTTAGGATCTTGTTATTTCAAACAGACTTTTGATCTCTCACCCCCATAAAATCTCACACTTTTCCTTGGGTGACTTTCTTTTAGCACAGGCTAATAAAGTCTTTGGACCACTGTGGGGTCAGCAAGCACTTTTGCCTACAAACCAAGTTGAGGGATTTTGGAAACCTGGAACTTGGTTAGGTGCAAGTCAAAAGGCAAAACTGACTCCTACATCCTTGCCCTAGAGAGAAAGGGACTTCCTCTGATCACCTGGAATGTATGCAAGGAACTTCAAGTTGTCATAAAGCCGTATACTCATGAAGAAGAAGCTACTGTTGGTTAGATGAGGCTGACAATCATTCCTCCTTAATGGAAGAAATCTCAATGCGTGCATGACCTTTATTAGAGCTACTCAAATGACTGTGAACCCTTTAAGTCAAAGCAGAATTTGGCTCCAAATATCAGTAACTTAAGAATACCAATAGCATCTCAGTTGGTTAAGGGAAAAATACATTACAGGTGGCTTTCTAATTGACCAGAGAAAATTTAGGAAATTCAATCAACACATTTAGTCTGCACATGAACAATTAATTTCACAGATGTTTTGTTAAAAGGCCCACAGGCCTTATGTTGAAAAACTCCATTCTGCAATCTCTATTTTTAATCACAATGTGAAGAGAGAAAATAGATGCTAAAGTTGAAGTTGAGGTCCTATTTTGCCACACATGGTCTACATGCAAAGCAGCCACCAGTCTAACTCAGTACACTTACGAAGTGATCACATAATGAAAAAGGAGGTGCCTAAAAGAAACAGAAGGAACACAAGATAACAGGAAAACTAGTAAGATTAATATGATAAACATAGCCACCCATAACCCTTCTCAGATCTTTCGTAAATCTCAGATTCATAAAATTCATTAAGTCCAAAGTTCTCCACGAAGGTATGAGACATACAGTGTTTACTCCTTGGTGCCTTTAAAGAGTATGATTCTTATTGGAAAAAAAATCTGTTAATTATTTTTTGGTGTAGCATTCCATCAAATGTTACAAAAGAAAAGAAACTTCCTGCACAGTGAAAAGAAAAAGCAGCATTTCTGAATACAAAGTATCCATGTGAGATGTTTTTGTTTCTTCCTCCAGCACAAGCCAAATCTTAATCTCCTCATTTTTATTAGTGTTATTGATGCATCAGGAAAAAAATAGGCAACCAGAGAGTGTTCTTTAAACAGATAATAAAATCCCTCATTCTCAAAATTGAAAACAGATTGCTTCATGCCTGAAAAAAAATGGTCTCATCATAGGCATTGTTTTACAAAAGACTATACTCATTTGTAAAATGGGGAACTTTCACAAACAGTGAAAACCAAAAGTGCTGACACAAGAGAGGAAGAATGTTACCACAGTGCAATGTGAAGAAAAGAGACCCACAAAAATCCAAACCTATACATTTTCAATTCTATGTGTATATGATCTCACTTTTTGATGTGATTCAAATATTTGAAAGAAAAAGAAATGGAAATCTTTCCCAGTCAAAGTGAGTTAAGTCAGGTTCAATATATGTGTATGCCTGGAAGTGGTTTTGACGCTTCTGCTTCAAATGTTTAAATCTGATTATTTCTTCCATTAAGGAAAAATACCCCCATTTTGGAACTGCAAAATGTAGAACAGGCAGAAGCATCTTTGTTATTGATGGCCTTTCTTCTGTCTCCTCCCTTGTTGTTTCACTAATTGGAAAGATTTTGGGTTTAGATTATCCAAGGACTGTACAATGACTAGAAAAATGGTTTCATTTCTTCAATGGGAATTAATAACATTACTGTAATACCTATACATAATAACAATATAAAGAACAAGAGTTTCTCTTAAAAATATTCTGTGCCTTCCCTGGAGAGAGGAAATGACAGAGGAAAAAAAACCATTATGACTTTATTGTGTGTGACTTCATTTTTAGTCAAGAAAAAAGAAGAAATGATGAGTCTAAAAATCCCCCAAAATAAACTAACATGAATAGGACAACTGAGGAGTTTTGCCCAAGCCATAATATACCCATAACTGTTTTAGAACTAAGTGGGAAGACAGGCATAAAATTTTTCTACTTTGATTTTTATTTAGGAAAGTAATAACTTTCTACCCAGGAAAATAAGTATCTCTCTGCTTCCTGACCACTGTCCTGTCTTTTGAAGAATATCTTTTAAACACCCTGTTTCTTCATTGTATCTTTGTTGCAAACCAAGACTATGATCTAATGCTTAGTCAAGAAGGGATCTTCCTGGTCTGGGACATTCTGATGGGTATCACACAAAGGGTTGAATGAGCAAAGTCTCACATGTTTGGTTCAGACTATGATGACCACCTTAAAACGACACCAGAAGAGATGCTTCCTTCTCCAGACAACAAACTGTTGACACACTAAATTTTTAATGAAACCAGTAGGCTCAAATACAATACTGTGAGCAAGACGTTTCCTCAACCACATATTATAGTCAGAGAAGACAGAAAACTTCCAGTGAGTCAGGAAAGATGGTTATTCCAGATTTTAACAGTAGTAGTAATCTCTATACTCATTTTTAGGGCAAAGGACAAACCAAGTCGAGTGTCTCAGTCTAGAAGGTAAATATAGAAAGACAATCTCTTTTGCAGGGTTTTTTGCACCATAATAATAATAAAATGGTTTTTAGAATAGCAATAATACTAACAAATATGTGAAGGGTTAGCTATCTCATCCAAATAACAAATAGGACGAAGAACTAGTGCAGTCTCTTAAATAGCAGTACTGTAATTTTAATTTAATAGAGAAAAAACAATAGCAGTATGGATGTAGAAGAGTACTCACAGCTCTTCTCCAGACAGACCACAGTTGCTGCAGTGAATGCTGCAGGTAGAGAGAGGAGAGCTGAAGGAAGATATAACAAAAATTGTTGGAATTCCAGTGCTTTGGGAAGGATTTTGAGAGAAGGCAACAGGGAGGTTTAAGAGATAGATTCAGAACTGTCTTTGAGCTAAAGGGAGAGCCACAAAATGGCCATAAACCTCAGTCATAAAGATATGGTGACATTAAGTGTGAAGAGTCCTCAAAATTAAGAGATAAAACATTTATTTAGCACAGAGTTCAACTGAGACAGGGTTTCTATTAAAAAATATGTCTTTTTAGATATTTTCTCCTTTATAGTTTATTATTGTGTGACTCCTGTTTTTTCCAATCACTGTTTAACTGTTTTTCTGTTACTCTTACTTTATTTTAGATAATGACTTAAAATTAGAGCTATTATTGAGGGGCATCAAGGGGACTGGAACTCAGATCATTTTAGATACAAATAAAGCTCCAGTGGAAACTGCAGGTATTTCCCAGACCTGTGAAAAATAAGTGCAGCTACTCAGGCACTTAGATATGTAAAAATACCTGCTCATACAAGTTCAAAACCTGTTTGCTATGTTTGCTAGTGACTTTATTTATTCATTATTATCTGAAAGATATTTAGTTGATTACACCACTGAAAAATTCTGTATTGAGTTCAACAATGAGGCTAATAATATTTAGTGTTTTCTTTCTTCTCATTAAATTAAGACTTGCTTTTCC
>JAOXXN010000446.1:72707205-72729531 GCA_026770055.1 Myrmophylax atrothorax | reverse complement strand
TTGGAAGCAATGGAATATAAAGTTCTATGGGCAGTCTGGCTAGACCTTAATAAAACCATGAATCTGTCTACCCATTTTCATTGAATCATAGAACCACAGATTGTTCTGGGTTGAAAGGGACCTTCAAGATCATCTAGTTCCACCCCCCCTCCCATAGGCAGAGACACCTTCCACCAGACCAGGTTGCTCAAGGCCTTACCGCCTTAAACACTTCCAGAGATGGGATATCCACACCTTCTCTGGGAAATCTGTTCCAATGCCTTACCACCCTCACAATAAAGAAATTCTTTCTGATAACTAATCTAGATCTACTGTCTTTCAGTTTGAAGCCATTCCTCCTTGTCCTGTCACTATATGCCCTTGAAAACAATCTCTCCCATCTTTCTTGTAGGGTTCCTTCAGGTACTGGAAAGCCACAATTAGGTCACCCTGAAGCCTTTTATTCTCTGTGAGGAACAATCCCAATAATTCTCTCAGCCTTTCCTCATAGGAGAGGTGTTCCATCCCTCTAATCATTTTCTCTGTCACCTATTGTCTTCTACCAGCTATGCAACAACAGTGGAAATGTGGAGTTGAATTCACAGTTGCACATGGGTTATCATACACTTTGAAAGGAGTATTAAACTCCAAGTGTAGCCAGGATGTCCTTATGTATACTTATGAGATGGTGATGCTTGTCAGGACCTTCCTTTGATGCATAATGACGATTCCTATGAAAACTTCTGATAAGATAGGTACAGTTACAACCCTTGATTTGTTCAAGGAATTGAACCTCCTGTTGCAGTCTACTTAAAGAAATATGCTGTGCTTCATGGAAGGAGAGAAAACTGAATCAAAAGCAACTTTCAAGAGAACTGGGATGCAGTGAGACACTAAATAATGATAGTGGCAGCAATCTGAGAAGTCTGGAGAAGTCTGTAAGCAATTACAACAGAGATTATCCTTTTGCAAGGTGTTATGTTGTCAGACAGACTGAGTTTTTCCTTCCTTTATCCAACACATGTAATACAAGGATGATGAATAAAAGTTAAATTTGCTATGTGAATGTGCAATTGCCTTGATCTGTAGACATCATGTTAGTGTATAGCAATGGCTAGTGATGTATTGCATCCCCCTGAAAAATGCCTCTAATGGTTCTGTTTTAAGAGCTGTTATGAGACTCAGCTCAAACACAGAGCTCCCACACGCAAGAAATAGGCTTACCTTTAGTGTATGCTTCATTTGATACATGTAGGTTTAGGGATTGCAACATCCTGAAACTAAAATACTGGGCTAATTAAGAGCTGGAATGAACTTCCCGAGTCACTGGGTTCATCATCTCCTGCCTTTACTGGCAGCGTTATATAATGTCCCTATAAAGCAATGGGGCTTCAGCTGAAAGTTACTCAGTTTTTGCTGTTCCTCCCACGCAAAGGCTGTTCCACACCCTCCCTGCCTTGATGGTCAAGGCTTTTCTTCTGTTTTCCTTCACAATTTCAGATCCCCTTTATACCCACTTGTTTCTGTGCCAGCACTGGACTTTGATATATATAGCTCTTTTCCCTCTCCCCTTTTTACTTCTTTGATTTATTTCTGGAAAGCAACTATATCCTTTTATAGCCTTCATTTTGTTAGGCTAATCTCCTCCTCCTGGAAGACAGCCTTCTCTTCCCCTAAGTCTCTTTGTGCCTAGTTGGTGTCTGTTTCCCTTTGAATTCCCCATTCATGCTTTTGACTGACCAGAACAGTACATAGTATTCCAGATAAATTTGCTCTGTTTTGTGTTAAGTTGACCATACTTCCCTCTCCTTCCCATGTGTCTTCTTTAAGCCCATGTCATGCTGGTAGCTCACAGCAACTATGACTATACACTCTTCCTCTCAACACAAATCCAAATGATGAGTTCCAGTATATAGAGAAATTATTGGTATTAATCCCTAACAGTGTGATGACTTTGCACTTAATATTATTAATTTTCTCTTCCTATTATGCCAGTCCTCAAGGTCATCCCAATTATTCTAGTATTGTTGTATCATGTCAGTTCTCTTTGGTACTAAAATTACCCCAACAAGTCACTAGAGAGAGTCTGACATGAAATCAAGCCTCAGCACCAAGTGTGTCAGGAACTGCCTTTGTCTATGTTCATATAAAAGTATCATTTTCTTTGCAATACCAGATGTGGTTGCCTCCTTCTTCACTAGCCAGCCTACTGTTCTTGTACGTATCCCCATCTCCATGTTATGAACCATATTGCAGGATTCATTGAGTTGTTGAAATCCAGAGAGATTATACCTGTTGTAGTTCTTTTCTCTGGAAAGTCAATATTATATCACAAGGAAATGTGTATGGGATAATACAGTAATGCAAAATTTGTATTTTGTCCCGTTTGCAGTATCCTTGATTGTTCATAGTGCTCAACTGTTTGTCCTTCAGAGTAAGACATATGGAAATACTGCCTGTAATAAATTTCAGAGGCTACACCTGTTTTGCAAAATTAATCAGTGATGGGCAAGAATTACACTCGTTCAAAACTTCGGATCACTTTAATCAGTTGAAAAAAAGAAGAAAGCTTCCCAAAACCTCTATTTTTTTTAATTCACAACAGACTTTACATTTACAGGAAACCACTTCTAAAATGCACCAGAACGCAATATTTTCTGTGTCAGCTATTTAAAGTGTTCCCAAGGGCTTTCCTTTTGCCTACCCTCCAAGCTTCCTTCTCCCAGTTCAGCCTGGAATTCCATAATAGTTGAGCTGATCCAATTTTTGCTCAAACCACTTTCACCACTGGCAGTCACTAGCCTCATATGAAATAACTTTGCAAAGTTGACAAAATCTGTAATTTGATATCCTCTACAGGTCCAGGCTTTCCAAACACATTCTGGTAAAATTAGGAAGAGATTGCATCACTAAAGCCTGCAGTCAATTCAAAAGACTTTTCTCAGCTCCACATCACACTTTGTGACTTTGCAAAGAAGCATTCAGAAACTTCACACACAGCACAGACCACAGTTGCCCATTTCCTTCATCATCATACGGTGGAATTAAAAACTTTTGGCCAAGATGCCTAATAGGCAGCTGATTGTGATTAGATGGAGCATTATTTCTTAACAAACTTCACAACCGGATAACTACAGTATGAGCAATATACCATGAAAATTTGCCAGCATGCTTAACTTAACTTCTCTGCATTTCTAGTGGTTTCTGTACCTTGCCCTCATTTTTCCAGCCTTTTCACATGCTGTCTGACTCTTAGCTTTCCCACCCTGTCGCAATATGAGTGCTCAAACATTTAAGCAAGATTTTTGTCAGTCTTTACGTAGATGTGCAGCTCTGTGACAGGACATAAGTTGCAAAATTAATGCATTTGATCTTCCTAAAAATAGCATTAGCGCCTGAACAGAAAGCCAGTGATAGCATGTTTTTTTATATACTGCACTTTCATTTCCCCCGCTAAACTGAGGTTACGTGCCACTCATTTTGCTCACACGAATAGTCTTACTGACGTGGTTTTGCGCAGAAAATTATGAAATCATTTTCACTGTTTCTTCCAAGAGCAGAAACAAAGTGAATGGTACTTCTGAATTGCATTTGCTACTGCTTCAAAAAAGATGTCTCAGGAGACAGAATATGTCTTTTGTCAAAGCCTGTGTATCAGAAAACACATCTAAGTTCAAAAGCTATAAATTCTGCAAACCTATGGATACTAAAAAATAAATTAATAGAATTCCCACTTCCCATTAGTCATTCTGCTCTCTGGAAGGCTCCAGTATCCACAGGTATATCAAGAACCATAATATTAATGCAACTGGCCTGAAGGCAAATTCTAAGAGCAATAAGGTGTATGGGAATCTATAGTGCTCAACCTGTGCAAATCCATTTGCTGAATTTTCTCTTTCCCTGCCTAAGCATATTAACAGTTTCAGCTGATGAACAGATGATTTACTCTCTGGAAAAGAGTGAAGTGGGACAAATGCAGCATGCAGACCAAGGGCAGGGTGAAGGGTGACAAAGATCTCATTCCTTCTGTGGACTCAAGGGAGGCACTGGAGAGTGCCATTAAAGAAACCCAAAGAAGACCAGTTTGATATGACAGTCGAAGAAATGAGAAGGCAGAAGGACAACACAAGAGTGATATAAACTGGGGTAGAACAAGCTAATAAAAGGAAGAGCAGGTTACTCTAAGATGCCAGGTAACAAACCCTGGAGGTGTTAATGTTTACTGTGGGTTCTTCCCATGGATATTTGCAGCCTCCACTGTTTTTTTACAGAGAAAATTTCTGGGAAACAGCCCTGCTGAGGTGATGACCACACATGCTTCTTCTCACTCTGCCAGATCTGTCCAAGTGACCAAATGAAGGATAAACTTTCAGGATTTGTTGTCTAACAACAGGCCACAGTGATATAAGCGGGGCAGAAAGAGATAGGACACAGTGGACTCTGCAGCTCTCCCAGTGCCGGGGGAAAAAAATCTGGTTTTCAATGGACATTAATAAAGGAAGCATAGGCAATGTGGTGTAGGGACAGGAAAACATGCACTTAAAAATAAGCTGATACTCCTTATATTAACAATGCCTAATCTTTTATGAACATTTCTCAAACTAGTCAAAATCTTAAATTTAAACCTACTTTGCAGTTCATCTTCTGGCCAAACTCACAAGACACTAAACACGTCTGGTACATTCAGATCGCAAAATGTATTTTTGGACCTATGTGTGAAAAAGAGGAAGGGGAGATAACCAAAACTATAAGCATTTACTGGTCTCTCATTCTTAATTTTGTAACTTACAGAACAATATTTTCAAAGATAGACTTCCTAAAACCCATATGCTTAAATTATGTCTTTAACCAACAATCTGAAGCACAGGTTCAAAATTGCATAAACTTGATAGTTTCCAGATTTCAAAGGATTTACTCTCTGATATCCTAACTGTCATCTTATTTAAGTCACTGATAAGCTTGTGCTGACAACAATGGGAACAGGAATTACTCTTTCTAAGAGAAGTGGGACAAAGAAACTATCTTTTAAGAGCTTACTTCAAAGGAAGAAGGTCAAATAACCTGCTGTCGCATAACACATCATTACACTGGCATTCTCCTTGGGCTTTGAATTAAACTTCATAGAGAGGATAAAGATATTAAAAAATAACACTTGGAGTTTCCACTTCCTGTTAGTAACTGTGCTTTACTGTAAGTAATTGATATCTATAAATGTGTCATAGGATGGGACATTACTGACAATTTTGCCTGGAAAGAACCACCATATATTTTTCCTCTCTCCCATCTCTATACATATATATTCTGTGACACAAGGGTTTTTTTCTTTTCCTGTATTCAAGAGCATGTCCAATCTGACTTTCAAAGCCTATTTGTTCACACAGAAAAGCCCAGTCTTCAGACAGTCAGCACAGAGCAATTTTTGAACATCATACTGTATCAAAAAGCTTTCAAATGAGCATTCAAATCAGCAGCCAACAAAGAAAAAAGAGCAAACTTTCTTCAGACAGCCCACCACAGCCCCTCCCTCTCAAAGTCTTGAATGCCTTGCAAAATTACTATTAGAGCTGATCTCAGAGGTGATTTTATGTGGCCAAAGTGAAAGCATATCACTTTGAAAATACTTCTGTACCACAGAAGGTCTGTATTTTTAGCAATTTATTCTCCCTGATCAGACCACATTTCCCATAGTATGCCACATACATGGCCACACTCTATCTCGGGAGAAATACTATGGATTTCCAGCAGCATCAAGTTTTCCTGTAAAGTAGCATAAGACATATAAGGTTAGAGCCACAAGAGAGACTTGGGTCTGTCAGCTGACCAAGTTTGCTCCAAATAATTGCTGAAGACATGTACAGTGCATTGTCTGCAGTTTGCTCTCTTGGTTTCCTAAATGTGATGTCTGACTTGCCTGCTGCCACCAAATACCTGGTGGCTCAGAGAAGTCCTTTGCAAGCCATACACACAAAGTGCACATAACCAGTGCCCAGGCATGCTCCCATCACCTACACAAAATGCTGGAGGAGGGAAGGAATCTATTTGTTATGCTTGTTTCCACCGTTTTTAATATCATAGACTTGTGGATAGAGCGCAGGTGTAGAGGGACATCATGTTGCAATCCCTCTTTAAAAAGATTTTAACTTATTCAAAGTAAGTGCTTAAACACTGTTTGCAGGGTCATTCTCATGGTCTAATAAGCATGCATTCAAATGAAAGTGGAATAGATCCCACAGGAAAAATAAAAATATTTCTAATCATAACTTTAGCCCTTTGTTATTGGTAATCTAGCTAATTTTCTTACATAAATTACTGTGCATTATGGAACCTACTTGCAGGATCTACCTGCAGCCTTTGTGTCCAATGCCTTATTGCAATCTCATCCAGGGACTTTCTAGTTCTTTTTTCTTTTTCCTTCTTAAACACATATTCTCATGGTAAATGTATTGGACTATGAGGACTGCTTTGTTTTGATGTGGAAACCATTACTCTAAAACACACACCTGTTAGCAAGCATCCATGGTTAATATGCCAGCCAACTGTCTAGGTTTCATAAAAGTTTTTCTTTATTGTGAAAAAAACATGTGTAAATCAGCTATGAGAAAATGAAAGCCAAGGACAGGACAGTTCCCAGGAGCTCTCACTAGTTATAAATATGAAGGGAGCTTGCAAAAAGTTGGAAGGAAGTTAATCTAAACAGATGTTAATGTAACTGAGATTGGAATCTGGCCCTGAATGCACCTCTATGAGATATCATACTTCTAGGTCAAATGTGGAAAAAAAATCCTTTTATAATTATCATCTCATTGTTAGGCAGCAAATCTTACCACAAAACGTTTGATGTTTGTCACTGACAAGAAGGTTTTATCTTTCTCACATAATATGACACAATCTCTGGCCCCAAACTCAGAATATATCAGCCGATGTCAACACTTTCTCCTTCCATGTTGTAAATATTGCTGATCAAACCAAGTTTCATTTCACTGAAAAGGCCACTTTCTTTCCTGGCTCTGGGGAACAAAGAAACTTGTCAGGGTATGTGATACCTGCATCTCTGTCAATTTAGACTGCAACCTCTGCAATTTTCAGCAGAAAACTTCCCTAGATGGCAAGGATGTCAGGCAAATGTGAATTTGCTGTTGGGGTTCGAACTCCTGGTGTGCTCCTAACTACACTTGCATATTTCCTTTGACTGTGCCTTGCTTGTGATTGCTCTGCCAAAAGAGGTACTCCTGGAAAAAGTGAAAGCAGAAATCTGTACAAGCATTTTTGCTGAACTAAAATAGTGAATTTCCAGACAGCATGCCCACCCTCTTTGAGTCAGCATTGAAAAAATGCTGAGTTAACATTTATGATAAACACATAATTAGGATAAAAAAATTTTTGAGTTGCAGCCAAAACAGAGCCCTGCCATAGAGACTGTATTAGATGATAATGATAAAACAGGGTGTCTAAAAACTGTTGTCTTGTGCTTCTCTACTCCTATCAAACATACATGGTATTCACCTTGGAGTATTCAGGCCATGCTTATCTGGTTTTTTTCAGTGTCTTTCTACATACACATTTACACACATATTTTGCCCTATACCCCTTTTTCTATCAACTAGTTTAAATCAAAACACTTCCAGGAAAAAGTCAGCAAATACTTTCCATATGTATGAAGTTACCTGTCATAGGCAGTTTTTCCACTTGAATTTCTCTTTATTCATGTTCTCAGAGTTCCTCTTTCAGATATTCTCCTCCATCTGTCTTCCTTACCTTGTACTTCATGTTCCTCATGAGTTACTAGCACTACATTAACAGAAAGGTTTTTTTTTACTTAGGATGTGAAAAATATTGTGCTTTTTCTCATGAAAAGACTTTCTGAAAATACAGAATACTAGGCTGAGAGATTCCAAGGTGATGGCCCTGAGAACCCACTGGCTACACTGAAGAGTTAACATGGGTTTGGCTGCAGAAATGTTAGCCTAGTCTATCTCTGTCCAAATCTGAGTATTTATTAAGTAGGAACCACAAGATAAGAAAACATTAAAACACGGCAAAACAGTTGAAATGGTGAGAAGTTTTAACAGTAGTTGCATTTGGTGGATAGATGACATCCAATTCTAATTTCTTATTCAATTGAGCTCTTTATTTGAGCCCAAAAAGAAAAAGTGATTTCACTCAGGGAATCCCAAGTTGGTCCCTTTGAGAGCTGTAGGCATTTTCTGCTCTTGGCAAAAAACAAACAAGAGGGAGGAAAAAATCAGATAGTGCAAAATGTTGGGGTTTTTTTCCAGAATCAAAGTGGTTGGTCAGTCAGATCAGATACTCCGGTGTAGCAGGTGAGACACGGTTGCTTTTGCTTTAAACCCCATGATCTCCTAGGACGTTATCTGGGTGTAACCAAATCCCTTTCCTTCACTGTGATTCCTGCTTAACTCAGTAGGTCTCTAAAAATATGGCAAAAATGGGAAAAGAGGCACAGAGGGCTCATCAGGGAAAGAGCAGGGAGAGAAGGAGGGAGAAAGTGCAAGAAGGCAGACATCGGGTACAAGCACAGGAAGAGGCACAAGAAAGAGGCAGGCAGAGTGATGTCTCGGACACTTCAGCTTGGTCTGGTCCCATGGAATGAGTGAAAGGGCCTCCTGGCTGGGCTAGTCAGGATCATCCAGTGACTGAGGCTTACTAACAAAGGGAAAAGTCTCCACGGCAAAGGATGCCTTCCACTGGGGAATTCCCCAAACATCTGCTCTGCCCAAAGCTTCCCTTTTCTCAAGATGCCAAAAAAAGCAGGGAGGGGGGGAAGAGTAACACAGACTTTCATTATTTCAGTCATCATTTAGGACTGAAATATAATATACAAATTTTGTTCTAGTTTCCAGTTCCCACACCTTTTTTCTTTGTCAAATAAGAACTTTGGGCTTTGGTGCTACCAGTAATCTTTCTCATGTGTACTAATTTCAGTTTTCTGAATGTCCCTGTCTCTTTTTCATCCACTTTGGTATAATTATATACCAAATATAGGAAGTATAATGCTTACAACTGTCTCCTACTTTTCTCCTCTGAGTTCACAGTTTGTCCAGACATGGAAGAACTTTTGACTGGTGAGGCTGCAATAGCTCCATTCTCCTCACTGCCTGCTCAGCAGCCTGTGGCTGGTAAAGCACATGTAACTAGGCTTGAAGTCACCCTTTTTCTCTGTGCAGGCATGCAAAAGAAGCAGACAAATCTGCACATAAAAGACAAAAAAAAGTATATTTAGCTGGATAAGCCTTATTTCTGGTACCAAAGCACTGGTACAACTACCTCATACAGTTGTCGTTTACCCTTTTTTTATAAAGAGAAGAGAAAAATCTCTTTGAGAAATATTACCTGAACCCATAGTGTTATCTTCCCCATAGGATATTCTCACTAACTTCCCTTCTTCACAGCAGCACAAGTCAGCTGCATTCACACTCAATTGTGTTGGAAGACTTAAGTGCTTTCCTTCTGCTTGGTGTCAAAACCAGAAACTTCAATCTGTGCACATACACTGTATTGAAACAAGGACCATGGTTCTGGTGGATGTCCAGAATATTACAGACTAAAGCAATATGAACACTTATAAATTTAGGGGGAAAAAAATCTGGATTATATGTTAATTAAGTCCTCTGGAGACAATAGTCTAACAACACACATGTTCAACTTTATTATTCCGATGTCCAGAAGTTACACTACAAACCAGTCACTTAAGGCAAAACTAAATCCCTGTTGGCAAATGGACAGCATTTGATGACTAGCTAAGCAAGATGTATATTTCATTTGCCAAAAATATCTGATGAGCCAAAAAAGGACTTTCTGAAGTCATTCAGCTTTAGAAAAGAGAAGTACTAAAAAACTGTATTTTTTTTGTGGAAAATATTAAGCCCAAAATCTGAAACAGGTGAAGCATGTGCAGAAGTGATGCCATTATTCATACCGTATTTTACTGGAATTTCAGGGTTCTTTGTGTGATAGACTTTGAGGCATGTTAATTATTCTGCTGTGACTCAGCTTTAGGTCAGCAGCTGATTCTTCCTTCACACTCGGGACAGATTTCCTCCTTTTTTGCCATAAGGCTCCAAGGGAAATCCTGGACACCCACTAGGCCCTGCAGTAGCATCCCAGATCCCCTAAAGGACGTTTCCCACACCAAAGCCCTGGATGGCAAACACTAAGAAAATCGGAGCTGGAAAGAACAAAGGGGTTGGGACTTGTTACAGGTTTTTGTTGATTTTGGTAGCAAAGTCAAGGTCTGGGAAGCACAAGGATAGGACCCTCTACAGAAAATACAGTGTGAAGCAATGGAAGTAAAACATGAACAAGAAGATGGTCCCAACACTGGGCACATAACGCAGCATAGCTGGGCAGCAATTTGAGAGTTGTCATTATTGCTATTTGATTGCCAAGGGGTGACTAAAAAGGGCCTTACAGATTTTTATGTATTACTTTTAACTTTTTCAGAGAAATCTGAAGAAGCGTCTTTGGGCTATGCTTTACCACTGAGCATATCCTGTTCTCAGATTACTGGTTTTGATGGTTATTTTATATCCCTGTACTCCCAAGTGTCTCTCCTTGCCTTCAGGAAAATGGCAATATTGACCTGCAAGAGGAACAAGAAGGGAGCACGAAGAAATCTGAACAATATTTTCCTTCCTGAATGGATCACTTGTTCACTAAAAAAGAAATAATTTCATGTTGATCAAAATGAGCAGGATTTTTAGATAAGGATTTTGAATTCATTGTTTCACAGTCTTCTTAAAGTAAAATATTTTGATGTCTCAATTTGAAAAGTTTGAAATGAAAAGGAATTTTTATTTCAAGCTACATTAAAGCTGGCCTGACATAAAACCAGGAATGTCAAAGAGCATTTCTGTTTGACTGGGTCAAAAATTAAAGTATGTCTGTACTGGTACTGAAACTCAATTTTCTTCTGAATTACAAGCTTATACTGAATCCAAAAAAAAAAAAAAATATGAATTATCAGAGCAACATTTTATGCTTATATAAAATAATGAAGCAAGAATACCAGTGGAACATTAGATTTATCTGTTTCTGTTGGTGCAAATTATAGATACACAAAATGTTTATTAATAATTTCAGCAGTGTGCCAAAAAAAAAAAAAACTGGCAAAAAATACAATCTTCTACACTTCCCCAATCTTTCCCCGGACATTAAAATAACTGCTACACCACAACCTCCAAGTCAAAAATATACTTATTTATGGTCATTTTCCTATGCTGTTTCCTATGACTGTAGATGCTTGGTTACTCTAACCCAGAATATTTTCCTTTCAGAAAATGAGAACTAGGGGAACTTTGCTAAACAAAACTCTCTTCCTAAAATATTCTCTAATTACATGGGAGAAAGGGGTTCTTTTTTCAAGTGGCCACTTTGTAAAACTTAAAATTTTGAGGGAACAGAAAATAAACTCCAGTTCTAATTAGGGTCTAATGGCCCCTCGCTGGCTGTAGTAGAATTGGTTCAATTACACTGTGACCAGTGTCATTGCATATCAATAGCTGGAGCCTCTAATAATGCCAATAAATTATTTCTTTTGTTTCCTTTGTTAAACTGTTAGGTTTGAAGCTATAAACTGGGGACAACAGCATCAAGTGTCATCCTAAGCTTGAGAAATTATTATGGGGGGCAGAATGTTTTGGGGTTTTAAAAGTTCATCACTAGAAAGGGCCTCTCCCCACGCTGGGCATCTCCTTACTTGCCTGTTGTTCTTGCTGTTCACACTCCGAGAAAGGGCAGAATTAAAAGATTACCAGCTTCAGATCCAAACAAAATATACTCCTTTTCTCCTGTCAGTCTGATCAAATATAGTTCTTGGGGTTTAAACTGACCTTACACTGCAGTTTGTTCTTAAATAATTAGTTAATTAAAAGGTGATGTATCACAAACACCAAAACTTTAAATAACTCTAGTGGCCTAAAAAAAGAACTGATATCTTCTCCTCTGGGCAAAAGTACTAGTAGCTTACTGAGAAAGCTTAACCTCCAAGGCCAGTCTAGCTAACTATGGCCTTAGGGACTAATCCTTGTAAAGTCCATCTGGAGAATGTCCTAATTCCACGGCCTGCTCTTCACGATCATCCTCCTTTTTTTCTGCACCCTTGCATCCGTTTAGTGTCCTCATTTGCTTTCTAATGACTTTCTAAAGTGCACTCAGATCTGCTTTTTTTCCCAGATGACCTTTAGCTGGCTTTCCTTTTCATGCCTCCCTATATTATGGCAATACAATCTGTGATGCTCACACCAGTATGAGCATCGTATCAATACTGTGTGTCCCAGACACGGAGCAGGTAACCAGCAACAAAGATGAGCCATGCAAAAACACACCTGTAACTTCCCAAAAGAGTAGGTTGAGTTGAGTAGGCATCTGAGCCACTTCTGCACTTTGAAACAAGTAAAGGTGTTGAAAAATTTTAGTCCTGGCAGCCAGGGCCAGTGTTCCCAATGTAGTTTCCTGTGGAGATTGATGCTTTTCTGAACTACTGATAATTCAACTCCATGTTGTTAAAGATGAGGCAGTGACTCCCTTCTGGACAAGGTCACATGTCAAAGCAACAGAGTTTCAAATATTTCTGCCAACCTGATCCTCAAATACTGCAAGCTCAGTTGATTAAAATTTGATGTAATAATGCCAAGGTCATGGGTTCAATCCCCTGTATGGGCCATTGACTTAAGCGTTGGACTCGATGATCCTCGTGGGTCCCTTCCAGCTCAGAATAGTCTGTGATTCTGTGTGTGATTCTGTGTGTGAAGTACTATGAAACCTTGTTCTTGGAATCAGCCGTCAGAGCTGCCATGCAATTACCGCAAAGCAACTTTCATTTGGAGAGAAATGTAGCAATAATAGCGTGATTTCTGGTACTGTGTTTATTGTTTCACCTTCAGAGTGTGAGCACAGTTTCTTAATCACAGCCTTCAGGGGTTTTCACCCTTTTACCTATCCCTAAATTTTATTCCTAAGAAAGACAACAAGGGAGATGGGACGGAGTACACCCCTGCATAGCACATGTGGAGCCTGCTTGTCTTGGGCTGTGTGCCTTATAATTCCCAGGAACCCCCAGACAAGAAGTCTGGGGATCTCTCGCAGTATGTGGGCCAACAGCTGAAAAGCAGGAAGCCAGAAATCCTCACAGAAGGAAGTGAAAATACTGGAGTGTTGTAATCACTGTAACATTACATATACCAGAACATATAGGCAAATGAGACAGTTCATCCCAGCTGTAATTTCTTGTTACTTACATTCCACTTTTCAAGTGCAAACTCTTCAAGCAATAAAGTCTTGCTGTTAAAAGAGCTTGTTGAAGGAGCCTTGTGGTAGTATTAATTCTCTCCTGTCCTGACACACTGACCTGAAATGCACAATTCCTTTTACAGCATCAGGCTTCTTACTAACAGGGAAATCTTTGATAGCAAGGACTTGACAACCTGACAATATGGCAGAAGTGAAAAACTCCTTGGGTAAAAATAAGTTGGGTTAAACAGATACACCTATGCTAACAGCTAAGTACCTGTTTACACTTATTAGTCACCTCATTAAAAGTATTACTCTAAATAACATGCCATTTATATTTGTTAAACCCACTTCACAGGAAGCTTAACTAAAAAGGAAAGAGGTTAAGGGCCAGATTTTAACCTCTGCATAAGTAGGTGGCTAATCGCGGCTTCAGACACGCGTGGTGGAGGGGGAGGCCCAGAATCCGGGCAGAGCTAAAAGGTACATGCATCTGTAATCGGTTCTACGCTTGAGCTTGAGGCATGTTGTGGGAGCAACAAGCACTAGCAGAACTGGGAATACCTTTTACTGCTCTGGGAAAAATGTTTTTCTCTTTATGGGGAAGCTTTTAAATTATCTCTCTGCATAGCATATTAACAACCTTGGTTTTTTCTGAGCGCTGGTCCACATATGTGGTGCATGTGCAGATGCCGTGTGAGTTGTTCCAGCTCCCCTCAGCCCTGCCAGGTCTCTGCAGTCCTGACTTGCACACTGTCCTGCTCTGCTTCTTTCCACAGCAGAGGTTACCAGCTGTGGGATGTGCTCTTATAGCCTAGGAAGTATGATGTTATTACCAAATTTATTTTTCCATGTAACTTGAGAGAGGAATAAAAGGCAAATTCTCAGCTAGTACAGATCATCACAAACCCATTTGTGACGGGAAAAGGTCATCATACTGGGCAGAGCAACGTCAATCACTATGAAACAGGAATTTGAATCTCAAAACTCAGGCACTGGTGAAGACTCCACCAGCCCTCTCCAAGCCCTGGTCTCCAGAAAGGCTAGATGGGAGGATAGTTCCAGATTAAATGCCTTTGGGTGCTATGTGGGCTGGACCTCCATTCCAATTGCGGGGGCAGGAAGGGGAGGGGGGGGAGAGGAGAGGTATTCTTGAACCAGATTCAAAAAGGCTTTTCTTCTTTCTCCTCTGGAAGGCTGCCTGCTTGTGCTCCACCTAGCTTTTGGGGTTTTGTGGGGTTTTTTTGCATTTGGAAGGCAAAATTTCTGTAGGGCTATAAATGGCATTGTTTCAGAGTCTCTAACAAATGGCACAAAATAAGATGAAAGAGCATACAAGTGGAAATGGGAAGCAGTGGGTATGAGGAGGACCAGTGAGACCTTCCCTGTTATGTCAAATCTCACTCCTCAGGTAGTCCCATCCACACTCACCACACTGAAAGCCCTTGTTCAGCTGCCATCAAAACTCCAGAAGGGCTTTACTGGCCATAATTTTTTGAGGCATTTAGCTCCAGGCCTGTGTGCAATGCCAGGGTTCTCCTGACAAAGAATGCAGAGCAACTTCATGCCTATCCCACAAAGTGAGCCAAGCTGGCTTCCAGAATAGGAGGGAAGATGGCAGGGTCAGGAAGAGCTCCAGGTTCTTGTCCCTGGTCTCAGGACTACTTCATGCTTACTGATGGAGAAGTATATTAGGAAAACACTGGGGTGAGGGCCCTTACAATTACCAACAGCACTGAAGTGGGGCAGTTCATGACTCCTGCAGAGTTTTGAAAGAAAAGTGTCATTCTTGGCCAGGTGCGTAGGTCATCATAGGACGGTTTGCACCTCGCACCATGACAGATCCGGAGCAAGGGAAGCCAAACATCTCCAGGTTAGATGCTGGAGGACCAGAAATGACAATATCCCCTAGGCTAATTCCATTGTAGTTATGGGCAAGATATCAGCACAAGGTGAAACATACCCTGAGATGCCAAATTCTCCTCCAGGACTCAACAGACATCAGAAAACCCTCACCCAGGGTTTGGGTATCTCTTTGGTAAGTCAGACATCATCAAGTGTTGTGCCATTTAACTTGTAGGCAACTATCCTCTTTATTGGACTGAGCCTGTCAAATCAGATCTGAAAAGTTATTTGTATTTGTACTTCACTCAGCAGTGTGCACAAGAGAGCAGAAATGTGAGCTATGTAGATATCTATCCTCTATCGGTGCCTAAGCACAGCCAAAATAATTACCAGATGGTGATGAAAATGACCCACAAGAGAATCACAAAACTCTATCCTAAACAAGCAAGAAAAAACTATTGTCACAGTGGCAAAGGGATAATAGCAACAGGCTTCATTAAAGGAAAAGGAGACTTCTAATCTTCTGTACAGCAATTAGGTTTTTTGCTGCAAATAATACCTGTAGTAATAGAAGAATCATAATGGTCCCATGTTCCCTTCTGAAGTACTTTGAAATTTGTTTTTGGAAACTTACTTTGAATACATATCAAAACTACTCATAAGGACTATGAATCATTGAGTTACCAGAACAAAGACAAGAGGCTTGCACTTTTTTTAATGTAGTTGTTTCTACAGAATTTAGCTTATTTACCTCAGAGATTATAGACATACCAAAAAATAACAGAAGGTTTTATTTAGTCTGAAACATTATTATTCAATAAAGAGTCCAAGTTAGTAATATAAGATCTAAATTGTTTCAGCAGGTTTTTAAGAGGGAGAAAGGTATTCAAATAACCATAAATTTACAGGCATACTGTATTACTTCCAATCATCCATTTAAACTTCTGAAATATCTTAAGTATATGTGAGATGAGATGGTGACTTCTTCATTTTCTAACCAAGATCTTGTTATGTGACATTGCCTGGCTACAGTTCTATGGATGCCAGTAAACAGGTACAGCCTGGGCAGCACTGGAGGAAGAGGAGTCAATGCAAGCCCCAGATACAGCGCAGTGTGTGCCCAGAGGCCATCAGGTGAGTGAGTCCAGAGACTGCCCCTTCAGGAAATGCAGCAAAACCTCTCTTTTTAGAAATATCTTCTCACCAGAAAAAAAATAGTTGGACCAAATACCTTCCCATATTCCATTAATCTGCCTTTACTCCCCAGAATATGAGGGGAAAAATACAGAAATTTAAGAGTGAAGTAATGGGAAGATGAAAAGCACTTTGATTCCCAAGAGGGAGAATTCAGCAGAGACTGTGTTGTTGCTGCTGATTCTATGCAGAGCATACTTCAGGTACTAACAAGATTATAAAATCCAGATAGGTACCTAGATAATCAGACAGACAGGCTAAGCTTATTTGTTTGCTTGTATTTTTCTTTTTGTTGATTTGAAGCCAAAGATTCAAGCAAAGCTCCTCACAAAGGCATAGCAGTCTATAAATGGTATTTTCTCACAATAAGTTGTCTGAGAGGCTGAGGAAGATAAAGAGAAATTAAACTAGAACTTTTAGTGCTTTTTTAATAAAGGAGTATTTGGAGTACATTCTCCATTCAATGTACATGCAGATCAGACTTAATAATAACATATGTTATATTTATAAATTTCAAAGAAGAAAATACTTCAGAGAAAGGATTAGGTAAGTCTGAGGAGCCTTAAACAAACATTTTTACACCGTCTTGCTCTCTTCCAAAAGTTTCTTGGAGAAGGCACTGTATTTTGTCATTTAAATCACATTTATAGAAGTTGACAGAATTAAATTCTAATGTGGTTCTGTTTCTTAGTCCAAGGGCACATACACCCCTGCATCACACAAGCATCTGTTTAGTTACTGAATCTCAACTGTGCAGATGGCAAAGTTTCAGACTTTTGTCTAAATTTTCCTTCAAGAATTAGGTCAGTTCTAATCTTCACATTTTAATAACTTCTTTTTTAACTGAAATTTAAATTGCTGAGAAGCTTCATAGGAGAAAGCAAAATTCCCATAATCGTCTCATTTGCATAACCTGAGAAAAACAACATGAGTATCACTCAGTGCAGGTGAGCAGGATGCAGGTGAGCAAGCACAGCCAAGTGAGTGGTCCCATGTCATCCCACCAGGTTAAATCTGACTTGCCTTGGATTTAAGGTTAGGATGAGCAGGACTGTTGATACTGGGTAATTCATCCCTGTGCTGGGCACAGGCATAGACAGTGCACCCTGGTGAGGTATCTCCGCTTGACAGAGAGAGATGGGTGGAGAGTTGGCTGCTTCTGTGGCACCAGGTACAAGTACACTGCCTATGCAAGAGATGGGGGACAGAAGAATTTCCAAAAGAGATATAGTACATGCATTCTGATAATTACTGAGACCTGTAACACAAGATGTGAGGTATTCAGTCATGTTTCTTCAAGGAAAATGCTACATGAAAAGATGTGGCAACAGATGTGCTAACAAGTTATATACGATTCAGCACAGGGATTTTTCTCTTGTAGGATTTCAGACTCCTCAGTCATCTCAGTGTGAGAGCAAGGACAACCCTCCTTCAAGGGGAGCTTGAGCACAAGTCCTGTGAGAAAAGGCTGAGGGACCTGGGGTTGTTTAGCCTGGAGAAGAGGAGGCTCAGGGGAGATCTTACCACTCTACAACTACCTGAAAGGAGGTTGTAGCCAGACGGGGCTTGGTCTCTTTTCTCAGGCAACCAACAGTAGGACAAGAGGGCACTGGCTTAAGCTCTGCCAGGGGAGGTTTAGGTTGGCTATCAGGAAGAAGTTCTTCAGAGAGAGTGGTCAGGCATTGGAATGGCCTGCACAGGGAGGTGGTGGATTCTCCAACCCTGGAGGCTTTTAAGAAGAGACTGGATGTGGCACTGAGTGCCATGATCTAGTAATCAAAGTGGGGTTGGATTAAGGGTTGGACTTGATGATCTCAGAGGTCTATTCCAATCCAACTGATTCTACAATTCTAGGATTCTATGAATTACAGTCTCCCACATATTCTCTATTTCTCTAGGTCTTTTCTTTCTTTTCTCTCTTTCCTAGCTATAAGAAGGCAAGGAACATCAGTGGGACATCACACACTCTGAGCTAATTCTGTGTCTCTGGGAATTTTGGCAGTCAGTGACTGTAGGACCTTTTTCCAATGCCTGGCCCTGCCACATCTCCTTGCAGGGTACCACTTGTTAGCATCTAGCAGCTATTTGAGTGCCTCAAGGGACACCCTGCCAAGTGTCTCCTGATTTGTTTCCCTGTTTCCAACCCACTGTTGCTACTCTCTATCTCTTTTTATCACTTTTGCCACTTGTGATGGCTTAACTTTTTTCCCTCTCCAGTGTCTTCTCTGCACCTCTCCTCCCTCTGTGGGTGTTTTTGGGATTTGTTTGCTTGTTTTAGCTTCTCTTAGGGATGGACTGCCTCCCATACCTAAGTGAAAAAAAACAAAAACAAAAACAAGACCAAAAAACCCTGAGGACAGAAGCCAAAAGCAGATAACTTTGGAGGGATACAAAACAAAGGAAAATACAGCAATGTTTTCCTGGTACACTTTCCCAACCATCACACTCTCCTAGCCTCCAGCAACTTACAAGTCAGAGAGGTAAGCAAACACTTTCTTCAGAAACACTGTTCATCAGAACTCTACTTCATAGGTAATCCACAATGGAGTTTGTTGCATTATCTCCCTTAAGTAAATTAATATTTAAGGTTACGTCTGGCTATGGCAAACAATAGTGGGTGAACAAGGCATGCTGCACCATGCCCATAAATGAGAGAGACCCATGATGTCCTTGGAGAGAGAACAGAACTTTCATAAAGCCATGGAGTTTCTTATAATGAGGTTCATTACAAATGCAGACCGTCTGCTCATAAACCAAATGTCAGTTCCTGCCAATTTCCTTGTACACTTCTATTTCCTGGTACCTTATGAACTGGGGCTGGGTTTCTTTTTGGTAATGAAATGGAAAATGGAAAAGCATGAGGGGGCAGCAATGGCATGCTCTGACAGAGAGATAAATATGAAGAGTAAATAATCTTAACCTTCTTGAAGTTAGCAGGGTGTTAAAACACTGACTTCATGGGGCCAGAGTTTCACTCTGATCTGTAGAAGCTGCCAGGCAATCTCATCAGTCTTTGGAAAGTGCTGCTACGCTTGTTATTTGTAGTATTTTCAGCAATTTTAATGACATTAAGCCCTAGGGGGTGAAGCCCCAGGAAACAGAAGGATGCAGACAGCCCGAGTGATAGTATCATGAGCCCCACTAACCGTCTTGCTTAAATCAATACCCTCAACTACTCCATGCAGAGCTGCAATGAAAGGAACAACACAAAGCTAGCCTGGAAGTTTTTGAGGGAAAACAAGCAGAGATCAGCCACAAAACAAATGTTTTGACCAGAGGACCTTTTTTTCCCTCTGTCTTGGCAAGTGCTGAAAATTCACCACTGATCTTCCACTCACTCTCTAATCAGTCATATAGCAATTTATCTTATTTAAATGTTTATTATTTCCATAATAGCTACTCTAATCACAGCTTGTTAAAGAATTGTGGGCACACTATAAGCAGGTACCTAAGTCCAGCTTAAATATTTACAGCAGTGTTGCTACTTAAGAGTTTTCACATGTGGCATTTTTAGGCAGTAATTTGTGTGTGTTTTAACTCTTCTGATGCATTAAATCATGCAGGTGAAATTTCTCTTTAAAAGTGAAAGCAGTGATATCAAGTATTGCCTAAAAGCTAGAATATGCTTCATGTAATACTCATGCTGTTTTGGTATCTAATCCTTCAAGTAAGTATTCTACACCTTGCCCTAATAATGTCTTCTTTAGATTACCATAACCTAGCACATGAGCTGCTCTCTTTTACAGTACACTTTTTTAAAAAGTCCTCCTACTTGTCCCTCTTCATTCATTGGCAAAAGACTCAAGTGAACCAAATGGCAAAGGAAGCAAGAAGAAGCCTGCAAGGAAAACTTATAAAAGCATTCTAATCTGTTAAGAAAACAGTTTCTAAAAATGTATGCAGCTTTTTTGTGTGCGAGTAGAGGTTTGTGAAAGACTTTATTAACTAAATTCAAGTGAGAATTCAACAAAAACACTCCTGATGTTTAAAGAAGTGAAGCTGGTGATGAAAGAGACTAATGTTCAGATTCTGGGAATCCGCTTATTAATTTTGTCAGGCTGAAAACAACGGTTAACAGTTTCCAAAATAGCTGAACAGTGTCAGCAAACATTTGCTTTGACTGAACTAAGACCCTCCCTTGCCCTAAGATCAGCTCCGGGACATTTTCAGAAAGGCTTTCTTTATCTCTTGACAGTGTGAAAAAAACTTTACCTGCAAATTGACTTGTGTGTAGAAGGAAGCTATCATTCATGCTAATGGAGCCCATCAGCTTGCTTTCACTGTACCATGATACCCTGGAGCAAAAAATGTGAAGCCTTTTAAGCCCTGGGCTTAGCAATGGGATTTAACAACTCTAAAATGCCTACCTTCCTCTGTACACATATTGTGCACCACTATCCCACACATTTCTCTGTTTCTGTGACAGCTGGTCAATGTAAACTAGCTCTTAAAAGATTTTATGTTGATTTTTATGCTCTGGGAGATGTTTTCTTAAAATAAACCGCACAAATTTTAAAAAGCAAAGAGACAATGGGAAACTGCAGTAGAAAACAAAGCAGAAAATTGAACAGAAAATTATTTAAAAAGCTCCCAGTAATTTGGTAAGGTGAAGCATCTTCCCTGTTCGCTGCACTCCTCAAATAAGAAGTGAGTGGGCACATTTTGAAAGCATTAGAGATCATGACTCCTGCAAAAACATCACTTTTCTAAAATGGGAAGGCATAAGAACAGTTAATCCCAAGACCACAAAGTCAAACAATAAAAGCATGAAGGAGTTCGCTCCAACTGTGGAAAGGCTTTGACTGGGACACTTAGGTAGGTTAAGATGCACCAGATGTGCAGAAGTGGTGGGCAACAACTTTGTTAGAGATAGTTCACCAGTTAATAGTACCAAAATGCTAACATGCAAAGAAGTGTTCAGCGGGGGAAAGATATTACTCTAAGCCATAATCAGTAAATGGGGAACATCAGACTATTCCCCGTATGGCCTCCTGAGAACTGGAGTCATGCCAGCCCTGGGACGTGACACACCCCATCTCAGGCAACACATGAAGGGTCAAGACAAAGGGCTCTTTGACAGTCTCTGCATTTCAGGTCTCTTCTCTAACCCATAAAAGCTAATCACAACCCTTCAGAGCTGGTCCCATTGGCCCCTACCCTTCACTGCACCCTGTCCAAAACTGTGAAAGCACTATCCTCCTTGTAATCCAACCAACACTATGTACTGCAGGGTGAAAATTAAAAAAAAAAAAAAGTCATTGGTGGTGGGAATATTAACAAACTCTCAAGGATATGACAGAACCCAAAAGAGGAGCAGCAAGATTAAGGAGGGCAAGAGTAGGGCAGAAGAGTAGTCCTCACAGATGGCACCAAGCACATACCCTTCAGCTTTAGGTGAGACAACAATATATACAACCCTGCACTGTGGATATGTGGCAAAATGAGACTGGTCAGGAGCAGGGAACAAGGAAGCAAACTATCCTGGGAGAAATGTTTTATGAAAGCCAGTAGTGAATTATAATGCTGTCTTTGAAGCACAAGACCAATCAAGAGTGCTACCTGCTTGAGGAGGCATTCTTGGAGCCAACATGACCACCTACGAGGATGCATGGGGGCCTGGAAGAACCACAGAGAGGGCTGGAGTTGCCCTTCACTGTCTGTTTTCAGAGGATAAAAAGGGTTGAGTTAAAGAAGGACTCTTTCTCTGGAGGTATCTTAAGAAGTCCAAAAGACACAGTAAGTTAAAAGGTAATGCTTGTAGACAGGCGAAAGAGGATGAACCAAGATTTTCAGTAAACAACCACTGTTTGGTTTCTATATGAGGTATGTATTCAATGTGTTTTCAGCACTCTAGCCCACGCCTATCTTGGCCAGTCCCACTATGCTACTTTGTGCAGGGATTTATCCATGAATCAATTAATTTTGATCTCAAAAAGTCTTTTCCACTAATATTCAGTCCTCCCCCTGGGTATAGCCAGCACTCCCGTTCTCCATTAGGCAGCCTCGGACTCTTGGTCCACTGCCCATCTCTCAGTGGGTATGGCACCAAAGGACTCTGAG
>JAOXXN010000446.1:72671683-72682650 GCA_026770055.1 Myrmophylax atrothorax | reverse complement strand
CTATCTAACCTATGATGAACGGCCCATAACCCCCACGGGGCTGCTGTGGAGTGGTGTTAGAGCTGTGTGGGTGGGAGGGATGGGAAGAAGTTCAACTATTAACCTTTATCTGGGATCATAAATGAATTGAAACTCATGTTTCTGAAGCTTCTTTCATGCGTTTGCTTTTCTGTTTTTCCCCTTCTTCCTTCCTTCACTGGAGATGGTGAAAGGTAAATGAAAATGATGATGCTTGCATTAATTGGGCAAGCAGGCGATTTTATGGCTCACCAGTAAAAAATAAATGCCACGGGAAAGTTGCTGTTTGTAGTGCAAGCGATGGGAAAGTGGTCTGGGGGGCGGAGAGGGGGGGCGGTAAAGCAGCGTGACTGGCTGCGGGTTGTGCTTTTAGTTTAGAAGCGTTTGGGTTTGTGTTTCCAGATCATTCACTTGAAGACGCCGAAGGACAGTTTGTGGAAGGTAAGAGAGACTCTTCCCCGACACTTATATCCTGCCCACGTGCGCTGTGCGTACCTGGATATTTGCTGAGGCCCTCAGTGCCAGCATACTCGTGCTGTGAAGTGATAAATAGGAAATGCCGAGCTGTTACTGGTCACGGTGTGGATATTGTAAAGCACAGCGGTTTTTAGCAAACAGATAAGGTGCTTTTACACATTGAGATGCTTGGTAAACTGATGGATTCCTCCCTTCCCCCAAAAGGGATATCCTTACTTTTCTTAATCAGGACATAGCCTAGGAAAACAGGAGGCAAAGAGTGTAATGACGAAGTTTCTGCTCTGATTGTTTTCCACACGTGGAAGTAATATGCCTAACTTAACATGTAGGTTGTTTCCAACAAAGATGTTAGTATTGATTTTTGTATGAATTGGGGAGAAAAATTATCCTTGAACATTTTTAATTGCGTCTTTCCCAAAAGTGGTGTTATGTTATTTTGTGGCATGGTTCTTGCCAGAAGTGAAATAAAGCAACTGTTACTACTTTTGAAAATAAACTGTCTCCAGCCACCAGAACTTTTCTCCTTCCTACAGGTTTAATGAAGTGAAAGCAGGAGATCCAGGGGAGGAGGCAAGGGTGGAAGAGATAGGGGATCATAAAATTTGGCAGCGCAAGTGATTGAGGGGGATGTCTTTGTTAGTTTGTCAGCATCACAGTTACAAGTAAAATATGCTTGTAAAATGCAAATTCAGGTGATTTCAAATGAAAATTGAAAAAAATGCTTTCCCATTTTTTTTTCCTTAGGAAGAACAGAATCTTTCACTTGTTTGTCATTATTTTGTCATTCTCTTGTCTAGGAATCAAAAATATAAAGACTGAGTAATACTGCTTATTCTCATGAATTCCTGTAAAAATCTATACAGCACACTCAGTTTGGAGGGAGTTCCTCTTCTCCTCCTTTAAATGAGCCCCTGCCAGCAACAAGTGTGTTGATACACTGATCTGAAGGACTCAGGCAGGATGCCAACTCAAGCAATTTAAATGACATGGTTAATAGTGTCTCTACTGTCCTTATCACACAGTAGTTGTCTTTAATAAACTCAGTGACTTCCAAGTGATAATCATGGATGACAAATTAACTGTAGTCCTAAGCTCTCATGTTCAGATGAGCTCCTTTTTGCACCAATTCATATACATGAAATCCTAATTACAGATAGAACGTAAGAATTTTCAAAATATACCTCCTTCCTCTAAGTTTTGTGATCTCTTTCAGACAAATAAGAGCCAAATAAATTATCTGAAAAAATTTTTAAAGCTAAAGTATTCCCATGGATTCTGTTGCTAGCAGCATAACGTTTTAAAGTATAGTAATAAATGTACATGGGACACTGCATCCTTCAAATGAATCCTTATCAAACACTTTAGAGGAGGGAACAATTTTACATAAACTAGGTAAGCCAGTATGATATATCTAACAAATCAAAATGCTCTGTAACTCCTGTAAAGCATTTTGGATGGAAGTGAAAAAGATCATTCCATCAATTTCAATTTGAAATAAGTAACCTTTTAAAAGCAGCAAATACAATTCCAGAAGTATGCACACTGGTAAACAGCTGTTTCACAGTGGGAGTTTTAAAGTTCTTTGAGTACCTCTGGTACTCATATTGACTTTTCCCTTAATCAAATTAAAAGATTACAGCATAATTTATAAATAGAGAAGAAGAGGCAGATTAATACAATTGAAAGTTTAAATGCAAATTGCATATATGATTGCTTAGTTTATTTTTTTTCTTTTAAAGGTTTGATTTTAAAATATAATTGCTAGATCTCATCTTCCTGATTTTCAAACCTGCTAAATTTTGCCAAAAGCTAAAGAAGTGTTCATGTTCTCAAGCAGCTGTTAAGAGCTTACTAAAGCACCTAATAATGTGTTTCATGTCTTGTGGCTGGGATTGCAATACAATGCTGTGTGCTTAACTTATAAGTTTGGAAATGCTCTTCTTAATGGTCAACACGTATTTTTGAAAATGAATACGTAAATGCACGTTGTCACAGATTTTTATTTCTTCTGGCTTTGTTTGCAAAATTAATTCCTTTGAGACTAGTGAAAAATAACAAGATTCTACCAATGTTTTAAAAGTAAAAATAGATAAATAATGGTACTTTCCTAAAAGCCTTGTACAAATGAAGAAGTCTAACAGATTTTTTCTACTTTATGTGTCACCATTTATATTACAGTTATAATGAAAGTTAAACAATGTAAGTGTTAGATTTTGTCAAAGACCCAACCTGAGACCACACTAAAATGCTACCATGAAATGCCTATGGCCCAGAAAATAGGGCAAAGGGAATGTGCCTTTATGTATGTATTCACTGTGTAATAGATATGTTAATTTCAGTCACTCCTTGGCACTATGGATCTACCCTATTAATTAAAACAAAATATTTTTTGGTTCCAACCAGTATTTGGAAAGCTATTTCTCATGATGTGGAGGCACAGTATTTCTAGAAAGGCTTTTTAATAGTTGATAAGTCACTCCTCCTTTTTGGATGCTCTGATATTATGATAGTGGCTTTCTGATACTCAGAATGTGAAGTTAAAAGTGATCGTCATTGTTAAGCATTATAATTTATGATTTTTATTCCCCTGCAGCCCTCCTCAAACCTGATAGCTTTTTCATTTCCACATTTGGCCTCATGTTGCACTTTTCTTTTTGCTTTGAATGTTGGGTGGAAGTCCTGTCAGAGTTTGCAGTTGTACTGCTCTGAGTAGGGCTGGGTGCCTATGCTTAAAACCATACAGGTGTTACTCTTCCAGAACTGTTGCCACCATGATTCCACCTTCTCATTAAAATCAATCCAAGAATCACTTCATTAACAATGTATCACATAAAAAACCACATGCTAAGCAACATATACTTGAAAAATTACATTTTGAAAGATAAGGCCTCAAATGCTTGAGTTTTTCAAGGTGGTTTTTTTTGTTTTGTCGTTGTTGTGTTTGAAGTTTGGGGGGTGGTGGGTTTTGTTTGTTTTTTAATAAAATGTGGCACATTAAATGCACAGAAGAAGTGTTCTGATTCAGAAAGATTTACAAATGTAGTGTGTCTGAATCATTTATCTCAAAAATATCTTTTTTATCCTCCGTTGTTTGCCACATTCATCACTTAAGACCCAAAATTGTTAACGTGCATAACAAGCACCATCTTACTACTGTGATGAATGCTACTGAAGTAATTGGAATAATTTTCGGTAAAGCAGTGCCCTTGTCTTTTAAGCTCTGCAGGACAGGGAATTGTCTTAGATGTATTTTCTGTTGAGTGTCTGGCATGTGTGCCAAAAAAATGATAAGTAATAAAAAACAGTAGTTGACAATTTATGCAGACTTTTTTTAAAAAAATTATTATTATTATTTTGGAATTTGCCTATAGGGTGCTTTCTGGCAAAAAGAAAAATGCCAGAGTGGCTTCCAGCTGGGGCAAGATGTGCTCTGATGGCAAGAGAAACTTTTAATCAAAATAGAACGCACATTTAATCGATAATATCTTCTGTAAAGCCATCAGGCCAAAACATCAACTAGCATAAATCTGTATCTCCACTGAAGTCTGTAGAGTGACTTATGCCAGATGATGTGAGTGTCCTTTTTGGCTTTAACAGTTTTCCTTTAATCTTCTTGCTGCTTAAACTTTTACTATGATCTGCCCACATTCCAGAAGCCTGGAAGGACGATGGGATAACATTTTCTTACTTTCCTGCTTCTTTTAAGCCTTTGGAGGCTTTTCTTTTGCGTGATGGTGTGTGCTTTATTAGTTATATACGTTCTAGTGTCCCCTTCAAGCCTGTGAAGGTAGCTGCCTTTCTCAAAATCGCACCTGTCATTATGTGCAGAAAAACTCCAGTCTCATCTAGCTTGCCAAATGCAGGTGTATTGTAAATAGCTTCCTGATCAGTCTGTATTTGCAATTAAAGTTTTCTAAATACTTTTGTTAATAACACTCTTAAAAATTTCTGCCATGAAGAAGTTTAGAAACATTGCCCCCCACATTTATTTCCCAGAATAATTTTATTGTGTCTGCCAAGGGTCTTAATATTTTAGTTAGTAAACTACATAATTCAAATTAAGTCATTAAAAATGCTGAGTGTGTACATCTTTTGTGGTGGGATGACTCCAATGATATTTCAGCAGTAGAGAGAAGAACTAATTTTTTTTCTTCCAAGTCTCTAATAAACATTTTTGAAGGCAGTGTTAGTAAACTAACTCTTGTTAGATATGGAAAAACTGTGTTTGAGTAGAGAGTCACTCATTCTCAAGTGTTCAAGCTAAATCTTTGTTTCTCATTCAAGTATAATGCAATTTTTAGAATTTCAACATTTTTTTAACAAAACTTGCTTGTTAAGTAAAGTAGAAAAGTAACCAAGTTTCTTATATGACTGCCCCAAAATTGATGGTTTTGAAGAAAGATGGGATACTTGTGAGTGTGTGTGAGATTTGAAAGCAACAGAGAAATCATAAATCCTAAAACACATAGCACGCAGGCACACTCTGAGGAGAATGGTATTAACTGCCTAATCATACGCTTTTGCTCAAAATTCTTCTCAGCCTCAATCCAGTTTTTCCTGATCTTTCTAAATTATTAGTATCTTCACTGAAAAAAGAAAGTAATAAGATGAAAATGTTGTGCCCAGATGCTGTCCTGCAGGTCACATATGAATGTCCGTAGAGCCTGATGGAGAGTGGATTCTGCAAGTGGAAATGAGCATACTCCATTTCCTTTGAACTGACTGCAAAGTTACTTTCCTCTTTCCGACTTGCCTGTTCTTCCATAGCTATAAAGGATCATAGTAACTAAGCCTTTCACCAACATTTTATTAAAGCAGGAAATATATGTAATTACAACATTTCAAGTGACTCAATAAAGATAGAAAACCAATAATGTATGCAATAATTTTAGTTTTTACAGGCGCTCAGATGTCTATTTCCTTTTTGTTTGTAGTTAGGAAAAACTTTGGATGGAAAAGGGTAAGAGTTGATGCCAAAAAACTAAAGTACGTTTCAAAGCATGGCTTGATTTTATTTTCTATTGGCGATGCTGTCCCTGTGGAAAGTGAAAATACTCTAACAAAACTCTGAACTGGACAGTGAGGTTGTAAGAGTGAGGCATTTTCAAAATTGTGTGTCTCCAATGTACTTCCATTTTGTACAGGAAGACATGTTTTCACTCTCATTTTTGAATCTAATTTTTTTTTTGTCAGAAACACTTTGCAGGTCTTAAATTAGTCCTAGTGGGACATCAGCACCAGCTGAGCTTTGACAGTTAGTAGCAGCTGAGTGTCTGATATAATACTGACTTGAGACCCTGGTCCTGCCAACGTAACATTGTTAGATTTTATAGACAGCATATTACAGTAAGGAAAACTGAACTTCTGGATATGCATCCAAGAATTCTTTAAGAATATAAATTTCTAAGATGCTCTCATATGAGAGGGAAGTCCTATTATTTCACTGGTTTTAGTGGTTTTCTTAAATTTCTGTATGATATTTACAAACTGCAGCTCATGATGAAGAATTGAATGCCATAAACTTGCATCATGGATTTCTATGTCTAATGGTAGTTTTAGGGTTGCAAATACTTCACTGGAATTTAATTTATAGCTAAAATAAAATAATTTCCCTGTTCAGATTTCTGCTACATATTTTCAAGTTGGGTTTTTTTTCTCCTACCTCTTTAATAAAATTGCAGTAGTATACAAAAGACAAGAGGTGAAGGCTGGGAAGTGATTTAGAGAAGGTAAAAAAGAGTAAATTATTTTCTAAGTGAAGATCAGTAGTGCTAGAAAATCTTGATTTTGTGTAAGCTTTGTTCCTAAAGAGCAAAACAAACACCCCAAAAAGTTTCATTCTTTAACTTTTATAAATATAGTAAAACGGTGCAAGAAATTATATACTGTGTATTGCTCTTATCTTGTGAGGGTTTTTAAAGGCTAGATCTCAGAGATTTTTCATACCAACCCAAATGATTCTATAATTCTGTATTAACTATAGATCCCTTCCAGCCTGTAACAAAAACTGCATGATGCCAACTCATGTAAGGTTTTTTTTAATAAGCAATTTGAGTAATATATTGGACACACTACACTGAATAACAGAACACCGAAAAGTTTGGCGGATCAAAAGTTTTATCCTTCCACCCTTGCTCTGCAGCAATTTTGTGCAATTTAAGTGTCCAGTTATATGAATCTGCAGCGGGAGGGGAACACATGGGACGGTTCAGACAGAAAGTTGTTCGTGTGGGAGTGTTTGCAAGATCAGAGCCTTGTACTGAAAGTTGGCTCTCATAATTTCAAAATGAAAGCATATTAACCTATATTCTTATAAATGGTTACTCACTTTAAATACACATGAACAGACTCCTAAAGACTTCTAAGTGCTTTTCTGCTATGACTTCTTATGCTGAGTTATCTATTCCAGAATGAAATAAATCTCCTCCAGTGAAATCTTTAAAAAATTCTGATCAAAGCAATTGTTAGAAGTTACACTATTTGATAAGATCATCCGCTGAAAATAAAGGGGGAAATGAGATCTGACAGAGGTAAAACCAGGTAAATAGCTTTCAGCTCTGCTTTTGTTATTCAAGAAGAAAGAGAAACAATAGGTGCTGTTTAGAGTCAGGAGCTGCCCTTCTAACCTCTGCTGCTCTTAAAATGCCTGAAGGTTATTGCATGGTTCATGGTGGCTTTTATGCTTGCAGTTCAACTTTTAATTTTCTAACAAAAGGAGATGCAGTACCAGTCTGCTGATAAACACTGTGCAGAGCAATCAGCAAGAAAAATGGAAAAATTCCTCATGCTTTTTTCCTTCTTTCCAGTTACTGAAGTATACAGTTATATTTTTAACAGAAGAGCACTTGCTCCTCTGTTAAGCTATCAAAGCTGGAGACTTACTTTTAAAAAGTAGGAACATTATTTCTATGAGGATGAGATGAGCATTTGCATTCAATAGTCCCAGCCCAAACAGATGATTTGTTGCATGTTGTTATGGGGAGTGATCCAAACATCCACAGGGGCTGTATCTATTTCAACAAGATTTTTAATTCTTGCTGTACTGGCAAAATCGAGTCGATTTAGCCTTAAATCCAGCCTGCTCAGCATCCAAACTCCAGCTGCCTGGCCTAGAAGTGCTTCCACTGAGCGTGAGAAGCACCCTTCCTCTGGTAGCTGTAAAGCAGTGCACAGTGTAAGTAATACGGACATACCTCATCCAGCACTTTGTCCCTGTCCTTACATGTGCTGCTTGAATTTGTTGGCATAATCATTGCCGGTGTTTGGAATACCGTGCTTGCTGTGATGCTTTGTACTTGGATACCAGTGCAATCAGAGCAGAGAAAGGGTCTGCTTCTGAAGGTATTGTTTTCAAGCACAGCTGAAAGTAATGGAATGTAACAGTTTTAGGAATGTACACCTGTGAGTATATAATAAGAGAGAATCTGTTTGTGTATTTTCACCGCTGACATTAAGATCAAAGGTGGTGGTGGTGTAAGAAAAAAGGGAAAGGGGCCACATGTCTCACCAACTCTGACCTGTCGTCCTGCTTGTTGTTTGCAAGTTTTCACTAGAAAACCAGTCATGAGCCCGTTTCAATGAGGCGACTTACTTTCAGGTGTTCACTTACTGTATATGAATATGCAGTTCAAAAACTGGCAGTGATTAATGGAAAGAATACTGTCAGCAAGTGCTGCCACTTAAATATCAAATCTGATGCCCAGTCTTGCATTGGATGGCGCTGGGATATTGTCACAAGCACTTAAAAAACCATGGTGTTTCAAGGCAGAGAGTGTCACCTCTGGATGACCGATGCCAAAAAAGCTGACAAGTAAACTGAGAGATATCCTCAAGCCTTTACAAACACATACCAGCTAAAGCATCTTCGATGCTTTACAACTACATGCCAGCTAAAACAAAAAGCCGAGGAGGCATCTGTCTCTTGCTCTCCAGTTTGCTTAAAGCTAAAGGAAATGTATCCCAAATGGAGGATCCCCGAGGCCGTGGAAGTGGTTTAATTAATCATCAATTTCAGCCTTCTCATTTTCTCACATGGGCAAATTAAAAAGGTGATTACACCTGGGTGAAACAATGACACCTGTTAAATCTTCCTTTGCTGTTAAGCATGGTATAAAGAAAAATATTTAGATTTAATTTTAGATATGCAGAGTAAGTAGAACTATGCTTGCGTTCTTTTTATGCGGGTTATGTGGGATGTGTGCTGGTAGATATTTGTGTCATAATAATGTATGCTATTGCTCCTGGCAGTAATGCTCCTCTTCTTTAACTGAATGTGCTTAAGTCAGAAATGCTAGCTTAAAAAATTATTAAGGCAGACAGGCTTTTATGCTCAATTTTTTCTTACTTCCATGGCACATCTGATTTGATTTTTAAGTAACAAAGGTGTTTCAGAGGAGAGTCAAAACTATAGATGTTATTTATTATGTTGCTTTAGTGCTGGGGCCTTTTCAGCAATGGGGAATTTCAGGAAGAATTTTCCATTGACTCAAGGAAGCCTGCAGCAGCACTGTGAGAATTTTACATGGAAATCTGAGCGTAGACATGGCCTAAGGGAAACTACTTGTGATTCTGGGGGCATGTTTGGTAAGAAGTAGTAAGCCAGGGGTATTGGGTAACTGTGGTCATCAAGAGCTTAGCTTGTTGTCCGTGCTCAGTCCGCATTAGACCTCTTGCAATCTTTTTTCAACATGTTGTGGAAAGTTACTAGCACTTTGATGATACACATTTTTCTCTTTCCCTGTGGGCTGTGCAGCTCCAGTTTGCTCTGGATAAATTCCTGAGGCACATTGTTTGCTTTCTGTATTCAGGCCTGGGAAATCAGTACCTTACTAGGCGATAAAGACAGTTGTTTGGACAGTTTGATTTAAGATATTATTTCTGAGATAGTCAGATCGAGTCCTTATTTTGCTTTATCCAGATTTATTTCACACAAAATCACAAGCTGGATATAATTTGCAAATGTTTGCTTTAGTTGCACAGTTTTCACAGTGTGTTCTCCCAGTCGAAGGGTGGGGAAAATATGCAATAAGGCCTGTGACAGCATGTCACACAACCCTTGGCCACATGTTTTTTATTTTATTTTTTTTTTCTGTTGGCAGGCACTAAAGGGGGTGTTAATTTGTGTCCTGCTAATTTTGCAGAGGAGGTCTATTCAGCCATCAGCACAGAAAAAGGGTTACCAGCCTTGCTGTTGCCGATGGCATCTGTGGTGCAACAGCAGCACGTGCTGCTATGATCACAAGGCTGAAGTATTGTGAATGCCTCACAGTAAAGCCCTCAGCCCAGCTTGTTCTTTGCTTGCCCATTGCATCTTCAGAAAGCAGCCCTGTGGTTGCTTGTCAGCTGGTGGTACTGCATGTTCGCTGTGTCACCCCTCTGGGGTTTTTGGGTTGGCAAGCTACGCAGTGGTGACTTGACTTTAAGGTGGCCATGCTGCTATATGCATTTCAAAGCTATATGGTAGGACCTAGTTACCTCAAAGATTACTTCCTGAAGGGTGTCTGCTTTCAGATGATAACCTGTCTAATTTTCCCATCTTTACATTGACGGTGAGCAGTGGTGATGAAATGTTTACCTACTGGACCTTGTCCCAGGCCTTGAGCTTTACCTTTAGTCCACCTTCGGTCATTTGGCCAAAGCGGCATTGTTCCAGGAGGTGCAGGTCCACAAGAGCTTAAGCAACCTCTTTTCTTCCAGTTCCTGCCTTTTCCCTCCCTCTAGAGCTGGCTCACAGCTGATCACATATGACTACCCTCAACCTGCAGATTAAACCACAGAAAACCAAGAGGCTTTCTGCAGGGTTATCTCCCTAAACTGGCTTTTCACAGCAGCAGACATGCTCCACCACCAGTAGCAGAGATGTGATGGAGCAGACAGCCTGGACTAGGGGAAATGATGGCACAGCCCTAGCACCAACACAACTTAGTTACCTTTAAAGTGCTGTAAAAATGCTGCTCTTTCCTAGCACTGCCGTTATTGCACATATTTCTAAACTGGAAAGTCTTTTCATTGTTTTATCACATCTGGAAACGAGAGAGCAAGATGAATGCTAGAAGCAGTGTTAGGCATCACTGTAAAAGACACTGAGGGAGGTGTTTATTTCAAATGTTATCAAAATCCTTGTGGTTGCCAGTGCTGAGATCTGGTCCATGTTGTTGTATTATTTTTCTTTGTATTTCAAAACAATATATCAGCATAAGAATTTTCAGACTGGGAAACTATACCTCTTAAATCCAAGGAACAAAGGTGCAGTTTGCCCAGCTCAATGGCTCTCTAGTTCCTGCTTTCTTTAAAAATCATGGCAATACCATAGCAGGCATTTTTGACTGAGGCAAAGGGTCTACCTATGCTATAGACGTAAATATTTTTTTCTGGAGAAAATGCCAGCCACTGTACTTCATACTTTAGGCGGTTAGCCAGCAGGAGAAAATTAGTTTGTTCCTATTTAGCTTGCTAAAGATGATAAAACATAT
>JAOXXN010000446.1:72655172-72671573 GCA_026770055.1 Myrmophylax atrothorax | reverse complement strand
ATTTATTTTCATCTTTTCTTAATAAGCTGAAGTGTTGCAAAATCCAAACCACAAACACCTGAATGTACAACATGTGAAATTAAAAAAAAAAAAAAAAGAAAAAGAGAAGTTTTATTAAGATACCTTGCCCTACCAGTCGGGAAAGGTTTCATCTCTTGATGTATGTGATGTTAAAAGCCATCAAAAGTACCTAGTGGGACAGAGAGTTCAAGGAGAGGAATAAAAGGGAGAAAAAGCTAAAGAGAGAAAGGTGGATTTTGGTATAAAAATAAAGGCAGCAACAAGTGTAATGCCTTCTGTCTTCAGGATAATGTTAAAATTAGTGTAAGTTTCATCCTCGGAGGGGTTCCTTGTCGTGTTATAATGATTCATAGAATAAAGTGATTTTTATGTCTTTTTTGCTTATATTTAAGTGGGATTTCTCTCAGATAAACAAAGTAACACACACTCAAAGACTCTTTCTGCCTCATTTAAACACCCCACCTTATCAAAACTCCATTTCCCTGAGTGATGGATCTTGGCTCTGGATGGGAGAATGAAGTATTCAATTACCTTATTTTCATGTGCTAATGAAGCAGAATGTGGCTTTAGGGGTTTTCTTTTCAGCCAGGTAGCCTGTTTGGTTATGCACATGCCGCCTTCTTATGTTTCCTTCCCCGTGCCTGCCTACACTCAAGCGGTGGTCTTAATGGGCAACAGGGGCTAATCTGTCTGCCTGACAACAAGTCTTGGCCTTCTTCAGCCCAGCGGGAGCAGCCCTGGCCTGTAATTAGCGGAGCCATCAAACCTGACTGTTAGGCTCGAAATGATTTCTTTTGGCACCTCTTGCAACGACTCCATATGCTGAAAATCCGCGAAGGGTTTTTTGTTAGGGTTTTTTTTCCCCCCTCAATTTTATTTTGCATTGCTGAGTGTTGATGTGAGCTCAGAAATTTTCAGCCTGCACAGCAACAGGTTTGTGCTGTGATAACTCCAGCTGTTCTCAAATATTCAGCTCACACACTAACACACTCTCCTCCAGCATCCACAGCTTTCATTCCGGGGAGAGGTACTGGTTTAATGGGGGGGACCATTCATACCCTTGATGCCAAGCTTTTCCTTAGTGCTTGGCTGAAATAGGACATAAGTGTTTAGTGCTTTACATAACTCCTTAGCCGCAGTTGCATGTCCTTTTAGCACCATATAATGAAAATTAACACATTTTCGGGGTTTTCCTAGCAACTGTATGCTAGGAATTACTGTGTCAACTTCACCACAATGGGTGACGGAGGGAAATAACCGCCCAGGAGTTACTCACTGCCAGTTATGAAGCTGAGAAATTGGAAAAGGGCCACAAATTTCCCCTTTTTTCTTCCCCCAAAGAATGAAATAAAAATGCTTTTCAAAGTACATGGAAACATATCCATGTTTGGAGTTATTTATTTATTTTAATTTTTGTGGAGACTTCTGAAGAAAGCTAAGAATGATTTAAATGGCTGTAATAGGTGTAAGAATGGTCACCTTCAATTCTCCTAGTAAGTAAAAAGGAGGAATAAACACTGAGCAGTAGCATAGATTTTTTTTTTTTTTAATGCACAATGCTCCTGTGCGTTCTAGTTTCCCCCTTATGGAAATGCAGGGCAAAAGAAATGTATGAAAACAAAAATTGGATATTCTTTTGATATAATCTTTCACAAAGGTACAAAAGTTAGTGTAGTGGTGAAGTGCTGTCATGAATTACAACAGCTGAGAAAGTTATGAGGTAAGTAATAGTAGTCCTCAGCTCTCAATTCCCATTTAAGTGGAGCTTTAAAAAATTATATTCCAAGCAATGTGAATTAAAGGCAGAGAGGGCTCAAGAAGCAGCCCTGATCAGTGAGGTTACTTGGGCAGTGGTTTAAAGTTATATATTTTAAGGCTTCTGGGGGAAGATGACTCAAGAAGTATGCAAAAAATTAGGTAACTTAATAACACACATTATGTCTGAAGTACATCGAAAGCCAGATTTGATCAATATAGTGACATTATCAGTTCTCTTTCATGGAAATAATAGTGAAAACATTTTCTGCTGTGGCTGTTGAATACGGCTTTTGTTGCTCCCAGGAAATTCTCCTCATGTGAAGGAAATTCCCGGCATGCTTCCCCCACTCCAGCCTTCCTCCACTTGGAGGGGAATTTCCATGTTTCTCCCTTATCTCTTGCCTATCCTATCTCCAAAGTGTGCTGAGGAAAAACAAGGTGTATTTGGAGCTCTGCAGAGAAGCATACTGTGATCTGAACAAAATCACAGCAGCTCTTTCATCCCTTAAATTTTGGGAATCAGCCGTGTGCTCTTCAGCTAGAGTTCTGTAAAAGAAGATTTCCTGACTAATAACTTTGTCAATAAGTGCTGTTGTGGAAAGCAAAACAATTAACTTGGTTGGTTATGACTTCAGTCTTGTTCTGATTAGGAGTTGGAGAGTTTCCAGCTGAAACTTTTTTTAAGCTTTTAATTTCTTTAATCATTTTCAAAGCACAGCATCCCAGAGCATCCCTTTTAAAACAAGACATGTATTTTTAAAAATACTCAGACTTTCTTTGGGAACACTTGAGACTTTTTTGTTTCACACTGCTTAACATTATTCATTCATCCCAAAACAAAATCTTTTCACTCTGCAGAAAATGATCACCTTCTAACTTCTACCTGGTTTTGAGACAACTCTCCTCCTCCCTTCCACTTCCTTTTCCATGTCCCTTTCTTGAATCTGACTAGTGTCTAGTACCTCAGTGTGGCTTGAATTCACCGAAGCAAACTTTCCAGAGTTTTGGGGGAAAAAGAAAAAAAAAAAGCAAAGAAAAAAAAGCAATGTACCAGAATGTCCCTTGAAAAAGTAAACTTGTTAAAAGTAAACTACACTCCACAAGAATAGATACTTAACATGCATTCAGAGTTGGTAGTAAATTAAAATTAATAGTAGACTGCATATCTGTTTTACAAAACTGTATTTCTTACAATCAAAAGAAGTTTCTTACTTCTTTAGTTATTTCGGATTTTAGCTTTTTTCCGCTGTGTGTGATTGATCAAGAACGTCTCACAAAAGTTACTTTTTTACTACCCTCTCACTTTCTGGTTCTCACATACCAGCACCCTGCTGCACCATTAATGCTGGAAACATTGCAGAGGTCTTATTTCCATGAGCGTGCTTACTGATTCCCTAGAAGTTTGTAAAATGGTGTGTTTTGGAGAACTCCTCTCAGAAAAACTAAATTTTTCAGTGCTGTCCATTTTAGAATTATGATGAGAAAAAAACAGAAAAATCATTTTATGGTGATATAGGTGACATCTTTTACATTATTTTATATTGGGAAAAATGTAACGTTCACTTTACAGTGACATGTGTCTTGGACTGTGATACAGCTTTGTCTATTTAAATATGCATAATTCCTAGGCATGAATTTTGTGTGAGAAGCAGTTATCTTATTGAATCTCATCTCACCCTAGAGGGAACTGTGAAAGTTGTGTGATCAGACAGTATAACTTTTGTATCTAATAGGTATGTACAGCATAATCACCAAATTCAGGGTACTGAATTGCATTATTTGGTGCCTAACAGTTTGTAATATAGACAGTTGTGTATACTATTACTTCAGAGATGCACAGACTAGCAATCCTCCTGTCTGGTTATATTTAGTATAAAATTTACCTCTACTAAGAAAAGTAAAGTCAACAGAGTCAATAGGCAAGCAAAACCAGGAAGAATTGTGAGAAGAGTACAAAAAGAGCAAAAGTCATCTCAAGAAGAGAAGCCTCCTCAGTGAATTGATTACAAACTGAAGATTAGCATTCAGATAATGTTGCCTCTTGCATTTCAACAAATTTACAGCAGTGTGTAGTGCCATTGAGTTTCATTGTGGCAGTGTAGGCAGACATATATCTTGGGGAAACTGAAAGCATTTACAGCTAAACCCATATCACTGCATTACATCCAACCTGCTAACTGTTATGCATAAGTAATCATAAAGCCACACTTCAGGCTGTAGTGTGTTAGATTTCACTTCAGTTTCTGTGTAATCTTAAGGACCTGAGCAAGTAGAGCCAAGACATTAGCCTGTTCTTGAGGTGACCAGAATATGGTAAATGTCAGAAATCCACATCTGAAATAAGAGGCCACACGCTCTTTACCAAGCACAGACAAAGAAAAAAGGCTCTTTGATGTGGCTCTAGTGTAGTATCAGCTTTGTCTGTAACAAGACCTTTGTGCTTCAAACTTGATTTGTGTATAAAAGGCTGTACTGTTGGGTAGAAGGGCTGATAGAGGCTTACCCTTCCTGTCTTCTCCACCCCCACCTCTCTGCACCTCTCAGTGATCTCTGTTTGGGCTGGCTAAAGCCTCAGCCTGCTAGTCCTCCTCCCAGCCCAATCACCTAAAAACCCTGGATAATCCCATTCCAGTGCATAAACCAGAGCAGCCATAACAGCAGTAAACAATTGCATAGCAGCTGCCTCTTGCAAGCATACCCCTCCTGGGGAGGCCAGTGGACCTCAAACACTGCTGCTCAGAGAGCAGTGCTTCAGGTACAAAATTGGCTTGGTGTCTCCCTCTGGTTCCTAGCAGTTTCTATATATACAGCAGCTAATACTTTTGGTGAATGTATACCCCTTCTTAGTATTAGCATTGCCTTTCACCCCGGTACTGCTCGTACCCATATCTGTGCCTGGGGCAAGACCTGCATAACACAAAAGGGTACATCCTTCATGTTTTCCTGTTAAACAGTCCTCCTTTACCCTGGCATTTTGCCAGGGTAAAGGAGCTTGTTTTGATATACCTGATCTGATAGCATCTCACAGTGCCTCTCTTGGAGTCATAATTAATTATAAATTAGACTTCTACCTATGGATATGTGAACATGGTAAACCTTGCAATATAGTATTGTGGACAATAGATGTGGTAGGAAAATTGTAAAGAATGACATAACTAAGAGCTTCTAGTGGGGCATCCTACTTGCCCTTCTGCTATACTCTTTTCACACCACCACTGCCTTTTAAGTAGCTTTATGTTTTGTAAAAATAGGTTAGGTATTCTGCTGGGTAAGAAATGTCCTTTTGGTCACATTGCTGTAATTAAGCTGTTATATGATCATTAGCCCTCATACTTCAGCCATGAAATGGTGTTGGCTGGTTTAAGAAGAAAGCCTCAGCTTCTGTATAGTACTGCACATGTTAGGGGAGCCAGTCAGAGATACATATGATTGAGAGGGTTTTTACTTCCTTCAGAATTCAGGCTGTCCATGAAGATGGCAGAAGATGGGATTTAGCAGGCAGTTAGGACATGCTCAACTTGATTATTGAAAGTTAAAGTTCTCCCACATATTATCACAGCACAATGGTGATATAGCCACTATTGTGGCACATGCACTGGCAGACTTCCTTGGTGCAGTGACTTGGGGTTCTGCAGGACAGAAGGATTGCCCAGTGAGGCCTGCCTTCTCTGATCCCTGCTGCACCCAGAACCAGAACAGAGAACAGTGGAGCATCAGGATTCCACTGGAAAAACATTTTCAAGGTCTGGACTTCCGTTTAGGTGGCAAGGACGTTTTAGCTGCCAAGCTACTAATGTGTGGCACAGGTGAATTGGTGATAATAGCCATTTGTGCTGTCCCACTTCTTACCTCTCCATCCCAGAAAGTACTGATATTTCCAGCTCTGCCAATACAGTGCTGGCTGCATTGGCTCCACTATAGTAATAGTTAATGACTGGCTATGCAGTGCAACTGCTAGCATGGCTATGGTTGGGGAAAATGGATATGTTTGGACTTGAGGAAAGAGCTTGAGCACCGAGTTGCTTGTTACGCTTTCGCCATGGGGACTACGAGAATGAGAAGCAATGGGTAAGGTGTGCCGAGAGTCCCCTCTTCTCATCCCATGGGGCAGAGCTAGCATGCCAGGCAGGGCACTCTGCTCCCAACCTGCAATGTTGTTGCCTTTTATTACCCTTCTCTTATTTTTCAAAACATATGCAGAGTACTTGCCAGGCCATAAAAAATACATTATGAAGACTTATCATATGTAATTGCAGCTACCAGAATGGAAAAAGTTGTCTTTGTGAAGCTGATGATAATGTATTTAGAAGGGAGTGAGCTGCTTTGGGTTTTGATGTTGTGATGTTTACACATTACCTTACAAAACTCAGTGCAATGCTTGAGCTCCCAGTGTAACAAAGTGAAAGTTCAGGTCTCCTAGGAAAGTCTTCAGACTGGGGTGTGTAAGTCAGAACTGCCAACTCGTGGTATCTGTGCTGCCCAGACTGTCATCACTCTGTGTGGCTGTGAGGAGAGTAACACAGGCATCCCCTCTGTCATTAACTCAGGAAGCGGAGAGAGAAGACACCAGTGGAAAAGGTGACTAGTGTGGTTCCTGCACTGGCATGTGGGCAGAAGGTGTGTTCCCAGTGACTGCCTGCCCACAGCTGGGGCTGTGAGCTGTTACAGATACAAAAACAGGACAGGGGGAGGGATTTCAGAAAGCAGTCTCTTGATTTGTATCCCCCAGACTCCTCCTATCCCTGGTGAGGTCTGTGTTAAGGAAAACAGGACTGTTTATAAGGTCTCAGATGTTACTTGTCAGCCAACCGGTTGTTTTTTCACAAATATTACTCAGAGAGCAACATGTAATATATGGTGAAGGAATGTTTATTGTTTATTTTTTTGTTTTTAAACAAAGGCCATTATTAATGTAAAGGGGGTATTAATCAATGTAGTTTCATCTCTCCTGGCAAACTAATACACCCTTTAATCTATTACTTTTAGTTAGGTGGTTTAATATCTTTTTGTGGTAAAGCATTAGCTGCATCACATGTCCATATCACCAATCAGCTTTTAGTCAGTTCTAGATTTGCTGTACAGGCACCTCAGATCACAGCTCACATGAAGAAGTGCTCCTCTAGGTATTCCTGGGAATTGCTCCTCCATACATCAGAAATGTGTCTTTTCTCTTTCCTAGGTAAGGAACAAAAGAGGAGCTGATAGAAGTCACTCATCACTGTTAGCCATGAAAGAGCCGTGACCTTGTTTGTTCTGAGCTAATTTTCAGATGAAGAAAGCATTGACGTTTCTTTTCCCTCCTTTTAGATTGATGGGTGGAAGCAGTCCTTGGGATTTGGCTATTTTCAAAACAAAATATTTGACCTGAAAGGTAATATTTATAGCAGGCAGCTAATAGAAAACATACTTGCCCTCTCTCTGTGTGTCTTGTGTGTATGTGTGTATGCGCACTTCGGGTTCCCTTCTGGGCCTGACCTCTGCTGCACGCAATGAAGCTTCATTGACTTCACCTTCTATTCCCTTCTCCTGATAAATGAATCACTGGAAACAGTGGGGCTCGGTATGCAGGGAAGCAGAGTGCAGGAAGTTCATGGCAGTCCCGTGCCATTCTGATCCTCTGCAAATGTCCCTTCCTGCCCGAGTGATGGATGATGCGGGGCTTCTACGTCAGTCACTTGTGAACTCTGAAGGTCACCCGGGACAGCGCATTCTCCCTTTGGAAAGAGACCCTGCAGGGATGTTGATTTAGTGACATCTAGCAAGGACTGACCCTGTCAGTCAGTGCAGTAATGCTGGGAGTGGAGAATTGTCTTAGCATTGGGTCATTGGATCTAAAGCAGAAGGAAATGATAGCTGAACTCCATAAAAGCCCTCCTCTGAGCTGCTGATTGGACCTGGCAGGTGGGAAGGGGCTATTTTGGAAGAGGTATCTGGCTGAAGGAGCAACTGCAGTCCCAGCTCTCTTGCTGCAGCAAGTGCTTTGCATTTAAGTGAGGACTGGGGGAGTCTCATCTGCTTGTAAACAGGCACTCTTAGGTTTTTTTTCCCCTTGAGGTAAAAATATCAGCAGGACAGTAGGTCTCCAGGGAGCTTAAAAATGCCCATGGAATTAGAAATGGTGCCTGCAGTTTTTTGGGCTCCATGTTCCTGTGAAGTTAGGATTTGAACAAATCTAATTTTCTCATGTTTGGACCCCTGTGCACATCAATAAATCTGTTGTAGTTCAGTGAGGATTTCCTGTGATGGGGGATGGCTCAGTGGGATTCAAGGTAGGCACAGAACAGGCAATGAAGTGCCTATGCCACTATAATGAATACAGATAGGCAGAAGTAAAACAGTTGTAAAAGCAGCATTTGGAGCAAGGTGGGAAGAACCTGGGCTGAAACAAATACAATTCTGTTCTCCCTTCTCAGCCTCCACCTGAGATGCAATGCCAGTGGACCTATGTACCATCAAGGCATTTGTAATACTGTAGTCTGGGCATAGCTGCAGACTTAACTGTATATTTGAAAACACATCGCATATTTTGCAGCCAAAAATTGCTGATACATTGAACAACAGTCATAAAGCTGGGGACCCAACAGGAAAATCCTGCATTCCACAAACATCACAAAGTTCTAGATTTTGGTTCAGCCATTATGAGCTTGGAAATAGAGACCATACTCTAAGCAAGTTGGAATTTGAGTGAATTTTAGCTGAGTATTTATGAAAGCTCTATTTAGACTAGGCTGTGATGAAGCAGGATTGAAGAACTACAGGCTGTGATCAACACTCAGCAGGAGGTTATTTAGATTAAATACCAGCTGTCTTGGAATGGTGGGAAAAGTTTCAGACAGAAGTTTTATTTACTGGGTTTTGGACAATGTTATGGGCTTGCAGTAATATTTCAGGAATTCTGCTGGACAGAGAGTTTTTCCCCTTGAAGAAATGTTCTTTTAGCATTGCAGTATTCCTGAACTCAGCTACTCTCTTATGTATCCTCTGATGAATACGGTTCATATCCAATTTGCTCCCCTCCTTTATCTTCTTACTTTGAGACTGTAATCATCTTTTTGCTTTCTTTCAGTCTGCACTTTTTTTTTTTTTGCCAAGAGCAAAACAAGACAAGGAAGAATTCTTTTTGGGGGGTGGGGGGAGAAGCTTCACAGATTTCTCATTTTTCTTGAGGTTTTTCTCCCTTTTCCCTCTTTACTTTTCCATTTTTCATGTTGACCTTCCTTCTCACCTTTCCTTTTCCTGTGTCCTGTCTAAAGGGTGGGCTAGCTCCTCCCTTCTCATCTACTCTTTTATTTTTGAAAATAAGAATCATGACTGATTGTTTTTTCTCCTCATCATTTATCTACTTGTCCACACCTGTTTCTTTCCGTTTGGTTTCCTTCAAGTTTCAGCATGTATTTTCTCTTGTTCTGCCTTTTGCTTTTCGTTTCTCCTCTGTGATTATGCCAGATCTCGTGGTCCCTGACTCTCCTCCTTTCCAAGCTGCTGGCCCTGGGTTTGCTTTCTCCTGCCCAGCCCTGGCTGAGGACTTTGCAGCCTGGCCGAGCAGCCCCCGCTGCTGTTGCACTGCCACATGCAGACTCGTGTCTTTTTGTTTCCCCTGGCACAGTGACATTCGGTTTGAGGGCTAATGTGATTTGCATCATTTTATTTTGGGGTCAGCCCTTTCAATAACTAATGCATGTAGGAAGCGTCGTAATGACTTTGTTGCAGTGTTAGGATTGAACTGCATAAAACAGCATCCACTGACTTACTTTCAGAATGAGTGCACAGTGTATAAAAATCACAGAGAGGAAAAATGATACTCACCTACTTAATGTCCCTGTAAACAGAATGAGTGATTCCGTAAACAAATGTGGCAAGCGCCTCCCTGAAATTAAGAAAAGCACATGTTTCCTGTAATACTGTTTCATGTTTATATGGGGTCTCTTGACTTTTTCTGGGTCCATAAAGTGAGCAATACAAAATACTGGAAATCATAGACTATTAAAGGTCTCCAGCCTTTCTCACTTAGTCAAGTGCAATTTCCTGTTTCTCATTGTCACCTGACTGCTGTGACAGAGGTATTTGGTACAATTGCTAATTTTATCTAAAAGTTTTTTCTTCTTTTCTTTCCTGAGGCATTCTCCATTGTCACAAAACTTTCCTGAAATTAGTTTTACTAACTGTGTAAATGTTTTTGCCTCTGTTACTTTCCTTTGTCTGTATTGGAGATTGTAGGTTCCAGGTGAGATGGTGCCTACCAAAGGAGTCAGTGGAGCTACATAGTCCTTGTCACTCAGCAGTGCAAAATACATCACTTCACAAAGGGCCTTGGCCATGATGGGCTAGAAGCTGCTGCTCTCCAAAAGCCACAGTCACAGGTGTGCAGTGTACATCAGCAGGGAACTGATTGGAGATCTGTAGGCACTAGCTAATCAAAAAGAGTCAAATGCTAGAGCAAAATGAACTGGCCCCATGGCCAGGGTTTAGCAGATGGATTGGCGTGACATACAAAGACTGAAGTATTTTGTCCGTAGAGGTGCAGTCGAAAGGCTGATGTGGGAAGCGTTGTGCTGCACAGCATTAGCTGAGGAAGCCCAAGTGAACCATCCTTACATGGGAGCCATGAAGGACAGGTTTGGCAGCTGGCATTTGCTGACTGTGTTAGACAAAGAAAGTGACACAGACTTTGTGCACTAGAGACACTTTACATTACTAATTTAAACAAAATACAGCAACACAAAAATTTTAAACTTTGTTAAAATAAAACTGAAAATACGGAGAGCCTTTGATCAAAATTTGCTCAAGCTTAAACTGAAACTATCTTGTTTGATTTACTAGTGTCACAGTGAAACCAAATACTCATTAAATCACTGTAACAGTATTTAACATCCTCATGTCTTTTAAGTAGTCTACAGAACTTTTTGTTCTCAGCAAAATAATAATTTCACCAAATCACGTTTGTCATCTGAACCTTGCTAAGTAGGTTAATCAAATTGTAATTTAGTATCTGAACCACAAACACACTGTCAATTGTGCAAAGCTCTCTGGGTACACTTTCGGGTCATATATACTAGTTATTCAGTATCCATTCTGCCCAGCATAGAAAAACAAATGCTTCGAAAAGTTATAGCTCTTAACCAGAAACCATAGGTGAACAATCTCAAGATACATAGCACACTTTTTAATAGTGTCTCCTGCAGACCCTTGTAGTGCTTAGACCCAGACTGTTTCTTCCTGCATCTGTCTCATACAGACTTTTGGGGAGGCTCTCATATGTATGCATTTTCATCTTCATATCCTGTTGATGAAGAAACTGGAAATACCCTTGCTATTTAGTTTAAAAATATGTCAACAGACATTTGAAAATTCATACTGTTAAAAGGGACAAAATATGAATGAAATAAAAGCTTCACAGGTCCTCAGCTTGCGCAGCACTCTAGTATCACAAGTAATGGAAGTGCAAAATAGGTGTCAGTGAGCTTCTCATGAGTTGTTTTCTACAGGGTAGAAAGAGTCACTGATCCTTGGCTGGTGTGCTTTGACTTACACATCTTCCTCTTTCCAAGGTGTTTCCTTGCAGAAGCGATGATCAAAACAGCAAACCATCTCAGTGCTATATAATACAGTGATTTAGGAATGATGCCTGGTGCTGACCCAGTAGTAGCCACCACAGGACTGTGTACCATGGCAGCTCTGGCTTCTAAACAATGGGGTACACATTTTCAGGAGGTCCCTCCAGAAGTGCAGTTAGTGAACTTCTGTTTGAAAATGTTTAAATAAAATTTTAAAGTAGTTTGGGATTTTGTGCCTGGGTCTGTGAGTACCCTTCCACATGCCCCATCAAAATTCCCAATGAGGAAGGCCACTTGAGGATGCATGCTCTACTACTGTCGTAAAATCTCTACTTTCCAGAGAATTCAGCATAAAACTATAGTTAATATGATTGTTAAAGCAGACAAGCAGCATCTCAAAGTTCAAGTCCCAGCTCAGTTACTAAAATGATTGCAAATCAGCTAAAAAAATAAATATACAATGAATGTATTTCTCTTTTGCTAACCTAAAGAGAAACATTCTTCATATAAACAAGACAACCATAATTACCTTTCTAGTTTGGATTTCATCTGTACATCACACAGTTTAGTTTCCAAAATCTAATAAAATGGATGGGAAAAATTCTTTGAAACTCATTAAATGAACCCTAATATATATAATTTTAAATGTGGTTTGTCTGCTTCTACAAGCTGTTTGCATGCTATGCTGTACTGCTGGTCCAGCATCTCTTAGATGAGGAAAGAGTGATGAATAACAAAACTGCAGCTTTTCCCAGTGTAGGGGTGACTGCCTGAGCAGAGATTTCTGCAGCACAAAGAGAATTTCTGAGAAGGCATAAGTCATTATTGTGATGGCCTATACGTCTAAATAATAACTCCGTAAGTTGAATGTAAGGGTCCCAAATCACTGCTTAATACCAATTCCCAGGAGGATATTTTACATCTCAGCTGAAAATAACACTACAAACTTTTCTGTGAGTTTCTGTAAATAACATTCTGGTGGTGTCTCTGTTCTCTATTACAAATTTCTCCTAGGTTCTGACTCTGAAGAAATGGCAAAATTGCAATTAGAAAAAGTATAGTTTTTAACTTGGCCTTGCATTGAGACCATGAATTTTATTTTCAGTCCTGAAATTTCAAGGCAAGTTTATGAATTAATGCAAATTTTTAAGCTGTTGACAATTTCACAGCACAGACAAAAATCACACAAAGGTGATTTATAGCTTATCACTTGCAGCATTGTCAGGAAAGTTTTATGTGAACCTAAATTTGCTTCACGCACTCACAGTATCTCTGAACAAAACGGTCTCCAGCTTTCATAAAAGTAAGAAAATATGCTTTTCTCTGTCACTGTTAATTTCATACTGAGCTGTGATAGATTTATTAAAGAAGCTATGTATAATAATCACTATTTCTATACAAGGTACTGCAGAAAATATCTGAGAAATCTTGTGGAATTAACATACTTTGGACAAAAATATAGTTTCAATGTATTGCACATATAAAGCATTTTTTTTTCTTCTTTTTCCCCCCCTCTAGTTTAATATATTGTGTTAAGAAGGCTAAGGGAATATAAATAAGCCTCCAATACTGCAAACATTCAGTAGGATTGCCCATGGCAGCAAAGCATAGTCATTTGTCAAACAGACAATTTAGAGAGATAGCAGAAAAACCAAGCGTTTTGTTTGCTTGCTTGCTTGTAAATGGTTTATTTGAGGCTGATTTTAGGTTAGCTGTGTGCAAAGGGCATCAAGCCATGTTCTGAAGCAATTCTGCTTTGTTACATTTGGAAAAAAAATTGCTCAGAATATGGTTTCCCCTCAAATTATTAGCAGGCACAAATGGTGTCTGATTTAACTTGCTTTTTATTTACATAATGATCAATGATAGGGCAATGCTTGAATTAGTTCAGAAATCATACAACTGTTTTTATTTGACCTGGTTTTTACATTTGGATGAGCTTCCTTTTCCAGCATATAAATATCCATAAAAACATGTTGAAAATTTCAGGTCTCACCTAGTTATTCACTTTGTTGTGGCTACTGCTATCTTTATGGGTTTGATTCTCAAACACTTATGTACCAATGTTCCATTTGATGGCTTGTTAACACACACATTGTACAAATAAAACTCCACCCATTTCATTTGATTTAATGTAAGATTCTTCTTGAAGAATCACAGAAATAAGAAAGATAAGCTTGTGCAAATTTTTCACTTGTGTAAAATTGTTCTCCGATTTCTGACTCTCATCTAATGTTTATTACTTACTGGTTACTGGTTGTGAGTTAATAGATGGCCAGCCACTACACATTATTTGGGTAGAAGGCTTTCTTTGCCCCTGAAGCTGGAGCAGATAGTCATGTTATTATTATCCTGAGAACACTGTTTTTCCTATGGAAAGACTGGTAGCTGCACTGTTTATAATCTGGCTACTAAGAAGGCGTAAAACCCCATACAGTTCTGACTGTTCCTCTCTATACATGGAAAGTACAAAATAATTTAAGAACTGTGTTTCTCTTTTTTACTCAGGCGATGTTCCGAGTAAGATTTCAGCAGAATTGCTATTGTGATGCAGCAAAAAACCCAAACCTGTCCAAGGACTCCACTGTTTGTTCTCTGTCTTTCTCTTTTTTACGTTTCACAAACAGACATTGCCTTTACCCAAATTAACCTCTTCTGAGTTTTGCTTTTTTCCCCTTGGTATTTGACTCAGCTTTCTGTCTGGGTGGGGTGAAAAATGAACTCTCCTAACATACAGTACAAATTAGGTCTTTTTAAAAACAAAGACTTCTCTTAAGAATAGCTGTATTTTATTTCTGACAAAAGAAGGGAAAACACAAGTGTGCTCAGTAAATCAAGAAGTCAAATGTGTGTAATCTGATGCCAAGTGTAAACATGTATGGACTTTACAAGGCTTGCCGACACTAGATACTCTGATTTTCTTTCATTTGAAAAAGTGCTTTTGAGTATTCACAGTAGTGCTTGCAAGAGGCAGTCAAAATCACAAAGTGAATAAGAGCATGTCTATGCAACAGCTTGTGTTGAATCAAGACACTTCTAGTTTTTTATGAACACAGTATTTTCTGCTTGGAGTAGCTAATATAAATGTGGTAGATGTAGTTAGCTCCATATATAGTGGGACTTTTTGGCCTGGCTTTTTGGCAGAAAGGTTGTTAAGTGAATACCATAAAAAGCTGCTAAAGAGGCAAAATATAGTCCCTCACATGCTAGCAAAACCTGTTTGATTTCAGTGGAGGTTAAACACATAACTACCTCAGGTTATTGGCCATGAAGACCACCTGAATACCCTTCCAGCACTGAAGGGCCTGAATACCTCTCTGTGTTCACTAAAGGAAAAAAGGAGTACAGAAGTTAGTGATTTAATTAATAAAGATCTTGTCTTTGTTGCTATTCTGTCAGGCTGCTGCTGTAACCAATCATGGTATTACTCCATCTGTGCAGAAGTATTGCTGTAAAACTGTAAATTTTCAGGCTGCTTAACATTTGTACTGAATGGTTCAAGCTGTGTTAATTATGTATCTGTAAGTGCTCTGGTACTAGTGTTGGTTGGGTAGATCCCAGAGGTCTGCCAAGAAATTTTTCCACATAATTTTAATGTTAGCAGTATTTTTGTAGCTGGTTATTGATTTTAAACATATCACAAGGGTTTATAAGCACTAAAATAATCATGTTTGCAGTTAGTGAGTGGGACTTCTGCTGTTCAGCCTTATCTCTAATTACACCCTGTGAGAACAGGTGTTTCACTTTTCTTATTCGTGCTTTAGAGCAGTTTCCAGACTGCTTTTTGGGGAGGCAAGTGTAATGACTTTAGCCCTTCACATTTCTTCCAAAGTTAGTGAGGCTTGTGATGGTCCTTATTTCCAGTAGAGAAAGTGAGATACTGATGAAAATGCTGTTAAAGATTTTTCAATGCTGATTGACAGCCTGCCCTACAATGGATGCTCCGAGCCTCTGATGTTCCAGCATGCAGGGAAAGTGAAAGATCAGGGAGATATTACATCAGCTTTCTTCCTCCCCTCTCTCACTTGGTGTTGGCTAAGGACTGGTTCAGCTACCATGTGAGCTACAGCCATAGACACTTTGCCTTTCTGAAAAATTGGGCACCAGAAGCCAACTGGAAGATTGTATGACTTGCAGTTCTGGAGAAGTACAGTGCCCAGGGAACTGCAGTGGTAGTTTGAGATCACTGTACTCAGCCAATGCCCCTGATGCTGGACATTCTCTACATAGGTCTGTAGGCAGAAAGGACAGCAAGATGCTAAGTTCACACCACCCAGGAGACACCCTGTGGCAGGCAAACTCCCACGTACCACATACTCTGGACACGTCAAACAAATGTAGTACTAGCCAAGTCCCCAGCCCTAAAAATCTCTAGGGAGTGCAGTAGGACTACTTCCCTCTCCATAACCACTCCTGGGCACAATTGCTTCAGTAGGTTGTGGTTGCTCGTCAGGAAAGATTGACAGGAAGGCATGGGATGGTGTGCTGTTGCCTGCCCCACCTGTGACATCAAATCTGAGGGACACCTTTCAAAGAAGGCTCTAGAGAAGCCTAGATGGATTCATACAGTGCTTCTCTTTCCCTCCTGTCCTCTCCTGAGCTTTTTCCATGTAAAATAACAGAGAACTGGCTCCTCAAAGTAATTTGGATGAATATAAACTCTTGAAAGTGTCATGTAGCCCTTGGAATAATTCCAGATAAACCCCAGCTTATTTGGAAAAATTGCTCCTTAAAAGAAATGCACAAACATTGGTCTGGATCCAAAGCCATGAAATCAACAGGGAGACTCTCATTACAGAGGATTTTGGATACAGCCCATTGGTGGCTACAACCAGAATGATGGTCTGTTAAAATAAAAACTTTTTAGATTCATGTTTTATTGATGCTGGCAAAGTTTTGGTGAGAGGAAAAAGAAAAGAACAACCTTCCAGTGAAATCTCCTTTTCTTTTCCAAACTCTCTGAAACTATAATTTATGACTCTTACCATTCTACTTTGAGTGCACTACCTTTGCTCTCTTTTTACAAAGATCAGAGATATATGTAACTATTTAGGGTGAAGAGTGAATT
>JAOXXN010000446.1:72625518-72640714 GCA_026770055.1 Myrmophylax atrothorax | reverse complement strand
TGCAAAGATTAAATAACATTCCTGTTAGCTAGAAATCAAAAGGTATATGAAAATAGTGACTCCAGCTATGGAGGAAATGCAGTTCCTGAAGAAAGAGCAGCAGCAGCAGCCGACATGAAAGACTTCCCAACAGAAGACCTGGCAGTGACATATGTTTGGTCTTTATTTGTGAGAAGGACTCTTCTCCTGGCAAAATGTCAACAGGCCATTTTCTCTGAGGGCATAATTCATCTGGGGGATCCAGTTCCACTTGCATGGGCACACACCTAGTGAAAGTCTCTTTCTACATCATGTGGAGATGTTTTTCCTGACTTGTACTGTCCCAATAGTTTCTGACCATGTCAGTTGATACTGATATTGTTGGAACAGGCAAGGTAATTTTAGTTTGAACTGTAAGCCTGCAATAAAGAGGTTATGTGTGGTCAGTTTAGGATCTTAAAGTTGGAGAAAGATGCTTTATGGAATGATTCAGGGTGTTAAGGGTAGGGCAGACAAATAAGCCACTAGCCAGTATATTTGTCTTCCTTTTTTTTTTTTTTTTTAGAGTAATATTTTTCTTTCTCTGCTATCTAAGCCCAAGCTTAGATGTGTGGACACATTTACCCCTACCTGCCAAGGGTTTCTTTGATCCTGATCTCATATTATCTCCACACTGGCCCAAGGATCCAACCATGATGAGACCCTTTGGCAAGAGAATGCATTACACAGTGTGTTTCTGGTCTCATGAGTTAATGATGACTAAACTCAAGCAGTTCTTCCTAGTGGGGTGCAAGTCTATCTTTTTTTCTCTCCATGCTTTTATTATGGCGTCCCTTCCCTGACATCTTCCCAATTTCTCCATTAATTTTCTCTTAAGATAATGCAAAACTGAACTCTATTCAATTGTGTTCACTAAATTGGATTGTGCTCTAAATTTTAATTTTTTTTCCTAATCATCAGGTATCCAGCTTGAAAAACTTTAAGGTTTCAGTCATGAAACTGAGACCAAGGAATATGTTCAACACATTGCTATAATGCATATTTGTAGCTAAAAATAGGGAACAAACCCGGATTTTTGAAGATATATTTTTAGTTAGATATTATAAAATTTGTCTCTTCCAATGAAACAACAGTACAAGCTGTGTGTCTTACTTGAATCAAAGTGATTTTTATTTTTTACTTAATTTTTTGCATTCAGCTAACCTAATACTTTTGAGGAAATAACACTGGACATTATTGATCTATTTTTTTTTTCTTTTCTTCCTGGATCCTAGGTCACAGTTTAGGCCCTAGTTCAGCAAAGTACTTAAGAAGAGGCTTATCTTTAAGCACATGTTCAAGTCTCAGCAGAGTAAATGAGAATTAAGCAAATACTTAAGTACTTTACTGAATAGGGATAGAATTAAGCATGTAGTTGAATGTTTTGCTGAATCAGGGCCTTAAAATTAAAAATTAATCTTATTTGTGCTACGAAGATTGAAAAGCTACACACTTGATTTGGATCCTAAATTAATATAAACCAGGAACAGGGTAGCGCCAACTGTCACAAGAAGAGGGGTGTATAGGTGTAAAAATGGGTAAAGCTGGGGTTGTTAAAATCGTGGGTAGGACTTTGAGAGATTTGCACTCTGTTCCTATGCCTGTTTCAGACTAAATTACTGGAGATTGACATTCCTTTGTGTTTTAGTGCTGGTGCTGGTGAGCCCTGGCATGCATAAAAAGTCCTATAATGTTAATAGCTGCCATGCTAAGTCTGAAGTTGGAGAAGAAGGGTCTTAATCTTTCTAAGCCTATACACATACTCTATTTGTCCTGTGAAGTGAAGGTAATGCCACTTCCCTTCTTTCACTTTGTGTCTCCCTTCTCCATCTGATTGCAAATTCTTTGGGCTGGTGAGGTTTCTTTCTGTGCATTTATGTGATGCCTGGCACAGTGCTCTTGCTTGTAGCTTCTAGACGATTTTGTAATTAAAGACCATAATAGTAAATCTTGGGCTTTGGGCTTGACAAAATAATTTGTGTGACATGACAGAGTATCATTGCAGCTGAAGTGTTTTTCAAGATTTAGGTTAATATAAAAAAATGGCAGCATTAAGTAGTTTTCTGACCAGCATAAGTAACTTGTGAGACTCTATTAAAAATTAAGATTTGAAGAAATATGGTAACTTTCCACTATTTTTCAGGAAGACAGCTGATGTTCTTAACCTCTAGGGTTGAGCAGCTTATGGATGGATGTATGGGAATGTTTGCATGGACTGGTTTTAGGGATGTCTGTTAAACCTGCAAACATCTAGCATGGATTTTTAGTGCCTGTGAATTTCTTCTGAGCAGTTTTTGGTATTAATAATAAATATTTGAGTTGTCTAAGCAAGGTATTTGATAGTCATAATTTCTACAAAGATGGACCTTGTGCCCAGGGTTGGCTCAGTGTGCATCGTGATGTTATGTGTTGGGGCAGTTGGTGTTACCCTTTAGCGATGCTTACAGAAGACTGATTGACCCATGTGCTTCTCCTAAACTAAATTTCATATAAGGATACCTTAACAAGTATGCATAGTGAGTGTAATACGATCTGTATGGGTGGTAGCTAATGGTTAACAGGCTGTGTTGAACCTGTGTTCCTTAAACAAACGCTATGAGTGCGGGATGAGTTGTCTTATTTCTGCAGACAGGCTAGTTCAGTTGGAGACTAAAGCTTTCTTATTAAGAGTAGAAGACAGCAGGAGGGCTTTCACTGCCTGCTCAAACAGGGAAGGGAAGGAAGGCATCTCATTACTAGAGCTGCTGTTTCCAAATCAAGACAGGAGAGATGAGGGTACTAGGATCTCTTGAGAACGTTCTCAAGTTTGTAGGGTGGCTGACCTCAACTCAGCTGTTATTTTGATTTTTTTAACTGACTATGATCTGAACAGGTGGTTGTTGCAGTGTAAATCTTCTCAGGATAGCTGGCATAGCTTTGGTTTAACGCTTTAAAAAAGGGGAGAGAAATAGGCAAGATCATGCTTTATGCAGGAGTTTACAGTGTGGAGATACTCAGTACAGAGAATGAAGGGGCAAGATAGTGCCGAAACTTTGAGCTTTCTGTACAAGGCAAAAACTTAATAGATCAGGTGAGTCAAAACTGTGGATCTTGGTTGTATGCTGGGGGCTTTGAAAACTTTGTGTAAATTGCTTGTTACAAGGCATATGGGATAACAGTCTTGTTTTCTGAACTTTTACCAAGGCAAAAATTTACTTCTCACCCTAGCACAGTTCTTGCAATGATAGCATTGTATGGTCATCTGGATTAATCATCTTGACTTATAAAATGGGTTGATATCTCAAATCTGAGCAGTTATTGAATTGTTAAAAAAATGCTGTTTCTGGATGAGTTGTAATGGGGTTTTTTTTCAGTTTTCGTTTGTTTGTTTGTTTGTTTGTTTGGTTGGTTGGTTGGTTGGTTGGGTTGGTTTGGTTTCTCTATGCATTTGAAATAAGAAAAGTAGGCTTCTGTTGAGAATGAGCGAACTATTTATTCCTAAAGGTAGAAACCAGAACTCAGCATTGAGGCTTTAAAAGCATATCTAGAGCAAAACCAGTATGTTTTGACTTTTTACAGTTATGGGCTGAGTAAGTTGGTATTTTGTTTTTTTGATCCTGACTATTAGGAGATACATTAATTACATGAGAAATTCTCTCTTTGTGGTTATTTTTTCCAACTAACTTTTCCTCCCTTGGTGAATGAAGTGATCCACCTCTACAAACAAATGAGATTGCTAGCTTTGAATAAAATTTGAAAAATTTTAAAGTGTATAGCACCTACTGCTCACAATAAAAACCTCTGTTTAGGACAGAAGTTTAGAACTTGATGCATTTAAGGTATTTTTATTGACCAGATAAAAATTCTTTGTTGAAATATTGTTAGGCATTCAGTTCCCTCTTCATTTATGTTATCCTTGCACTGGTATAAGTATATTTAATTCACTTGAGTTCCCTGTGACTGAGAGCATTAAACATGTGACAAGAAACAAAATGATGAAAGAATTAAAAGATAACTTTATTTTAGTTTTGTGTTGTTTATTAACAGTATAATTCATTTGACTTTGATTGCAAAAAAAGCTCTGACAATTAAGTAAATAGTAAATGTCACTTCCAAGTTAACATGACATGAAAGTCTCTGGCGTACATAATGGTTATTTTAAGAATCATTCATTCACAGAATAAAATACATACCTCTATTTTTTATTATTTAGTTCTTTTTAAACTACTATCAAAGAACAAAACTTTAATTTGTAACTGAATTTATTTTGTTTAAATAATTTTCTGTTGACAGAGTATGGTTTCATATGATAACTGAATTGATTTATAATAGAGAATGAAACAACGGTTAACATTTTAAACAGATGAATGAAATTTTGACAGGCCTGGAACACAGATGATTTTGTTTTGTGAATTCTCCAGTTATTTTTTTCTTAGGTAGAAAAATCACATTCGCACCATTTCTATGAATTATTCTATTAACTGCAAAAAGTTTTGAAGCAAATAAGAAATTAGAAATCTGGAACGAGAGGCTGGTCTTGGAGTCCAAGTTTGTTGAAAAAAAAAGCATTAGCTATTTTGCTGTGAAACACCTCTCTTAAGCACAGCTAGATTATAATTTTTTATCTTCTTAATACCTTTTTGGATTAAAGTAATGAAGTCTAAAATTACTATATGAATGTAAGTTTCGGGGGTTTTTTGTTTGTTTTTGTTTTTGTTTTATTTCACTAACATCCATTTTGCGGAGACTTAATGAGTTCCAGTGCGTCTTCCAAATATTGACAGTGCCGGGGCTGGATGGAAAGTTCAGACCAAATCTTGAACCTCCTCTTGTTGGTTCTACAGACTGTCTGGAGTCCAAAGGTTACGAACTGCTTGTAAACTATCTCCAGAATAAAAGCCTCTGTGCCAGGACATCAGTGCTGGTATTGTGTCCTCTATTCTTTTCCTAATTTGCAGTTTCTCCCCACTCTGATCCCGTGAATTGTCAATGGCCTGAATTGCTTCAGTGTGTTTAATTCAGTGAGGCTGTGCTAATCGGTGTCGCCTGAAAGCCTGTCCTGAGACCCCGAGACTTCAGAGATGTTAATTCCCTTAGTACTACAAAACTAAAAGAAAAAAAAAAAGAAAAAAAGAAAAAGAAAACAGAGGGTGGTTCTACATTGCCCGCTCCAGCGGATTCAGCAACAGTCAAGACAAGTCAGTACACAGCTTTTAATGGTACCGATCTTAACAGCACTGTTTTCATTATCAAGCACCACGCACAAACGTGAGGTAACTGATGACATTGTTAGCAGTAAAGGGTCTCTGCAGTATTTTTTCTCTGTGAGGTCTGGCAACATACAGGTTGAAATTTGCATTCGTATTGCTCTCAGTAAGATTGACCCAGTGACTACTAGAGTCAACAGAAATCTTCCTATGAACCCGAATTTAAAGAATTTGCTTTGCTTAGCTGTACAAGATGTACATGTTAGATCAAATAAGACCATTTATGTCCTCAAACCTGAGGCAGTAACACGAAGCTGAACATACAGTTTTCCCATAGACCGGTCTGGTACGTACCAGGAGGAGAATCTTCAAGCTTGAGTTAGGTGCTGAGGCTCTCCAGGTGGCTCAGTGGGAGAACACAGCACTCAGCAGAGGAATCCCAGGAGCCAGCAAGCTCAGCCAGGGGCATCCTGAATTTAGTTCAATGATTTGTGCATTTTTGCAAAGTGGAGGATAGGGCATAGTCCAATACCATCCTTCCCCAATAAATGGAATTTCCTATCTGTTCTTTGGATATCCTTTGAGGATCCAGGCTCGACCTCTCAGGCAGAAGTGCAAAACAGTAGATTTCTTCAATGTTATTAAAAAATTGGTTCTAAATGAACATTTCTGCCTAAAGCCCTTTTCCAAAGAAATACTTTTACTGGAGAGACAGGGAGCAATCACTTACAGCTTTCCACAGGCAAGCACTGTATGTATTTTATTCTCAACTGTGATAAATTTAGCTTGGTTTAAATTAATTAATAAAATTTCAGCAGGGAAATACAATTTCTCCTCCTTGTCTAAACATAACAAATAATACTTATCTCCTTGGACTAGTTGTTTTTGAGACATGAAATTCCTGGCAAATGGATCTAATTAATATAAACATTTTAAAAAATGTTATAAATTTTAAACATGTTTAAAATGTTTCCCCCCCCTGCATCAGTGCATGGGTTTGAGTTAGTAACAAAATATGTCTTATCAGCAGTTTATCAAAGTGATTAAAGATCCAATTTAGGCAATTTATATGAGTCTTCAACTATTAAATGATCCTCAGTGATCAAGTTAAACCAGTTGCTTTACTCAGCAGAAATAACTTTTTTTTGTATCAGAATTTTAATGCCTTATGAATATATGCTAAATACCCTTTGTAGCCAGCAGTAATCTTAATGATAAATCATTTCACAGTGTTTCAAATGTTCTTAACTCTTGGTGAGATAATTCCAAATTTAGTGTGTTAAATATTTTCAAGAAATAAACTGGCTGATTTTTAATCTGCAGGTTTGTTTTGTACAGCATGCAGTTTCCAGGTACTCAGTATCTCTTGTGCTTCTTAACCCGTCTGGTGTGCACGGCTATCTAATCTCGGGGCAGGTGAGAAGCTGTAATTTGTGAGGCTTCTTATCAAAATGCAGAAAACTGATGTGGAAAGAATGGCAATTAAGCTGTATTTTGCAAGCACAATATTAATGCTGTTTTAAAAAATAGGTAGCACTCAAGGAACAATCTCCAGGGCTGTTAAAACATTGCAGGTTGCATGGTTCAAAGGCAAGCCCTGCAGAGGCGAGCACCGCGGGGCACCAGCGCCCCTCACTCCCTGCGAGCCGAGTGTCCCCCCCACACTCACCAAGATCTGATCGTCCAGTGATGCAAGAGTTTGCTAATTAAACAGTTCACAGAACTGTTTGGGGAAGAACCTGTGGACATTTAACCAATTGAACAATTTATTGCTGTAATTGAAGGGGTTAGCTGGTGTTTATTAACTAGCCTTCCTGTCACGTTCCAATGGCTGGACTAACCCTTGGTCCCTGACTTGTTTTCAAGTGTCCCACCGTGGTGTTGGCTCTGCAGTGTCACTCTTCAGGCTGCCACTTCAAGGCCAGAACTTCACTTATCCGTCTTTTGCAAATTCAACAAAATGATTGGGCAATTTTTCCTTGCTGGACCAAGTGTTTTATTACAAACACAATACTGTCCCTTTAAAGCAAAAAGGAGATTTTATCTTAGACAAAAAAATAAATTTGGATTATTAGGAAATTTCAGCAAACCGCTTCTGGTTTGAAACGAGTTTCTGGTTTTGTAATCTCAGCATAGGGATTATTTTCTTTTTACGATCATGGTCACCTCTGCTGTCTCCATCATCCCTGAAGTGGGTTTGGGCTGGGATAAAGGCATCATTGCACTGGCAGGCAGCAGAGCTTCCCGTCAAACCGCTGAGGCACGCGCAGTTTGGGACTCAACTCTATTCAGGGAAACAATGAGTCCTGATGGTGATAACAGGCTGCTTCTCCCCCTTACCCGTGAAAGCTTCTATAACTAGAACTAATTGGCCGTTCTTAAAGTGCAATTAGTAGGGATATTAATCTAGGCCTGACAGGTGTGAAAATGTGTTTCTGTGAGTCTATTCAAAAGACATCCTATCTGATCACCCGTAGGAGGAGCCTGAAGCAATTGTGCCTATAAACTTGCAACGCTTTAGTTTGTTAGAACTGAACAGCCGACTTTTAATAATCACATTTGAGTCAGACAACATTAAGTCCACAGAAATGGATGGGAGGCAGTTCACTTACTACTGACATAGTTGTATCACTTCCATCATCCAGAAACGAAATGCCTGCTTCTGCCTTCATTTGGGTACATTTAGCAAAGGGAAGACTTTTGAAAAATACATGTTTTAATGAGAAAGGTAGGACTGAATTATTTTGTATTAGGGATCATTAGGTGCTATCTGCTGGTTTACTTCTAGTGCAGTTTGATTATCTCCATTTGTAATGTTGGCTGCTTTTCTCATTTAGTTGTTTTTCATCCCACTAGGTGCAGCATAGAGCAGAGACTTAAAAGGTGTTGCCAACTAGGGTGGCTCAGCTCATCAGCTATGCAGGTTTTAAGCAGTACTAATGTAACAATTGGTGAGGGAGTTTCAGGACTCAGGACATCACTACTAGTCCAGCTTTTTAATAGCTGGTGTAAATAGGCACAGCTCAGTGAAGCTGCACTGGTTTATACATGTCTGAAATACTTAATTTAACCAGCAGACTTAACTGTGGGATGCTGAAAGGGTTCCAGCTGAACCTGCAGATGGCTGCTTGTGCTGGTGGGCTTCAGGCTTGGAACTAAATGAGGAAATTTGTATTTCCCATCTTAATTAAAAGGGGTATTCACAATTTAATACTAAAAGACAAAGCCTACCCCAAAGACATGCATCTGTTTTACATAAGATAAATGCATTGTAAGAGTGAGAAATTGCTTGAAGATTGGTTTTGATACTGAAAATAGCGTGAGTTCATGGGCATGCACATGCATGTATGCTATTCAATCAGCTTGAATTTTTTCCGAAGATGGAAAATTTATTAAGTAGGGTCTGCTCTGAAAAAGTGCCTGCATAGTGCTTTACTAGCTCACCATTCTGGAAGTTACTGAATGCCTAGACCACAGTGATACTTCTCTAGAAATACCTTAGCAGACTTCTTAGAAAAGATGAGTCTAGAAGAGGTCTCCTCAGTTGCTCAGCCCAGTCTTCTGGTGGAAAAAAAAAATTGTTCTACTAATGAGTGAGGCCTGTCTTACCCAGGCTGGGATTTCTTTGCCTCACTACTGTGATGGAAAAGCCCCTCTCAGATTAAAGAATTTCTGGCTTGAACTTGCTTGGGACAGTTTTGTTGTTCTCTGAAAATCTTTAGCTGAAAAAAATCAAGAAATAGCTCCTTGCTGTTTACCCCATGACACATTTATAGAGCACAACCATATCTTTTCCTAACCTTGGCAAAGAAGAAGAGCAAGAAGGATCATGCTTGCATAATGGAACAAGGCTCAGCTGTCTTCAAGAGTATGAGCAGTGGTTGAGGTAGCCTTAGGAACAGCGTATGTCCCTGGTTTTAAATTTGTGTGCCTTTCTGAGCTATAGAGCTTATTAAATTTTGCTCTTTTGGCACTGTGATGCCTCTCAGGGCACTACACTTTTCCGCAGCCAGCAGGCTTGGAGCTGGCTCTGCAGGCTTTGCAACAGCGCATGCTGCATGGTGTAGACATGCTCTTTTGCATCTTTTCTAAGAACAGCTCTGCATTTTCTAACTTAATGCCATCAAAATTGATCTTGATTCAACACAGATGACAAGCACAGTAAACAGCACCCTTCTTTTGGAGCAATAGCAAAGTTTGTCATTTCTTTGGAACCCACTGCTCTTCTGTCAAGACATCTGAATTTTCCACATGATTTATAGGTTTAGTATTCAATTCATAATTTAGGAGGGAAAGGCAGTCTTTTTCTTGATTACCCTAGATAGTGCAAAACATCCAAGAGGAAGGAGGGTCTTGTGTTTGAGACAAAGGGCTGTGATTCAGGACTCGTGGGTTCAGCTCCTATCCCTGCTGTCTGCTTTCAGTTAAACCTTGGGGAAGTCATTAGATCTCTTCCTCTTACATAAAATCTGTGACTCCTTCTTTCTTTTTGATTGTGCTGAGAGGTTCCTGTCACCAGCTGCACATTTGTATGCATTCCTTGCCATTGTTAGCCACTAATGCAAGCTAGACAGCCACATTTGGGGAGGAAGGTTGAGGTATTAGAGTTTTGGGGTTTGTTCTTACAATGGAGAACATGATCCCATGCCCAAATCTGCTACCAGGACTCCTGCTTGCTTTTTCATCTCCCTCCCCTAGTTTCCTCCCCCACAACAGCTTCATTTCACCCGTGTCTCTCCTGAACCCCCAGAAATGGAGAGGAAGAGAAGGGCTACCTTTCCCCCTCCCTACTGCGAAGGCAAAATATATTATCATTCTTCTCTTAACCAGACGTGGGAACAAGATTACTCAAATTGATGTCAAATGAATACGAGTTACACAGTTTTGCAAGTTGATGACTAAAATTGGAATTACCCAGAGCTAAATGGTTTGTTGTAGCTGGAAACTGGAGAACCTCTTGTTGTTTACAGCACTGTTCGTAGTGGAAACGATAAGTCCTGCTGCTTCACATCTTCAACCTTTTTATAAACAAAAAGGGTGCACAATGAAGAGGTTTGTTCATGCTTGCTTAACCTCAAATGGTTTGAACAATTACATTCTTTATACCTCAGTTATATTTTCATTCCTATTCGGAGTTTTCATTAGCAAGTTATTTTGTGGCTACCCAGAGTGACATTTAGTAATTGCACTGAGATGTTTCTCTCTTAGATTTCTAAACCAATAATGCAGTAAACCCTGATTTTGCTCAAGAGTTACCTGAGCAACAATGCAGCAATTAAAATAATGGCTAAATAAGCACTGATGTGGTATTTATTGATAGAAAATTGCAGCTCTTTGCTGCACGGCTGGTAAGAAACATGAGAATGAAAAATAGCTACCACTGTCCCAAGTTAGAGAAGTCAGAGGAAATGGCAGCAAGAAAAAGCAAATGAAGATGGATGAAATCCCAGGAGGGTGAAGGGAGATGTCCTCCATGCTGGAAGGGGCTGGGCAGTTGACTCCTGGGTCACCTTAGCTATTGCTTTTCGGAGTGGTGTTTTGAAAGGGCACTGTTTGGGAGAAGTGCTTCCTGGCTGCCACTGCTGCACACCACTTAGAGATGCTGCCTGTGGGTCAGTGGGAGGTCACCACCAGTTAACTCAACACCTCCAGCGAGGAGAAAGCTCTTGGGGATAAACTTTCTAACTATCACTGTCTAACCTGTCCTGAGAGAACTTGCAGATGCTTAACTTGTCCCTTTGCTTTGTTCTGAAGTACATTTTTATGGCATCATTAGCGCTGCCAACTACCATCTCTCCCCTTGTCCCATATAGCTGGTCCAGCACTGGTTTCTACAACCTGGTGGTTGGGTTTTCTCCTGGCAGGTCCCTCCCTCCATGCTGTGGCCAGGGCTGAGCTGCCCTTCAGTACCTCACCAGCACCTTGACAAAGCTGCCAAAGACCAAGAGAGATCTGAGGGTCTGCAGAGGTAGCCGCATCCTCAGGCTTGGGTCTCTCCAGAGCATGTGTGGTTGCCTCCTGGGCTTGCCATGTGTTTGGGGCACGTCTCACAGTCCTGTGAAACCTAAACCAAGGCCAGGCCCATTGCCATGGCACTCAGAGCTCCATGGTTCAGTTTCAAAGGGAAGTGGCAGCTCTTACATCTCTGCCTGTACTCTAAATGTTGTCAGTGATGACATCAAGGGTGAACATCAAGAGGGGATAAACAGAATGTGAAGCTGGATGGCATTTGCTTATGAAATGTAAAGTCTGAATATGTTCAGCAAACTGCCTCAAGTCTGTAGCTCCAGAAGCAGAGCAGTTGCATTTAAATCATTGTATTTTGAAAAGATTAAACACGCAAATAAATAGCACAAGTAGTGCAGAAGCCCATTTTTTTATGTATATATAGAGGTACGTGAGAAATCAATGTATTTTACATTGTTCCCATGTTTTTACTCCTGACAGCAGTTACAGAGCCCTGCTCACAGGTGAGTCTGGGTGCAGGCACTCCCTGATTGTTAGTTCCCTGGTGGGGCTTCCTCAAGTATCCATGCAGATTTTGGACAAAAATCTGGAAACGGTAAAATGCTGATGCAAGAGGATCAAACTCTGCAAACCCTCTGCAGGTTTCAGACTGTTCTGTTCTTGTCCATAAAAGAATTTAGTAGGCATATATTTTATGTGTGTGGGTACATCAGTAGATGCATAAAAATACATACGTCTGTTTTCAATAAAAGTGTTCCATGATCTAAACATCTTCCAGATAGGATCTTAAAAATCTTAGGCTTCACATTTTCTCAAACAGGCTTGTTCAGGGAAACGAAAGAGAGTGCTTGACAAGATTATGGTGTTGCTTCTATACATTTCCTTTATTCTTGTGGCTAAAAGGAAATTACAATGTGTTGTTAAGTCAAAACGTGGTCTGTGGAGCCGAACCAAAAAACCTTTAAACGGAATAAAATTCCCCTTCTGATAAAAGGGAAAAAGACACAGCAGAGAGACAGGATCTCTTTAATTTAAATAGTGGGTTTAGGTATATTAATTTGAGTTCAAAGCATCTTTCAAAGGGTATGATGCCCACATTTTTAATTTTACCTAATACTGAGCATCTGGTGTGGACTGGTTTGTGGTACTGAGAGCAAAAGGAAATACATTACTCATAGATGAAAGGAATGAGGGGGAATCACTGTCCTAACTAAAAATAGCCTTTTTTCCACAGTTAATATCAGCTGGAGGTTTGATTAAATAGTAATTGTCTAGAAAAAGACAATAATTGAGTGTGACTGTTTCCTTTCAGGGGCCAGGCCCAGGTGGTGAAAGTTAAGTATTGTCCTTCAGATAAGGTCCTGAAAGCAGTTTTCCTGAATGTCCATGGAGCCTTTCTGCAAAATGTCCTTTCTGGGTGCTGAGCTGCAGACAGACAAAATCCAGGCCTTTTCTCAGGGCAGCAGCAGTTTTCAGGGATGTAGCGCTGGAGGATTTTATGACTGCATTGCAGATACAAGCTGGCTCACCTCTTTGGCTGGAACTCTAACCCAGAGGCACAGAGATCACAAGAGACAAATGTCTTGAATTAAGAAATGGGGTTGACATCTATAAAAGTCAGAGCACATCTAGTAGGCAACATGTGTAATAAGACTATAATGTTTTATCTAATAGGGAGATTGGAAAGCTGTCTGAAAAATATGCAGCTTCTGTTCAGATCTGCACATTCAAAAAAAAATACACCAGATTAATGGGTATTTTTTCCCCCACCCCTCTCCCCCTTTATTTATTGATCTGAATCCCTATGGTATTTTCCAAAAAATCAGTCTGGGTTTTTTTTTTCAGTAAAAGATTAATGATGATACTGTTAACAACTTTGCCTAGCTTTTTTGGAGTCCATAGTGAAGAAATGCATAACAGTATTTCCTTCTAGTTTTCTATGACCCTTTTATGCATTATAATGTTAACATTTACCATTTGTCTAGGACTTTCATGGATATCACTTACCATATGCCTAGGATGTATCATGACTACCTAAGCATTATTTAATTAACCTTTGCAAGTGTCCAGTGAGAGACATGAGATACAGCCAGACAGGAAATACTTTTTATGCCCTGCAAAAGTTTTCAAATTGCTACTTATTCCAAGTTGAATGGACTCAAAACTTTGGGGAGCTCTTTATGGAGGAAAAGAGGAGGAGGAGAGAGCATGAGGCACAGTGGATTGCTCCAAAATAGCCAAAAGTTACAGAGTGTTCCCTGGGGAAGGGGAAAGCTATCATTTCAGTGCTTTATCCTGCTTGATGAGGTTTTGAAACTTCAGCCTTATGCCTCCTCATGCTGAATTAGATCTATAATGGCTATGCCAGCGTCAGACCAGCTCTGCTGGGTGGTCTAGGGACAAACACTTGGAGAGGAGGTCACCATGGCCTTCTAGTGAGAGCAGCTCCCAAAAACTTCGCTGGCTTTAGCTAGGCTGTCTTTTCTTTTGCAATCCGCACAAATGGTCTCACTACAAGGTGAGGCTGAGCTCCCATCCAGTCTGAAAACCCCTTACTCGAAGAATAGCATACGTTCTACTAGGAAGGCTGGATTTTGGCCACACATCATTTTCCAGGGTAAGCTGACCCCTTGGGTTCGTAAGAGTAGTTGCCTCAAAGACACAGCAGAAATTAATACTGTATTCAGTCTGAAAATTCAGATATGTTTATTCTGTGGTTCAAAATACTTTGAAACAAACAAACAATGTTTTTTTCTGAAATAGGTAGGAATATTTGCATTTTTATATAGAGACACACATAGGCATGAAAAGGGTATAAAATGTGCCAGAAGCCACATAAGAGGCCTGTGGAAGAGCTAAGAACAGAACCCAGGTTTCCTGATACCAGCGTCTGTGATTCAGCCACAGCACACTGTGAGGTCAGGACAGGAAGGAGCAAAGAGATAAAAAATTAATTTCTTCTGAAAGTGAAAACTGTTCTTGCTTCAGTTAGCATTTTCTATTGTATGCTATACTACATGATCACTGCTACATCCCTATAATCTAATTTTTCTGTAACAGTTGGGTTTAACAATGAATGTCACATTGGCACCTACCCCTGGAAACTCCTGGCCTTCTGCTAACCACAGATTGGTAGGCTAAAATGAGAGACTGCCCATTGAGAATATAATCCTGGTCTGCAGGGAACACAGAGATTTCTTCCCCTCTGGGAAGCAGCCAGTGGTTTACAGTAACTGGAGCCTGAAACCGTGTTTAGTGCTGCTTATCATGCTGAAAGTTAACATGAACTTTTAAGACGGGGAGAGGGGTCTTTAGATGATGAGAACAATGATGAGTTTGCTTGTGGCAACTTTAAATATGTAGAAAATACACAGGAAATTTTAAAGAGTATGTTAACTCTGAGTTCAGGAAAGCAGTTATTTTCCTGTCTTCCTTCATGGCAAATAAGGTGGAAAATCAATACAATTCTGTCCACAATTACCAATGTGTTTTAATAGAAAAAATAAACGGGGTCAGTAAGTCCTCTGCAAACAGGCTAAAATGAAGATAGAGAGTTCATTGCTTCCATATTTTGAGCTTGTGACTTCCAAAATCAAAGACCTAGTAATCTTAATGGATTGACTTCCAAATTTCCTTGGATTTGTATTGCTGGACTTGTCTCTCTTTAGGGCTTAGCTGGATCCCTGCAGATAGATTTTTGGGTTTATATGCTGTAATTCCACTTAGTCCAGCTGTAAACTTGTGGTGGCTGAATTAATATGTTATAAGGGGGAAAAGAAAAAAAAAGAGTATACCTACAAACCTCCTAGCTTGTATAGCAAATCCTGAGGGGGAAAAACTGGACATTTCAATTAGTTGGTTGTGTGGCCTGATTGAAGAACAGCCCTGTGGCTAACAAAGCTTTGTCTGTAGTATCAGCTTGCTCCTCATCCACCAGGACAAATAGAGTGGTTGGTCATTAACGGGCTAGCCATCGGGTAGGGGTTTTGTTCTTAAATGGGGGCTTTGTCTTATCCCTGCTGTTT
>JAOXXN010000446.1:72601090-72625509 GCA_026770055.1 Myrmophylax atrothorax | reverse complement strand
CCAAGCACTCCTCACCTGTCATATCTGTCATACATTTAATTCATCACGCTCTCTGGTCAAAAGCTACACTGATAGTATCAAAAGAAGAGGAGGGGGCTTCTTATAACTTTAGCGATCAAAGGAGATTACCAAGCAAATAAGATTTTAATGAAGATGGCAGGTTTGGAAAGGAGAATTTACTGCATTGCGAATCACTAACACATAAACATTCATTTTATCTGTATAGTATTTGAGAGTAGTATCCCAAACTACTACAGAAGGAAGGATAGATACATGTGTTGACGTATGATTTTAATTAAAAACACCAAGGGAGGAGATATAGGGGGGAAAAATTGAGCTTTTTATTTCACTTTAAGGGCCATATTTTTATTCTGTAAATATGATAAGCAGATTGTGTTTAAACACAAGTTTGTTTTAATGATGACAATACATCAAGCAATTTGCCACCGAACTGATATTGTCAGGCCAATGCTCTCTGTTACTTGACTTAAGTTTCAAAATATCAATTGCAATACTGAAATATGCTTGGCCTCACTATATCTATTTAAGAGGCAAAGCAGGCAGACAGGTCACAGTCACAGTCACGGAAACCTGTGTGTTCCTGGGATAGTACCTAAGGGAGGCAGAGGTAACAGAAATGCACCTTCTCTGTCAGTGAGTATTTTACAGGAAGACAGCCCTATGCCAGGTGAATGGAGAAGATTGAACACCTTCCTTTACAGGTTCACATGGAGAAGAACATGCTGCCCTGTGGTGCTTTGTCACGGAATGCAAGCCTGCAGCATCTGCATCTTAATTCACTATTATCTTCTATTAAACCTGCAGTTTTTCTGCAGAGGAATTTTCCCTTTGGGACTGTCAGTCCAGAGTACTTACTCTGTTTTCTGATAATTCTGATGAGGGAATTACCTGTTGCAGTTCCTACTGCTACTGTACATAGACCACCCAGCCAGTCATTTGGAGATTCATTTAGCAGCAAAGATGCTCTACTGGAAACATAAAGCTTATGGAGCAGATCACCTTGAATGCCATCACGCAACACATGCAAGAGAACTAGGGGATCAGGCCTAGCCAGCGTGGATTTATGAAAGGCAGGTGCTGCTTGACTAATCTGGTCTCCTTATAACAAGGTGACCTGCTTGGTGGATGGGGGAAAGGCTCTGGAAGTTGTCTACTTGGACTTCAGTAAAGCCTTTGATACTGTCTCCCACAGCAATCTCCTGGAGAAACTGGCTGCTTATGACTTGGACAGGTGCACCGTTTTGTCGGTAAAAACCTGTTTGGATGGCCAGGCCCAGAGAGTGGTGGTAAATGGAGTTACATCCATCTGGCAACCAGTCAGTGGGGTTCCTCAGGGTTCAGTACTGGGGCCAGTTCTGTTTAAAATCTTTACTGATGAGAGTTCACCCTCAGTCAGTTCACAGATGACACCAAGTTGGGCAGGAGTGCTGATCTGCTGGAGGGTAGGAAGGCTCTACAGAGGGATCTGGACAGGATCAATGGACAAGGGCCAATTGTATGAGGTTCAACAAAATGAAGTGCTTGGTCCTGCACTGGGTCAAAACAACAAAGCTCCAGGCTGGGGAAAGAGTGACTGGAAAACTACCTGGTGGAAAAGGACCTGGGGGTGCTGGTTGACAGTGGCTGAACATGAGCCAGCAGTGTGCCCTGTGGCCAAGAAGATCAATGGCTAGCAGGACAAGGGCAGTGATCATCCCCCTATATTTGGCACTTGGGAGGCCACACCTCAAATCCTGTGCTCAGTTCTGGACCCCTCACTGCCAAAAAAAGACGTTGAGGTGCTGGATCAAGTCCAAAGGGCAACAAGCTGGTGAAGGGTCTGAAGCACAAGTCTTATGAGAAGGAGCTGAGGAAGCTGAGGTAGTTTAGCTTGGAGAAAAGGAGGCTCAAGGAGGCTTTCTGTGATAAGGCGAAACAGCCTCAAGTTGCATGAAGGGTGATGCTGATTGGATATATTAGGAAAAATTTATTCACTGAAAGGGTTGTCAAGCAGTGGAACAGACTGGCCAGGGAAGTGCCCACCACTGAAAGAGGTATTTAAAAGCTGTGTAGATGATAGTACTTAGGAACATGGTTTAATGGTGGACTTGGCAGTGCTGGACTTAATGATTGGAATGATCCTTAATGTATATGGTCTTAAAGGTCTTTTGCAACTGAAACAACTATGAATTTATGAAGAAGTGTTTCAGGCACCAGTGAGCATCTGTGCAGTGCACAGAGCCAAACCTGCCCTGTTAGCAGGAGAACCAGGCAGCTTTATTTTGCAGTTTTCCCTTGTGGTAGAAAGAAAGCCTTTGCAGTTGCTGAAGCCTTTGATAAAAGAAGGGGTAGTTTGTATTATTAGCACGGATGTTAACATCTTTACTTCAAAGACATGGGGGAAGTGGCTGCCCAGCTTTCTTTAAATTGAATTAAAAATGTGGGTTCCAGGAGGGAGCTCACAAAACCATGTCTGAACTTGTCAGCCTCTACAGGTTCGGGTGGAAAACTCCAGTTCTCACTTTCCACTGAGTAATACTGAGAACTCATTATTTGTGTGGTTTTCAACCTGGCTATGAATTATGAATGATTTATTTAAGAAGTGCTAAACTATCAGTCTGCCCTTCAGCTAAGAGAGGGTCCCTGCAGCTTTGGTGTTTTACATTCAGCAAGGAGATGGTCCTCAGCACCCTTCTGACATTGGAGATATTATCCTGTATTTTCATTTGAGGGTCAGTACCCACCCCATAAGTTACTTTTGTATAGCCCACAAGATCTCTTGATAAGCAAGGCCCAATGAACTAGTTTTACTGAAAGAGAGATGAAAATTCCCATGTTGTCTGTAATTTGGAGGCATGAATTTAGCTGAACCAAAGTCAGACCCAGATTTATTTGCAAATGAGGATGGTATAAAGACACATCCAGGACTAGTTCAGAAACTCTGCTTGAACCTTGTTTTGAGTAAGCATGTCAACAAGTAGCTTCTAAATTGATTTGTTTTAATCAATAGTGATAAAAACTGTGAGTAAGGCTTGTATTTATCTGATACTGTGATGAGATGGTGCAGCAGAGGCAGTTGCAACAGGGCTCTCCCGGTGCTCATACCAGCTCTGTGGATGGCTGTTAGTGGCAGTGGGAGTTGTTCTGCAAAACTCTGCCCTGCAAACAGGGTTCACATGTGCGCCAGACAAAAACATTTGTATTTACTGTTGTTTTAAGGACCTCCATGCTTTTATTCATCTGGAAACTGTGGGGGAGTTTTCTTTTTTTCCCCTCTCCTTAAGTTAAGGTGGCAGAAGCTAACTTAAAATATAGTCTTTCCTTTTGCAAATTAGAAATTCTGAGAAGGTGCTCAGGTTGCTTGAGGTATAGACCAACCACCTCTAACATGTTCTGGTTATAGATCTTAATAGGTATTTGCAAGACTAAAGTACTTAGATAAAAAAGTGGGCTTTGAAATAACAAGTCCACATGACAGCATATAAAAGTCAAGTGGCAGAGCAATTCATGGGTTATTGTTACAAAACCTTTCAAATGAGCTCCTAAAATACTATGTGGTTGAAGTTTCACTTAAAGAAATTACTTTTAAGCTACTTGCTCCAAGTTGAAATCTGTCTACAGAAAACTTCAAAAACTTTTTTGTTGTTGTTGTCAGGAAAAGAAAGAAAAATATTGTGTTTTTTTCCTGTGGTAAAGCAAATGTTTTTAAAATGTATCACCCTACATCTGACTGGAATTTTTAAAAATTACCTTCAGAAACTGGGCATAAGTTTTCTTCAACAGCACAGAAGCCACCATGCCAACACTTAGAACTGCGGCATATCAACTGCTCTTATAGCTCATACTTTATTCTCTGCATCAAAGCTCTGGTGGGGGGGGAGTAAAAACAGAGAGTGAGAGAGCGAAAGAGTCAAGCTCTTCAGAGCCTCTAATGACGCGTGCCAAACACGTGGAAGGTAAATCCCCTAATTCAGTCTATTCTTTCAGCATTCCCTGGCGGGCAGCCAAGCTAAATATTTCTGCTGGATAAAAAATGCACCCTCCTATGCAGCACTTTCTTAACAGGATGGCTCTCCAGCTTTAGCGGAGGGGGCTTCTCTGGGGGAAAGCCAACATGTGTGTTCTCTTATCTATTTATTTATTTTATTAAAAAGAGGCTTTATGGGCTGTGATTGGATTAACTTAGTGAACCCTGGAGGAAGAGGAAAAACAAATTGGGAAGCTGGTTTAGCACCCCCACCTTTTTGTCATCTTCTTTTGGGATTTCCTGGCTGGCTGCCACCTTGAGCCTGTTGAATGTTCTTTAGATCAATCAATTAAAAAGGCTTTAATATTTGGGTGATTGGAACGCAACATATGGGCTGCTGGTGCGGATGTCATGTGGTGCGTGGAGTTAATTGAAATGATTAATAGAGGTGTTAGTTTCTTCAAGACTAATTGAAGAAAGAATATAATTGGAAGCATGGACTAACCATTATTGTTGACTTCTTTAACATATTGCATCCTTAAACACTTGTACATGTTTATAAGCATGCAGATGGAGTTTGTTTAGATTTCTTCAATGTGGTGATTTGCAAAATCACATCAACTGTACAAAAGTCAAATTTATTTTTATGTAAAATAGTCAGAAAAAATATTTCCCTGTCTTGTCTGTTTTCAGTAACTAGTACATAAGCTGAATTTCTGGTACTTGCTAGACTTAAACCAATTGATCCATCCTCACTGTTATCTGGGGGGTTAGAGTATCCATCCACAGAAACTTACCATGAGCCTCTGAAGGTCTGCTAGTCCCTCTTCTCCCTGCACAGTGAGTGTGGTAGCACTGTGCAAATGTGCCAGGTATTTCAGAGAAATAGCATTTTGATGACACTGCCTCTCACATTGTCAGCTTGACCGTATTTCAAAAGGATCCAGTTATCTGTATAAAGAACTGGCAGAAGCTTGGATTTGAGAGTCAGAAAGAAATGTGAAATTAAAGAGATTCAGAGGACATGACTGAGCTCTTTTGGTCTCTCCACCTTCTCTAAGAATAATGCATACTTTTTTCAGGAGTAGTATTTTTATCAAAATTGTAAAGCTATTGTGAAATACGAAAATGAAAGCCATGAACTAGCTACAGAGGACATCTGGCAGCAAGGAGAGAATATGGAGAATATGCCTCTGAAAGTCATCCTGCTGCACAGGAGGGCTGTTAGAAATGGGCACAGGAGTTAGAAATGGGGAAACAGAAAACATGACAATCTCTCTTCTGCAGTCAGTCAGTATGGGCTGGCTGCCTGAGTGCTGCACAAGGAGGAGCAGTATTGCGTCCTGCTTGCTGCTGGGCTGTGGTTACAAGTGCTGTAGCAAACTTTTAGCTGGGGATTTCTTAAAACTGAAGATCATGGCTTAAATAACTTGTGAATCTGTTAGAGGGCAAGTGGTTACCTGTGGGAGAAGAAAATTAGGGAAGATGGCAATGAAGTGTTGATCCAAAAGGTAAGTCAGTTCAGATTTAGGACAGATAAGCTACATTTTGAAGTGCCTTTTTTCACACCAGCCTTCTTTTTGCCTGGTTTTGGTAATAGGGGAAAACTTTATGCATAATTTTAATGTTCTGGAAAGGAGCTGTCTTCCTGGAAGGGACATACCTATTTTCTCTATTTGTTTTCCTTTGCACATGTGCTGCAGTTTATGCATTTGTGCATCTTTTCCAGTAGTCAGAAAGTTTATTCTGTAGCCCAGAATAAACTGAACAGAGAAGTGGTAGTTAGGTTTAGAGGGGGGTTGTTGTTGGCTTTGAAGAAAAGAGTATAGGATGGTTTTAATATTTTAGAGTCTTCCCACACAGATTTCCAGTGATGCTTTGAAGGCAACTGAGCGTCTGCAAAGACTTTGAGCCTCCCCGGAAGATGTGGCCTGTCTTCTGTACAGATCTGAGCAAAGTGTTTGTAGAGAGGAAGTGGCTGTCCTGCACTGGGGGCTGAGAGGAAGGGAAGGCATTAGGTCTGACTGCAAGCTTCCCTTAGTCCCAGTTGCCTGATTGTGTGCATATAGTGCTAATAGTTTTAGATGAGAGGAGTATGCTGGGATAGACTGGTGCAAATTAATCTTTCAATTTTTTTTAAATTATTATTATTATTTGGTGACAAGATTAGTCATTTTAGGATCTGGTGTCATTACAGCAAGCTACTACAATTACACAATCACTTGTTTATTTTTTTAATCTTAACAGTGATGAAAAATAGCAATCTCAGCACTCCGCTGTCTCTATTACCCATTAGGGTTTAGTATATTAAAAGGGGCAAATTATGTAAACTTGTTGGAACTGGAGCATCTTCTCTGTATTTGTCAAATCTTGCCATGTTGTATAATTAATACAATTCCAGTGCATTGACCTGGGTCACTGAAAGAGGAACAGCATGCCAAGGAAAAAGGGTTTAAATCTATGCAGGTGCTTTGCATGGGACTTATGTATGATGGCAATATTCTTATTCTCATACAAAGGAAAATATTCAATAACATCTGCCTAAAATTAATCTCGGGAAACTGGTATCCAGAATAAGCAGGGCTGGTACCATCACTTGTTGCTAAGACAGACAGACCATTTGCAGTAGGAAATCGCACTTTTAAGTGCTGATAAATCTACCAAATTCTAAATGTGTGGCTGAGGTGTTTCCTGCATTTTCCTTTCTTCTGGCTGTATTATTCATCAAAATCTATTCTGTCATTTACAAGAACTTGGCTACAACAAAAATTGTACTGCTAACATTAAGAGTGTGACATCTTTTGTTTTGAAAAGTAATTTCAACCATGATAGCCCCCATATTTTGGAGCAGAAGTTTGAATGACAGGTTCAGTAACTCAGAGAAGGATAGCATATGTAGCAGGGGAGGGGGTGACTGTCATTGTCTTGGATGCTTAAATACCATCCACTCTGCCAGGAGCACTTCCCAGGTTGTGGGTCTCCACACGTGCTTCATTTGCATTGGGTCCATGTCAGACCCAATACAACCAGAAGACACTCCAGTCCTTGTCCCCACCTCCATCTCTGACTCCCATGCCCTGGAGAATGGCTTTTGAGCTAGAAGCCAAGCTACAGGATTGGCAGAGCAGCCTTCCCCAGGAGCTGTATGAGGGCATTACAGCTCACTTCAGTGAGTGAACACTTTGAGTCTAGAGCAGAGCATCTGAACTGAGAGCAGAGGAGTGCATGTTCAATGCAAGCTTACTGCTAACCATCCTGAAGCCAGAGAGTCTTCAAAAGGAACTGTTTTAGAAAGCCTATGGACAAGAGCTGAACCTGCAGGGGATTATGGAGGAGGAGAGACTATGCCTGGAGATCAGCACTGTCAGAGAAGAGGGAAACTGAGAGTAAGGTTGGTACAAGACTGAGGGATTTATCTTTATGGGTTATTGTAGACAAAGACGAGCAAGATCGGTGTTAAAAGCGGGTGGGATGTAAGCCAGCTCTGATCCAAAAGCTGCCTGACTGCATTAGCACGGTGCTAAGCCCAAGCTAATATATCCGGCTTCTCACCAGGGCTTATTAGCTCGGGCTCAGTGCCATACTAACATAGTCACAGGAGTTCCAGTTGGCTTGACACCATGTCTGCTCAACGTGTGAACTGAGCTCACTGCTACGTGCCTGCAGAGGAGCACCAGAAGATGCCTGGAGAGTTGATTACACCACATTGCTGTGGAGGCCAGGCCTGCTGGTCAGCAGGAAGGGACACATCGGGATGGAGAGCATGCTATGTTTGCTTAGATCATGATGGGAAAGAAGTGTAGTGCAGATGAGGAACCAGCAGGGAACTGAAACTGGCTTGATGAGAAGACTTGGCACACAGGAGGCTGGGTGTGGGACTGGAAGATGGGAGTGACTGGAAAGGGAAACTATAAGAGGGGTCAGGAGGAACAAGTTGAGGACTTGCTGGGCAAGGAAACCAATCAGAAGTCTGAGACAAGGTCTGGAAGAGGAAGAACAAACTCCACACCAAACCTGGCATGAAATCAAGATGCCTGAAAGCAGTCATTCCTCTGCTTCCAACCTGTTACCTGGGGAAACCCACCAGCAGAAGTGTCCTATCCCTTACAGTGCTTGTGCTGACCTTGCCAAAAACAACCATATGGTTGCTCTGGGCCAGGTCTGCCAGCTGCCTTCCAGCAGTCTGCCTGTGGCAGATCATAATATTTGTTGTTTATCTGTTTGGGCATCAGTGTAATGCCAGGTCATGAGATCTCTGCTTTTTCTATTTGCAGTTTCAAAAATCATCAGAAAAACTGTAAAAAACATTACTAAAATTGAAAACTTAAGTTCTCCAGACTTAAGGTTGTTTGCCTAACCCAGATTTGATCCTCTTATGCATTATGATACAGTCTTTAATTATTCCTTTAATTACTGTTAACTGGTTACTTGCCTCATTCAGGCATAAGACAAGCTTGCTAGGGGAGATAAATTGGAGTGGTGTAATAAAATATTATCTTTAAGACACGTCTTACCCCCATCTCATTTGCTGCAGCATAAAGAAGTACAAGATGGCCATGGCAGGAAAGTGTTGCTCTTCTCAAAGTAAGTGAGCTCTGCTCTGAAGAACTGTGTATTATTTCTTCCCGTGGTTCTGAATAAGATTCATGCTGATTCACCTCAGCAAAGCCTTTTGCAGGTGGGCAGTAATTTTGACATCTTCCTGGGTGCCTGATGTGAAGCCCTGCAAAATACAGAGCCATCACATATGCCAGGAAGAGAAATGCTTTGAACATAAAAAGTAATGCACTATGTGGAGTAAATCTGCTGCTCTGCGTCCCAAAATTAATGTATGCTTTTGATGTTAACATCATTGTGTCTTCATACCCTTTCTGCAGAGCGAGAATAGCAATAATACCTTCATCAACATATGGGGGAGGTATTGTGAAAATCAGATTAGTCATTATTTGATGTTTGTGAGGCATTCAAGTGCTGCTGTTCTGATGAGCAAAGCGGAAAAATACAAGACAAAATTGGTTGTCTTCATTTGAACGGCCTGTGGTTAAACTAAGGCACTGGGCCTTTCAAGGAGAAAGGAGAGAGAAAAACATCTGGAAAAATTACTCTTTTAGTCAGCACTCTTCTTTCTGAACATCAAATGAGGTGGAGAAAAAGATGGTGCATCATATACCAGGAGTGCAGAACTGAGGCAATCCTAGATCTTCTGGCATCTCCTACCCATTGAAAGAGTGCCTGAGTTTGCACCATAATAGGTCTCCATTTACTGACATTTTGGAGCATTTATCTCGCTGCAAAGCTTGGGGGTTTTTATCTGAGGCTGTTGTCTTTTGTATCTGATGGTTTGCTGTAGGTTTTTACAGAACTTTGACTCAGTTTCAGGGAAGAAGGAATAAAGAAGCAGAAGAGTGAACTTCTGGAAGATGAAACCCTCCTTTGCCTGGGTTTGAGCAATCTGCATTCTTATGAAACCTTTTGAAATCTCATTTGCTGATGTCTTTCTGACCCCCAAAATTATTCTTGTGCAAATGTTGACACCCAGTAGAGATGAAATCATTGACTTGGGAAAACATGTCTAGCTTATCAGAAACTGCAGGATTCCAACAGTACAGTAGCAACATCAGCCTTTTTTTTCCTTGTATTTTTCTTTTAAATTGTAGTTGTCAGATGATATTTTGAATCAGGTTGTATGTAACTGAGGAGCAGAATGTTTCTCAGTTCATATGAACCCAAATCCATGTCACATATCAAACTGTTTTTATTTTCTGGTCTTCTGTATGCTTATGATTTTGATATGTTTACTAATTTTATGTTGACAGTTTTAAGTACACACTCATGGAGTATATAAGCAGAACAAGAACTAGATGTGTTTCCCAACTGAATTCAGGCTGTCAGTAAATTTTCTCGTGTGTTGTACCAATAGGTGATTGAAATCAAAGGACATAAAAGTTTTTTCACTAACCACCTGAAATTGGTTAGTCCTCAATTGTGTTTTGGACAATTCTGACACTAAATTTCTGTGATTTGATTGCTGAAGGAAAGTGATTTAAAAGTGGATGGACAAACCATGAGAAAAATGTTGAGGGATTGGTCTCCTGTAGGATGCTATTAGATGTCAGGCAGGGCAAAAGGAACAATTACAATCTGTTTATTCTTGGGTGTCTGTAAAGCCAAAAGATGCATTAAAACCTGATTTCACATCTTGGATGTCTAGGGTCACAAAGTAATTCCACAGAGAAAACTGTTTCTAAGGAATTTGCTATGCACAGGAAAAGGGAGCTGCCCTTTAATAAACTAGCAAAAAAATAAAAATGGTTTAAAAGCGTCAATTTTGAGCTCTGTTGTTCAGATGTGAGTTTTGAGGGGTTTATGTTTTAAATTAAAGGCGTGGCTGAATGTTCATTATCCCTACGATAAAAGCAGCAGAAATAGGTGCAAAATGGTCTTGTGCAATCTTGTAATTTACCTTTATTTTAAACTGGCTTACACATCTTAATACATTATGACAATCAGAATTATCAGGCCACCAGGAGGAGAGGAGTTTGTTTTGTTAATTGCTCTTGTTAAGCCTAATTACAGAACGGGGTGGAGTGGATGTGAGGGGAGGGAGGAATCTGCTAGCAAGAGGAAATTCTAAAATCCTCGGAGCAGTTCCAGGCAGTTGTGTGTTGGGGAGCGAGAGCGCGGGTGTGGTGTGGTGTGCGTGAGCATGCGTGTGTGTGTGTAAGGGTGTGAGAGTGAATGACAGACTTTCCATATGGACTAAAATCCTGAGATGCCTAAGCTGGAGGTGGGAAACCTGTGCTGTGTGGACACATGAAGGTACAGCTAAACAAAATACTATGCTGTAATTTTCTTTATGAACTAACTCCTTTTTGGGGGGAAGGAGGAAGGAGAGAGGGGAGGGGGCATGATGCAGATTATTTACTTTGCTGTTAAATTTTGATGTTTGTATTAGATTGAGTGTTAAAATTGTTTGCTGGCATGTTGCACTATCCTTTGATATTACAGGTTGGCATGTAGCTGTGTGTTGGTATCCTAAAGCCCTTTGAAACATTTTCCTTCTTCCCCATGATCGGAGTAGAGATGTGCTGCTCACAGACTGTGCTATTCGTTTACACTTTACAATGAAAAACATACATCCTTCTGCCCTGCATTATTCCAGTTTGTTTATGTGCCCCACATTACGCTGTTGGCGACTTACTGTGCCTGACCTGCATTGTCAGTCCCCTCCATTGCCTCGGGAGCCTCCGGCACAGAAGTTTCTGATAAGGCAGTTTTGAACAAGCCAGACACAAAGTGAATGATTTTATAACAAATCTGTGCTCTTCCCCGGGGTATGTTACCTGACTTGTTTGCTGCCAAGGTGGTTTTATTGTTTTGGCTACTGGGTGGAGGGAGGAGACTAGAACAGTAGACGAGTCACGCTTTTGTTTTGCTTAATTATAATGTACACTTTTAATAAAACCTTTTAGTGCCATGAATTAAATGGCATTGCAATCCTGCACAAGAAGAAAAATGCTACTGCTGTTGTAGCTGACAGCTGAGTGGTTAGATGGCCAGCATGGGTCTGAGGCTCAGCAGCCTTTTCTTTGCTGGCTGGAGATACTGCTGGGTAAATGTGTTTACTTTTTCCTTAGTATTTATACTAGTTAATGTGTCGCACTAGATAAATCTACTTCCTGAGTCCATCTTTCAGCTTGCTCTCTTCCCTCCCAATTGACAAATGGTTTGAGTTTGACACCATTTTATCAGTTGAACCCCTGCTGGGTGCTGCATGCCTGCTTGTTTCTGTTTTATCATGAAAAGTGAATTATCTGCAATATTTTGCTACCATCTAACTAGCAGTTGGCAGGCTTTTCTATATGAACTGATTTAGATTTCAGCAAGGGGAGGCTGTTGTCTTTCACTGCAAAGCCCTGTTGTTGCACTCCAGGAAAACAAAAGATCCTGGAGCTTTCTGCACCACAATCTGCTGCTGTCCCACTTTCAAGGAGGTGTTTTGTTTGTTGCGGCAGCTTCCTATCTTAAAATGATAAATTGAGCGGACATGTGTGCTGTTTTAAACTGCTGCCTCCAGGGCTTTGTGTTCACTTAGGATAAAATACATTATTTTGTGGTAGACTCTGGTTTAAACTTGATTTAAATTTGGTTTAAAGATTACAGAGCAAAAGGGAAAGCATCAACATCTTCAGCAGTTGTAGTGTGATGAGGAATAGCTGTCAGAAGAAGAACTCTACTTATTTAACCTCAAGTGGGTTGCAAATGCATTAGGGATTCATTAATATTAATAGTAGAATAGACATTTCCTGCTTTCGTTTGACATCTTTCAAGCTCTTTTTTTTTTTAAGAGCAACTTGAAGTGTAGTTTTAACACTTATTCAAGTTACTACAAGGATGATAAGCTAAAGTTAAACAGAAGGAGACCTCTGAGTGTGTGGGGTTGGTCTCTAGGAGTCCTGGAATTTGGTGCTGTGCCTTAGAGAAAAATTGTGGTAAACTCTTGGGTGAGGCTTTCAGGGCAGTTTGCAAAAGGGATCTGCTAGGTACAACTGCAAGCAGAATAAACTATTGTCAAAAGAAATTGTTCTATGAGGGTGACAGGAAGGTCACTATCAAAATGGCATATAAAGGTTAATAGCTGTGTAGATTTCTAAGGTGGACATGGTAGCAGCTTGTTCACAAGTTCAGGGGTGAAAAAAGAAAATCCAAATCATTCTTGAGTCTCCAAATATTTTGTGATATTGGATGAACAGTTCAATTTGAAAAATCAATAGATCCAATGTAATTTTTACTTGTTTTCCATCTTCTAAATCCTGTGTTGCACATTTTCATGCTTCTGCTCTGTCATCAGCAGGCTTCCAACATTTCTTGAAGAAAATAAAAAGGAAATTTGATAAAATCACCAAGTATCTTTGAGACCTAAAATAAAACCAAGAATATTGTCAGCACCAAGAGGAAACATGTAATTGCATTTATTGTTTTTCAGCATCCTGCACATCAAAATTTCACCCACTGAGTCCTTTAACTGAGAGAACTTGTGGCAGTGAAATGAGGCAGGGGCTTGATTTTTATAGAAAACATAGCTAAGAGTTCCAGTCCATAAAACGGCAAAAGAAAACAAGTAAACCCCCACAAAGAGCTCGTCTGGCAGGTCTAGTGATGCAGCAGCTACAAATGCAGAAGTGCACGTGAGTTTGGCAGCTCTTACTGATAGGGCAATTTGAATTGTCAGTGTGCGTCTGCTCTACTTGTTGAGCCTAATGAAAAGTACAGTTTAATCACTGGTGTGCCAAATTGACCATGATTAGCTGTTATTGCAGATTAGCGCATTGTCTGGGGCTCCAGAATTATTGATCCGGGTGCTGTTCGCTGGTGTTTTCTGTGCCCTCTATCGTAACCTCTTCTCAATGCTTAGGGGAGAGAAGCAGGAAAGGAGAGTAGGAGGGAAGAAGTCCAGATGGGAAGAAAACAGGTCCTGAAAAGACCACATAGGAACTAGGTCAGGTACTCTGGAGATTAAAGAAGCATGCTTCATCCCTGGACGCAGGAGGCAGGGACAAGTAGCATACAATTACGAGGAATTAGAACGGCAACAAGTAGTGCAGATTTATCAGCTTTAATTGTCTATTGTCAGGACAGAGCCCTTCTTGTAGATCAGGCGCTGCCAATGCTTTAATACCTCTAATGGACTCTCTATTGTGGGATTATCTCTCCTAAGGACAATGTATTTCTTAAAACTAGTTGTTTTGGGAGGGGGGGAAGGGGGAAAAAAGTAGCAGCAGCCCTCGTTTGTTGTTTTTGGGTTTGGGGTTTTTTTTCCTTCTCTGGTTTGTCACATTCTGCAGGAAGTAGCTGAGAGCCCAGTGTTGCTCTTCTGTCAGCAGCGCTATTCCTTCAGGGGAACTGATAGATACCTATTGAACATTAACCCCCTTTGCTCCACCTTCCCCAACGAGCTCCTCCAGAAACAATAGCTGGTTGATAAAGAGCAGATAAGCAAGGACACCCGGCTTAAGAATCTCTCTGCTATCTTTATTTTAAAAGCTTTCCTGGGTTTTGTAAAGTAAACATTACAACATTTAAAGAAGGATAAGGTGTCAACTATTTAATGAGAAGTTGTGTTTAATAGCAGAGGAATTCTTCCCTCCCCCACCCAACACATAGGTATGAAAAGACTGTTATTTCACCACCCTGGGGTAGGAGAGGTGAAGAAATGACAACTGTACTCTTAGAAGCTTAAAAAGTGGTCCTTCAGACCAACCCTACCAGATTCCCTAATCAGCTCTAAACATACAGTCACTATTTTGAATCCCTTGGTCCTAGATGCACGGTAGTCACATTGCTAGATCTGTGATAATCTGTGGGTAAATATTTTCATATCCACCACATGCACTTTGTCATGGTGTGTAGCTGTTGTCTTTGTTAATCTGTTCTGAAATACACTGCGTGGCCAACTCTTTGTCTGAGAAAAGTGGCGTGGTTCCACCCAAGGATCTCACCCTCATTCTGCTGTGTTCAGCAGCTCCAGGAGATTGGTAGACCCAGAGAGTATCTGAAATGAAAACTTGATTGTGCAAGGGCAGAGTCTGAAGTTTTGCCATTGTTCATATCACTGTGTCTTACCAGACAGACTGAAGAGAGAATACCCCAAAAAGTGTCATGACTGCCAAACTGGGAAGAGACATGAAAGTTGAAATAATGCAGTTAATTCTGAGGTGGCTTCATTTTTTCAGCTCATTGTGAGCTTGTTGTAGGGTTGATATCTGAAATACTCACAGGAGTCATCCTTCTAATATATGTGCACCATCCTATCCATCTTCCCTGAGAATCTAGAAATCAGCCTTTTTTAAATGAAAGTTTTCTAAAGCATACCCTTTTTTCATCCCTTTGTCACCAGTAAGGTTGGAAAGTGATTGGAATGGTTTGGCCTGTTCTCATTCATTTTTGCTCAGACTCAATTGCAATGGACAGAATATTCAAAAGTCCATGTTTGGGATATGAAAGGTTGATTCTTGTGCTCAGGTTTTCTTGTCCAATATAAACTTGGGTTGCTAGAACATGTAAAGACAATAAGAGTGTTGTATGGGCTCCTGGTTGTCATCCCTACCTTTCTCAAGGCCAGCATTGCTTAGAAGTGTGATGGGTAGACAAGATGGGAACATCTGTGGTTCACCTTCTCACAGAGCCTTCTTGCCCTCCTGATAGCAGGCCCAGACAGCCTCAGTTTCTTCTTCTCAAACTTGAGCCTTAACAAGAGGAAATGGCTGAAGCTTAGCTCTTGCTTCTGTGTCCCCAGAGAATGTTTTTATTCCATTGGAGGAAGATTGTTTTGGCTTATTCGTATGTCATCTGAGCAGTATTTTAATAATGCCTAGCTGGAAACAAAAAGGGATATGGTATTTTAGTCTGACTCCTTTTTTCTCTTTTTAAGGAAAATTTCTTAAGAGGCTAGAACAGCAGAAACCAAAAGTGATGTTAAGGCTTGCACTAGTCAGTAGCTGAGAGTGCAGCCAAAAGATCTCCTCTTGGTATTGCTCACCTCAGACACAAATAAATGTTTGTCATTTGGAAGTGCTACAAGGCAATGACCAGGGTGCTCTGTAATTAAAAGCAGTCCCTGAAAGCTGCATGTGTTAATTCAAAAGCCTCCTCCTACACCATACACCACCCCAAATGCCCTTGCAAAAACCTTCATGTACATTCAAGTGCAATTTTAATTTCTCTCCTTATAGGCAATACTATGCTGAAGTTGTCTAGGGCATACAAAGCCTCTGAGATCATATCTAAAGCCTATAGGCACTGTTTTGCAAAGGTCAGGCCAGTCTGTGAGAAGACGGCTGTAACTTTTTCTATTGCATAGTCACTAGAGCATGTTTGGTCTCTCTCTTTCCCTTGAATATCACAGCAACCACATTTTAAAAACGTGGCCCCAAAACATGAGTGTATATGAGAACTTGAAAGCAAGTTCTTCTTATAGTTTGATTTCTCAGTTGGCTTTTAAAAGATGTGCAGTCGTGCAACTACATCATGTACCTTCTCCAAGTAATGACCACAACTGGTCCCCAAATGTTTACCAGCATAAGGATGCCTACATGCAGGAAGTGGGAAATGGGGGTGGGTCTGGTAGTTACCCTTGATGTGGTCAATCTGCCACTGACCTTGTTTGGGGAAGGGGAAGGGGAGGATGTGAAAATGAGACTCTCCTTTAATCTCTCGTGTGCATTTTATCTCCCTTCCAACTTTCTAAAGAAATTTCATCTATAAGAGCCAGCTCCCTTCCCTCCTTCTTCCCCTTACAATTACAGCAGGCAGGGAGAACAGCAGCAGTGGCAGCTGAGGCTGAGTTGTGCAGGCTTGTTGTTGAGCTGAAGTGGTGATAGCATCAAAGGAAATGGATGGGGATTTCTGAGATCAGAGCTGTTAGGGCCATTCATGATTTGTTGCCAGGCTGAAAGCTGCTGTAGAGAGAGCTGCCTGAGAAATGCTGATTAATACAGTAATTGAAGTTTTCTATGAGCGAGAAGGAAAAAAAATAAAATACGACTAAAAATGTTCTTTTTGAAATGAACAACATTTTGAGATTGCACATTCCAGACAATAGCAGCTACTGGTACAAACGATTTCTATAAAAGAGCAGAAAACTTCTGGTTGAACAGGGCGTCTTTTTATGTTTCTCTCTTAAGGAGGAAGGTCAGAAGGTCAGTCTATATATTTCTTTAATGGCAGAATTTCCTTTGTGTTTCTTGCTTTTTTTACACATTCTTAACAATTTGTTTCTGTCTCTTCTTCTTGATAAACATAGTTTTATTCCACTGTTAGGCTAGACCTGCACACCAGTGAAACCCCTTCTCCTGCACTATGGTAGTTCTGGGCTCAGCTTCCCTGAGCCACCTGGAGCTAATTTCAGGATAGCCTCAGAGTGTGCCACAGAGTTATTTGAAGTCCATAGGCTTCATAGGCTGTACTTGCCTCCCTGGGCTCCAGGGAAAGAGACACACTGACCTGGGATATTGGCATCCTCCTGTTGTCCTGATGAATATTTTACTTCATCTGATCTGATTTAATCTCTGCTTCCTCTTGTTTTCTAGCCCAAAAGCATTCTCCATTCCTTGAAAAGCAGATTTGCTTTTTTCCCTCCTCTTCTTCACATTGAGAAGATCAATCCCTGAAGGAAACACATCAACCTTTTCTTCTTGCCACCACCCCCACTCCCCTTTTTCATTTTTCTTTCAAGCTAAGAGGGAAGTGAAAAGCTCTGAAACAGCTGCCTCTCGGAGTGAGACTGTTTTTTGGTAAAATAATCACCTTCAGTATGACTACATTGTTTTTCTGTTCTATGCAGTGTGACTCAGCATCAGTTAATTAACCCAATCAAGTAGGCCGGATTTCTCTCCTTTAATGAATGGTTCTTCCTACTTCAGAGCCTTCCTAGACCTCATTTTGGATTTGGACCTCGGTTTTACTGGGCATATCCAATTACACATACATCCTTCAGCCCAGTACTCGGGCCACCTCTCTTGTGGAATTACGCTGTGGTGGCAGTCAAGCCAGGACACTGACTTGTGAGCAGTTGCCCTACTTATGTCTGCTGCCACAAGCCCTCCTGTGTTAGTGCATATGGAAGGTCTTTACACAGATATGCTATTCTCAGCATCGCAGGACAAAAATGGCAAGTAATCCTTTCCACACATCTTTTTATCACTGGGAGGAGGAGCAGGTTAAGGGAAAGGGGTTTGTATATGCCTGTCAGAGAGACAGACAGACACCCGGTTGCATAAAACCCGCTTCCTCCTCCCCTCCTGCTCCCTTTTTCCTGTGAAGAAATACGTAACACCCAGATCACCCTAAAATGTAAGTGCTTGTATATTTAGAAGAAGAATGTGAAACGAGTTGCCATGCAAAGTGCCAGGAAAGTGACAAGAAATACGCTTGCAGGTGTGTGAGAAGAAGGAAAGGCAGTAGTTGCCCCACAATGCAACAGCTAGTGTTTGTGCTGGGCTGTGGATGGCTATAAATGGAATTGTGCATCACTGTTCCTCTGAGCCTGAGGATGCCTCGCTGAAGAGACAGGACCACTGAAGGAAGTAAAGCATCTGGTTGTTTTGTAATGAGAAGCAGGAATGCTCTTAATAATAAACAAACAGGACATTGTATGCCATCATCACAGGATGTCCTTCCTTCAGCCAGCATGCTGACTTGGGTCGGAGGAAAAAGTTGAGTGTCGGGATCTGCTGATTGCTCTACCGATCCTCCTTCCATCATCAGCATGTTTCTGGATGGTCACTTATACGTTGCCCTATGCAAGATCCGTGCTCATTTTCTTACCACACTGTGAGAGGCAACGGGTTTGGAAACGCTGCCTGCCGTGCCCTGCTGTTGTGAGCTTCCCTGCTGTTACCTAGAGGGGGGGGGAGGTTTTGTTAAAGGGAAGAAAAAAAATGTTTTCCCTGGTTCCTTTTACAGGCGTTGATTAGGAGGAGACTCAGGAAAGGGATAAAGTAAAAACTCTGATACTCCCAAAGGTGTCATCTCAAGTAAAGTTCTATGATTGTTAAGGTTTCGGAACAAGCACTTTGAATCTAGTTTTAATCAATGTTCCTTGGGAACTTGGGAATAATATTAGTTGTTATTTTTTATAACGTTCTATCAAGTCAAACTGCGGAAGAACGAAAGCGGGAGCGTGTTGAACTCCGGAGCTTAAAAGAGCACGGAAACCAGATTTCTAGCAAAAGGTGCCTCAGGTGCGCTCTCCGCGAAGCGTCCGCCCTGCAGACCCAGGCGGTGGAGCAGCGCCGCGGCTCTCCCCGCTGACGCACGGGCTGTCTGGGTCGAAAAGAGAGGGGGAGGGAAAAAAAAGCGATGTAAAAAACCCAACGCGGGTGGGCTGGGCGGAGGTAGGGGCTGCAGGTAGGGCCCCACCTCCCGCGTTCTGGGGAGAGGGGCTGAGGGAAGGAGGGAGGGGCCGGGGCGAGAGCGCGGGCTGGCCGGGGCGAGTGGCGTGCGCGGCTGTGGCAGGCGGCCCCCCAGCGTTCCCCAGCGGCAAGAGCAGCAGCACCTGTCTGACACGGGGAGGGAGGAGCGGGAGGGGAGCGGCGGCTGGAGGTGTGAGTCAGTCTCCCGGGGACCCGGCCGCTGGAAGGAAGGAGAAATGTTTACTCTGTAGAGATGAGCCAGGTTTGCCGCCGCCGGTGGGCTTCGGTGTGGAAACGCGCGCGGACTCTGCCCCGGTAAGGAGCGCGATGCCGTCCCCGCTTCACCCCCGTCTTCACCTCCCCGGCTCCTGCTTCTCGCCCGCCCCGGCGCCCGCGGGACGGAGCAAAAGTTTCCTCGTCGCCTCTCCCCTATCGGGAGCGCTCCTCCGATCGGCATTAACCCTTTCGCTCCGCCGCGCAGCTGTCATTCCCCCCACCCGAGGCCTGAGTTTCGCTGTTAGTCTCCTGTCCCCCTTTAACGCCGAGGGTCCGGCACTGTCTCAGCGCTCGTCTCGCCCGCAGTCGGGACGGGGCGCGGGCCGGTCCCGCGGGGGCTGCGTGTCGCGACCCCCGCCCCAGTCTCTCGGGCAGCTGTGGCAGCCCTGCCGCGCCTCCCAGGAAGGAGGGGCGGTCCCGGGGGGCGCTGGGGGTCTCCCCCGAGCCTGCAGTCAGTCAGCCCTTAAACTCTTTCTCGGAAGATCGTGCGCTTTCAGTCTGCGCGTTTCGTTTTTCCCGGAGGAGGGCTGTGAAATTTTATAGCAGCTGCATATCCGAAAAGGAAAAATGAAGGGATTTTACGCCGGATTGAACGTCATTCCCAGCTACCGACATAGGCAGAGTTTGGTCCCTAATGAACCTTATGGAATGAGCCTGACCCTACTATCTTTTCTAGGATAGGTTTGATAACAGTGCTTCTGTCCCGAACAGAGTGAAGGGCTGAAGGACTTGCTGGAATTGTCCTGATAGGCTCATGTCCAGTGCTTTGAGTTAATAATTCTAGGAGGTACCATCAAAATCAAAAGGGATAGATCGACTATTAAAAATATTTATTTATTTATTTCCCCTGCTCCTTTTCTGTTTTGACCCTCCAGAACGTGTTGCAGTGCTTTGTGCAGGGCTGCTGCTGCTACAGTGATGCTGGCAGGATGTCGGCTTTCTCAGCCTTCCATGCCAAAGGATAAGGGGACGTCAGAAAGAGGCGGGGGGGCCAGGTTGTTTTGAAAGTTGTTTGTGTGTTGAAAGCCGGTGGGAAAGTTCAGGCTTCCCCATTTGGAAGAGGCAAGGCTGGGTTCCGCTCTTCCAACATGCGCTTTCCATTTTTAGCTTCATTCAGACGCAGACAGCAGCTCCTTTCCTCTTCCTCTCCTTGTTTGTGACACTTTTCTGAGGCAGCTTTTCCACAGGCGACTAAGTGGTCTCGCGGCCATGACCCCACGTTTTCTTCAGCACGGAGTATTTTTTTCTCTCTGAAGCATTAAGAAAAGGGTCTGAAAGAGGTAAAGTGGTTGTTAGCCTAGGGATTTTTTCCTCTTTGTTTTTGTTCCTTCATTATTACCGAGGCTGGCGTTTTAAGGTGCTGCTTCAGTCAGAGCAGCTTCGTTTACACTGCTTTTTGGCTATTACTCAACTGTACCAACTATCCTGCATACGCTTTTAAAGTGTCACAGACTGCTGTATTAGTCACACTGTATCAACGGAAACCACAACACTGAAGGACAATGAGGATTAAAGACTGTTTTCTTTTTTTCCAGGCTGCTACACAGTGTAGCTCGGACGCTGTGAGTTTCAAGAATCTGGTGAAAGGGAGAGAGTGGACAATGAAAATGGACATGGAGGATGCTGACATGACTCTGTGGACAGAGGCTGATTTTGAAGAGAAATGCACATACATTGTAAATGATCACCCGTTGGATCCCAGTGCTGATGGAGGCACGCTAACTCAGGCAGAGGCTTCCTTGCCAAGGAACTTGACTTTCAAATACGCATCTAACTGCAAAGAGGTAAGCGCCAGTGCTCTGGGGAAGGTTGGAGTCAGACAAGCCAAATCACACCGCTTTGGAAAGTGTGTGCTCACCCTGTCTTTGATTCTTTAACACAGACACACAAGCGCCCCAACAACAACAACAAATGCTTCCCACTAGCTTTTAATATGGGACTGTAATAACTCTGTTAAGAAACTGTGAGCTGGTCATCTGTTGTCTCATATTTTTACTGAAAATTGCAGCCAGTCTATCCCTGAAACTGATTCTGTACCAATTCTCAAACAGTTAAATTTTCACACAATTTGAACAGCATCTGAATAAGCATATTTAAACTATGGGGTAATCCTCTGTGCCAATTTCTAGACTGCTGTTTGCCAGGACCATTCATTGCCTCTGGCTCAGAGATTAAAGTGCCTCAGTTGTCCAATAAATAGCTTTAAAAAAAACATAGAAGGGAAAAAAAAACCAAATTCCTGGAAATGTGTTTAATTATTTCTTTTTGTTTTCCCTTTGGTTATGAAATTGCTTTATTCTTTTCATGAGCTTGTTGTATTCCCAACTTCCTAAATTCTTAAAAACTCCTGCCTGTCGGTTAACGAAGTAATGGTAAAACTGTAGCAAGCTTGACAGAAGGGTGGCCGTAGCTTAAATTAACTTTTGTTTATCTGGGACAGTATCTTCGCTGGTAGCTGAGCGAGTCTGTCCTATCCTTGTCCCTGGAGTGGGTACATTCTTTGTTGTTGTTTCAGAAGGGCTGGAAAGAAATGAGCCTGGATGAGCAATTTGGTTTTGTGTTTACTCCTTCATATAGAGTAGCTATTATAGTTAGGTGTGATGTTCGGCAGGGTAATAACCCAAGGGACAACCCTTCATTTCTCCTTGTGCTGAGGCTTGTGGTATAGCAACTATTACCTGTGCTTCTGCTTTGGCTAAACATACTGACCACAGAGCTGAAAAGAAGAGGTATACTCATACGTGCCTATCAAATATTTCCTTACAGAGCAGGTACTTCTTTAATCCTGAACACAGAAACAGGGCCAGACCCCCAGCTAAAGGGTGTTGACACTGTGGAATTTAGCTTGGCAGTGCCTAATACAGAGCCTAGTAGGTTTGATAAGAGGTTAAAGCTAAATTCTCTGTAAAATCACTTTTCCCATCTGCCCTGCCCTGAAGAAATTTGGCAGAGAAAGGTCATGTTCCAGAAAAAAAAGTGAGAAACTTTGCTTTGTGTTATTGCATTGTTAGATAGGTCTTACTTTGGCAAGAGGAGGGAAATAAAGCTGTGACTCTGTTATGTGATATGAGAGAATTTTGTGGTTGAAGGATGAGCTTGCAGCACGACAGCTCAGGCCGATCCTTAGTGGCCAGCTGGTGACTGATTGGTTGCTGAGGCTGCTTGCTCTCTCTGCCCCTGTTGAGTCGTCCTGTTGTGGCTGGAGACATCCAAAGAGCTTTCAAAATTCCCGGTGCTGTGTTTGGAAATACCAAGTGTAATTTCCGTACTCTCTAGCTCAGGTCAGTGAATCAGGATAGGAGGATTGCTACCATCTCTGTATAAGAGGTGGGGGAAGAGAGAAGTTGTTGAAAGATTGTTGGTTCTTCCTTGTAAAATGTGACCTGTGCAGCTCCCTGCTAGTAGGAGTCTGAATATAGGACATCCTCCTTTTGTTCTCCAAAGCTCCCCCTGGTCTTTTATTTGTGCTAAATTGCACCTACCCTAAGGAGCAATAGGAACTTTGCAACCCTGACTATCTCTAAGGTAGCTCTGAAAGAAAGGGCAGACATGATGCATTTTTCACCCACCTTTTGTGAAAGCTACTGTCCTGTGAATGTACAGACAGGTCAGCCATTTGCTCCTCATCTGCAGAGTGAAGCAGTTGTAATTGACATAATCTGCTCACATTCTAGCAACTTCTGATGTGAAACATTTTTTCTTTCTGTCTGCCTTCCAAGTTTGATTCTGTTCAGTGGGGTCAGGACTGGGTGTGTGTATTGCTCTTGCACATCAGTGTTTGTTGGGTCAGTGGGGGAGCCTGAATCTGGTTTTGACCTCATGGAAAACCACTGGAGTCCTGGCAGCTTGGTAGGGTGGGTTTTTTCACTTGCGAAAGGATGAGGTAAGACTTCACGGGATGCATGCGTGCGTGTTTGCCAGTGGGCTTCAGATGTGAGCTGTCTTCCTTGTTAACTTTAGGGAGAGCAGTGGCTTCATCTGGCCGAGAGTTTTAAATGCTGAGTCAGTTTATTGTAAAAAAACATATATAATACATCGCTTGTGAAATGCTAATACTGTCATGATTAGATCATGAAATCCTAGTGTTGTCATGATTAGTATTGTATCTCCGGTTGGAGCAGGAAAAGTACTGCGTGCCTTCGTAGGAGGGAGGAAGTACAACCGCTGTTATTTGGAAAGCATTGCTTTTTCTATTTCTTCTCCTTGCACGCTTTGCGAAGTGAGTAGCTCCTCTTTAAAAGTTTATGCAATTTGCAAGGGAGCCCATGACACGTCATCATACTCTTGTTTATTCTTGGATCTTGATCAGGGACTTTTCTGAAGGACACATTTTTTGTTATGAGTTCACAGAATGTGTCAGCATTTCAAAAAATGAATTACTACTGCTTGTAACATTTTAGGCTGTTAAATTTGCATGAAGTTATTTATTTATTTCTATGTGCGAATTATTTATCATTTCCTCCAGTTCTGACAATTGTCAAAAAATGATGAAATGTGGTGTTAGGCTCATCCTCTAGGAGGCCATATGTGAATGATCTTTTCATACCGATATTTAGAAACTTTTTTCAAGAATTTTTCCTTTGGTCTTGGTGCCTAAAGCTCCAACAGCGCTTGATATAAAGTGCCAGTTACTCTGCTGAATATTACTAGTTCTTCATCCTGGTCTGTGAGCTTTGACAGAGCAAAACATATCTCAGCAAATGACCCATTACTGTTGCATTTCTCTAATAAGGCATTTCTTAGAGACAGACCCTGAATTGGTGATTTTGGTGAAAGCAGTGATTTTGAGCTGTTTTGAAGTGTGCCTCACTGACCTCAGACACTTGCTCTCCCCTATTGTTTTTATTTATTTTATATATGGTCACTGAGGAAACCGTCTGAAAGAATTTTATTTTGTGGCATCACTTTTCGAAAACTGGTCACTGAGCAAAGAGGTAAAAATTATGTAACTGTAGAACTAGTAGTTTAAAAAAAATTAAAAGCAGTGTTATGCCAGAACACATGATGGCCTGGCCTATTCGCATGTGGAGTATTCTGCTGATTTAATAAAGCCAGTAAGTGTTCAGTGTTTGGGGTTTTTTTAAGCAGCTTAGCGGTCCCATTGCAGAGCTAGCAGGAGTTGTTGTTTACTTCAGTGCCTTCTCCCCACATAAGGATGTAGGAGCGCTGATGTTCCAAAGCGCCGTCTCTGATCAGAATTGGACGCGGAGCCCATCCGCCCGGTGCTCGGGGGCCGCGGGCAGGGCGGGATGTGCGGACCGGGC
>JAOXXN010000446.1:72560907-72588315 GCA_026770055.1 Myrmophylax atrothorax | reverse complement strand
AAGTTTAAAAAAAAAATCCCTTTATAAGAAATATATCTGTTTAACTTCGAAGTGTGGTTTCTTTAAGAGCAACAAGAAAGGTTGTAAACGTTTCAATCATTTTCAGCCTTGCTTTAAATCCACCTTCAGTATAAAACCTAAGAACCTCTCCTTGGCCCATGACATTACCTCCTCTTATTTTACACAGTGCTGACACACTTGTTTATATTTTGATCTCTCTGGTGTTCCCAAGTGTCCCTTGTGCTCAGGTAATAGGGGAAAAAGCCAAGAGGGGATTTATGGACCAAAAATAGCTTGCAAACTGAAGAGAGCTGTTGCAGTTAGACTTGAAAAATAATCTTTAAATATCACAACCTTTTTCTACACATGGGAAAATTTGGGAGTGAAGGAAAGAGCAATTATCTTTTGTTAGTCAAGTGGGAGCATTGGCTTGTTGCACAAAGAAAGTTTCGCTCTCTGCTTAGGCTTCCTTTCTGTCACTCATGGGCTTGCTCCCGTGTGTAAGGCACGTATGTCCCCACCCTTGTGTTAACCTTGTGACAGTAGGAGCTGTTCCTCCAGCTGAAGCGGCCCCAGCTTCTCTATCGCTTTTCCAGCAGCACCAGCACTTCTCCTTCCTCTTCCCTTCCCCCTGGATTTTTTTTTCTTTAGAAATAAAAAGTGTCAATTTGAACTTCCTGCTTGACAGACCCCACTGAGAAACTGATAAGGGCCGGATAAGGTGATATTTATTTATTTTTCCTGGTGTGAGGCTTCACAAGTCCCAGTTTCCACCCCCACCTCCCCTGTTCAGCCTTCAATACTGCCTGGTCTTCATACTTCCAGTGCTGATAGTGTCACTGGCAATGTTTGCTCTTGGACCCTGGTGTGGTGAAAGGCAGCTGATAAGAAGATAGAGATAGTATTATCCACAGTGCCATTGTGGAGCTTGTTGAACCTAGTGGGACCTCTGTGTTCTGCCCAAAAATCTGGTGGACATTTAGAAACCGAGTTACCAGTCTACTAGTACAGACAAAATAACCAAAGAAAGTAAATGATTTTTAAAGCCAGACAACACATTATGCTATTATTTAATTTTTGATACAGCTTTGCATTAAACTTTTAACAGGGAGAGAAATAATTGGGAAGCTGTCTGTGCGCTTGTGTGTACATGCTTGTTGTGCAACACCTCTGAGTTTTATCATAAACATTTTAATTGAACATTGGATTGCATTTCATCACAGCTTGAAAATACACAAACTGCTCACACATATCAAACTAAATTTTCTTGCTACCAGTCTAATACCATTTGAGAAATGATGCTACTGTGAAGTGGATTGCTGTGAGTAGGAGCATGCTTTGAAAGCCGCTGTTTTGTTAGATACATTTAATAAATGGCTGTTTCTTTGCCTTATAGGGTAATGTTGCCAAATCATAGATTCCATCAGGGTAGTGAATAGTGAAGCAAAGAATCTGTGTTGAAAGCAGCTTGGACATTGTCTGTTCTCATGTTACTTACTGAGTTCAGATGATCCTCTAAAAATCAGAAATAACTGTTTCTCACCTCAGAGAGTGAAGTAAGAACAGTTGGTCATGAAAGCAGAAATGTGCCTAAAGGATTGTGATATTTTTGAGTCACATACATACTGGTGTTGATTTGTACCTCGTCATGGAAAGCCATACACATAACTAAGCATGATTATGAAACCTTCTTGTAGTTTTCCCCCATAATAAAATATATTAAAAGTAATTAAGATTATTTAACTATCAACTTAGATAAAAGCAGACTTCTTTTTCTATTGAAGATGTCTTTCAGTGTACTGTCTATATTGTAGTATGTCCAGATAGCAAGGTCTTTGAATACAAATAAATGGAGCATGTGCTGAACTGAGATGAATGGATGCTAGCTTCTACTTCCTTCTAAATACATATTTCTTTCTCTTTTTTTGTGTGTGTGTGTTATAGTACATTTCAACTTAAGCTGGAGCCAACCAGTCTTGCTTTCTTTTGCTTTGCTTCAGCATTTTTTTTATAAAGTACAGCTGTAAGCAGAGGAGTTTTGCATAGACTGAATACCACAGAAATCTGCAGTAAATAGTCTGCTTTGTTGTAGATGTTCCTAAGCAGTATATTTAATGAGTAATGATCTGTTTACTGATGGAGGATACCTTCTCTTTGAAGAAGGCTTTCATCCTAGCCAGCCATGGTTTTTTTGGTACTGTAAGTAATTGAACTGGCTGGTGAAGTGACTGCTGCGGTTTGGCAAAAGCTGATTTGTCATGCCTTGTTATTTTACTGAGGAACATTTCTGGGAGCTTGTGTTCTGCAAAGTCCTTCTGTTAAACCTGTATTATAAACAAATGCTCATTATCACATTTATTAGAAGTACTGCTTAAAGACGCATTCAACAGCAAACCTAGTCAAATTTAAGGGGAAACAAAGGTGAAATCAGTTTGCAGAGTGGAGACTAGCACTCTGCAAATGCATCATCCAGATCTCTATGTACTGGCTGGTGTCCCTTAAATTAACAATGCTTTTTATTAACACTTAATACCAGCAGGCATTTCTTCACACAAAAATTGGTGTTTTGGCAAGTTAAATGTTTGCCCATCTCTGGGAGTAGCCTTTCCTGCACACTAAACTTGTAGGAGTTAGATTGTGTTTTGAAAAGAGGTAATGCCAGTGCCATATCTAAATAATCATTACCTTGTCTTTGTATTTCAGCACAAACCCACGTTAATCCAAAGCAGCATAGTGCTGATAAAGATGAACTTTATCAGAAGAGCATCCCAAAGAAGGAGCACAGTGTGAAAGAAATCCTGAAAATGGAATCCAATCCTTCAAAAGGCAAAGACTTCTTCCAGACCAACATTTCACCAGTTACTCCAGAAAAAGACTTGGATGATTTGCGAAAGAACTATAGCCCTGAGAGGTGTTTCTTCCCTCGAGTTGTCTACCCAATCCGACCTCACATTCCAGAAGACTATCTGAAAGCTTCCTTAGCATACGGGATGGACAGACCCAGCTACATTACTCACTCACCCATCCAGGCATCTACTACACCGAGTCCTTCTGGGAGGAGCAGCCCAGACCAAAGTTTAAAAAGTTCAAGCCCTCACAGCAGTCCAGGGGTCACGGTTTCGCCTCTGGCACCTACTTCCCAAGAGCACAGAGAGCCATACTCTTACTTGAATGGATCATATGGCTCAGAAGGATTGGGGTCTTATCCTGGATATGCACCCCCAGGCCACCTCCAACCTACCTTTCTACCATCCTATAACCCCCACTACCCCAAATTCCTGTTACCTCCATTCAATATGAGCTGTAATAACCTGAGCGCTTTGAACAATATCAATGGCATCAACAATTTCAATCTCTTCCCAAGGATGTATCCTCTTTATGGCAACCTGCTCAGTGGAGGTAGCCTTTCCCACCACATGTTGAACCCTACCACACTCCCCAGTTCATTGCCCAGTGAAGGAGGCCGTCGATTGCTGCAGCCTGACCATCCGAGAGACTTCCTCATACCAGCACCCACCAGTGCCTTCTCTATCACGGGCGCTGCTGCCAGCATGAAGGACAAGCCATGCAGCCCTACCAGCGGGTCACCGACCGCTGGTACAGCAGCCAGTTCGGAACACATAATGCAACCTAAACCTACCTCAGTGGTGTTGGCTGCCACCGGTGGTGAAGAAGCCATGAATCTCATTAAAAGTAAGAGGAATGTGACTGGTTATAAAACCCTCCCATACCCACTTAAGAAGCAGAATGGGAAGATCAAGTATGAATGCAACGTTTGCTCCAAGACCTTTGGCCAGCTCTCCAATCTGAAGGTAGGCAATAGAGAATAAGACAGGAGTCTTCTCAGAAGGCTCAGGTTTCTCCCTGTAGCTTTTTGAGGAAAAGCGGGGACAGGCCTCCTTTACTTGTCAGGCTGTTTATCCATCTGGGTTTAATGCAGCACCCCCCACTGCAAGAAAGCACAGTTGTGTGCTTTAATGCCACATAATTAACTAGATAACATTGTATTTTGGCAATGAGACTCTTCTGCTGACTTTAGAAAACATCTGAAAATACTTTTGTTACAGCACTGGAGACTCAAATTGTTAATTGCTTTGTTTCTCCCTAGGTGCACCTCCGAGTACACAGCGGAGAGAGACCATTTAAATGCCAGACTTGCAATAAAGGCTTCACACAGCTGGCTCACCTCCAGAAGCACTATCTGGTACACACAGGAGAAAAACCCCACGAGTGTCAGGTATGTAACACACACAGAGACAACTTCCCTTGGAGGCTGAAGGGATGGCAGGGCTTGTGCATGCCCCATATGGTGTGCAGGGAGGGCTGAGTGACTGTCTTGGCTGCCCAGGGCTCGAGTCTGCACCACAGCCATGCCCAGACCTGGAACAGCAGCGTCTGAGAGAGAGCAGAATTGCCTGTAGCCTGCTAGAGGAACATCTGCCTGATACAGTTTTGCCATCAGTCACACTCAAAATGCCATTCAGCATTATTTAAATAAAAAAGGTGGGGATTTTTTTCCCCTTTGTGAGAAAGTATGAAGATACAAAAGAGCTGCTGCTTCATCCTGCTGTCTCCTCCTAGGTGTCTGTGATTTAAACCATGAAATCCCCTCCCACTCATTCACTGTTTCTCTGCCACCCCCTACATTAGGTTTGTCACAAGCGGTTCAGCAGCACCAGCAATCTCAAAACCCACCTGCGGCTCCACTCTGGAGAGAAGCCTTACCAGTGCAAGCTCTGCCCAGCCAAATTCACCCAGTTTGTGCACCTGAAGCTGCACAAGCGTCTCCACACCCGGGAACGCCCCCATAAATGCATCCACTGCCACAAGAGCTACATTCACCTCTGCAGCCTCCAGGTCCACCTGAAGGGCAACTGCCCTGTCGCCCCTGCCTCTGGCCTCTCTATGGAGGACCTGAACCGAATCAATGAGGAGATCGAGAAGTTTGACATCAGTGACAATGCTGACAAGCTGGAAGAAGTGGAGGACAATATCGATTTAACAGCAATCGTGGAGAAGGATATACTGACCATGCTCAGGAGGGAAATGGAAGGAGCTAATCTGAAAGTATCTCTACAGAGGAACCTGGGAAATGGGCTTATCTCCTCAGGATGCAACCTTTACGAGTCGTCAGATCTGTCAATTATGAAGTTGCCTCACAGTCACCCACTACCTCTGTTACCTGTAAAGGTCAAGCAAGAAACAGTTGAACCAATGGACCCTTAAGACTTTTTGGCAAAGTGATTTTTTTTATTTATGACTTGGCAAGTCAGGGTGCCTGTAGCAGTTGCTTGTACATAGTTTCAATGCTGCAAAGCAATCTTGGCTTACAGTAGTTTCCCTACGCTCTTCAGCTGAAAGAAGGAACTCCAAAGTTACTGTTTTCTCAGGGCATAAAAAGGGGCAAAGGACTGTGCATTGCCTCGCCAGTTACTAAAAGACAATCATCTATCCATAACTATTTTTTCAATGATAGTACTTCATAATTTATTATGCAATTAATCATTCTAAAAGCAATAATTAGGAAAATGTTTACAATGACTGGAAAATTCATTGTAATTTTTACTTTAAATGTTTTTATTTTTGTTTTATGGCCATTCTTTGTAGATATTTTTTCTGCACATCTGTTTTAAGAACCTAAGATTGGGGTCTCAGTAAATGTGTTTTATGTATACCAATGTCTTTTAAACAGATGCGGTTTTTCGTATTGCCAAAGTTGGACATGTGACATACAGAATCCTAGATCATATTGGAAAAAAAATGCTGTGTGCTTCTATGTGCAAATCACCCCACTGGGAATAGAAAAGGGAAAAAAATAACCAACAACCCAGAACAGCAGCAAGCAGGGAAGAAACTGCTTCCCCTGCCTCTCTGAGGAGAGGACAAAGATTCTTCTACCTGCAGCTCTACTCAGAACAGATGCACAGCAAACACTGACCTGCCATGGACAATACCATAGGTTTTAGAAAACAGCTGTAGCCCCACATAGTGTCATGTAATTTTAAGACCAAAGGAATGCATGAGCTTAAAGTGGCTTTTCAAAAATAAGATCTCACTTAATGTTCTTTTGTTTCCAAAAGCAGTTTAAAAGGAAAGACAAAAATATTCTTAATATTCTGCCTGAAAGGAGTTTTTTTGGCAGATTTCTTTCTTCTGGTTTTTGTTTTGTTTTGTTTTTTTTGGCCAGAGCCTTCCAGGGATAAAAAAAAAAAAAGATGGTCAGATTCCCTGAGAAAGAAGGGGTTAGGTTTTAGTTGTATTTTTCTCTCCCACTTTGCCTGGGTAGAAGTGGGGAACAAAGTCCTTTCCTGGCACATATGTTTTTTTTTTTCTTCCTTCCTGTACGACTCAGATTTTTCTCAGTATTTGTGTTTGTACATTTTGTGGTTAATTTAATTAAAGAAGAAAAGGGCATTGCAAAGTTGTTGAACAACAATTACCTCAGTGCTTGTGTCCAGTGGTGCAGACAATGCTGTTTTACCTAAATGCTTTGCTACTTTAGAGAAGAAACCAAAATGTGCACAGGGAAAAATAGAATGCACGTCCTTTTATCTTTTTGTTTTGCTAAGCCCAAAGATGATATGGTGATGTTTGAGGTGTAGCAAAGAATACATGTATATTTATAGATATATTTATACCACTATACTATATATGTATATGTATATATATTTATACCATTTAAGTTGTGAGCCAAACCATGTAATAAAACCTATTTTTCATCTAAGTGTGAAAATCAAATGTTACCCAGTTTTGCATATAACCAGTGACCTCAAAACCATAAGGTTGTACTAAGGCATTTACCACTTGCAAGTACACACGTGCAGTTGTCCAGGTGGAGCTGGAACTTGCAAACACCTTAAGTGAATGACATCACCCATAAGTGGCCTGTCAGGGAATTCGCTGGAAACGACCCTGTTGGCAAGACAGGGCTTGTCAATCCCCTGCTCTCTCAGCAGTCTGCACTGGAGGGGAAAGAGGTTGGTGGTCAGTCAACAGCCAGCCAGAAAACGAACTTGGAAAAGAACTTGGAAAAAAGCCAAATATGACCCATGTGTGATGTGGTCACAAATCACAGGAAGGGCAGGATGAAAGCTGGGACAAGCCCCTTGCCTCATTGTACCCTGCCATTAATGAGTTGCACTGTCAACTCACATAAATATAAGTAGCATTATTACACACCTCCCCTCCAAGTATCTTTTTTTTGTCTGGTGATTATATTCTCACAAAATTTAAAATAGCCCACCTTAGCAATCCAAGATTCAGTGACCTTTTTTTTTTCCAGCAAACTTCATTTTAATGCCTTCTGTTAAAAAAACAATCCTGAAATAAAAGTCTCTCAATACAGTTTTTGAAGGACTACAGTTCATTACATTTCCACTTAAGCAAATTGTGAGGCTGACATCTTTTAAATGTAGCAATAGTTCATAAATATAGTACTTAATTGTAGGATAAACCAAAGTATCACTACTCTGTCACTGGGCACACACTTTTCCTGTTATTGCCTGTAGTGCTTTCTTGTATTTGATACAAATTTTACAAGAATTTATATGCATCAGCTTTAAGAATTGTTACTTCTCTTTACTGTTTCCCCCTTCCCTTAGACGTTTTACATGTGAATGTAGCAACAATCAACAGTGTTTTGGGGGTTTTTTTTGTCTCTCTTGAGAAAGACTCTGACCAAAGTTAACAGGCTTTTTACTTTGCTAGAACAACAAACTATCATATGTTTACGTATTGGTTTACATCATTATTTATGTGCAAATTGTCAAATGTAAATTAAATATAAGTGTTCATTGCTTTACTGTCGCTTCTCTTGTCTTCAATCTCTCTGCACTGACTGAGGCTTCCCTTGTCTTCAATCTCTCTGCACTGACTGGGTGCACAGCCTGGTTGCCAGGCACCATCCTCTCCCAGCCCCAAACTCATGCTGCGCTGAGGGCGATGATGTCTCCAGCAATGCCGACCTCTGCCTGTGTGGGTTCTGATTCTCCCTGGTTGAAATTTGCAAACAGCAATGCCAGAGACAAATATCCTGGCTGCCTTATTTACAGCACACTCCTCAGTTTCAGGCAGTACCTTTAAAAAAAAATAAATCAAAACTCCAAAAACCAAAATTTCACTGGAAATACTTGAATGCTATCTGCCTCACACATATGTGACCAGGGTTCTCGTTTACATTTTTCCAAGTGATTGTCATTTCTGGCCTGAAACCCTAACCACTGGGACTGCAATGACACTCAAAATGTCAGTGTGAGACCACTTAGTCCTGTCTCAGCATGGTGGGAACTGCATTCAAAACAAATGTGGATGTGTTGTAAGTGCTCACAAAGGAGATGTGAATACCTACTAAATCCAGGAGAAGGTCAAGTGTCTGTTCCCTTCCCCACCTCAGCCCAAAAGTAACAGCAGGCCAGAATGCCCCAGAAAGCGAATTCAACATTTGCTACTTCCATCACTTACCGAGAGATCTAAGCCAGAGAGGCCATGTGCTGCCCTGCCCTACCTGAATGTTAAAGAAATAATGTTCCTGTGCATATTGAGACACTCAGCGCCGGATGATGTTTTAAAAGTATTTCACTGTCCTCTTTAAAAAATTCATTTAAACATCTGTCTCAAGAATTTGAAATACTGCCAGCACCGAACTGTGGAGTTAAGAAAACCAGAGCACTGTTGTCATAAACGTGCCAAATGCAGCATGTTATATTCTTATATTCGACAGAGCTATTGCTGTAATAATTTTTTAAAAAACCCATAGGATAACCATTACCACCATAAATCATACTTCATTACTTGGCCAAGCATTACGTTGCACTGGAGAGTTATGTCCTGGGGACACTTGTAAGCTTTAGAAGATGTTTAATAAAACACATTACATAAAAAGACAATGCACGTTATAGATCACAGCCTTGCAAGGCTGAGCCCGGCAGCTGCTGCCTTGGTTTCTGGCAGCCCCCAAGCTGGTTGGAAGCTGCTGAAGGCTTGTGCTCTGACCATCAACACAGCAGCTTAAAGCCATGGCAACACCACCACCACTGCAAGGTCGGCGAACCACAACAGCGTTAGCAAGGTGAAGGGGGGAAAGGCTTGTCGATTTGGGTGGTGCCACAAAACGCAGCCCTGTGAAACCATGTGCCCCTGGCACAGAGTAATTGACTGCCTGTGGGCAGGCAGGATTGATGACCACCTTGCTGCCATCAGTGTGAAAATGGGGGACCAAGTGTGTTGGGCAATGTGGCCTTGCCAGCTGAGCTGCTTTGCCGCAGGATGGGGCCAATTACAGGTGAGCCAGACTCAAACACAGGTGTAAGGAGGATCGTGTCCTTCTGGCTGTTTTATGAAGCCCAGTGTCTCTTAGCTGGGTACTGGGAAAGACACCGCTAATTCCCAGTGTGGGCAATTATGGCCTTGAGGTCGAAAATGAAAAATGTGACTCACTGAGGGGGTATGAGCCCTTTGGGTTCAAATCAGTGGCTGCCAGTGCCTGGCTGCGTCTCAACACGTGCTGGGACCGCGTGGGATGCGGCCCAAAAGCTTTGCTGTCATTCAGAGGTGTTACGTTAGAGTGAGGGAAATAGTTGTGGCTATAATTAAAGGCAGCCAGGAAACACTCAGCTAATTACTGCATGAGCTGGAGCTGAGTGGTTGCAGTGCGGCTGAGGAATGCACCTGTCATGGGGCAGGTATCTGCAAAACACTGGCTGACATGGCGGCTTAAAGAAAACTCACTGACAGCATTGAAGCAGCTACCCTGGCACTGAGGTAGAGGTCTCCATCCTCTCTATGGGTCTGGGCTAGACTAACAGGGAAAAGGCAGCTGCCTAGCCTGGGACATGGGGGACATAGATTGACATTATGACAACTTTAGCACAGACCAGTCCTGCTGGAACAGCAGAAAAACAAGACTTCTTGACACTTTTCAAAACTAGCAAGCATTTAATTTTTCATCAGATGCTGAAACAGGCCCACCCTGCAACCAGCATGGCTGCTGCCCTTCCTTTACTCATGAGCACCACGTGGAAGAGCTGGCAAAGAGCATATTCGCACACCAATTGAGGCCACCTTTGCACTGCCACCAATGACATAAGGCTCAAGAGCTTCCAACATGCTGCATGAGCTTTTGTTCATTTTTAAGAGGTGGGGGAAGATTTCCAAGCAATTCATAGTGGTGGACAAAGGGGAGAGGAGCTACTAAGCCTTACCAAGGCCCTACTGCCTCAGTACCTACTACTGATGCAAAGTAAAGTTGTATTCTTTTCTCATGCTATAGGGGTCAGGTGTCTGCTAGGAGATGTGTACAAGCAGACATCACCTTCTGCTTCAAAGCAAAAGTCTCCTTACCTCTACCAGGACAGCTTGCAGCTTGGCACAAGTCAAGTGGTGCTCGGTGCAGGAAAACCCAGCCCAGGAAAGGTGAGATGATACTTTCCACCTCCAGGCAGCAGAGGCTCTGCTGACTTAGGTCATTCAGCTCTGCAGACTTCAGCCTGCACAGGTTGACCTAGGAAAGGCCCCAGAGACAGCCTTGGCTCCTGAAGTGTTGTCTTATCCCATGTTGGTCTTGTCCCACCACTCAATATAAAATTACCCTCAGTACTCGTTTCTAGGGCAGGGCAATGCAGCCCCCTGTGCTGCCAAAGTCTGCAGCCTGAACATCTGTCTCCTGGCACTTTAAAAGCACCTGCCAGACATCACATCTAGCTAAAAACTGTTTTCTGGGACTAGAGACTAAACAGAGTGGCTGTCACAACAGGTAAGCCAGGGAGCAGAAGTCCAGCAGTGGGGCAAGGAGCTGCAGTCACTAGGCAGGTGGCACACTCCCCTAGGACCTGATCCTCCCTGGCAGGAGGGAACTCTGGCATAGGGCATGCATGAACTTTTGCTCCTTTTTGACACCAGGGCTTGGGGCAGAAACCTATGCCTGAAGCATGGGCACAGGCAATGCTGGTGTGGGCACTGGGCAGAGATCTCTAAAAGGAGATGCCCAGTCCTTCAGGAAAGGGAGGTGGGCACTCAGAGCTATCCCTGCCCCATGAGCTGGCAGCCAGGCACCCTGGTGACATTAGGGCACAATGGCCCTTCCTTCCTCCTCCCTGGCTGCACGCAGAGAGATGGTTGGGATGCCAAACCACTTAGGTAGGTGCGACCAAATAGCCCTATTGAAGGGAGCAAAACCAGTATGACTTCCTTATTGTGCAATGATTAATAAAGGCTTTCAGCTCTTTTTCTCCATTAATTGTGAATAAGCAAGTCCTTGATCATTTCCTTATCCAAGGACCAAGTGAGATTCCTTACAACATTCCTTGCCCCGAAGTGACCACACTGTGCTGGGAAGAGAAGTGATTCCTGCAATATGGAAACCATGCAGAGCAAAATCAGAAGCTGAAGACCTCTTTCCCAGTTCACCTGTGCTGAGGACTTGAGTGTCGCAACAATATACTCATCTTGGGGTTAAGGAAACCTCAATGTTCCTGCCTTTACTGGTTGAGTTTTAAAAAGTAAATCTTAAATGAGCAAAGTTGAGATCAGTTTTTGCACAGGAAGAGGAATGTGGCAGGCAGGATTCTGTACATGATTTCTTGAATATTATAGTTCCAGCTTCTCTACAGCTTTCCTATGGTAAAACTTTCTGTGTGAGAACTGTCCCTCTTTCCCACCCCTTTCTTGGTCTACCCTATGCATTCAGATGGCCTTTTTTTTTTTAAAGGACAGGTCCTGTGCATCTTTACAGACAAGATCTGCTCTTCTGGTCGGCCTCACAGCTCCATGAAGAAATTCTTTACTAAGAGGGGAGAGTTTGGTTTCTTCTGGCCATGCTGGAGCCATGTCCCTACACGGGGACCCAGTTAAGCAGGCTGGGTGGTGTCCTGGAGGGGTCTCAGTTTACTTTCAACCAGTCATGAAAAAAACCCAGAAGTTAAAAATGTTGTAGAAACTGCAACCAGGTGCAAAAGGGAGCAAGGATACATGAAAAGTGAAAATTTGCCTTTTTAATTAGCCGTTACAAGTTAGTTGGGTGTTTAGGAGAGAACACGCTCTGGTGCTTATAGTCATTCAGTGAAGATTCTGTGTGTGTTTTTAATGAGACCAGAGAGTGCAGAACAGGGCTCGTTTTCTAACCTATATTGCAGCAATTTGTGCATGTCTGTAGCTGTGGGTGTTATGTGCTTTCTACTCTGAGTGGTAAGTTTCAGTTTGATTCTGCTCTCGAGAGCTGTGGGGACAGTTTGCACTTGCCTTATCAACACAGAATCCAAATTGCTTTAGAGTGCAACCAACCCCCTGACACTGCAAACTGAGAAAATATGCTTTAAGCACAGAGAAGCAAGAGAGGTGACAACCAGAAGGCTTTTTCTCAGCAGAGCATCCCAATCTGCCAAAACCCTCATAACCTGATCAGTAGGGCAATAAGCCACCTTGAGAGTCACAGCCTTGGTGCCAACCTGAGAGGCCTTGGCTGGGACACTAGGGAGCAGAGCCAGGATCCCAGGGCTGGGGCTCTTTTCTGACATCTGGACTGCCCTAAATCCCTGCACCACCTCCATCCCCCTTACACTGATGCCCCAGCACTGGGGGCCCAGCCCAGCCATTGCAAACTGGGCAGCTGCAGGAGTTGCTTGCCCATCCCCATTCTTCTCTGGGCTGGCCCTGGGCAAGTCTGGCCACAAGCTACTGACAAAAATTGTGCCCATGATTAGAGACAGTAGCAAGGGAAGGGCAGGGCAGGTACATCCATGCCTCTTGGGAAGCATGGCTCTAGTCTGATTCCAAAGGGTTGTGGTCTCAGCAGTAATCCCTGTGCCCAGCCCTGCAGTTGATTTCCAAATGAGCATTGCTTTCTTTACATTTGTATGCTAAAAACACCCATCTTTCAGACTACCTGCCAATGTCCATAGTGGCTGTCTTGCTGTGGACTGTGAGTGAGAGATGCCCCACATCTTCCACCTCTGCTCCTCCTGCCTGGGGGTCCTGTGTTACCACCAGCCCCATGGCAGCAGTTCTTCCCATATTACATCACCCTTGAGAAAAGCCTGTTCCCTGCAGAGAGAAACACCTCAGTACCTTCAGCAGTGGCTGCCAAAATCTGAAGAAAAAATGGCCCCCTACATCTGGAGCCATTCAGGAGGAGTTCAGTGCAGCTCCCCTGGGATACCTTGGTTCTTCTCACCCTCCTTGGGAGCCACATGCCACAAATCACTGGGAGCCTTGTTCATAAAATACCCAAGTATTTCTTAAATGATATTATGACCTACATAGCAGTGAAGAAGGATGTGCAGATTTTCTCCCTCCCTCAGATCTGCTTGAGTTTGTAATCCCCTCCAGATACAACATTCAGGAATGACTGTGTTGTTTGATGCACTGTCACTTGTCTTGCTTGAGCTCAGAATGGAGCCCAAGAGATGAGGTGAAACAGTGGCTGTAGGTGCAAGTGGTTCAGGCTCCACTGGGGCAATGTGGCACAGGCCTTTCTGCTGTCTAGGGCAGAATTTTCCTTATTCTGCTCATGAGCACATGCCAGAGAGGCAGGCTGAGGAGCAAAGGGTGCAGGCCCTAATGGAGGCACAGTGCTCTTCGAACTCCTTCAAAATCTCAGCTACTCATCCAAACTGAGGAGGCCAGAAATCAAGAGTCTTCCCTGACCATCAAACCCATTTTCTGAAGCAGCACTCACTCCTGCAAAAGATTTTAAGTGTCTTGTTAGACTTGACTATGCTAAATCTCAGTTCTTTGCCACTGCTCTCCTGCCTGCCGTCTCCCTCTGCACCTGTTAGCCACAAGGGAACGCCTCAACCCCATGTGTGTCTGACTCTGAAAATATGTCCAGCGATAGACCCAGCCACACAGTTCAGATACAGATTCTCATTCCTCCCACATTCAGGGTATTTAAGTCTGGGAATACCAGTTGATGCCATTCCTGCTACTTTTTTTTTAATTAATTTTCAGTGTAATCAATTAGATCAATCTAAACACTAAGGCAGTGATGAGCATCTACACAGGGGTATATATCAATATTAAGCTTATCTAATGATGGCAATTTAAATACAAACTTTTTATTTTTAATCTGGAAACTTCAATACTTCAAGGCCAGAGCTAAGTTTGGCGTTAAAGACAAGGACCCTGGAGCCAAGATGGCTGGGTTCTGGTTTTGGTACCTGCACTAACTAGTAGTGAGGTCTGGAACAAGTCAGTTGACCTTCCCATACAGGGCCCGACTCATTTGTAGAATAGGCACAAGACTTGTGCAAGTTGTGGTGTGGGACCTTGTTTTGAGACACTCACATCTGTAACAGCATGTATTTTGTTGTTCGTAGAGAGAACAAGTTGCTCACAGTACTATCTGCAATATCGGAATATTCAGAAATCCTCGTTCACAGGCTATGACTACCCTGAACTCAACACAAACTCTCTCTGCCCCAAGGACCTCACAAATGAAGCACTATTAAAAACCCAAGAAACCACAGTGGCTAGGTGCACAGCTTAAATTTCCATTTTCTCTCAGCATTTTCCCACGAGGGGATTGCATGTGAGAGCACACAACAGAGAGTCAGATCATGCCCAGTTCGGTTGCTCTGGCATGCCATTTGGCAATACGAGAATGACATAAATTAAAGTGAAACCTCTTCACCTCAGTCTAAGTGAAAATGTGAAGAGCAAGGGGGGTGAGGAGGAAGGGGGGATATTGATCCATATCTGCTCAACAGTCAGACCAATGGTGTGGCAGCAACAAAACACATGCCTTTGCTTTTTCAGTAACTAATAATCTATAGAGAACCATTTCCTTTTCTGCTGTTGAGATAACACATTTGCCACCTCAGCTGCATGCAAATAATTCATGCTGCTGCTTAACTAATTTACCTCTCTGGTGCAGACAGAAGGGCAGAAACCTCCCACCAGTGTTGACTGATGTGCTGCACTGAAAAAGGAGCCAGCTCACCCAGAACTTTCTGAAGGGCTTAAATCATTAGAGGACAACTGCACCAAGCACTCACAGGAGAAACATGGCTTCATGAGATCAAGTGGGCTATTTTTGCTGGTCTTCAGTCCTGCCTCTGACCCACATGTGGTTTGCAGGCTGGAACTGACATTATCCAAAGAAAAGCATTTGGTATCTCTGCACACAGACCACAGCTGGTCAACAACTCATACCAGATTTAAACACAATGTATTAACTGTCATCTGTTGCCAGAAATTAATACTACATGCTATTAAAAGCCTGGGCCCTCAGAAGTGTGCTGAACTGAGTGGGCCTTCACTTCACATCACTTGCAAACAAACAGGTATCAGGTTGGACATGTGTCTGTATCTAATGGAAACCTTGTTCTAATCAAAATGCTAATGCTTACTTTCACCCACTCGCATACGTTACACCTCTCCTTGCATGACCACACTGCAAGCAAGGTTGAAATGTCGAGAACCAAAAAAAGTTACAAAGAGACAATTAATTAAGCTTGTCCACATATAGCTTCAGGAGCAGCCCTTGCTCAATCACACACTGGTTTTGCCACAGGACTTACACCTTGCTCAGCACACAATGTGCAAAATGCTCGTCCTGCATGACGCAGGGCAGGGATGCCCTCCCTCTCTTCCCATGTTTGTTGCTGGCCACACGGCTCTGGCCTGCGTGCTCCTGTCCCGCTCTCCAGCTGAGGCCGGTTGCTCTTCAGTGCTTTCAGTGGACCCATTGGGAAGATGGCTGAAGGCTTCACCTGTGTCATTCAGCATTCTTGTGGGAGAGGAAGGTGGTATCCCTATGCATGAGTAAAAAAAAGCAAAATACAGGAGTTTCAAGTCAAGTATTCTCTTTGTGTGCCCAGACTTTCCAGGGCAGTTGACTGTAGTATAGTTTATCCTAACTTCAGGGATCACTGGGAATCCTCAACCCCTTCAAGCCAAGGACATAACCAGACATTACTGTACGACACAGCCTGTGAAAACACAGATCGAGTGACTTGCTCCATAATATGCACAACTGCTTGGGTGACAGCCAGTGGAAAATGTTTCCCCCAGGCAGCACTCCACCCACTCCCTGGCCAAGACAGCCCCTCCATCTACCCCTCCCCTCTCAACAGAGACCACCTCTAAGGTGTGGGGTTACAGATTAGAGCCTTGTTTGGTTTCTGATTCCACAAGCCAAGGGGAAAGGTAACACCCATCCTGTAAAGACCATGTTGTTACATATGTCCATACAGTCTTGACTAAGCCTTTATNNNTTCTGGCTTTTCTTGACTTCTGAGCATCCAAGTTTGCTGTCTTGGTGCTGTTCTCACTGGATGCCTAGGCAAGCTGTCAGAGTTTGGAAAGCACATGCACTGGCAAGATGTGTTCCACTCTGTGGCTGTCCTATGGTATGTCAGCACAACACAGCAGCATTGATATTTTCCATGAACTGAATCAAGCCACCAGCTCTGCTGGCCATGGTACTGCTGGCAGGAAAAGCCTGTCACCCATTATGCAGATCAGCACAGGAAGGTCGTGAACTTTGCACTCTTTCTCTCCATCCCTGTAACCTTTCTCATTCTCCCCTTCCCTGCACCCAGCCCCATCCTCTTGCCTCCTCAGTGAGCACCCCTGGGACTCCTGGATCCCCTGCCAGTGCTGCTGGCCCTGCCAGCACACTGACCACAGGGTTACCAGGTTCTTCAGTCTTCCCAGAAGGAGAATTTCTAGTGGAGGGAAGTGGTGAAACACCACCTTTCTTAGGAAAACCTGGTGCCTGCTAAGCAAGGGGACCCACACAACTAAGGGCAAGGGTGAGATGAAATGGTAAGAGAGAGAAAAAGAAAAAAAAAGGAAGAACTTCTTTTCACAGTCTGTAGATGCAAAGCGAAACTATTTCGATAGATTCAACTCTCCCACGTTGAAAGGCCCAGAGTTTCTCATCTCTGACATTTTTCTGAGGCATGAAATCTCACCCATGACTTGACAAACTATAACATCCACAATGCTTTGTGGCTCCTCAGAAGCTTGCTGTTACCCTGCCAAAGCTCACTTTCAGTATTTTGCTGGGTTGATATTACCAAATTACCAATTTTTTAGGGCTTTCCTTATTTTGACACACCTTACTTTGTTAACACTTCTCCCTGGAGCTGAAAGTCCAGTGACATGGAGCTCCTGTTATCACACTGACATTTCCATGATTGGATATGGGCACCCAGGGAAGAAAATTACCGAGCCCATGCTAGCACAGTGTCCCCTTTGCTGGCAAGTGATCACGCCCAGCTTTTCTGTGGATGTTGAGAAAATTGCTAAGCTGCTAATGTATGCAAAACCATTTGCCTTCAGTCTCTTGACAGAGATGCACCCAGCTTAGCAGAGGGTAGGCCCAGCTTGGCAGCCTGATTTTGAATGGTCTTCATCTACAGTTCATGCACTGGACACTTAAATCAAGACTGGCTTCTGCAGAAGCATTTTTAATTAAGAGATCTGAATTAAAGCCTGATCTTACAAAAGCTCAGCCATATGTTTGTCTTCCTGAAATTAGCCCAAAGGGATAATAATTTTATATACTGCCTTTGAAAAGATTCTTGTTTTGCTCTACACTGTTTTAGTAAAATAACAATCTAGCCAACGAGATGAAGAATTGGTAAGTGTTTCATTCTGGACCTAACATCTTCCAAAAGGAAATGGTCTATGTCAACAAAGTTGCAGAAGAGTCAAAGGAGTGGGTGACATTCAGTAGCTTATATCATACAAGGAAACAATCAAGGATTAAAAATCTATTATTCTGGGATTACTCTATGAAATTTCCTCCAAGCATTATGAAATGTTTCTGTTTCCCTGTTGACAAACCATCTTCTAAATGTTGTCTAAATACATCCACTCACTATCACCATTGTTGCACCCTTTGATTCAGGGGAGATAAGAAGACAGGTCAAAAACAAGGTAGCAGGTGATTGGTTGTACCATCTGTGAAGTATTCGTGCCTCATGTGTTGTTTGCTGGAGTCGACACTCAGATACTTAGGATACATTTCCTACTTCTTCTCTGAGACATGTAGGAGCCCATGCTCTGCCCTGCTTCAGGATAACTAATGTACCTCTAGAATGATTTTTAAAAGCCAGAAATAGGGTAGAACACAAATTCGATGCTTTGGAGAAATTTTTGTCCTGCTATACACAGAAATTAAATTGTGTTTTTGTCCTCTCCCTGCTCTAAAGACAGAGGTAGCATTAATAATGCAGAACATGTCGCTCTTCAAGCTCTCTTGCAGCTTTTAAAACAAAGAGCAAATAGAAAATTTGCCTTTCATCTCCTTTTGAAATTTAAGTTAAGCCTTATTAGTGACAAGTGAAATTAAACTGGTTGTTGCTGTTTAACTTCTCTGTGCTGTTTCCTCACATGAATTAGTCACGACCAACTCTACTTGGCAGGTGTCTTCACAAAAAACAGAACAGAGAGAAGGGTTAAGCACTCCCATACAATTTACCCAATAAATTTGTCATACCCCTTATATAGAGTTGTCCCTCCAGTTCTGCCTGTTCCCTAACATATCTGGCAGTTTGAACAATGTGGGCAATATTTGAGCAATTAGGCATTCCAAGTGGAAAGGTTAATATACCTTACCCTCTAATGCAGGGTGTGTTTTGTCTTGTGCCTTAAACCATTCTTGATGAGCATTGATTGCACAACAGACATGAAGTAGGAAGGTGTTCTTTCAATTTCAGTATGGCCTAAATTGTTTTGGTTTAGCAAAAGGCCAATAGTCCAATGCAAGAATGGGATAAACACACTTTGACTTGTGTGTTATCGAGGCAGATCAGAAAAAGGAAACTTCATTGCAGTTATCACTTTCCAAGTGTTAAATGCATTAGTCATACAGGCATGGGGGCAAAAACAGGTAAAAGATAATCTATAAAAGAAATCCCTCTGACGGAGCTCGGAATAGAATCAAGGAGGTGTGAGTCACTCTTTTGATTGAGCAACATTGGGACTTCAGTTTCTTTTTTGGCCAGTTCTTGGAGACAGCACAGGTTGTGGTCAGAGCAGGTTCTGGGCACGAGTGGACAGGGCTGGAAAAATCTTGCAGCCTTGTGCCAGGTGGGACCTGCAAAGATCACGGTCAACCTGTACATAAAACCACCTCCCAGGCCAGCCAGCCTGGTTGCTGACATCTTCAGCCCAAACCACTGCTGAAGTCAGAGAGCAAATGTGAACTGCAAACAACAGCCCTGAAAAGGAGCACCCCAGGTCACCAGGAGGCCAGGAGCTGCTGAACTGGCTACCACACTCCTCCTCCGCCGGCAGCAGGGCACACCCAGCAGCCAGCCTGCCCGCCCTGCCCAGCAGGAATGCTTGGCTGTGGAGTCAGGACATAACTTAAATAAGAGAAAAACAAATCCAAGCAGCAGAGGAGATTTTGCAGGTCACAGGCACCACCAGTGCTGCCCATTCACCCCCAGTCTTCACTGGAGGTCTGGAGTACCGGCGGACAAAGGAGGTCAGGTCTGAGATATCCACCTACCCCCTTCCACAAGACCTGAATGGGTCTGAATGAACCAACCTGTGCTTGGGTGCTCCTGCAAGGCCCCATATACCTCACCAGAGTCTCTCATGCAGCAGCCTTGTTCTGGTAAAACTGCTGAGAATTGGGCACTCGGCCTCTCCACTTGTGGCTGGTGGTATTTCCCTGGCTGGGGTGATGTTGATGTTTGTAATGAAGCTTTGGCAGAGAAAGAGAAACATATTGTAACCATTAGCAGACTTCACATTTAGAATTTATCTCAGAAAATGACAAAGAATAACTCAGCTGGATTGGGATTTTGTGCAAGTTTGGGTCTAAACTTTGCATTGTAGTACTAATCTTGGTCTTCACCATCATCTTCCTCTGACCCAGAAAAACTTGATCGTGAAAATAATGTTAGTTAGAAAATAATGGAACTGATAAGTCATCGCAGGCACATGTGTGTCTCATTATACATCAGTTCAGTTTCACTATATATTTTACACAATGTAACATAAATTTCACTATGCACCACAAGTATTTCAATATGTGATAGTCAGAAAGTGGCAGTTTACACTAAAAGTTTCAGTCTGTGGTAGGATATTTCAAATACTATAAATTCTGCTTCCAAATGAAATGCATTGTGTAGATTAGTAAGAAATGCAGTTGTTTTAGTTTACTTAATATGTTTTTCTTTCAGAACAGTATTTAGTACTGTGTTGTTAAATTGCTATGTTTATTTTATTAATACGTATTAATGGATGATTAAGTGAAAATTCATTGAATACACACCACACAGAACTCCAGAGCAACCCAAGTTCGGTTTCTTAGATCTTATATCTCCACTCAATTTATACCATATTGACAAACACACTATATTCACAGAGACTATATTAACAAACAGAATAAACTTCCTGCTTGAGTCTTGTTATTGGCCTGCTTTTTAAATGAATTCTCTTTGAGCAAGTAAAAATTGAGCAATCTGAAATCTCCTATGAGGAAGAATAGTTAAAGCAATGGGCAGGTATATCCAGGATCTGCACTGACTGAATCACCATTTATTGCAGATGATCACCATTTCAGTCGCAACCAGCAGCAGAGGAATTGGCACAGCCAGCACTGTGCTGCTAATCATAGCTTTGATCAGTTAACCATAAAAGTATCACGTTAATAAGGCCTTTTGCTAGCAAACCCCATCCCAGTTCCTTAAAAGAGGTATTCACCATGACACCACTACACCAAAAAGGTCTGACATAGGGTTACCTCATCACCATATTTTCACTCGTGAGGTACTTCAGTGATGGAGAGTACAGATTACCTTTAGGAGATACTTGCCATGAACTAAGAGCTTATCAAAAACAATGAGGTAGGTTAGTAAAGCCAAGGCACATCTGCAGCAAGGACCATCTCCTGCAACCTTGGTCAAAGCTACACTAATGCTTCCAGACTGGTGCAGCAAAGCAATTTCTCCACAGCCAGTACCTACCATCAGAAATGCAGAAAGAAGAAAAAAATTAGGCTAATTTTTGGTTATGAGTTCTCCCTCATTCTCATCGCCTCTGAACAGAAGCCACACCATGAACATCTCCATGCAAAATTCTATTTTATTTGAAAAATAGCCTCAGCAGAGAGTGTGGGGCAATGCTGAACTACAGCCCAAGAGAGAAAACATCAGTTAGTTAACTGTTTGGCCTTCTGCCCCTCAAGATATAAACATACAGATAATTTTATAGCACTTTTCTAAGATTAATTTCAAAGTGTTAAAGATCTCTACTGTAGTTCAGTGCTACCCTGTCTCACACTCAGAAGACAGAGTGACCCTGCACCAAGGTTGCTTTGGGGAAGCACTTAGAGTTACAAAGGCCCTGGATTAATTAGAAACTGGGTCTTTCAACGTAACTCCTTGCCCCATTGCAGACCTAGGAGACCTCATTGGCTCCCTGCCAAATAGTTCAAGCACCTATTAACCAAGGAAAAGGTAAAGAGCTTGGGTTGTAACGTGCTGGATTTCAGCCCAGCAGCTTCAAATCTCCTAACCCACAAGAGCAGCTTATCTATGTTTGGAGGCCAAAGACCTCAACAAAGCCCTGTTAACAGGTGCATGATGGCACAAACTCAAAAGTTTGTCTCTCCATATTGCAGCACTTTCTTGGTTTCTTTGGTGTTGGCAAAAAGGGCCACCAAAGTGGCCAGTGACACGTTTTGGGCTGGCTGAGACTGCCTGTGCTAATTTATTTGGCAAAACATGTCACTACGAGTGCATCCTTAGCTCACAGGAGCTGGAACTGAATGCATCCCTAAAGCTTGGCTACCCTACTCTTCCAGCATTTAAAACCAAGACAAACAATTCTCCCTGTTTGTAGTCTCCATGTACCATAAGAAACAAAGTCTTCACCAGGACAGTTCAGATTTGCAGTGATTACTGCTTTTATCCCAGACAGGGTCTTGATACAATGGGAGCTGCCTTCCCATACTGAGCCTGAAGACTTGAACCATGAGCTTCCCTGTCTGGCTCCTCCCTGGCAGCCTGAGAGCAGCCCTGATGTTTGCCTGAGCATCTCTGTTAGACCAGGTAAAATGTGGGCTCGTATCATCATTCAATAAGATATTTGGGATGAAATAAAGGTAATGTTTTTCCATGTATGTCTGCTTTCCAGCATGACGAAACCTGAGCTGTCCCTGTGCCTGTTTAAAAAAAAGGAGAAGCAACAACAGTGCAAACTTTGCTATATTCACTTGCTCCCATGTTAGATCTGGGCTAAGATAACACAAAGCAATGTATTTATGCCCTAGATTCCACTGCTGATACCGGCAGCAAAAGCTAAATTACAGTGATTCTCCTCTAGTAAGGTTCCTAGTCCAACAAGTTTTGGAAGGAGGCAAACGTATTACACACATCCTCCAAGTCCCCTCCTAAGCACTGTCAGGCTATAATTTTAGCTTACTCTTATTACTGATCATGTATAATTGATGTTGAGCCATCTTTCAGCCATCATGAAAGTTACATTATCTAAGCTGTTGCATTACTTTCACTAACTCATTTTGTCCAAAGGTTTTAGTATTTCTCAACTGAAAAGGCAAAACAGCAACAGAAGTTCACAAAACATCAACTCACTTATCAAATCCAAACCTTTTCATTTGACCCAATTAAGTTTCACTTGTAGGCTAACCCACATGATTTCAGGAAAAGAAATTGCAGCACAGCTTGCAGTGTACGCTGTTGTGATTTCAGAAGCACCTGGCATAGGCTTGAAGACTGCAGTTTCATGTGTACCAAAACATTTAACGAAGGACTTTTCCATCTTTGCTGACTGAAGAGGTAGGACCATTCAGAGCGTGTAATTAAGCTGTTGAGTTTCCGTTGTTTTGAATGTGACCTACCTTTTTTCCTCTTTACTCAGCTATGGCTGAAGCTAATATCTGTTCATCAAAATCCTTCTGTTTTGAATCAATGTATCTCCATCCATGCAAATCGGAGAGGAGAAATGCTCAAAACAGTTCATATTCCTGATAGCTGAAATATTCCTGTGGAACATCTCTGCCACATTCATGTTTTACGGACATTTCTCTGTTTGAAGTCGACTTCTACAAGTTTTCACACAGAAAATTTTCATCAGTCTCATTTCCTTCAGCTTTAGCAGCAAAACATTATCAACAGCATGCAACCTTGCAAAGTGACACCTTAAAGAAAAAAGCTTGATCAAAAAATGTTGGTTTGGCATGATGTGAAAATTTTCCACATCAGCAGCTTTTTCTGTTGATTTTCATAAAATCAATCTTTTTTTCTTTTAACAGAAAGAACAATATTGGTACTTCAACAACACAGTGAGACAAATAGTATTCTGCTGATTTTACGTGAGGGAAAAGACCAGTTAGACCAAACCTTCTCATTTATTGCTGCACATCCTGCCTCTAGCTCATGTTCTCTTCAGGACAGGGGAAGCAGCTTTTCTTCACTGGTAAGTTTGCTTGAGAGTTTTGATGGGGAAAAGGCCTTTCCTCNNNCTCGATGTTTGTACTACGGCTTTTTTGCTGTGAGACAAAAAAACAACTGCAAAATTCAGCATCTGTTGAATTCCACCTGTGTGGACAGGGAGGCATTTCCCAGTTCTGGAATTGGGGTTTGCAATATTGTATACAAGGACAGCAAACCTCCCAATTTTCATTTGCCAAATGCTCCACAAATACAGATGAAAGCCATGAGAGAGATTTGGCAAGTACTCTGTATCTTAAGCAAGACGGCCAAATGAAAAGAAATAGCTTGTTGATTTAAAGGAGTGCTTGAAGGACTGCTCTGTGGTAGCACAATGCATTTTGCTTTCTGGACAACTGCAGAAAATGAACAAATCACTTGTTTAATGCTGGATTTCTATACCTAGATATCCACTGGTTCCCATGTTCTGTAAGAACAGCACAAATTTCTTTCCACTACAGTAACAGAAAACATCAGTCAAGAGGAAAAGCAAAGCGTTATTATCAGAAGGCACATCCTTTGAGCAGCATAACAATTTTCTTCTTAACCATAACTATAGGACTTATGTAGCCCTACCAGACCCATTTGCCTTCCATAGGCTGGTGAATAGCTAGGTATGTTGTGTCTTTATCAAAAGCACAACTAAGCAAATTCCCAGTCATTACAAACTATTGAGAAGTAAGCATGCTAAAGAGGGAAACAGATGACATTTCTTCAAATGACATGGATGAAGTCGGTGCCTGGCTCTGTATACTGAGGTTTAGACTCTGGATGCACACAAATTGTCCATCACCCAAGCTACACGGTGTGATCCAACAACCCTCACAGTTAACAGTCAGCTTCATGCACAGAAGATGAGCTCAGATTGAGCTACCTGGCAAAGAGCAAGTTGCTGGTTTAGCAGGACTACTAGAATTTTAAACAAAGAACACACATACCATTTTTAAGAGAAGAGTCTTAGAGCAAATGCATAAAGCAAAGCTCTCATGTTTGCTAGAAGAAAGATCTTAACTGATGAAAAATCTGCAGGTATTAAAGCTGTGACAGGATTCCCCACGATTTTCTCAGTAACTGAGCAGCAGACTGGAGAAGCAGACAGGCTAAGAAGCCAGTCTTCCATAGTTAAAATAATTGAGATACCTCAAGATTCTCAATTAAGATAACAAACAAAATTTTGTGGTCTTATCTTGTTGAAATATTTTGGATATTCACTGTTTCTGACAAGTCCAAGTTGGTTTGTTGGGGTTTTTTTGACAAGAGGCAAAAGCCATAGATTTGCAGGATGAAACCCCAAATAATCACCTCCTAGTCAGATCGAACAGGAGCTCTGTCTCAGACTGCAATATTCATCCCCTCCTTCTTATTTACTGGGAGTTGTATTTGTTAGACACAGTATTTTTCAGAAGGGAAAGTAAGATCCAGAATCTGAAATACTAGGAATGCAGTCTTCCCCTAACCATACATACTAACTAACCTCAGCCTTATCAAAGCAGAGAAGAAAAACTGAGGGTGCTGCACTGTGTTGCTTCAAATTAAACAAGCCAAGCAAAAGATTTTTTAAATTTTATTTATGAGATGTGTAAAAGTTGCTTTTGACTCTCCACACCATAGTGCTAAATACCACAGACACTGTGAAAGGGGCGCCTCTATTATTCAAAAAATATTTGTATGCTTTTGGTGGATTAATTGCATTTAACATTTTGGTTAAACACACAAACAGGCACAGCTTTTTGTTGCTGCTTCAAATGAAGCCACAAAGAGAACAAAAGGCATCCAACTGAACCAATTTAGGTTTATAAACATATTAATTTTAAGAGCACTAAGTGTACACTTAAAATGAATTTAAAGCAGTCAACCTTTGCAGTACAATGCCCATTTTCACTGCATCCAAATTATCCACAAATCCAGATGCAAGTTTTCACAGACACTTCTTTGGAGAGTTTACAAAGTTAAAAGTCAATGTTTCCTATTAATTAATAATTGTTTTCAGCTGTTTTGGCAAGTGATTAAAACAAAGTATCTGCCTTTAATGTTACAATATAAAAGTTTTCTTCCTCGGAGGCTTGAGCGCCAAGCAGGCTTTGCCTCATTTGCAGGAAGGTGTCATATGTGATTGCTTGGAACGTTTGTAAGCAAATAAGATGACCAGCTATTGTACCTGCCAGTGCCACATTGCCCTGGTTCCAGCCAGGACAGGGTTAATTTTTGCAGTAGCCAGAAGGGGGCATAGCTAGAACCCAGAGGCCATTCTATACCACCTCATGTCATTTTCTCGGGGACAGGAGAAGAGCTCCCTTCAGGGTCAGTGTAGCATGGCAGAGGTAGCAGTTGGGTATTGTTGGGGGTTTCTGTGTGTGAATCATTTGCCTCTTGTACCCTCTGTCATTAGTATTGTTGCTGTTAGTTTTCTTATCTCATTGCTGTTTCCAGTCAATTGTTCTTACCTCAACCCATGATCTTTACCTTTTGTGCCTCTAGTTCTTGTCTCCAGCCCACCATAATGACAGGGGATAATGGAGGGGGAAGTGAGCGAGTGGAGAGTGGTTTGGAGTGGTTTCAGTGGAAAGACTTACTTGGAGAATACCATTCCTAAACCATGACATGCATCCAATAAAATTACCCATCAAGCAGTTTCAGAGGAACATTAGCTAATCAGCTAATCTGATAATTTTAGTTATCAGAACATCAGATAATTAAAACAATGCTTCTCATATTAATAGAGTGCCATGCCATGAAAGAGTCATTCCATAATAAAACCATACAGGCTGTCCATCATTTACCAAACTATGCCATCCTGGGATTTCAGTATCATGCACCCTTTAAACTTTGCATTGCAAAGCATGATAGCACCTGTCCCTTCTGAGCTCCAAACTATCATCCAGATATTACTGATAGGCTTGCTCAACATATTGGCAGATGGTTCAATATAATCCCAGCTCTGACCAGAGCCTGATCCACAGCAGGATTAAACATGGCTTTAAGAAACATCTTCTGCCATAACTAACCTTCTAGATATTGTCTTTTATTCCCAAACTTCTACCAATTCATTCCCCCAGTAAAACTGCAATGACAGTTCTCCTGGAAGCTGAATTTCCATATCTGTGGAGAGGAAGGACAGTAGATTCATGGCACAAGAGGATAAACTGTTTGCAAAGTAAAAGGTACTGACATCAACATAAACAGCAGTAACATCCCCAGTTATTTTCCCTATCTGAACGCCAGACAACTTATTAAGAAACTTTTCTCTTGTACTGCATCAAGAAGCTTATGAAGAGATGAAAAGTGCCAGATTTGAGTTTTCTCTCTTTCTGGTACCTCATGGGAGTTGCTGCTAGCTCCTCCTACCTCTTGGCTTCTCCCTCTAGTTTTAAAAACTTTTAAGATGTTCTTAATTTGCTGAGGTAGGATTTTTTTAAGACCAAATAGCACACTTTATCTCTGCAAGGCAATAAATCCAGAGAAAGCTGCAGATTGTGCTAAGCAGGCAACAATGTGGCTTACGCTTGGCAAGTGTACTAGTGTCAGAATTCAGAAGAACCAGACTCAGGTTTAGGTCAGCCCTTATCTTAGGGGAGAAGATTTTTTCACCAGGACAACACCCTTACTATATGATCTGAACGGCAAAGGGATACTTCAGTGCTCCAGGCAAACAGTGATCCACCAAACCACTCAGCGGAAAGACAGTAAAAGCAAGAGTATTCTCCTGTTGCTGTGATCCTATTTGCCACTGCAAAATAAACTCAAATATTTCTCAAATTTCCAGCCACACTTAATCACACTTAATCTTATACCACTCCACAGTGAAATTTAACAAAAATCTCAGTGACTTAATTTGCTTCAAATAATTAGCACCAAGGCTAGTCAGTGAAATTACCCCTGTCTGAAGGTTACTTCAAATCCCTGAAACCCTCTTTGATAAAAGTAAGAAAATCACTCAGAAGAAATCCTGCAGGTAAAGATGAACGCTCATATTCATTACTATGGGGTCAAGATGCAC
>JAOXXN010000446.1:72530443-72555537 GCA_026770055.1 Myrmophylax atrothorax | reverse complement strand
AGATTTCCTGATCACACCAATACACATACCGAGCATTTCTGCCACTAAGGCAGCACAGACCCTACACCAGCCCAAATCTCTCCTTTCAGTGGACATGCAGATCCCTCCCCCTCAAAATTCCATGTAAGAACCACTGTTCTGCAGGCCAAAAAAACCCTCTTCCCCACCTTTTCTGAATTTTCTCTACCTAATGGGAACCCAGGATTACAAGTTTTTTACCAGGGTAATACACCATTTCACAAGCACTACTCATTTCCCAGCAGAAATCTTTCTCAGCTGCTCTCTAAATTCACTTCAACATTTTTCCCATTCTCCATTTTTCAGGGTTACCAGGCCATCAGATGTCAAGTTCACATTTCCTAATAGTGGCAATGGTATCTAACTTTTTACCAGTACAAATTTGTTTTATTTAGGATGCTCCTTCATTCCAGTCCTCTCATCTCGTCCAAGAATTAATGGAAATTAATTTAAAACTAAAACAACCACTTAATGAAAAGGCATCACTATGTATGCTGACTGGCAGTCAGTGGTTATCAAAGAAATAATTAGAATATTCACTCTTTCTTCACTGAACTATTAAAAATCAAAAACAGCCACTGACAAACACGAAATACAATGAAGATGGCAACAAAGTTTGTATTTTGGTTTATTTTACACTGTGATTTAACCTGCTCACCAGTTATGCTTAATTCTAAACACTGAGGAGTGTGAATGGCTGTATTTGGAACTTTTCCTTATTACTGAAATTAATTTAGTGATCACTATTTCAGATTCTGATCAATATAGACCAAATCTATTTTTTCCCGAAGTTACAGCATTTTAAAGTGAAATATTTAATTACACCACAACACACCTTCTGTTGGTATCATTACTGGCACACTAAATAAAAGAAACTACAAAGACGTGATTTAAATCAGGTAAAGCAAAGATGCTGCTTCATTTTTGTGATGATGTGCTTTTGTTTAGATACCTCACCCAACCAGCACTTTGAGAAGTTTCTACTTATTAAGTATTAATTAAATATTCTTGTCATTCCACGACAAAGATTCTTATTTAGCTGGAAATAAAGACAGACTCAAACTTTGGTTTATTTTTTAATAAAGTTTAAATAAAGTTAGAGGAAAGAGTATGTTTTAAAGCCAAGCTATTTCTTGGTTCCATGCTAGGCTTTAAAGTCAGATTTACTGGCAAATAAGGGCCATGAGAAGAGCTGTAGACTTAAAATGCTGGTGCAGAATATATTAAAATAGCCAGTGACTCACTCCAGCTTACCTTAAAACAAAGGAAACACAATCTCTACAGTTTTTAAGTGTATTGCCACTTATCCTGATTAATGGAAAAATTATCCCTACAAAAGGCTTTATTGTTAAATATGAAGACTACAAAATATTTGCTTTCTCCATTGGCAGGACTTTGAAATTGCCCATAATATTTAGATATGTCTGCCTAAGAAAGTTTATAAATGCCAATTCAACATTGTAACAAAAGTGGAAATTAGAATAACTCAACCAAATCATCCCACTATAAGAATATTATATTTCAATTCTGCATAAACACAGATCAGCAAGGTTTGTTTTGTTTTCAAAATTCTTCATGTACTGCAGAATACAGCATAGGTTTGTTTCATTAGTACCTTTTCCCTTCCATTTCCTTCATGCTATTTCCTCATTAACATTTAAAACACTATCCAACCTATCTACCGATTTTTTCTGCCCTTAAGGCTCTTTTTGACCTCAGCTCTATCCTCACCCATGGAGATCCTTCCCCTCTTGCTTCATGAAGAGGTTTTTGTTCATTTGACTGAGTTTCAGTTTCTTCTTTTTCAGACTCAGGTAAGTATCCTACCATAAAGGGAGTACGGGAACAGCACTGGGAGTTACCGGAACATTTACAAGCCAAGACTGTGAGTAGGAACTTCAACAGCCACTATTTTTGAAAGAAAAATGTCATGCTTTCTTTATATTTGATAATACTTGACATATTTGATAATATGTCTACTATAAACATTGTTTTGTGCCACAAACAGCCACAAATTGCAGACAAAGCAACAGATCACAGTTTGATGAATTCAGTGTAACAAAAAAAAAAATTGGTAAAGTTCTAGTAGCATCTGCAATGGTAACAAACATTTAGAAACCAAAATGATTGAATAACTTAAAAATACATCTGCTAAACTAACAAAAAATCTGTGCAATGAGATTAGAAGCGTCCACATTTTGGACTGATTGCTCAGCGACCACAGATTTAAGGAAGTATTAGCTTGGAAAAGCCTCAGCTTTTCAAAATTCAAAATCATAAAAAAGCAATATGTTTATCATTCTATGATTTAACTGTTTCCTAGTCTGTGGGAATAAACAGGAGGATACAATCCTGTTTACAACACACACCCCCTCTCAAACAAAACCACCAAAAAACGAAAAAAGTTTTTAAAGGAAATGAAGAAAATATTCTTGGCGAACGAAAAAAATTAGATGAGCACAAAGAAACGCCATGACAAATCCTGAGACAAATTATACTACATCAATGCTAGTCTATGAAAACTGGTTTGAATAATAAACACACTGGAGTATTCAGTGACAGCATACAAATCAAAAGTATTTGTAAATTATTAAGTTGTGCATGTTTTTAACTGACAAAACATGCTCACAGGCTTACTTTAAAATCTCTCACTGCTTGCTATCAAAGTTAAAAGATCATTTGCATACCAATACATATACTGTAAACATGAACTTCTCATTAAGGAAAGATGGATTTACAGTAATTTGATCTTTTACAAAAAGCTATTGGTAACCGAATCTCTCAGTGTCTAACTTTCTAGAAAATTAAACCAATGTTTCCACCCTCAAAGCTGAAACACTACCACTTTAGGAAACAGCCCTGTTTATTTGTTAATCAGAAATACAACCAAGTGGCATATTTCCATCTGCTCTTCGGCTGACAGTTTCAGCTTCATTATATTTTACAAGAAAACAGCAGACTTGCAGAAGTCCTGTAAATTCTTTCATATCGCAACTGATTTAATTACAGCCGTGAAAAGAAGCAGCAGTGATGCAAAATAAGATCAGCCCAATTGCTCTTATCTGATGATAGGATCTCTCTTCCTGTTTGGCTTACAGCAGTGAGGACTTCTTGTTTTGTTTCGGCTTTTTGTTGGTTTCTTTTTTTCTGGTCAGGCTGCCTCTGTCAAGACTGACAGAAGCAAGAAGTTGACATGCCCTTATAATTCCAGCTTGAGAATGATCCTCATATGAGTATAGCTGAGTTTCAATCAGTAGGTCGGGGAATGATACTAATGTGGAGAAAATTATCTGGATAGCTCATATGTTCGCTTAGCCACTGAATGGGTGTTTCCAACATTGGCTCAATTCCATGAATCATCACTTGAGTCTTCTGCTCTCCATCTAATTCAAAGAAAAAGAGAAACCACTAGTATACCATTCAAAGTTCACAGAAAGATTAAAACATTTAGTCATTTACGGTAGATTTAATTGGTGTTACAGAGTTTAACATTTAACAGAATGAAAAGCAGGAACTATCAGTGTGGAGAAAGCTGAGATTTCTATCACCTAAAAGAGAAACTTTGAATTAAAATTAATTCCAAGAAAAAAATAGGCTAAAATGAAACTTAATGAAAGTGCCACTCTTCTTTATTAGTTGCAAGGTTCTCTGTGTAGGTTTTTTTTTTTTATCCTTACAGTGATCACAGCTTGGTGTCAACCCAGTAAAGGCATATCCACCTCCCCTGGCTGTAAGGCATATGAATTTTACACAGATCACATTTAAGGCTGAGTTTCCTAAAACAATGCTGGTAGGCTGTACTCTTAATACTATGACCTCCTGAAAGAGCTGGACTGTGTGTAATATGTAACACATAAAATACCTGGAATACTCCTGAAGTAGTTTTGTTTTCCTAAGAATAATTTACGTAAATCACTAGCAAAATTTCTGTGTTATGCTGAAGGCTGAGTTGACACCAGCTTTTTCTCACTTAGTTTCATCTCTTGGAAAAGCTAAGTTAGCAAATGATTCCCAGCATGACAAGAATATCTTCTAAGAATATTTCAATTTTTTTTATTTATATTTGTCCCGAAGGATGCAAGTACTTTGATCCTTTGATTCAAATGATGGGAACCAGCTAAAGCAACTGACATAACTGTCATGACATGAACTAAAACAACAAAAAATGAAAATTTATTTCAGAGTCTCGAGATGAGAAGAACATATGAAATATGCTCCAAATAATGGTTGAGGGGGGGAGAAAAGTAGGCAGTGACCTTTCACTGATTTTTATACTCTATTATGGCATTCTCACATGGACCTAACACAGTGAAATCTACACTCAGTGCTCAAAAATACCACTGCCTTTTCTAATTGGCATTTTATGCTCCCCTTCACTGCCTATATTACAGAACAAATCACCATCCTCCCCCAGAGCTGCACAGAAGAGAGCAAAATCTAGAAGCGAAAGTACCATTACTGGCTCTTTCATTCAGCTACCCCCGTAGTCACATAATTTCTATCTTTTAACACAGATAAAATCCTATTTGTTTGGTAACCAGAATGATTTGACAGCTGTCTGAAGAAGTTTGTAGTATAACCAGGTATCTATGCCAGCTCACTAAATTACACTGGGAAGAATCAACCTTAAATATGCAGTTGACTTCATGCTAGTAATAATTCTTCCTGCAAGAGTAGACAGTTATGTTTGCTAAAAATAAAGCATTCTATTCCTGTTACTTGTTACCTGCATATGGTATATTCTGTACAAATTCTTGCTTCCCTGAATGGCACAATATGCACATTATCACACTAAATTAAGCATAAACAGTTGCTGATTTCTGGGTTTATTGCAGACAAATCTGAAGAACGAAGCACGTAATTTAAAAAACACTTCTGGTATTTCCAGCCAAAAGAAGTATCTATTGGGCTGAAACATTACCAGTCAGATAGCTAAAAAGATCTCAGAAACCCAGTTTTCACACTTAGAGAACACGTAAATATTCCTGATATTTAAGTAACCTCCAAATATATGTACTTAACACTTACAAATGAAAATCTACCTATGGTATTCCTTAAATTGGTCAGAGTTAGTGATAATTTTTTTACATTTCATAGTATTAGTTAATAGTCAGAAACAACTAATTTGCACAAAAACAGATGACAGAATGCTGTTTCAGCATTAGCACTGTGCTACCAACCTATGCATATCTGACTCTCCTTAGCAAGAACTTGTGAAAAATAGATTAAAAGCTTTTAGAACCTCAGTATCATTTTCTTGTCATTGTAGGAAAGGCTTATAAGCAATAAACATTTCCTTTGGCTTTTCTTTTACTGGTGACATGTTTTTGGATGCGTGTGAATGTGTTCGATTCCTCTTGCTTAAAAATGAAATGCAGTTAATCTGGGTGTCCCTGTTCCCTGCTACTTACCCTGCTTTGTCCCTTTCTCATACAAGTCTTTTATTGTGGTCCTCAGCAAACTGAGAACTGAAATTGTTTCAGAGGTCAATGAAGAATTTACAGTTTAATTAAAGTCTAAATCTCTGCATTAGCCTTGTTTGTGCTTTAGTATTATCTCTAACAAAGCATCATTTCTCCTTAATTCCTTTTCCCCTTGAGGCTTGACTAGAGATCTTATCTACAAATTCTGTATTTACTGTAGCTTTCTTTCACAAAATCCATTGTTTTTACTTCAACATTCTTCCCTCCTTTTGTTACTAGGGACCATAAACTCTCCCTTTAATCGCATTAACCCAAACTTTCCTCAACTTCCATATTTTCAGTCACACCCCCAATTTTAAATCACATAGAGTCTCTCTCCTAAAGATGTCTTCTCAACTTTTTGGAGCAAAAAGTTGTCAACAGCAAATACACTAAAAAAATTACTGAAAAGTATTCTTGTTTTCTCAGCAGCTGTCTAATTCTTATCTATTTCCACTGTCATCTGGGTTCTGGATGAGTTGCTAGCTATCATAAAAGCTTCATCCACCTCTTTTACAGATATAATAGAATTACAAAACACACACCAACTGCTGTCCTCTTCTTCCCCACCCCATGTTCTATGATAACAAAGTCTTTTTAAAGTGACAAAATCCAACTACAAAGTGTACAAGTTGCTAAACACAACATATATTTAAATGAGTGGCGTAAGATTTAAATGACCCAATTACAAAGATTAATGCCACTCTATGTCATTGGACCAGGCCCATGAAAACTAGGGCAAATAACTCCACTCATCTGTAGTGCACAGGGTCCAAGCCTGAAGATATCATTGCTGTCAATATTCATTTTACAATATTCAGTAATGTAGCAAAAAAACCCCAAGATTTCCTCAAAGCCAGTAAGTTCAACTTTTCCAGTAACCTCACTTACTTTTTACNNNTACTTCCTCTTAAAATCATGTCAGAACATGTTACCTATCACATGACCTAGGATGGTTTCTTTTACTCTGTTGCAAATTAATCTCAGAAATAAGATAAAGTGGAAATACAAGAAAAATAAAAGCATAGCAATATATGTTTTGTAGGAAGTTGTTATTGTGTATGTATACAGTAAGTATTAAAATCAGAATATTTTTATTTGGCATTAAAAAAAATAGCCGAAAACCAATGCAGTCATTATCAGCGTGGTTGTCTCAGGATTAAATTTTTCTTTGCTTTTCTTGTGAAACTCCAAGAATAAAGAAGGTAGTTGAGCCGCTAAAAATCACTAGTGGCAAGTGATGAGCATAACTGATTAAGCTTTTTGGTAAAACTTAAAAAGACTTCATTTCCAGAAGGCAGGTAACTATGGTTATATGTTATGTGCTAAGATGGTTTTGAGACGTTTCAGACCATTTAATTTAGACGCTAACTCAAAGCTGCAACGCTTTAAGCAGGTACATGACCCAGGCTAATGAATCATACCATGTTAAGTCAGAAGAGTTGTCCAGCTCTGAACAGAAAATGGAGAGAAACAGACACCCCTGAATCAAAGGGCTTAAGAGGAGATCTGCTACTCTGTCATCTGAAAGGTGGCCTCATCAGGAAACCACCTGGATCCAGCTGAAGAAAGTATTGGCAAAGGATTCTCTTTTGCAGATAGGCATCTGCTGGAAGGAAGCAGGAGAGAGTGGCCTGTTGCATCTCAACGAAGTCCTTGAGGCAGCGGTGCTCAAAGCCCTCCTCAGCCTGTGGCGGCCTGAGTCCACTCTCCCTTCTTTAAGGGGAATGTCCTAACTACTGCAATGTTTGCTGTTGCTAATCCCCAGCTTCCTTTAAAAACCCTCAACGTTCAGGGATCACTGAGACACAGAGAAATAACAGAAAAGAAAATCTGTAGTCTTCAGAGGAGGTGAGAAGATGTGCAGTGTCATGGTATCACATGGTAAGTTTTTCTATTTCCTTTAGCTACGTTATGGCTTGCAAAGTAAACCAGTTAATATTAGGAAAATTCGCTTATTCAGCATCAATTCAGATTGTTGCACACACCTGTGATGGATTCTAAATACATTTTTTCTACCTTATTATTAATTACCTTATTATTTAAAAAGAAAGAATTGAAGATGGAGGGAAAATACTGGTTTTGTTTTGAGATACAGTCAAGTGCTTAAGAGCAGAATAGTGAGAAGGCACTACTTCTGCTAGAGGTACTTTTTCACACAGATTAGCACCTCATTTGCTCACCAATGCTGCAGAGACATACTCCCTTTCACCTACACAAATCAGTTTCTCTAGCCAGGCTACACCTGTGATGTACCACTTAAAATTCTTTAGTGGGATGAAATACTCCCCCTTGCGATTTGTGGCCTCAAGCAATCACCTGTCAGGACAGTTTAGCAGGCTTAAATCCCTTCACTGATAGACAATACAAGACATTCAGGATTTAGCAAAAGTGTCCCTGGAGTACTCAATTAGAATCCTCTGTATAGCAAGTCCCAGAACCTACCTGTAGTCAGCAGCAGCACCACTTATAAAATTGGCTTTACAGCCCTAAAAAGGGAAATAAAACCCTGTGCTTCAAACTAGGAGCAAACAACGCACTTCTTGCATGATATAAGGCCATGGGGCTATATTGGACAAGGATATTAAAGTATGTAAGGAGTAAATACAACCAAGTGCCATGCAGTAGCAGCATTTTAATAATGTAACATAACTAGACTCCAGCTTTTTGAGCTGTTAAGTGGACCATAGACATTTGCTTGCTTATCTTCAGGACACATCATACGTTCTGGATTAGATGATCCTACAGGTATTCAAAACAATAGCTATGCCATAATGTAGGAAAACTCCTCTTGGGTCATTATAAGGAGCAGAGTTCTTTTGTAGCTGTGGTGTGGCTGCTTTCCTTCCCACTTCTACTCCTCAGATGACCAGGCAGGAGAACAGGCCCTTAGGTGTAAGCATCTTGAAATGGCCAGAGCACTCCTTGACAGTGTGTGCTCAGCACCTGGTGCCTCGGACACCTCTGAATCCGAAGACACACACAGACACCTTCACTGGGAAGATTTTAATCCAGCTCTTTAGGATCTCTTAGGAAATTACTCACAGATACACAGCTTTCAGTAACGTGCTTCATGTGACTCATGTAATGTGCCATCACTAAATTTGTTACTGGCAGATACTGCTGACCCAATTCTGAAAGCCTAAAACCAGAGCTGGGCAGGGCTAAGTCTCCAGCAAGCAAAAGTGAAATTTTCCTTCTTGGAAGCTAGGCTTCTGGTCTAGCAGAGAGGATCACATATGTGACACATACACATATATGTGCAATTCTTTACAAAAGACTACTCTATATTACCAAGCAAATTCAAAGACTGCATTCTAACCTGTAACTACAGTTGGTAAGAAAGTATTGAACAGTGGTTGGCATTATCCTTCCCCTCTCTAGGCACCTCAGGTGGGATATTCAAGGACATACAGAGAGAAGACAGTCCCAAACAAGCCTTGTAGTCTAAATACTCCTCCAGAATTTTGCACTAGTCGTAGAATAGAAACAAACATGCACTTCATAAATGCACTTCATGTCTTGCTATTTTAAGTAGGCAGCACCTCTAAAACCCCTTAAACCTTAGTATTGTCATCAGTGGTTCCACTTGATACAGGAAACTGATCAATAGCATCTACCTCCTTCAACAGCAGCCTGCCCAAACCTAAAAACAGCTCCAATATCCAATATTGAAATTGACAATGACTGGGTACCATTGACAACAAAATAAGCTTCATGATTATCTTCATTGTGTGTGTGCTACAAAAAAAAATCTCATGTGCTCATAAAATAAAAAACCAAATTAGGCTAACAGGTATGTATGAACATTTTCACATCACTTTTGTAATATTTACCATAGATAGATACCATGTATTTTTTAATTTATGGCAAAATATTTCTTTGCTCAGTGAGCAAGCTTAGCTATATAATGAATTAAACCCATTCACAAATCAAATAATCATGCTTTGCTTTTCTTCAGTATCTTTAAAAAATATTAGAAGCTAAAACATATCATTTCAGGCTTTTTCATTCATAAACTCCAATCTAACTGAAATACATCCCATCAGTTTCTGGCATGTGTAGGTGTAATAGTGGCCAAATTACAGAAATATGGCAACATTTTCTGATTCCACAGTAATGACAACCTCAATATAAAGGTCTCAAATAGAAAAACAAACTTGTATTCTGAACAAATCTTACCTACTTAACTGAGTCCTAACAGAAACTCAACACCTATCTAATTTCATGGGAATTGCATAAAAAAGTTGGTTTTGGTCAAATCTCATGGCCAAATGATCACTTGCTCTTTGAATGAACTCAGCACAAGCACTTCAGTGAACACTTACATTCTCTTTAGTGATAGAAAATATTTCATATTTAAGAAATGATAGCTTCAAGGTCTAAGTTTACTACACATTCTACTGAGCAGGGGTTTTTTTGTAGTTAAAATTTTTGAAATAGGAATAAAATCTTAGCATGAGTTTTTAGAAGCTTCACACAACCCCCCAGGCTTTCTTTTCTTTTCTGTGAATTCCACACTAGGCTAAAACAACCCTGCTTGTCATGGTAATAGGCTTTATTGCTAGAAGTGACTCGTTTTCCTTGGCAATCTTAACATACTTTTAACCTCACTTTAACCACGCAAGCTACCAAAATCCTTATTCCCTTCCCCTCCCTTCATTTCGAGTAACTATCAGTTTAAAGAGACACACAGATGATACATTGGATCGAATCAGCAGATGTTCAGTGTCCTCTGACCAAGAGCAAGAATACAGAAAAAATTCTGCAAAGCCAACTCTGAAATAGCCTAGCCACAACAAAAGGTTCCTCTGACCTCAAAAATTTTAGAAGCTGATATGTGACACGAAAGCACAGGACTGACTTTTTCTTCCTGCCTATGTATCTCAAGAGCCCTAAGTCAAAGACATCGAAGCTGATTTCAAGGGGAGAACTTGCACATAGAAATACATGGTCAACCCATTGTTCAGAACAAGTCTCTTTCTTAAAATGATTCTGTATCTGGAATAAATATTGCTCCAAACACAAGACAGAGTTTAGAGAAGAAGAATTTCAGTTCCTGGATATAACCGAACTGCCCAACATGAATATAAATAAACAATCACATAGATCTGGTTAACTATCAGCAACAAGATAATATCACTTACTTCAACAATTGGTAGTAACACGAGTTCAATTGCTCAAGCTGAAGGTCATCATTTTCCTAAATGTATGTTTTCAGCTTGGGATATTCTTAATAACTGCACAGACATCCCAGAGAGCTTTCAACTATGGCAAGTTCCTGCCCTCAAAGACAACTAATGGCAAATAAAATCTCCAACTTTGTACTTTGTTTAAAACATTTCTTATAAAAGGAATGTTAATTTTTAATATGTTTACTGAACAACACAGAAAACAGGGTAAGAGTGCTTAACCTATCTTTTCTAACTCATTCATTTGATTTTTTTAAATTCTTCTCCAAAATAAACAGCTAGAAACATCAGTCTCTCCATCCTGGAGTGTTTAGTCACTCATATTACATATCTCAATCCTTACAGAGCTTTCATGTCATCTTACCAGAGCCCCTCATAAAAACTACTGCTTCTTGTCCAAAATGCTGTGATAGAACTAGACCTGCACCAACCTCAGTGGACTATATTCTTGCAGAGTACTTGACTACAAAAGCCCAACTCCAGGCAAGTATGAATACGGACTGCCATTAAGTCTGTGTTCACTGATTTAGTTTTAATTACTGCTCTATTTCTTTGTAGGCCAGTTGGCTGATCTCTACATGATCTTCTTGTGGCATAAACATCTCAACCTGTGATTTAAAGGAGAGGAAAAGAAGTTTCTTTGTCACAGTTCTTAGCATGATTAGATCCCCTGGATTATATTCCACCACATGTCTAGCCTTCTCTATCCCCAAAATGGAAGTAGATGAATATGCAATGTTATCATCAACATCAAATATCATTAAATACTGAGATGAAATTAAATATTTTATTAATAATTTTCTTCTCCATCCAATTTTTTCTCTCTTGTTACTTCCTGTCATCTTCTCCCTCAAGTCTATCCTCAGGTTAGATAGCCACATTTCTGAAACATAACAAAAAAAAATTGGATTAAAATAGCCCCCACAAGTTTATTACACTTTGGAGCATCTTATGACAACTTGGCCTATACTTCTAATCTCACAGGAACCAGAAAGCATGTAAATGAACTAGAAAACTTTTTTCTAGTCCACTGAAAAAGTTTTTAGGGAAAGTGAATTTGGCTTCAAACACTACTAAGCAGACTAAGCCCCAACAGACTACTGTAAACAACCCCCCAAAACAGTTAACACTGACAGTAATGCTGTCTAAGACAATCAAGGGAATTCTTCCTTCTGTAAAAGAGTTCATGCAGCTCAGTGGAAAAGAAAACAGAATGGAAATGAAAGCTTTACTAAACTAATCATTGCCGTTGTTGCTTTTTTTATTATTATTTTTATTTTTGTATATTTCTTAGAAATTTTTTTAATGGCCTTGCTCTAGTAAGTCCCAAACTAATTTATGACAAAACCCTAAAACACTTTCCTTAAACATCTGATATTTTAGTATTTAAAAGGTTTGAGAAGACCTTACAACACCCAGCCCAAGATGCTTCCCATCAAACATCCAGCTTCAGGCACAATTAAAAAAAGATTAAACTCCCAGGAAATATTCTTATAAGCCCTTTTTCCTCAGCATCAGTGCCTTACCCTCAGCCTTGAACCAGCAATAAACCTGTGCTAGTTTAGAAAAGACTGGGGTTAGCAAATGAGGTTTATAAAACAATTTTTTGCAACACATTTTTTGGCCACCCACATGTGAACAAAGTCCAATGCAAATCATGCTGTTGGGCCATGCAACAAGCAAGCACCCAATGCACTTACATACACAAGGCCCAGGCAGGGTGTGCATCAAAACATAAACACTTGAATGTGTGATAAATTGAGGCCAACTCATCCATGATATGTTTTCCACTGCTGAGGGACAGCTAAATCACTTTTAGTTTTTCAGCTTTTTGGAACAGCAGGCATCTTGACTTAAAATAAGTTAACCCTTTCATGCACTATGCCCTTAATTAGATTTGAGATTGTCCTTCCCTCTAAACTGTGTAGAACTGCCCTTCAGAAACTAGGGCTATCACAGCATACAGCTAGGGAACTAAATGGGATCAACGTGGTTCTCGAAAGAAAAAAAAAACAACAAAAATAAATGACATTTGACAAAGATTTTTTGCTATTAGGTTTCGCCTAAAGCAAATCAATTTGCCATAAAAGAGCTTGTTGCTAATAGTTTGTGTGAACTTTTATAATGTCATTGTTTTCAAAATACTATTATGCCAAACAATTTAATAACAAATTCTCTATGCACTCATACCATATACTGCCTAAGCATATGCAGATTCATACACTTTTAAAGGTTTTAATGGCATTCTTGAACTTTCAACCTCTAGTTTACTTCATTTTCAAGCTACTATAATTCACAACATGCCTGCAAATATTCTGTGATTCTAATGGCTGTCCATCTTTTACAAAGAACTTCCCAGCTAACCAAATGATGACCTATTCCTAGCAAGGCAAAGAATGATTACTGTTTCTGAAAAATCAGTCAATATAAAAGAGATGAGCATATTTGCTCGTTTTTAAGCCATAATGCTAATTGTTAGTTTATCTGCTCAGTTTAATAAATCAAATTCAAAAGTGGACATTTGGACATAATTACAGTTTAAAAACATTTGGTTGAAGAGTGACAAGTGACATACACAGATTGAAGAGTTAATGGCTGTTATTTCATGTTTTGAGCCTTCTCCCATTTAACTAGAGAATAATAAACTGGGTTTTCCTTTTAAAAAATGCTACTTCCAGGAATATTATGTTATTTAACAAAGTAAACAACTTCACAAGTGAACTATACGTGAACATGGAGATGAGCTATTCAATTATGTCCAAAGTATGGACAGTTTTGTTCCATGACTGACAAATTCTTTGACCTCTGCTAAGCTGATCCATAAAAACTCAGCTAATTGAATCCATCGATGTGAAAAACCACAGGCTCGAGTCTGTACTGCATACATCAAGTTGAAGGATTTCTGCTTCAGCCATGGCGGTAATAGTCAGTGGGGTCAGGTCAAAGAGGGTTAAAGCAAGTCAGGATATAGCCAAAGGAATACATCAAACACTGATTTTAAAAGGGCAATTAATCTTAGACAGAAATGCTTCCTGGGGAACAAGATCTCAATCTTAAGAGCGCACTACATGTTGTAGCAGTAAAAATGTACATATACAAGCCTAGAGAGCTTTCATCCTGTGATCACAAACAGAAGGGGAGTGCTGTTTATCAGAGAAATACAAACCCTTGCTAAAATACTTACATTAGCTTCTTCCGGGCCCTTACTCACTGAAAAATAAATTCTGTAATGAGCAAGCAGTAGAGTTTGCACACATGAAGTATCTTTTTTTCTGTAGATATACTGTAGGTTCTTTTGAACAGCTATTAGACTAAAGTATTTAGAGATCTCTGTCACAGTAGAATTAAAGAATATAGTAATGAAAAATTCAGTAAAGAGTGGCTGAAGGAGTAATGGAATACCTGCAGGGCTCTTTACACTGAACACTAAGTTTAAAAAACAAACAAACCCTCCCCAAACCAGCTACCCAGTCAGAGTAAAAATTGGAAGTGAACTTTCATCAAAAGTTCATTTTAGTTTTTCCATTCCAAAATATCACAAGAGTTAGCTGCAAAACTGATAATTATCATATAATCTCTATTTTTCATGAGAGTTTGGCTCATTATTTAAGCATTTTTATCTTAGAGATCAGAAAGTATTTAACCACTTTGTGGTAGAAAAACAGATCCATAAAACAGAACACAAACAAACAGCATTTGCAAACAAAATTTGGTAAGTTAGTACCATTAATTAGTTAGCAATATTTTTAGAAATTATTAGCTATGTGGACAAAACATTGTGGGTACATAGCTCTGAAATGAGTTACAGCTAATTTGGCTGCCTTAGTTCACAACATTAAAGAGAACTGGCCTTGCAACCACCCTTCCATCTGAGGATACTGATGTCCAACATCACAAGTGGCAGCATGTCATCTATTTCTGCATCTGGTCCACACACCATAACAGCTTGCACGGAGATACTGGACTTAGGGAAGTTTCTCAAAGTGTAGACACCTGCTACATTTTGCCATTGTAAATGAGGTGATGGTATCATCAAGAAAAACGACAAGGAGCACAAGAGCATTCAAATCTTCACTGACTGTAGCACCTCTGTGCACATGCCAAGCCACTGCATAAGACTTTGGCTTTGAGGTGTTACCTCTGTTTTCTTACTACTATTTTCCAAATAGCTGCAGGTGATACAAAATATAAAGTTATCCACTGTTTATCCACTGAATGTGAAGTTGTCAAAATCTCTGATTAAAATGAGGTATTCAAGCAGGGCACAACTAATGTTAGCAAGTGCTGCTGAATCCTTAGACAAGAGAGTAGGACATAGTACATAGCATTACTAGTTGAATTATTCCGCTATACGTTATTGGTGAGACTTTTCTCTTATTATTTTTGTAGGTCCTTTAGTTTTGCAGGTTCTGTTCTTTCCAGCCCTGTTAAAGGTTTATCTCCTAGAAAAATCAGGTTATACCTATTTGCATCAAGGCAGAATAGAACCAGACTGCAAGAGAGATGCAAGGAAGATGAGAATGATTTTACTCAGGAAACCCTTAAAGACACAGTACATATACCTAATTTAAAGCTATCGATCCAACCTTTAAAATGAACCATAACTCACTCTCTGAACCTCAGAGCAAGTGCTCAAATTTTCTGGGAGAGTATTAACTGGCCTTGACCAAAATTATGCCGGAGAACTGCTAACAGTCATATAGCACAAGCAACACATGTTCTAGCCCTCTTTTGTTTACTAGTATAAATAAAAACACCGAGACCACAACATCTAAATCTGATTGTGTGCTGCAGTGTCCTGATTGAGAACTTCACATTGTGGGTCTTCACAGAGGGTTATTATTGTCTCCTGAAAGCTTTGGTAGACCCAAGCCTCCAGTTACCCTTGCATCAATTACACCAAAGGCATTGTCACATTTTCTATGAAACTAACCATAAAAAATATCCTGTAAGTCTACTTTGTATACTTGAGTTGCTATTGACATGCTTGTTTCTGTGAAAAAGGACGTATGAGAAACTAGAAGAAGGTGCGTCATGGGTTTCTTTTCTGTGAAGTTTCTGATGGCTCAGTCAAACTGCTAGACCTCTGTGGCCCCTTTGTAGTATGACAGACTGTGCTCACCATTCAAAAAAATCCAATTCTGAACTCGCTACTGACCTCGGTGTGATCAGGTACAAGTCACAACACACCCCTTTGTGCCTCTTAATTACTCCTTCCTTTTTGCCTTTCTTTACTCATCTTTTTGTCTAAGTGATAAATTCTGTGGAAACATATTGCAACGTGTACAGTGCATAAAGAACCTGAGGTCTCCTCCTAAAACACAAAAAATACTCATTTTAAAACTGCAAATTCAACACAAGCAAAACAAGATGCTTTGATCCAAACAGTTCCCCTAAAACTGACATACATGGCACATCACTAGAAATTGGGCACGTTTTCTGTCAGCAATTTTCCACAACCTTTTCTTAACTGCATAGCTTTTTAAATCTTTAGCATTCCATCAAGAAACTGGTGGTAGGATCCTGATGTCCCCAGAAGAGCATCTAGGATGAAAAACCCACCTCTCTTCTGTGGAGAATTTTAGAAAAGCTGGCTTGCAATTTTTGAACAGAATAAGCTCAGTTTCGAAAAACATTTTGTTCTGTGGAGGATTTTACTTTCTCCATTTCATATTACTACTGTTAATGATAGACTTAAAAAACTTGGTTGTGCCTGACTAAAGGCATTGGCCTTTTGACAAATTTTAAAGAGAATAGTCTGGAGTCTGATATTAATAAAACTTATTGGGTGGCCAGGAGAACAAATTTAGCTGAAGCTGAAAAAACTTCCAAAGGCTTGTTCAAGAAACAGGATTATTTCCCTATTTGCAGTACTTCTTCCTACAGTCTACTCTTCTGAACGTGTGTGCTTGTGCACTTCTAAGTCACAACAAAAAAGCACATTACTCTTGGGATGTTATGAAAGTTGTTGGACATAAGAGGAAGGACTAGAATAGACTATTGCAGTTGGAAGGGACCTATAGTAATAAGCTTGTCCAACTGCCTGAGCAATCTGGGGCTGAGCAAAAGTTAAAGCATGTTATTAGGGGCATTGTACCAATGCCTCAAACACTGACAGGCTTGGGCGTTGACCATCTCTCTAGAAAACCTGTTCCAGTGTTTGACCACCTCCTCAGTAAAGAAATCCTTCCTAAGGTCCAGTCTAAACCTCTCTGGTGCAACTTTGAGCCACTCTCACACATCCTATCACTGGATACCAGGGCAGAAGAGCTCATTACCATTTCCACTCCCCTCCTCACAAAGCTGTACAGAGCAACGAGGTTGCTCCCCAACCTCCTTTTCTCCAAATGAGACAAACTCACAGCCTTCAGCTGCTCTTCACAGCACATGCTGTCAAACAGCTTTGCTGCTCTCCTCTCGATGCACTTAAGTGCCTTAACATCCTTTAACTGGGGGGCCCAGAACTGCACAGAACACTCCAGGTGAGGCCACACCAATGCTGAGCACAGCAAGATAATGACCTCTTCTAACCGTCTGGCTGGGCTGTTTGATGCACTCCAGGATGTGGCTGCCAGGCCTGCTGCCAGTCAGCACCCTGAGGCACCTTTCTGCAGGGCTGCTCTCCAGCTGCTCCTCTCCCAGTTTATACCTGTGCTGCATGTTACTCTGTCCTTGTTGCAGAGTCTGGCATTTGATACTAAATTTCATGCCATTTGCCATTAGGAAAAAGGGCAAAGTATTTATAAGCTACCAAATGGATAATCCTTGTAGAGTACATTGAGGTAATGTTGGAGAAATCCTTAAACCAAGCTATGCTTGCTGTTTCCTGAGAAATTCTATGCAGAAAGATCATATCCAGCCCCAGATCTCCACTATGTTTTCTCTTTTCCTTTGAGAGCAAGTAAGACAGAACATTCTACACTGACAGAATTCCTCTCTGACTTCATTTAGGAATCAAGATGTCTAACAAGAAGCCATATAAATAGCACAGCTGCCACATTATTAACTCTCAGATTATTTGCACCCTTCCATGTGGTCATGACAAATTATTTCTGTAATCATGACTATTAATTCTATAATCTCAAGCCACTCACTGGACTTCCACCCCTTTTGATCAAAGAGGACTAGTAAACTGAAAGGCATTCAATTTTAACACAGAAAAAACACACTTTCCCCCTCCAACTCAAAAAAAAAAAATAAAAGGTAACTGGGTAATGAGCAACTGAGCCAGGTAGGTGTTTGTGGGCATAAAAAAAAAATAAAGTCAGCAGTCAGTCAGATGAAAGTCAGATGCAGAAGTATAATCCAAGCAGATGGCCTAGTCAGGAAAAGATAACAGGCACAAATAATGACTCACACCAGAAAGGAGACATGCATGATGACCTCCTCCAACATGGAAAGCACCACTGAGTCAAGGACAGAAGGAGGGTGGAATAGCTTAAGTAGTGGTCTGAAGTTCAGTTGGGGCCTGCAAGATGACTCTTGCAATAGAGGAGACAGTGGACTAGAATTAGTATCACTAGTGAGCTTTTAATCATCTTTTAGTATGCCTACACTCTACAAGACCTCTGACCCTTCACAATAGTCATATTCATGTGGGATGAAAGTGTGGCTAATAAACCACCTAAAACTGACCAATGTTTGTTATATTTCTAAATTTAGGTGGCTTGGGAAATTATTTCAACATTGTACCTCCACAGCACTGAAAAGCAGAGACCAGTCTGCACAGAGCACGAGCAGCCAGACTTAGTAGCTAGACATGAGGAGCAAAAGCTTCCTAAATTTGTTCACCATGGGAGCAGCAAGGACTGTGATGGTGCTGTGCTGCTCCAGCTCCCACAGTACGCCCCAAGTCAAGCTAATTCTGACCCCAGGCAGAGCAAGCCCAGTCATATTTCATGCCTATCCAAAGACATTCACACTGCATATATTTACCTCCTTCTGCTGCACTATTTGTCATTTGCATCAAAATTAGGAGCCTACATGGCAAATCTAATCTAAATTCAATTTTCTGTTTGACTAATTTACTGGAAGTCAGTGCTTAGAAAACTGAGGGAGAACAAAAACAATTAATATGTAGTCTCTCTTACAATATACATTAAAAAAAGCTGAGAGCTAATTGAAAACAGTTGATCCTAATTTCTCAAAATCATTCAGTACAACAAGTCTTAAGAGAAAAATCTTGGAAGTCTTTTTGATCCTTGTTTTATTTCTGAAGGAACTAATGACACTGCTGTAGAGAGAGGTCAGTTCACACAGCTTTTCTGAATGAACAACAATGCTGTGAAAACTGGGATTGATTGATAGCCTACTGTTTGCGTCATTATGTCCAAATGTTTACCATTTGAGTCTTCAAGGAAGCATGAGACAAAAATCAAAACAAGTTTTGTGAAGACTTCAACAACACTGGCAAATTAAAATTGTATCCAGAATTGTTTAGACATTGATAGCAGTGGAAGAAAACTGCTTCCTTCTGTATTATACAGTTTTTATCTTTGCATTATGTCCAATGTCTTACATTTCTGGTGTGGAAGACGAAAGAAGTCTTTCTCTCCCCCAGAACAACTCTGTTTTTTATCATTTTAACCCTTTGCCTCCTAAAAGCATTCTGTGCAACTCAACAGTTTCCTCTTGTAGTTGCTGCTCTGCAGTTATGTAAGATCATACTGTGTTCCCCTCCTTGTCCTAATACGATGAGTCATTATTTCTAAATGAGCTGTTTACAATATTAGGATGTTCTTTTACAGGAACTTCATAAATGTCTACTAAACAAACTTCTTTTTTTCAATTGCAGTGAATTATTTATACTTTTTCAAATTTGATAAACCATAGCCATGGTGCTATGTCCTTCTGGCACAGACAATTTTATTATTTGGCAGTTTGGGGAAGAATACCCATAAGCAACATGTTCTATGATCAGGTATGTGGCCTTATGCTGTATTTGCAGGCAACAACATGGTCTTAACATCTTCTCTTCCTTACCTGGACGAATACTGTAACTATGCAGTCTAAAAGACCATGGGCAATATCAAACTTCATCTTAGCCTGTTCCTGCATAATCCACTAAATCTTCCCACAAATAGTAATAGCTCTGAAGTTATTTAAAAGACTGCCTCATTTTCTGGAACCGAAACTACTGCAGACAATTCCACTTTACCACACAAGAACTGTCCAATTAAAGAACCAACTTTTGTCTGTGCAAGTGGCATCCACAACCATAAGAAAAAAGATCAGACAATGAGTTTACAAGCTGTAGCATGAATAATCAGAATAATCTGATTCTAACTCTGCAGTCCTCATGAAATGAGTGTTTCATGTTAAAATAAAAAAAAGACATCTGTCATGAGCTTAGATTCAAAACTACGCAATGCACAGTCTATAAGAAATAGAACTACAGGATTTTGGACTTTTGGATAGAAAGGAAACTTGTAAATTTCAATACTGTAAAATGGTGAATGAAAAGGGAGACACTGGAAAATTTTATTCTGGACTTCCCTGAGGAACTAGGACATTGGGCATCCTTGAGGACAGCTGAAAAACAAGAGAAACTGAGAAATGGAAAATGCCGATAGAGAGGCACAGTCCTGAGGTCAAAATATTTTAAGATTTTCATATCCAGTGGTACAAAAAATTGCTAGAAAACTTAAGGAAACTGAAGTAGAAGTATAGATAATAGAACAGCACAGGACAAAAAGATGCAAAGCAAGAAGAAAAAACTAAAGCAGAAGTGACAATGACTAACTACTTCCTCAAAGAACTAGATCTATTCCTGTTAGGAAATCATCTAAGGTCTGAAAACCTACAAAATTAGTTATATAAATTATAGTCAGCTGTAAAAGAAGTAAGAGCCAATTTTAAAGGATGCAAAAGCACTAAAAGAGTAACAAAGGAAAGCAAGAGTTATTTATTGCTAGAATGTATGTTGAAAGAACATGAGCGGGAAAAGAGCCATTGACATGAAAGAAAGTAAGATGGGTCAACACAAGTTGAAAAGAAGACTGAAAAATAAATGCCACTCTACCCTGATGCTGCCATCAGGATCAGAAATAATGAAACATTGCCCAAAACCTAAATGACCAGCTTGGCTTGGATTTAAGTACAAAGAACTAGGGAAAAGTAAGCATAAAAATCAAGCACAAACCACCCCCTATCCCCCTTAGCAGAATATGATCACAGTTTACTATGTTCAAGTACAGAACTTGCAAAGTTTTACGTTAAAAGACTGAAAACGGAAATGAAATTGCACATCTTCCAGTAAGGATTTTCAATAACTCTAGGATGTCAGGAATAATAGCTCATGAGTAGCAAGCTAAGTACACATACGTATACATACTTATACATATACAGAACTCCCAAATTTGATTTCAACATATGCAGCCCTTAGACAAACTGAAGTAAACAATAATTATGGAAAGACAGTAAATGAAAAATGTACTAATACACAACAGTTTTACCCATAGTAAAATTTTGGACTGAGAGGCCTTTCTTTAATTTATTAACTGCTGTGTAACTGATAGAACACAATTTATTAATGCAGCAACTAAACCCAAAAAATAACATGCCTTAAAGATTGATTACAGCAGGCTACAGAACAGAGGAAGTGATTACTGGATTAGTATGTGTTTGAAAATTATTTTAACATTTATTAAATATGACAAGGACTTCAGTGCTTCCCAAACTTCACATTAATACAGGAGGATCAGAACAAAGAAAAAAATGAAATAAATTAAATGTATCAATATTAAATGCAAGATGATGCCCTTCCTGTGATGGCCTGGTCTTACTATTTCTGTTGGCACATAATCCCAAGTGTTGGCTGTGAAGCAGCTAAATAGGCACCACGTAAAAAGAACTATTCAGCTAAGAGAAAACAACTGATTAACACATTTGCTGTCTAAATACTCATTTAGACAGAGAATTGGCAAGCATTATTATTAGATCAATTCTAACCTAGTCTTTCAGGAGAATGTACTGTACAGTACTGCAGCAGTAGTACTGAAAGGGTGAAAAAAGAACATCTTCTTTGAAGGTTCTCTGAACATTTTATTATTCTTAAAGATGTTTCCAGTACCTAAAGCAGGCCTACAAGAGAGCTGGAGAGGGACTTAATACAAGGGCATGTGATAGGACAAAGGGGAGTCACTTTAAACTGAAAGATGACAGGTTTAGATCCCATTTACTCAGCAGGTGGTGAGATGGTGGCACAGGTTGCCCAGACAAGCTCTGGATGCCCCATTCCCAGAAGGGAGTTGGATGGGGCCTAGAACAACCTGGTCTAATGGAAGGTGTCAGTGCCCATTGCAGTGGGTTGGAACTAGATGATCTTTAAGGTCCCTTGCAACCCAAGCCATTCTGTGTTTGTTACTAATAAAGGTAGCCACATTCTCCATGCTGCTTTAGAAAAACAAAGCACCCTTTACAGTCCAGATAATCAATGTCATTGACAAAAGTTTTAAGAACTATATTGGCTTCTTAGTGCTTGTTTTATTCCAAGTACTGCTTTTCCTCACAATTTCTGATCATTACTACTACCATATAAAATGCTTGATACACATTTTGACAAATGGGTTTCAAACTGCTATACTTTCTGCTCTGACTCCAGCAGTGATTAAGGACAGGAGAAGATAAAGCTAACACTCCTTCCAGTCTGAAGAGTTAAAGAATAGACTGTAAGTAGAAACCACTCCTTCCTTTGGTATAACAATGCTCACAACAAAAAGCCTTTAACTTTTATCCATCACTTTTCCTCTGATTAACAGCTGAAGGAGATGAAACTATTTCACAGCCCAGAAAGGTGAACACTGTACAGCATTCATTAAGCAGAAAAAAAAAATGAATAAAGGTTCAGTTTGAGGAGCGACAGAGAAGTAGAGATTGGGATAATAACAGCTCAACTTTTTATTTTTTACAGCACTTCAACAAACAATAAAAACCTTGAATAAATAGTTTCACAAGTTAATTTAAATAAAACACAGTATTCTAAACAGTTACCCACAGACTGTAACAGTCCAAAATAATATTGACACAGTATTTTACAAAGATGATTTTCACTATCAATTTTTTAATGTCACTGTTTCACCTGTTATCCTTCTGACAGTGTTCTTTACATTGTGTTTTCTGAAGTTGGTAATAAATGCATATATTCAATCCACACATATATAAATACATTTTTTCATTGAAATATTTTTCTCAGCACAGTTAAAAGGGAGACTTAATTATATCCATGTTTCCTAAAGCAAAGGCATATAGACACTGTGGGTGGTTCTTGAAACCCTTCCCTCCCTCTTCTTGTGGTGGTCCCTAAGAATCTGGCAGCAGGAACAGCTCACATATATGCCTACAAATGCTGAATCTGAAAACCATATATTCTGTGTGTTCCCACGGCACAAAGCTCTGCTACGGATGTCACCACAGACAAGCAACCACCACAACTACCAAGAAGCTTCCAGTTGAATGAAAAGTCACTGGAAAAGAGAAAACCATAGAGGAAAAAGGAAAAAAAAAATCAACAGATGGAGAAGCTCATACTGATTGCATGGCACAGACAAGAAGATGCAGCAAATGTCACCAATTCACTAAAGAGGGTGGTTAAAAAAAGTTTGGAAGAAGATCTAAATTACTTTGAAAAGAAGAGTAAAAGACAGATAACAACTTTCTTCTCCAGTACTTATTATGTCTTTAAGCACATCTTTGAGATACTACCTTTTTCCCCCACTTTGTTCAGAAAAATGAAGTAGATTTAACTTTGATAATGCTGACTGAAATCTGAAAATCCAGATGTGAAAAAGTTTTCCATCATTTTCTAATATACCTTCCACAATGTATTCTGCTTTGTTACAACACTATTTTAATGCCTCAGAATAAAGTGTGAATTAAGACAAAACATGTAAGTTTACAACAAAAAAAAATCAGAAGATACCAAAAAAACATCCAAGGAGGACTATTTATAATGTCTGACCACAATATATTTCTCCTTCAGAAACTATTTTAACAAGAATTGCATGTAGAAGGAGACTGTATTATCATAGATCACATACTGAAGTCAAAGAGATATAGCAAGAAGTACTCATTTTTTGGAGAGTGGGATAGAAGAAGATTAATGACAGGCCTAAACTTTACTTCAGAGAGTACTTGGGGTTTGCACATTCAAAGCCCCAGAACTCTCACTGATCCCAAGTACAAGCAAACAAACTGTTCAGAGGAACACTCACATTGATCACTGGATTTTTCTGATGCTCTCCTATAAAATAGGTGGTTTTGTAACACTCAGCTTGCCTTCTATTGCCTATGAATGAACTCCCCAGGGCAAAAAAACTGAATTCAGTTCCAAAAGGTGGTATTCAGCTGCCTAAATTATAATACTTCCTGAAGCACATTCATTCTCCATTCATCCTTTCAAGAATCAGCACTGTGATTTTTCAGTCCACGGCCCTGACATTAAAACATGCCCAGCCTGGGTAGGAAGACAAAAGTCTCACAGAAGACAAGTGGAGATGAGAGGTAGAGTGATTATAAGTTGAATAATGATCAATGTGCATGTGTAAGGAAATTAAGATTGCACAGGCAGTCTGCAGCTCTGAGACCTATATTTCAAGTATTCAACTTCAAATGGAGACAATTACTTCAGAAGGAAAACACTTATGCATAGCACCCCCAGTTTCCAAAATATGCTTGCAAATTAAACTCTCCTACAGCTATATCTCCTCTTTATTTTGAAGTGATGGAACATCTACTGACAGAGTAAAGCTATTAAACTCTGTGATCCAGCATTAGACTAAAAATGAGTTGATTGAATAGACACTTTAGTAGCACAGAAGTGCTGTGGTTCTGTAGTCCCACGAGTTTAGTCCACTTGCTGGAAAACGGAGCATGTCCTCATCATGGCTACTAATGTTTCTACAGGCAAAACTCAAAAGTGGCACTATGTAGTCTGGGCAGTTAGTTGGTTTTTTAACAGCTCAAAGCTGTAAAGGAGCATAAACACTTAATAAGGTGCACAATACATCTGAATAATGAATGAGTGGATTAAGCCAAGCAAGAGAATAGTCAAATTCACTTACTGGCTAAGTTGAATAATCAATGAACAGAGTATATGATGAACTCAAGCAGTCAAGGCTTAACCAGCACTGCCCTTCACACCTCCTTGCATTGTCTTACCTGTACATGCTCCTCAGCGGTAACAATCACTGGTGTCACAGACATCCATCTTTTCAGGTCAGTTTCCACTAAATCTGAACTTCTCTCTATCATCCCTCTATTTTCATAGAATCATAGAATCGATTGGGTTGGAAAAGACCTCTGAGATCATCAAGTCCAACCCTTGGGCCAACTCCAGTTCATTTACCAGATCATGGCACTCAGTGCCACATCCAATCTCAGTTTAAAAACCTCCAGGGATGGGGAATCCACCACCTCTCTGGGC
>JAOXXN010000446.1:72492963-72519055 GCA_026770055.1 Myrmophylax atrothorax | reverse complement strand
GTGGGAGTTGTTCTTATTTTTATTTTTTTTTCTTTTTAAAAAAAGCTTTTTAAAATAAACTTCATCTCTCACAAAGGTGATTTTCATCTCCCAGAAGCCACACTGCTTTTTTCTATACCTTTGATAATTTTTCTATTTTACTTACTCTTCAAGATGTTAGGACTGGAACAACATTCCAAACAACCAGACTGTTTCTAGTATTTCCTTAATTAGCCTCTGCAAACTCCAAGTAGATGCTCCAGTTATGATTTTGCATGCTTTGAGTAAGGCTGGCACTGCTTTGTCAGCATTCAAAATTGTGAATTGCTTACCTGCAACATCACAGCACTGTTCAGAGAATAATGTACATCTCAGCATAAAACAGAATCAATTAAATTTTTTTTGAATAAAAGAACTAAGTAATGTTTTTATATCTCCAACACGTAGCTAAAAACCATAAGACAAAAAGGAGTATAAACATGCTCAACACACCTATCTAGAATTGCCACAAAAATTGAGTCACTGACAACATGTGCTCTGGGTTGCAGAACGAGTTGTAAAATCAATATACATAATAAATCAAATTACTTGGTTTTCCCATATTACATTTTGAATTGCACTAATAAATTATCTAGTTTAGTGGTGGAAAAAAATGCATCCTTTCACTTTTCCTTGAGTTTGTATTGGAATTTCTGCATTTATGTTACAAGAAGCTTTGGTTTCCTCATTAAATTAGAAGTGTTTATGGTGATGGACAGGAACTTTATACTCCCTAATATTTTTAAGAGGCTTGAAACAACAACAGCAAAAGAAGATTAAACAAACAGGCTACACTTTATACATTTAATTACACTAACAGCAGTCACCTAAATTAGAGTGCAGAAGTATATCACTATATTGAAGCTTAAGTTAATTCTATGAATACATGCACATATGCATATTAATGGTCTTAACAAATGCGTATTTGGACACATCCTTAAATCTCTTAAATGGGTAGGCAATCATTCTATCAATCACAGATATCAAGGAATCACAGTACCAAATGAAAATTCTGTTATTCTTTAAAGCACTCCTAACAGTATTACACAAGTCAGAAATCCCCTGGGTTTTGAACAATAATGATCACTGTTCTAAAAGCAAGGACAATTATATGACATGTTCTCTTGATGGAAGCTTTAACAGACCATAACAATGGCCACAATAACATGTGGCAAACATTACATCAAGAATTGATGCAAGTAATAATGTCAGAATTATCTAGTATCTTAGTCAAGACTGCAGTCAAATGAAAGCCACAACTAGAATTATAAACACATCTGGGGAATGAGGTTAAAATTTTATGCAGTAGGACTTATTACAGTTATGTCTAGACAATAATATTGAACCATTTTTGACCATGAATAGTTAAGGACTATTCTCCTTATTGTACGTGGGCAACAACTCATGTCTTCCTTGAAGCCTTTCTTTGAACAGAGCACACTGTATGAAGCAACTGCAGTTCTATCCTAACTTTCTACACAACTAACAATAGTTTAGCATTATTATAAACCTGCAGAGAAATATGGCAACTATTTCAGTTAATTCTCCCATACGTTGTTGAGGGCCATTACTTGCTCATCTTTACAAAGATTAAAGAACTATTTAATATATCACCCTTTTCCATATTATTTAAACTGGCAGAGAATGCTTCCTTACAATCTTTTAGAAGAAGCTTTACGTAATAGGAATGAGTAATTGGAACCATATATAACATTTGAAAGTTAAAGTCCTACCACATGTTCTACTTACCTGAAAAAAGTACACCTAGTAAAAAGCAACCATTACATTTGTGATTAAAAATTTAATGGGATGAGCATATTGCAACACTTCAGAATAGAAGACATTGCTTCAGTTTCTATAACTGTATATCTAAAGATGCATCATGCTGTCCACATTGATTTTTGTATTCAAAGTATATCCTGTTGTTCAGGCAGATACTTATACACATGGATGAAATCCCCCTGAACCTTTTCTTCTCTAAGCTGCACAGTCCCATGTCTCTCAGCCTTTTTTTTTCTCTTATTAGATGCACCAGTCCCTTAATCACCCCAGTGGCTCTTTACTGGACTCTCTCCCTGTAGCTCCATGCCTCTCTTGCACTGGGGAGCCCAAAATGGAACTCCAGGTGTGGCCTCAGCAGTGCTGAGTAGGGTGGAAGGATCACTTCCCTCATCATGCAGGCAACTCTCAACATACAGCAAACCCAGAATATTGCTTTACTTTCCTTCAAAGCTCTCACTGTACCTGTCTTGTTATACCTGGTGGATCACTTTTAGCAAGCACTGTCAAAAATTCCATTACCAACTCCATACAAAAAGGTGCAGAAATACCACTCAAAATGCCTAACAAGCAAGCCAGAACCACATTCTGGCTGTCATCTGGTGACATTAAGTTTTCTTGTTCAGGTAAAGTAGCACTATAATCTCTAAACAACAGAATTTGCATTATTTAATCTCAGGTGAATTGTACAGATATTAGAAGCAGAAGAAAGTCAACACTCAGGATACACAGAGCAGACAGCAGGCAACTGTCATATGGCCAGAAGTAACAGACACTAAACAGAAGAAACAGTTTCAAGAGGCAGTTTTGTTGAACACTGAGAAGACAAAGACACCTACAATAAAAGCATGGCCCTGAAGTATTAAATTTCCTTCACAGAAAAGGATTTTTATTTGTAATTGGTAAAATATCAAGGTATCTGGAGTGTCAGGGACAACAAATCAATAGCACTCTTCAGAGCTGCAGAGTCTTATGTGCACATGCAGACCTAAACCTTACATAAAAATAAGCAACGGAGGACTGACTACCTACAAAGGAAACAACTTTAAAAGTGGATTTATATCCTCAAAAGCAAACACTACATTGCTTGCTTAGGAGCAGTGAAGAGTACAATACTTCATACACCACTTCTGATCTACTTCAGACATTAAATTCAACAATTCTCCTTAGTTTTCTACAGTAATGATGAAATAGAAGGAACTCGTATAGTCAAGGACAGTTAAATTTCAAATATTTCTTTGTTAATTTGTATTGTATTCCTTGAGTATGGTGTCTTATACCACTTCCTCACAGGTTTGTTCTGTTCCACATTTTCCTGTATAGAATTTGCTTTCAGTCTTCTAGAAAGTGCAAATAGAAGTCTTGGCACTTTGCAAAACACTGAACACTTCCCATATTTTTTAATCCTTAACTTTATGCAAAAGTTAACCAGCTTTATTTACTTATTTTACTCAAAAATAAGCAAAGGATAAATAACATAGCATACTGATTACTGACAAATCGAAACAGATACTTCTGTGACTTCCATCTATGCAGAGTTTTGCATCATCATCATAGGCCAGGCCTTGTTCTACCTTAATTTCTAAGCAATAAGCACTGCTTATGCTGCACAGACACAGAAATAACCCTCAAAGATGACATTCCTCACTTCACTGAAGAAAATAATTCCCTATCTGCTTTTCCCTTTTTTTTCCTGAAAGCAAAGCAGCTCACCAACTAGGGTGGGGTTTGGGGGTTTTTGTTAGTTTGGGGTGGTGGTGGGGGGGTTGGTTGGTTGTTTTTTGTGTTTTGTTTTTTTAATTTGCTAGTACATCAGAGCGCCAATCTCACAGAAATAGTTCCAGCCTGTAATCGTCCCTTTTGCTAGAAAATAAGAACCTGACCACATTACAAAGTATGTAGGGATAGTGGCAAATCACTTCGTGTTGACTAAACCAGGTGAAATGGAGAAGTAAAATGACCAGCATTAATGATCAGAAGGTAGCAATATACTAAAGAGCACTGCATTCAAATTACAAGACTTAATTATACACAGACCTAACTCAACTGAATTATTGCTTCATTCATTGTCTTCATCATAGCCTCTCAATGTATTCATATTCTTAAGAATTAACATTCAAGGCTAGGCTAAAAAGTGCAATTTTTTTTTAATTGCATGCATACATTAACTTTCCTAAAAAATTTAGGCTGATACATAAAGCTACAAGAGTATTATCTTAATAAAAGTTTAGGGAAACAGAGCCACAAGAAGTTCAACTTCACAGTTTAAATTCAAACTTGTAACATGAACATTTACACAGACCTATTTCTATCAAACTTCATTACCGTAAGACAATTCAGAGAAAAGACAATAAATGAAGAGTTTTATACAAAATTAATTTGCTAAAAATGAAACCACCAATTTGTAACTAGGGAGTGCATATGACATTTGGTAAGATTAAGACATTTTCAAATTAGGAACAGACGATTTCTCTTTTCACCAGAAGCGTTCATTATTTCATTGCAACTCAAAATGTACTTTGACTTAAAAAAAAAAATCTACAGTTCATTTAGTAACTACTAGGATTCTGCAGGTTCTTTAAATACTTGGATTCTTCTGAGGTTTAAGAGTATCCTAAGTATGACAAGATAAAGGTTTTTAAAAAAAATATACTACGCAGCTTTTCCCAATATGCAGAATCCAGTACATTGCTTTAAACTAGTTATAAATTCAGAATCACATCAAACTGTTTTTCATACAAGTAAAACTACTTTACTCATTGTGTATACAAGCTCCACCTACACTGGACTCAGAAGGATTGCTGTAGCTCCTATTGGCAAGCCTGAGCTAGATTAGAACTATCCAGCTTGGGAACAGCTCAACCGCAGCTTACAGAGGTGACCTGAATTGTCGAGGTTTTTACAGCCCCATCTCTTCTGCATCTCCATTCCTCAGTGCCGTGCAACTTGGACAATAGCTGTGAACCAGGCAGAGTGACAGTTTTACACACAACTTGGGCATATTTATGGAAACTTTAGTCATATTTTTGACAAGAACAGTTTATCATCTCAGAACTTATCTTTTAAACTCTGATTGCAGGTCCCATCCTGTACCGAGATTCTTAAAGGCACAAGGATGATCTTCCACATGGATTCCTTCAGTCTCTTAAAAGAACTGCATACACACTCCTTAATAGAGAATACGTGGAAAAAGTCATCTTTAATAGATCTGGTTTGAGCCAGCCCATTTCAGTGTGACTTAAATGGACAAGAAAAGCTTATGCAATTCTGGAACCTCAACTGTGGTCACAGTGACCTTCAACTGAAGGTGACAACTAGTCAAATTGTTACCACTTTCAGTACAGAACACAACAATCCAGTTCAGAAAACAAGAATTTACGGATCATGCTGCCCACATGTAATATCTAGATATAGATGATTTCTTTTTTCTCCCCAATTATGAGGCACTAGGAAAAAAGATTTATCTAACAAAGCTTTTAAACTTCCTCAATCATAGAGCTTTGGTTTTGAAGTAATTTAAAACTGGTGAAAGTGTGCTACTGTTTCTTTAGTGCTGAACCATCAGTTATTAAAATAAATCATTCTGTGTACTCAATTGATGATGAACCAGAGTCCATTTGTTTCTCTTCAGCACAGAAATTCATCTGAGCCCAGCTGTTACACAAATCAATTATCATTTCACATAATTTTCCTATTTGCTCAAACTTCCTCTTTGTAAAAGAAAATTTTTAAGACATAACTTGATCTATTTTCAGCAGGTCCTGTGTGAAAACATAATTTTGAATAAATATGAGAAAAGTTAAATAAGGTACTGCACACAGGTCTGTTCAAGAGCATTTTACACTAGACAATTAAAAGCTGAAACTTGCTGTGTTGTGTTGCCCTCTTCAGGTCGACTAGATTTTCTAGTTCTTTTATTTCAAGAGTCATTACATTTCAACTTCTTTCATAAAAAATTTTCAGATTTGAAGTTTCAAGTAGCAGCTAACTTCACCTGTATTACACAAGACACCAGTGCTTGAAGTATTTTTTGTTTAATATTCTATAAACCTCACTTATCACCTCTATGTTTCCCTAAACTCCCTAACCAGCTAGAGTTTGAAAAGAAGACAAAAAACCAACTTCAGCAGAGGTAAGCAAGAAGCTTAAAAAGCTCAGTTGACACTCTGTAAGTGAACTTGGGAGGTCAGAAAGTCAGATGACTTTAAAGTGGTGTAAGGCAAAACAGAGTCCAGAAACTCATATCAGATAAATTCAGACTTGAAATGCAATGGAAAGTTTTCAACAAAATAAAAATTTAATAACCTTCTAATATAAAAGGGTAGATTTGTTATTACTTGAAAACTTTACAGGTGAACGCAGTATCATTCCAAACAATCTATTTTGATTAGTTTTTCAATAGTTGTCATAACATGGGCCAAATTGTGCTGTTTATTTGCATACTTTTAATGGATTTTGCAATTGATTATCTGAGCTCTGCCAATTAATGAGGAAATATGGGTAAAACAGCCTTCAACTGCTTGGAAACAGCCACACTTGAGCTTCTGCTTCATTTATTGACACAGATATTATAATGTCTTACTATATTTCATTTGACACTCCCTCTTTGCTATTTTTAGAGGACAAGTCATAGTAAACAATTAAGTCTTTTGAGACATCTCAATCCTGCAACTCTGACAGAAAGAGTAAAGTGTTGGAGTTAACTGAGATATAAGTATATGTAAGTATGGAGAATTTCACTCATGTTACTAAGGAAGATAAACATCATAACAATTTGTGATTATGACTTAGTCACAACATCTTAAGAAACTTGTGATAGGAAAAACTGCTCAAAGTTAAGGCCTACTATGTAATTAAGCAAAAAGAGAAAAGAAGCTAGTCAAAACACTTAGAAAATAGAAGCAAAGGAAATGCTCATTCCAGTACCATGGCATTCCCCCATACCCAAATAAAGGAACAAGCAAACAAACAATCCCAGATCGTTCCTCTTTGGGCTGGCAAATACACAACAGCCAACCTGCCTCAGGTCAATTGTGACTCCAGAAATCTAAACACAGAGCTTGTCATGAAGAGTTTTCATGCATTTTCTTTCACATACATTTGTAATTTTATTCTCAAGAATTAAATGCCATACACAACTTTAAATTCGATATACTCATAGGGCAGACTTCAGAGGAAAGGAAGAAGATCAACAGGGAGAGAGCAAGCAAGGGGGGGAGGGTGATGTGGGGAGAGAGCAAGATACCAAAAATGGGGGATGAGTGCAAACTAAGTGTCCAATAACTGAGACTTGGAGTGCTCCCATCTGCAGCATGGGACAGCAAGCAGCAGTTCATCAGAGCAGTCACCATCAGCACATAGAGACTCCTCTCCAGTGCCTGACTAATATGCCCCATCACAGTGCCCAGAGACAAAGACCAACAAAACCTTCCTTCCATCTACCAACCATACAGTTTGTTCAATTAGAGTGTGCAACATCAGCTGGTCTTAAAACCATGGGGGAAAATTCCAGAAGTCAAACTAGCTCTAGTACTGGACATGAAAAGCAACACTTACATTCAAAATATACTCAAAAAATTACTATTATTTTCTCTTTTGCTATTAAAGAACAAGTACAAAAAGCAGTCTATTCAACAGAACCGTCAGACAGAAGGGCAAAAAAGGTTTTGTGCACCTCTCAAGTGAAGACAAAACACCTCTGAAGTGATGAAGTGGGGAATTTTTTTTTACACATCGAAGTAAAAGTGTCACAAAAATATAATCACTATTTTTAAACTGTCTCTGGTAGAAAAAGTTTCCACCTATGTCAAAGGTTCATCTGGTGCAAGTTCCATATGACACAATTAACAGAATATGACAGCTGGCAACAAAATCTCCAAGATACTTTAGCTAACTTCTAAATTGCAAACTAGTTGATCCCTAGTGATACTCAGTCTTTTTTCTTCATCATCTACAGTCCATACGAGGATTGCAGTCCAATTTTAGCTGCCATACTTAGAAGACGACGTGCTGGACATAGGTTTTTAAAATCATCCGTGGTTAGTTGAGTTCTGACTTATCCAAGTGCAATGCTCGTATTCTTGTCATCTTTCTCCCACACACTCCATCAGATTTGGTCACCACAGGAGATATGATTCATAGTACTCTTTAGAAATGTATTTTAATAGACAGGCTTTATAAGTGAAAGAGCTTTTGAGTTTTTAAAATTATCAATCCTTCACTGAAAAACACATCAGATCACTTTACTGAATGCATTTTTTTCTGCATCAACTTTGCTAAGTCACATTTAATTGCTGCTAAGACTAATTTTCTTATTTGATACCATAACTTAATACATTTCTTTGAAGGAAAACAAATTCATCTACCTCCTGCTGACAAAAAACAATTTAGACAGTTCTCCTCACAGAATTTTCTTCTAATAATTAGGAGTAATGGAAGGTGCGGAGACTAAGAGGAGGAACTTGCCCCACTGAAGGCAAAACCCAGTCATTTCCTGCCATATATATCCTTAAGCATCTACAAGAATACTATGTGAGACCACACAGGGAATAAAGATCCACTGCAATACAAACACAGGTTAAATCAGGTGTTTATGTAGGGATTTACAAACAACCAATTAGAATGCAAAGCTCACTTCTACTAACACTAATGGAAATTAAATGCATTCGGGGTAAATACAGCTTAAGAACACTTTAGAATCAGTTACTTCTACATATGAAAGTCTGTCACTAAATACTGTGAAATTATATTAAAACTACAGGAATTAACTCCTTGTTTGGAATTAAATTATAATCTCACCCTTCCTAAGACTTTCTGAAAACTCCTTTAAAAACACAGAGCAGTATTCAGTGTGCAAACCAACAAAGCAAACAAAACAAGCTAGAAACACCTGCATCCAGTTTTTAAAAAAGGGGAACATCACTAAAAATGTTTAAATATCTCTAAGAGCAGCATTACTAAAAATAATATATAACAGCCTTCCCAGTGACTGTCTCAGCATAATTTTTAGTTGTCTTTGGTCTTCTATTCTTCGATATTTTGTGTTTGAACAAGAGCAAGTAAGGGTTTCCAATCAAAATGATAATGAGAATCAAGGTAAGTACTACTGGCTAAAGGGATAGGTATTTCCGAAGTTTTTTGTTTTGTTTTGTTTGTTATTTTTTTATTTAAAAGCTTTACTAGCATGAAATTGTTTGACATCATAGAAAGCCTCCCTCATGCTTTAAAGGTCTGTAACCGATTCAGACAGCAAAGCCCTCATTTTGCAAACCCATTTACGTGATTTCTATGAAAAGACTTAGAAAAACCCCACACCTATCAGAGAAGAAGCAAACAACTTAGTCATCAACCAAACAAAATAATGTACCACTTTTCCTGATACATACTTTTTGATACTTATACAACCCTGGCCATCTGCTATGATCTCTGACAAAATAACTGACTTCCGTTCTCAATTTAGTGTTTCGTTATGACAGTAAATGTCTTACATGTACCATTGAAAGCTACTTCAGTCCCATTGCAAGACTGTAGAGTTTCTATGGACATTATAACCTGTTAAAAAGTACAATCAGACTATTCAGTGCTATAAATAAAGGATTTTCTTTTGATAGCTACAGGTGCAAAAGCTAGGTAGAAATAGATTAAAACATTCCAAGGGAGCACAAACTGTTCAATTTTGAGAGAGGTGACATGAGTTTTGTGTAAGCTTTTAACCATACTAATACTTCATTAAGGTCATTTCATTGTGACCTCAATACTATAAAAACTAAGGAGATGTTGAAAAATGGTAAGGATTCCAAGAAACATCTTCAAATAAACTGCTGAGGAAAATTGAGTGCTCGTGTATTAGAACAGAAACACAACACCACCACACCTCCCATTCAAAGCTACGGACTGGATTGTAAAGTACAAAATTAGACGACAAAGGTAAGAACTAGATGCAGGATCTATGCTGTTACTTTCACTTTAAAACACCAACAAGAAAAGAAGCCTATAGAGCAGTTGAGGGAAAAGTGTTGCTCCTGAAGTGTTTGACTGAGACCTTTCAGATCCATTTGGCATCCAAAGCAGTCTTCATAGTTTGCAGTTATTTTTAATAACCAAATTAGATTTTTTGTTTGGTTTTTTTTTTTAAAAACAAACATCATCTATACCAGCCTTAGCACATTCTCAAATATTACACAGTGACAACATAATGAATGGTAATTACCTATTAGAATAAACACAGTCTATTTTGTGTGCTACTTCACACAACTCAAGAGTCCAGCAAATATGAGCGTACAAAGTTTTACCATAATGTTAAAAAAGGGCACATGTAACTCTGTAAACAGATTATGATATATGACACCTCAGTGGAAGAGCTTGGTAAAAGTGGCTTTATTTAATTGTCTCCTACCTGATAAATTCTAAATGGGATGTATCGAAATCCATTATCTTCTGGAGGATACTCCATGAGTTTTCGATTTATTGCCCAAAACTGCTCAAATTTATCTGTGAAAGTAAAATTAGACTTTATTAACATTAGTAACACATATTCTTTTTCAGGTAAAAAGGGTAAGAGAGACACGATTGGAACAACATGTAAACTTTTCTTATACAAGCTTGACCTAGTTTTGAACTTATTTTTCCCACATTTCTCTTCCCTATTTAGCCTGAAGCCAAAGGTAGGTCATCTGCATTCTCCTATGAAAACAGTGATGTGGCAACTTATCTAACTGAAAGAGAAAGCAACTTGAATTCATATCTTATTTCCCACTGTTAAGGAAATACTAGGCCATAAATTATGTATTTCATTACCTCAATTAACAGTGTCTGTTTCTCCACTCCCTGCTGCTACTGGTTTATTCTGCCTTTCAATTGGTTTTGAACATCTAATTGTTCTTAACTACAGATGAACAGGTGTCAAGTATAGAGAAACTACAGCAGTAGAAAAACTTTTTGAGGGGTTTACATTTGTATATGTAAACCTCAAAACAATCTGCAACAACATATGATATAATCAGATAATATACTGCCAGATTCATGATACAACCCAAAAATAAAAGCTTATGCTTGAAACAGAATTTTGTTATTATCCAAGTAACTAGGTTTACTAAAATAGCCTGAGGCAGCACACCATTTCAACCTGTTCAGATATTACAAGAACTGAATAGTTTTAGTTTCAAATGTATTAAGGAGAACATAGGTCTAAGAGTAATAAAGGCTTTTATACTTGCAAATCAATTATTCAAATCAAGCAAACAACTAATATCAAAAGTGCTTAGAAAGGAACACGAAGAGCTAAGATGAATAAAGCTGTTGCTAGCCTTACTGCAGAAGGCAGCTTTATAGAAGGGGAAAAGCAAGGGATTAATTTCCTTATAGGCCCTATCTCTCCAAGGCACCAAACACAGTGGGCATTTCTTCAAAAGAAACACGGTCTCCAATTTTGCCTCCTTGGCACAATGTTCAATCAAGTCTCAAGAAGCTGGGCTATATACCCATGACAGAATTCAGCCCCCCTGAAGCAAGGTGAAACTCAGAAATCTATTCAGTGGGCAAAGGTTCTTCCTGTTTCCAAAACTGCTGAGAAAAATTGAAGCAACTGCAGAAAACAAAAGGAGTTTGAGATTTGCTTCACTCCAGCATACAGCACAGATGTCTGCCAGTGCACTAAAAGGCATAGTTTAATATATATTGCAGGGTTTATAACACATTGCTTTTCCTGACTGAATGTAACACAAGGCAGGAATTTCTACGAAACTGTAAACAAACTCGTGCCAGGTATTCTGTAGGAGCATTTCCTGATACTTATTTCAAAAAATACTTCCACACCCTTGTTTTCTGATTAGCAGCAAGTGCCTCCTGACAGGCACTTACCTGAGCTGCAGTCAGTACCACCATGCAGGGACCTGCCCTAGATGAGGAGCTGTCTGGACACAGGGTGTCACCCCATAGCAGGGTCCTACCCCGTAGCTGGGAAGCTCAGGAGGCAGCAGTGATAACCCTGGAGCAGAACATACTCAAGCAATCCTGTATTTGGGAACCCCAGCCTACAGAGTCAGAGGTTTATCCTTAAAATGTCCCAGCACAAAGAATGACTGCCTCCTCCTCAAGAACTAGGTCAGGAGGAAGGTGAAGATTTAGCAGACTTCCTTCATTCTTGGAGACAGCACCGAGAACAGCTTACAGCTTTCACTACAGATGTGCGACCTGCATCCTACAGCAGGCATTGATCGATTTGTACTTCCGTTACCACTTCTGACTATAACTCAATAGATAAAACTGTTACCATAATACACAAAACAAAACAGTCAAGACCTCCTTAAGCTAGTGAGCTCCAGCAGACTCAAACAAGGCTTTTACATATTTGGAGACATCCTACTTGAACAAAAATAAAACAAACATTAACTTTATTTACTTGTTTAAGGCTCATATTACAGTAATTAGGAAACAGTTTCCTGTTTTCAAAGTTCAACAGAGATGAGCAACACATCTTATGGATCAGAAGAACTGGAAATTCTGAACAAATAACACACGTTAGAAGCTTAAGTGTATTAACCCTTGTGGCGTGTACGGCAACCAAGTGAGTCGCTGAAGGACAAAAAATAGTTAAAAAATAGTAATGTGCAGTTAACTCACTTCTGTTCCTCATTCCAGCTTCCTTATCTGCGAGAAAACAAGCAGGTCATTTTATTTAAGGCATGTAAATTTACAAATTCGTATTTCTCAGATTATTCTCTGAACACTCAGACAATGCTTAAGACAATCTATTGTTTAAATTTCTAATAGTTTCTATAGCTGCCAAATATGAGAGCAATAAATCTGCAACGGTTGAATGATGAACTTGTTGCATTTTGTAATCAAGTGTTTTCTGTCAATCCATCTAATATCTCAGGAATTAAAAAACTTTCTAGTAAATTAGCTAAACATAATGGAGTCAGATTTCTTAAGAAAGATCTTCACTGTGTGTAAAGCAGTATCTGAAGACCTCTAAGTTAATTCCTCCTCATAACCTTATATTGCTGTTCTCCAAACATCTTTCCAGGGATACAGCATTTTTACTATAGGAAACCAAGTCAGGTGTAAGAAAATGACGACACAATTTTAGCGCAAGCAGCAGAAAAGGGTATCCAGTCTGCATACTGATACATATGACCTGGCAAGAGCTTTAATAAGCAGTCAGAGCACTGGCTTAAATGCCAGAACCCTAAACCACCAAAAATGCAAAATCCAAAATGAACTGCTTTTCGTGAATCCTTAAGACTCAAAGCTTAAAATGAACACACAAAATCCCCCCCAGCCTCCTTGAAAATATAAGTGAAAGGACTTCTCATTCTCCCATTTTTGTTTATCTGTACCCCCTATTTATGCAAAACAGACTTAAGGAAGCTATTTATGCTACAACGAATTACAAGACCTAATTCGTTTGGTGACTAGATAGGACAAAGACAGAAGGTGCTGGGCGAAACTTTGACAATCAAAACAAAACTGAGTCTTCGTCAAGCCAGTAAACAAAGAAGAGTTCTCAACCTACCAGTAAAAGCACTTCACACACTTGTCTCCCTCCCCTGTGAAAAGGTTATGCAGTCTGCATGATATCTAAACTACCATAATAGTCAAATCAGATAAGTTTTGTTCTCCACAATCCATCTGTTTTTAAGAAAGTGCTTGATCGAAGGTGTTACAGTTTCTGTATTAGCAAAAGACGGTATTTGCAAAAGACAGATGTTCATATCTGAATAACAATAAAGTAACAACAACAAGATTTGAACAAAAGTGAGGTTAGTACAAAAGTTTCATGACTCCACTAATCAAACTTCTTAAACAAGAGATAAGGGTTGCTATATTAGTTCACCAAAAATTCGATATAAAACCTTTTCTCTCTGTATTCTGTGTTCAAGATCAGAAAGTTAATGACCAAATAACTGATGAGAGATCCAGATGAAAAACAGATCAACCAAATCACCTGTATTTATAAATATTCATTTATTAGAAATGCAGTCACTGAATGCCCAAATGCCAGACAGACATTAGCATTCAGTACTACAGAGATGCACAGAATCTGAGAGCTTTGAAAACAATCTGATTACATGTTTATAAAAAGTATGAGTTGGCAAAAACTACAAAGACATAATGTCTAATCCAGGACAATAATCTCAGCACACAAATTCATTAAGCACCTCAAATATAAATTTACAATATGCCACATTATGCATGTAAGGTTCAGATACCTATCAGAGAAATTGTTCATGTCTTTAAAGTGCCCATTAAAACAGTAAAAAAATTAGTTACAGGGAAACATTTTGAGAATTCTTGTTTCCTTTATTAAGCAAGACTGGAGATCCTTTAGCAATCACTGGACTTAATCCAAATTTATACCTGTTATATAAAAAAGTTCTTGGTAATTCCATCATAGTTTATTGTTAACAGACAGTAACTGCTGAACCTTTCACTACTGCTAACAAAGGACTAGTGCAGGCTGAAGGCTACGTCTCTTTTGCCCCTGGGTCTCAGCATGCTATCACCGTACTGATTCCAGAATTGGATATATTTTCAAGAAGGCTGTTGAGAAGGTTTAAATAATAACAAGAATTAATGTAAAAACAAGGTGAAGACTGCTTAAATTCAGAAAAGGGTCATTAATGGCTTTTATATGCCAGTATCTTTTTAGAAAGTCAAAAAAGTAAACAAAATGGTGTAGGCCTTAGGGTAGCACATATGCACAATTTTATCCGGAATATTCATGGTTTCTTCTTAAAACAATTTAGTGAGATAAAAAAAAAAAAAAAGCTTGGAATGAAATTGTATCTCTAGCTTTCCAACCTGCAGCTTGAATAAAAATATGTCCAGTCCTTAAGTTCAAAACTCACAAAACTTGCCTGTTTTCAGAGCTTCACCACTGTCTAACAACCATGTGAACCACAGAAGTACTTGGGAAGCACCACCCACAGCATTAACTAAGAGACCAAAGACTCTCCAAATGATGTATAAGAGCCAGAGTAAAACTTTCGTCTGGAAGTGCCTTTGGAGTCAAGCTTTGGAATAGTAGCATCTCCCACTGCCCTGAAAGAGCTGCCTACACAAAGTTAAAGGAGTTTGCTCAAGGCCTTGCCCAGTGAAGTTGTGACTGACCCCACGGGCTTCCACTCAACCACTTTCACTCCCCCAGCCAGCTCACCCCCCCCTACCCACCCTCCCTCCTTCCCAAAAGTCCCATTAGACTTTCTTCTGCTGCAGTTTGTAACTGTTTGTTCTTGGTAATTGCCTCCACTACCAATGGAGACATGACAGAGATGTCCAAACTCCACCTGCTCTACAAGCCTTTATTTCAGGTCGTGGAAAGCAGCAACTAGATTCACCTTCAGCCTCCTCATCTTCAGGCTAAACAAGGCAGTTCCCCCCACTCTATTTAAAGCACATGCTCCAGTCTCTACTAATCCTACCAGCACTCTGCTGGATTGTTTTCTGTTTGCTCACATCTCTTTTGTCCTGGCATCCCAAAGAGGACACAGCACTCCCAGTGCAGCTTTACAAGTGTTCAGCCAAGGAGGGGCACAAGGGCTAAAGCAGCTCCCCAGTTAATCTTAATTTATGCAACACCACATGAGAGATTTTCCATTCAGCTCATTGCTCACCATTACCCACTTCCACAAAGCTGCTTCCAGTCAGTCTCTAGCCTGCCTCAACTTAGAGGAGGTTTTCTTGTCTCTGGCACAGGACATGTTGGTGAGCTCCAGGAGGCTCCTGCTGGCCTATGGCTCGAGCCCGTCACAGTCCCTGTGAACAGCAGGTCTGCCCCCCAGACTACCGACTGCTCACACCAACTTCTTATTTCAGTCATAGACAAACTCACTAAGGGTTTAAGCACATCACACACATCAAATAAACTATAAGGTACAGAGAGCTACAGCTGAAAAGTCAAGGATACAAAGTGTATTCCCTTAACATTAAAGCAGGCATATTTTCTAATGACTCAGGCTCTAACAAGCTTTGCTTTTAACTGCTACAGCCAAAAAAGAGTCTTCTCAAAATTTAGTATAAATCCTACTTCCATATTGTTCCCAAGAAGACTAAGACTGCATCCATACATAATTCTGCTCACTGGTGAGTATTTCTAATAAATTGTGTAAAAAGTAAATGTTGTGTGATATGCGTGAATCACGAAGGAGCTTTGTTGATGGAAGATAAATATTTTAAACACCTTAAAGTAATCACCATCCTAATCAGAAACCTTATTTACAGCTGATTGCTATAATTTCTTAGCTATTTAAAGACCTGTCTCTAAATGACTTAGTTCACCTAAACTCACCATTCTTGTACAATAAACACAGGTAATTACAACTACCAAGAACTTCATGAAGGCTCTCGTACACTTTTGACTCTTGCTGACTAGTACAGGTCAGTGACAGCCTTAATGAGAACACAGTTTGAAATACTGATATGGCATCATTAAGTTATTTTATTTTTATTTTCCATTTTACGCAATGCCACAGTTAAAATATTCTTGCTATTAAACACTTAGGTTGCTTGGGTATTTTGAAAGATCACAGCATGTAATACAAATCCACCACTGAAGTGGGAATCTAAGTTTACTAAACTTTTCAGACCACCTTCACGCATGAGTGACTATCAGACATGGAGAGATTGGACCTTAGAACTGCTTTGACTTAATGTGGCAGAAGCTACAGAAATGTGTGAAAATATTCTTCACGTCACAGATAGCAAAGTAACCAAATTCAACATGAATGTCCATATCTGAGGTAGTCATAATTTTGCCTCGCAATTATACAACAGTCATTATCTGAAATATCTGCACCCCATGATGTGCCCATTAATCTCACATACTCTCCAAATTTGCATTCAGCTGCCATGTTCCTACATAATACCACCAGAAAGCAGTAGCAATTGTAAAATTTCAAAGTAAAACACAAATAGGCTTTTTTTGGCCTGTCCATGCTAAATCACACATGGATTCACTGCAAAAGTAAACTTCATGACAACTAGCTCAAGTAGTAGTAATAGTGAAGTCCAGTGGTACGGGCTTCAAAGGGTGGCTACCTAGGTCTGTCACTCCCTTTCTAGTACAATTATCATGTAAATGAACCAAGTCAATTCAACTCTGCTTGGCTACATGCACTACAACAAATTTCCAACAGCAATGTTTACAACCAGAGAACAATTAGGACCAACTTTTTATGCCTAGTTAGCTCTAAACCATAGTTTAAAAAAACATTAATTTATAAGCTGCACTATAAATTGAGCTACATATACAACCCAAGGAAAAAAGGGGCATCCCTCTCCTACTACTATATGACTAGGTTTGAGATCAGTATATTTAACATATTTGCTTTTATGCTGTAATTTATCCATTAGTTTTTATAGCAAAGTAGTGTTCTGAAGATAGAGAAACAAGAGCATATTGCTTAAGTTTTGCAGGTTAAGAGGAGATTGTGAAAACCGTGTGAGAACGCAGCGTTTCACTCTTCAGATTATCTATCAGATCCAAAAAGGCAATTTTCCCTCTGCTCTCTTGTACTATAGGCAAGTAGGCCACACCTTACCAACATTCTTCTCGCTTACTAAAGGCACTCACAACTAGAAGTTTCACTTTAAATACATTGTTTCCTTAACACTGCCTCCCTTCACTTTTAGGCCACCAGTTTACCTGAAACAAGGTTTAGGGGGAAAAAAATAATCAAGATGAACTACTTCTTTTCCTTTATTTAAATATGAAAATGCAGACATCCTATAAAATTTAAGCTTTCTGTGTACTTGAAAAGCAGGTGATCTCAGTAAGTATTGCCACTTAAGCTAAAAAGAAATCTCTAATGACAAAAAAGTGAAACCCATGTTTGAAACACATAATACACACATTGTATGCAGCAGGGCTTTATTCCTATACAACTGAAGTTGAAGGGAAAAGGCCTCCTGACAATTTTACCCATCCTCCAGCTCTCTGCTCCAAATCTAGATAGCCTTGATATTTGGATTTGTCTCTAATTAAGCCCTCTTTATTTACACAAAAACAGAGCAGCATAACACTATATATCTTGCTATACCTACTTGCCTTTCTTAAAAAGTTAAGGAGCCTTTATGTTAATGTATCTGTCAAATTCAGGAGTTTACTAGCAGAAAAGTAACTCAGAAATTTCAAATTGCAACATAAAAATCCCTCAACAACTAAAGAATGTCAGTTTTAAAAGTGAAGTACGTTTTTTGGAGATAGCTGAGTTTTAGTTAGACCCTACACATCTTTCAGGAAATTACTTATTTTGAGGGCAAGGGGAGGAAGCAAAGAAGGCAATAAAAAGAGATCTCGAAGTTTGCTCCCCCTGAGTGTAATGGTTTTCACCACCTACATGGACATCTAACACAAGATGGTGGAAAACACTTGAAAGTATCTAGTTCTGTCTACCTATCTCTCGGCAGTCTCTCTCATGGCAGAGAATTCAGTATAAAGGAGGGCTGTGAATGCTGTGTAACCTTTTGCTTTCCTCCCTTCTCTCCCTTCACACAGTTCTCCTTGAGACCCACTGGTTCTCAATGGCCAGACAGAGCAGCCCTGCTCTGCAAGAGGAGAGGGAGGAGAGGGAGGAGAGGGAGGAGAGGGAGGAGAGGGAGGAGAGGGAGGAGAGGGAGGAGAGGGAGGAGAGGGAGAGGAGAAGGAGGAGAAGGAGAGGAGAAGGAGAAGGAGAAGAAGGAGAGGAGAAGGAGGAGAAGAGAAAGCACACGGTCAGTGTGGTGTTTGCTCGCGGCACAGCCCGGGGGGAGCGGCGGGTGGCACGGGGGGCAATGCCAAGGTGGTGCCATGCACAGGGACACGCAGACACCTCAGGGCTTGCACAGTGAAAGCAGCAGCTAAACTACAGTTCCTGGTTGGAATCCACCCATCCCACCAATGAGGAGCAGGGAGGGATGGACAGAGCAGGTGTTTGGGGTTTAAGTCAAGCAAATGAGGTTCAATCTGATTGTAACTGTGCTTTGCTACCTTCTGTTCCAACTGAAACTCCTTTGCCTTCCCTGGCAGCCTTGGTCTGTCTCACTGGGCACACTCTCACCCAGGGCTGAATCCCCGAGGTTCTGCTCCAGTGGGGAGATTCTTTTAAAACTCCCCACTACAGTGTTCTGCTGTTGGATAATTCTTTTAACAACAGTTATTTGTTGAAGTGTTCTATGATCAATCGGTAACAAGCAGGATGTTCCCAGCAGAGGCCACTAAATCAGCCTAGGAAAAGTATTGCCTTTGGAGTGTCAGCTGAGTTGTTGTTACCTACAAGCCTCACTCAATTTCAGAGCTAATTTTACATGGCAGTTGAAGGTCTTGCTCTGTTCCCATGAGAGGCAGCCTAGGATGATGTCAGGGCACAGCCCCAAGTTAATGATTTAAAAAAACCAACAAAACAACCCAAGCAATATCTCAGTAAGTTCCTACCACCTCAGTGCTAACATGGACCTCCCAAAAAGGATCCCCAGCCAGAACAGGGGACCAGCTTTTCAGTCTGAATGAGCCACTGAGTCACTGAAAAGGAGAACCAGAATGATTTGGAACCACAGGGGACCATCCATCCCCTGCTGCAGCTGCCAGACTGCCTGGTGTGTGCAGGGCCAGGGGGTGTGTGACAGCCCCTGCACAGTGGAGGGATGGCAAACACACACTGCACACTCACTGGGCTTTAAGTTCTTAGTGTTCTGAGCCTGGGACTCTGAAGGGCTATTTGCTGATTGTTAGCACCCAACACTGCAGATAAAAGAGAGTTCCTAAGAAACCCAATTCTAATATTCTGTATTTGTGTCCCAGCACTCTCAACACCTGCCTGAGACATCTCATTTCTTTCGTTAAATGAACACTGGCAGATAAATCCAACCCATGGGAGTGAGAGCAGCCTAATAAATCAGGAGCAGGGCCTATTTACTGATTTTTGAAGAGCCTGGTGACAGGGTTTTCCCAGCTGAGCTGACAGTGAGGCACCTGGTGCCACCCCCTCTGCTGCTGCAGCACAGTCACACAGGGGCCACACAGGTTGATATGCCAATGTCACACCACTGCACTACTGTGCACTGACACAGGTTGAGCATCCAAGACAACCAAAGAGAAATAAAAATAAGGATAAATAAAAAAAAATACAGCTAAACATTTGGGTCACAAGAGTCTAAATGGTCATGCTGTGAATTGGTTATGGAGCAATTTGAAGCTTACCAATCCCCTAGAGTCAGCCATTCCTCTAGGAATCCTTCAGTCTAATGCTTGCTCAGAACAAAACAAGGGAATAACAGTTACAAATCAAGAAACAACACAGAAGTGTAGTTTCCAAAAGAACAAGGAAAAGTGTTGCAACCTTTCAAAAGTGGCACCGTTTATGAGGCTCTCTAGAGGGACACAGCATGGATAAGACACCATTCCTTTCCTATTCCAGCAGCAGAGAGCAAATTCCTCCTGCCCATGGAATCAGCTGCCAAAAACCAGTCCTATGTTCCTTCCAGTGCAATCAGGTTCTAAACATCTGGATAGCACTGTGAGCTTCCTCACAGAACTTCCTATTCTGATATAAGGTGAGAAGCAACAGAGCTAAAATCTCATGAGCAAGGGCCTGTTATGGCATTATTTGTGCATTTTTGTAAGATCTAACTGGCTGTGGTAAACAGGGATAAGTTACACCCAACTTACTGGATGTTCACCTTAAAAACACAGAAAATCCTCACCCTTTCTTTACTGGCAGCATTTCCAAAAGCAAAACTCACTCGGAAGTGTTTTTTTAAAAAGAAATTCAAAAATAGTATCTGTACAGCCAAAAATATGTAACTTTTGCTTACTAAGGTTAAAAATGAATCCCAAAATTATGCTAGGGCAGGAAAGGAGGAGGTCAGGTCTTTAATCCATGCAGCATTCTCTTTTTTAACCTGTCACACAGGACAGAAGAGACTCTCCTCCCTGTGAGCAGTGTTTCAGCCCTGCAAACCTCTGGCTGGCCACCTCCCACCTGCCTCATGCAAGCAAAGAATGGTTTTTTCCTTCTGTACTGAGCACTGGAGTGAAAGCCAAGAGCACCTTGGTTCTAATCCCTGTTCCATCAGTGAAGAAATGGCCTCATTTCCAGCAACAGCAGCCCCAGTGCTGGCAATTCCTGCCTGGTTTGATAAAACACAGCTGGCACTTTGCATACAGAGCTGCAAGCCCACTCCAGCACAGACACAAACACCTCTGCTTAAGTGCAGTTGCACAAAACCCATGCAGGGAGCAAACAAAACCACAAGACAGGCACAGACAGAGGAACTCAAGCAAATGGTTGGGGATAATGACAGGCATGGAAACAAAGCCTGGATTAACCACCTACCTTCACTTTGCTGGCTCCCTGCGCTGCCACTGCCATAGCTAAAGCCTGGGTCTTGGTATGCTGGTGGAAAGCAGGGAGGGGGCAGAGGATACTGGTAGGGGTATCCTTGGCCCAGTGGCCAAGGAGCAGCAGGATGTGGGAGTGGAGCGAGCGTGTCCTGATCGGAGGCGCCGCTGGAACCGTTGTTCAGGTTCAGTGCAGCCAGATCTGGAGAAGAGAGAAAAGGGGAAGGAATGAAGGTTCTGTTCTTACCTGGCAGGTGAGAACATCCCCTTTTACAGACTGGAAACTGAGCATGACTGACAAGGCTGTGGCACCACCAGGAAATATCTAGCTCTCTTAAGCCTCAGTGCAGTGTCCTACTTGGGGAGTTCATCCTTCTCTTCCAAGTGCTCGAATTCCTGGTCTCACAGGAAGCATCAACCACTTGTCACACAACTTCAGAACAACAACCTGTTCTAGAACTTGAGAAACCCCTCACTCAACCCAGAAACCCCTCACAGAATCCCAGAGGAGTCAGGGGTGGAAGGGACCTCTGGAGAACATCTGCAAGGGCAGGGTCACCTGGAGCAGGTGACACGGGGACGTGGCCAGGTGGGTCTGGAATGTCTCCAGAGAGGGAAACTCAGAATCACAGAATCAACCAGGTTGGAAAAGACCTGTGAGATCATGGAGTCCAACCTTTCACCAAACACCACCCTGACAACTCCAGGCCCCCTCCAGGCAGCTGTTCCAGTGCTCTGCCATCCTCAAGGGAAGTTCTTCCTCATGTTGAGGACACCCCTCTGTGCATCCTGTGAGCACAAGGGGCACACCCACAGAGCTCTGCCCTTCCCAGAGGGGGAACTTACTGCCACAGAGGTCTCCAAAGACGTAGTAGCACTGCTCTGAGAAGGTGATTTTGTTCACAGTGTGCCTGAGGTAGCCGTGTTTCAACATGCTGCTGGCGTATTTCCGCGCCTCCCGCCGGTCCTTGAAGCCTTCCACGTGTGTGTACAGCCAGTCCACCACATCTGCCCCTGGAACAGCAAGAGGAGGCACCATCTGAGCCAACCTGATCCACCTGGGCACTAGGTGAACACTGACAGCAAGGACACACTCAGAGAATTTCATTCATTACACACACTGTTCAACCCCATGAAAATTCCACGGCGTTTCCAGACGAGAAGGGATTGGGAGAGGCACCACCCCAAGAGGCAGATGTTGGGCTGTCAAAAGACTTGTGTTCCAATCCCTTTCTCAGCAAAAAGTAACTATAACCTGGACTGACTAAACGTCAGCAGTTGTGGTAATTTTAGAGCTAATTAAGATGTTTCATTAAGGTTCTGTGTCCTGGAACTGCAGTTCCAAGGACTGCTGCTCTGCAGAACTTAAGCAGGTTGTTAGAGCCACCTGAAAGCCTGAGATATAAAACCAGGGATTAAGAACCAGCTCTGTGTGGGCATGAGAAACATGCAACAGTTCTGGCTGTCCAGGCTCAAACCAGATCAGTTTTAATATTAGTTATTTCCTGTCACACTTAGAGCTGCTCATAAATACCAAGTCAAGGGGATTTAAGAAGTCATAGACAGGAAAACAAAATTCACACAGAGGAAGTTTCTTGAATCTATTTCCATAAAGTCACTGGTTTTTTCCCTTCCCTCAGCATTCCTGGGATCTGCTTACCTATCACTGCATTGGAGATGGTGATTTTTAACCACATCCTGTCCCGAATTTCCAGGCCCGAGTCTGGCAGCTGCATAACCTTGACAATAGTTGCCATGTCACTCTTCACAGTTAAGGGAGATTCTTCTAATTCTAGAAGGAAGAGAGGTTACAGGCTGCTTTGATGACCTGAGTCTCAAAAGACCCTCTCAGCTCCCAGTCTGGATGCAACAAAGACAGTTTTACCAAGAGGTGCAAAAAAAGACACAAAGGTTCCCAAATGCACCCTCATCCCTGGTGTAAATTACAGCATTTGTACCAAATCTTCAGGGGTTGTGCTCTGTTCAAAGAGTTTAGTCACTGAATTGCTGAGCCCCCACTTGTCCTGACTACACAGCCCTGTCCCAGGTCTGTGCTGCCCTCTGGGAATCACACTGGGAGTGGCAGAAAAGCAAACCCAGGGAATTCTGTGACCAGAACTTGCCATTCCACTGCCATGAACAGCCCTTCCCACCCAAGGGGTCAGTGCACTGTAGGCAGAACTCTGGGAGACAAGGTTTGTTTGGCTTGTTCTTTAACTTTTGGGTTAATTCTCAGAAATGACCCATCTGCATGGAGAAGGAGCACAGCCCTGCCTCAACCAAGATCCTTCTTTCCCTTTGGGCATCAGCATTCCTGGGGAGAATTGAAATGAGAAAAAGAAATCTTCCATCATCAGGAGAAAGGCAAGTGGTTTTCCTTCAAAAAAACACTTCCCAGGATCCCAGTGCTGGAGCCCTAAAGTGCCCAAGTCACCCCAGCCAGCATGACCTCACCCTGCAGCTTTCCTGCAGGACACTTCTAAAAGCTCCCAAATGCCTCCACAGCCATCACTGCTCCATTCCTGTTTCACAGCTGGATCCTCAGAGGCTTCACACTTCCCTGATCAATTTTTATATTAAAATCAGAACCACAGGGCTGAGACTGACCCTGATGAACTGAGGTTCCTACTGCAGGAATCCAGTTCCTTCAGAAACTCCTTCTCCGCCACAGAGGCAAAGTGGCACCTGATACTGGAGCCCAGAGGGGGAATGTGGGTCCAAGAATCCCCCAGCTGCCAGTTCTGTGCAGAACTCAGTTATTCTGTCAGGCTTAAGACTTCTCTTAACCCAGTGCTCCCTCCTGCCCCATCCTCCAGCCCAGAAAATTCATGTGGAATGTGTGTCTGTGTTTGCAGCCCAGACCCTCCTCCAGCAGGAATTCCCAAATCCTCCTCCCCTCCCTTTTCCCCACATCACCCACCTTTCAAAAGCACAAGGGAACCACTTTTGTCCTTTTCCAGCCACCCAGAATTTTGAGAGAAGGTACAGCAAGCGTGAAACAATGAAAACTGAGAATGCTTCTTTCCACACATGCACTGCCAATATGCAGGAAAATACCCCAGGGCAGCTCTGCATGCAGCTTCAATACTTACAGACTTGGAATGAACACCAAAATTTGGCTTTTGCTTTAAGTTAGTTTGGTTAGTGGCAAAAAGCAACATGTTTGTTTGGGGGAAAACAAACCCCAACAAACTAACATTCAAGTCAAGTATGTGGGGAGGAATAAATTGTATTTTCTTGGAGACTTGTGACCTGCACATAAAGATCAATGATGGCCAGATGGTCACCAGTGTTTTCTAAGTTGCAGTTGCTGTAAAAATATGGAAAATTCTAAGAGGCATCTGAAATGCTCCCACTTTGGACAGGACTCAGGGAAGGGTGGGGAGGTGCCAGGGACCCCAAGGTGCTGCTGCCCTGCTCGGGGCAGCTCACAGGGCTGGGCACAGGGAAGGGGGTTAAGCAGAAGGTCACAATAAAGGTCAGGGGTATTCCCTGTTTTCTTGCACTCCAGAGAGGAGACCTGGCAAGTCAGTGGCACAGAAATGAGAAGCTGTCTCCAGAAATGTGGTTCTGCTCCCAAATAAAATACCTTTATTTTCAGAGTATGACTAAGAGGGTGGCTGTTCCCACTCCCCAATCACAGCACCATAATCAGGGCCCACAACACATGAACCAAGAGGAATGCTGAGGACAGGCTCTTGTTTGACAGCAACCAGCAGATACAGCTGGTTCCAGCAATCTGCAGGACCTGCAGGGCTGAACACCCTCTGGATAAAGCAGCACCAGGGCAGGGGGTCACCTGCTTTCTGCTGCACATGCTGCACCCTCAGTGGTGCTGCCCATACCTAAAGGGGCACTGACTGAGCTACCACACCTACAAAAAACCCCTTCCCTTTCCTTCCAAGGTGAGGTGTAATTCCAGGAAATATGAGCTTACAAAATCTAAGAGATTTTATAACCAATACCACATTGGTCTTTAAAACCTTTAAGGTGTTGTTTTGAGTAAAAGAAAGGAAGAGTTAACATCCCTTGAACATGAATTTCCAAGATAAGGCACCATGACAGTCTCTTGGTCATGTGGATATGAATAATTCAGAGTGCCATGGGAAAAAAACAAGAAAGAAGGTTGAGCTCTAACCATAATTTCACACGGGACATTAAACTTGTTTTTTCCTTGTTCAATACATTCTAAAAGTATAAAAAAGTATACAGGAAGGCCATGGGAACATCAGGGGAAGATTTCCTAGATTTCCTAAATGGCACACTAATAACCACCTATCTGAAGCAAACTATTTATTATAAAAACACTCAAATGCAAGGAGGGAGCTCTCACATCCCCCCGAGGGGGTAAAGCTCAAGGCCTGACCTGGACCTTTAAAATGGGGGCATTTAAAAGGGACCAGAAACTTCTTCTCCCTGAGAGTGACCCCTCTGTGTTAACCTCTAGAACAAAAGTTTCTCTGCTCCCCCAGGGGAATCCCCAGGGCAAGCAAAGGCATTCAGGGGCTGTGTGGAGGCTGCTGCTCTCATCGTGCTCCGGGGTGGGGTGCGGGCACAGCTGGGCACAGCTGGGCACAGCTGGCCCCGCCGGGCTGGCCGCAGGGTGACTTACTTTCCGCCTCGGGAATTGAGCTTGTTAGTGAGGAGCTGGTAGATGTGGTGATGCTCATGGAGGGGCTCATACCGTAGCGGGGGAAGGCTCCCGTCAGGGCCGTGGTATGAGAGATCCAGGCCGCGGGGTCGATGGGCCGCACCGGCTCCGCTGCAACAGGACAGGAGAGACACGGGTGAGCAGGGCAGGGCTGGCACCTGCCGGGGCAGGATGGGCACCTCCTGGGGCAGGGTGGGCACCTCCTGGGGCAGGGTGGGCACCTCTCGGGGCAGGGCTGGCACCTCCCGGGGCAGGATGGGCACCTCCCGGGGCAGGATGGGCACCTCCTGGGGCAGGGTGGGCACCTCTCGGGGCAGAGTGGGCAC
>JAOXXN010000446.1:72473338-72492863 GCA_026770055.1 Myrmophylax atrothorax | reverse complement strand
GAGAGGGAGGAGAGGGAGGAGAGGGAGGAGAGGGAGGAGAGGGAGGAGAGGGAGGAGAGGGAGGAGAGGGAGGAGAGAGCTGGGGGGCAACGCAGGCTGCCATCAATTCTCCACCTTTGCACTGCAACAAAGGGCAGCTATGCAAGCAGGCACCAGGCCAGCACAGTGGGGTAACAAGACAAAAATCAGTTTCACTGGGATGGTAGTTTAGACTCATGATACTGCACCCATAGGGGTGGAGCACTGGCTTAGTCATTTGTGCAGAGAGGGTAACAAGCCAGTAAACACTGCAGAGCTAATCATAAAGTCTAGGTCACAATCCATTACCAGAAAAACCATCACAACCAACCAAACCCCAGACAAACCCCAGTGCCATGGAAAAACAAACTTAACAAAAAAAATCCATGTGAAGGCCTGTTCAACAGCTGTTCATTCTGCAGGTCCAGCCTGCCTGAACCCAGGCCCTGTCCGGCACCAAAACAGCACTGGGCTGACTTTGTGCAGAGCTATCTGAATCTGTCTACATTGCACCTTCTCAGTTCCATAACATCAGCAACCCTGATGATGGGTGTATCCCATGATATTTTAACTCCCAAATAAGCAGATACTGTGGCTAATTGTAAGGTTATTTGATGCATTTGGGGAAATTTTTAACTGCCAGCACAGGAAGGTAATGATTGTTTTCAAAATCTCTTTTAACCAATACATCCATTTTCAAAGCTCAAAAGAATTGTTTAATCTTTCTTCACAGTTAACCAAACCTCCTCAGAGGGAACATGGAAAGAAATCCCTTTTTTGGTAGCAATACATAGAAGAAGAAAAAAAAAGGTGGCTTTGTGATTTAAAAAACTAATAGCTTGTTCATTCATTCTCCTGATAAACTTCAAGATTTTTGAAGCATCGAGTGCTTAAATTAATTTTCAAATGATCAGCTGAGATTACAGAGATTTGTTCAGGTACCACAGCATGCTCACCATGAGGTAAAGAACAGCATTGCTTCCACCAGTTCTCTGTGAAAAGGGGAAACACCCATCAAACCTGAGTGGGCCACATGTACACAGCACAAGAGATGCTGATATTGTAAGACACTTCCTTTTTCGCAGTTCAAACATTTCTAAACAGGAATGTGATAATCCAGGAGAGACACAACTTCTGCCTCTCAAAAACCCACAAATAGTTTACATAAAATTTAGAACACAAAACTGATTCTGCCAGTAAGACAAGAAAGAGATCACATGCATTAAAAGATGCAGGATTTTTCTCCTTTAAGAAGAACAATTCAATATGGCCACTTAACTTTTGGTAAGCCCTACAGCAAGAATGAGCATTACATTCTTTTTTCTATATTATTTTCAGTAATGAATTCATTATATTTTATAATATATAAAAGAAGACTTAAAATTGTTATGAGCTTTTACTCTCTATTTCCCCTACTCATGTATCAGAAATACCAAGTCTAGTCTTCACTGGTTACAAAGGATGCCTGTGAAAATTTCAGGCTATGGTTGCTTATGTCACTCCACAACTGATGAAAAGCAGATGAGTTCAATCTAAGCCCCTTCATTTATCAGAATCATTATATACTGAAGTTAGAGATATTAATTCTTTGAACCATGCAAAAAATACAGCTCTCCCCCTAGAAACAGTTGAGATTTCATTTGTTTGATCCTGACTCATCAGTAGGCCCACAGAGTCTTACTGTTTCAAAGCTGAAAGCCTTTGTTTTTCCACACAAAAGGCAAGAACTAAAAACCACCCACTTGAAAATCCTCTTTATACATGATAAAAATGGCCATAACTCTATTAAAGCAAAAACAGTAGAAATATTTTCCTTGAATTCTTACCAAAGAACTTCAACAACTCTTACAAAGGAACACAGATCAGTATAGCTATGTAGTCTGCTTTTATCACTTCCCTACCCCAACTCATGACACTGATAAAATGTACCTGTCCCAAAGAAGTGTTCTTGCTAAGAAATACCTGGTTTATGGACAACAATATGCTAACTGAAGAACAAGAAAAACCACAGCATAAGATACAAGAGTATGTTTACTTTCCTGATTTGGTAGCAGATTAACACAAAACCAGAAATGGTGGGAGGAGGGATGTAAAAGGTTGTTATGACTAACTACCAGCTGTTACCAGCACAAGACTTTCCCACAAATTCACTATTACCCCTCTTCCCTTAAAAGCCATCTAGAGGCAACTGTTAAGTCTCACATGCTACCTGTTCAACAGAAACATTTATACCAAATTACACGTTAATAGATAGTTACATTCCTCAAAAAAAAAAAAGAAAAATTGGACTTTTTTCCCAAAAAATCTAATTTAATGCATATCCTGTAAGCATTGCTATCACTTGTTATAGAAATAACACTTCCTATACTTAAGAACTGAAGAAAATTGTTTGAAGTTTCACAGTAAAAAACTCAGCCTGCAGATGTATCTTTACTTACAAAGCAGTTATCACAAATGCTACTTTCTTTTCTTTTTTGTGGTCATTCATTCTGTTTCACAAAGGGGTTTAAAATTATTAGATCTCAAACGAAAGCCTATAAAAACATATTGAAAGATACAACATGCTTAAAAAGAGTTTTCTTGGTTTCACAAGCTTTTCTTGTTTCTCTTTTATGAAGAGTTGAGAAATTAAAATTAGCATTTGAAAGTATTCAAAAGATTGCCTTAACTTCTCATTTAGGTGTCAGATTCCACAGGTGCAATTTCTTATTAAGGACAGTGAAACCTTCTTGAAATTAACCTTGCTAGGCAACCTGTGTTCTTAACTTTATAGAGCAAAACAGAAAAATTCTGGTTTCCCTACAACTGAAGATATTCTTAGACAAATAATTGCCTAAAAGATAAAGCCTAAGATGAGCAGCTGTGTGTCTGTCCTTTTACCTTAAATATTGAGGGTATCAAGGTTCTATAACTTCCAGTAAAAAAAAGAATCTTAACTCACACTGTTTCATTGTATAGTCAACCCTTCTGGCATTATTACCCTCACACTGCAATTCATACTCACAGTGTAACTAGATATTTTAGCTTTAATTTTAAAAAGCATGAATAAAAAGAGCACATAAAGTGCACTGCCAGAAACACCTGAGAACTAGGACGAAGTGACAATTTCTTTTTGTAATAAAGCTAATAATTTTTGAAATAGAAAACAAAATTATGCTGGCATAGCATACTGCTACTCAAACCAAACTGCTTGCAAGATAATTACTATTACAACAAAACACTTCTTTTCCATGGCATTATTAAATTTGAATTTTAAATTGCCTTGTAAAGATATAACCTCTAGGAAAACATCTGTTTTTATACTGATTCTGGCTTTCACTGGGCCAGAACTCTTATTTACTGCTAATTCACAAAAGTGAACATATTATCAGTCAGTTTGCTCACTAGTATTTATACAACACCAAATCTCTCAAGAAGTATTTGGAATTGAAACAGATAAAGAGTAATTTCTTACTTGATAAATTTTGCAGGTATGTACAGCCTCCCTCAAGATCTTACTACTCAAATGGCAAATTAAGATAATCCTTCAATTTCTAACTCTCACCCAATTAAATACAAAATAGAAACCAGAGTTTCTAATAAGCATTCATCTTCAAAATTATCCAAGTACCACCTTTAATATGAAAGGCAGTGCCACTAAACAACAATGGAGAAAAAAAAAAAGACACCCCACACACTCACTAAATACACACAATAAACTTAAACCAACTTGGAATTTCTTTATCTAAAACAAATTCATGGTTCAAGTCTTCTTGCAGTCAAAGGTTTTCCTGTTTAATTTAATCTTTCTTATATACACATGGGAATATGTTAATTCTCTGTATTTAATATTTAGTTTTTTCTGTGTCATGATACATCTTCATGCTTCCAGTAAAGAAATTGACTAGTGATAACATAAATGACAGGTTCAGGAGATGAGAAAAATGCAGTGAAAGGGGCATGAGCACCTGTTCTAGAGAGCAGTTTCTGAAATACTTACAAAAGCTTTTCAACTTAAAGGACTCTAAGAACCATGATAAGAGAAGACACTACAAACAAAAGAAGTTCTGTTTTGCACTGCAGTATAGACTCATGTCATCTGTGCAAAGTCAGAACACTACTTATTTTGTAAGATTCAGCTCTGAAATATTTTGCCGACATTTTCAAGTCAATAGTTATTTATGCTAAATCTTTATGAAAGCCATGGCAGTATCAGCAATAAAAAAAGCCTGGCAGAGAAAAAAGTAAAATTATTAGTGTAATGGGCAACTTTTTTGAAAGTTTACCAGTATTGTTAACAAGTGACAACCCTTAAGCATTAAGTAGGAGACAATCTCTTTTCTTTATGGTCCCAGATCCCTAATACTGAGCACTTACACACCAGGGGTCTCCCAAATACAGACAATCAGTTGCACAAAAGTACTCTAGACAATATTTATCTGTTTGGATTTTCTCTTAATTCTAGTTTGTTAAAACAGTCACAGCCCAATCTACTTCCTTGAATAACACCAGTTGCATTTGAATTACCACCAAAATGATGACTTTAGTTAAAAAAATCCCACCAAAACAAAACCCCACCAAAACCACCAAGGCTTTCCATGCCACTAGACAAAAATTCTGCAGAACAAAGACATTTCACATCCCATACCACAACTCAGATTTGAAAAATTATTCATTAGCTTGCTAGACCTAAATATAATTAATACTCAATGTGTTGTATTTACCATTCTGTAACCCCATCCACAGCTGCTTATGATCCTTTTTTTGCATCTCATTGATGACTTGACTTTTGTGCTTTAAAGCATCTGCTTCTTTTATACAAGCCATAAAATGAGCTTCAATCACATCCTTAGAATGGCAGTGTAGAAGATCCTTTTCTGGAAAATTCTACAAAGAGAAATGATAGATCAAGAAAAATAACTGCATCACATACCTTGGATGATGAAGAATAAACGATAATTTTAAACAGGCATATATTTATGCAAAAGAAGCATATTGGAATGTTCTACTTCATGGAAGAATGCAACAACCATTCTCTCACTCTGCTGAAAAGAAACAGTTTGCAGTGAAAGTGTTTCAGGAAAAACAAAAGCTGAACAATTTTCTGTATTTTAAGGTGTTTCAAGCAGACGTTCAATTCTCAGCCAATAAATAGGGGAAAATGGGGGGAAGTAACCAACAAGCACCTAATTCAAATTGACTTTCAATGGTAGTTTATCACCTATTTCTATGCAGGCCCTCGAAAAAGGTTTCCTCCAAGTAGAATCATCCACATAAATGAACCACAGCATATCTGCCACTTACAAACATATTTCCTTAGAGATACTGGAAATCCTTGTCAGCTCCAACTTTACCCAACTCATGTGACTATTGCTAAGCTGTGCAACTTGATTCCATACCCCCTTTATTTGGTTAGAGCTGGCACACTGCACTTCAGCATTGCAAATGCACAACTACCATTCCTCAGGTAACTCTCAGCCCCTCAGTAAATGACAGCTATCTCTCCTATCTCATTCTTTAAGGAATTAGAGTAGTAAATCTGATTCAGGTACAAAAAACATTTCTTTGGAGATTATGTGATCAGAAGCCCTGCATTGTAGATGCATACCATTGTGGTAATGACCATGCTGAACTGAGCAACCCTCAGAGCCAAACCAGAGGGGTGGCATCATTAGCACTTCCCTCCATAACAAGGGATTCCCACATTTTTATACTTTGATTCTCATGCCATTCGACCAGAGGCCCTTTCCTCTTAACCCACTACAAATTGGCACTTTACAAAGCTTTTGTGAGGACTGTCAAAATCATTTTAGAAATACAAGTACATGGAATGGGATATTTTTCAAAAACTTATACAACATAGTTAACACTTCGCAGTAGGAGCAACATAATGCTGGAAAAACACTGTACCTTCACTCCTCCACATAACCCCAGGAAAAATAGTGAAGATTGCTTCAGAATACAAGAACACAAAATATCAAAACCTCATTACCAGCAGGCAACGTGAAAGGGATCTGGGGATTGCCTTACCCAAAGGAAATGCTGTGGACAACAGTGATAGTTCCCTCCTCACTGGGTTACTGAAAATAGTTGGAAACTAATAACGGAATTTCAAACAGGGATTGGTCCTTTTGACAGTGAATTGAAACTCTGTAAACTGTGGATCAAAAGGATATTTTCCAAAAACAGTGCCATAACGCAAAGAGAAGACTTCTAATACCTTTTCCACTGAAGTTTACATGGTTTGAAGTCGAACTCGCAAAGGGAGTGCTGTTGTTACTCAGGGCTGATGTAGGTTAAGCTGACTAGAAATCTACGGACAGAGATGGAGTTTCTCAGATGAGCATGGCCAAGTATAAAGACATTTAAGAGGACAGAAAAATAAGGAAAGTGTTTCTGGGGCAGACCTCACTCTTGTTTTACCCTACAAAGCTGAGTGTCTCGGCATAATTGGGCCCAAGATTCCTAGAAAAATGTTACTGAGATCATTATTTGCCACTTGACATCTGTGTAGGCCTGTAAAATATTTTCAGAAGTTCAACTTACTTGCTCAAATAAAAAAATGTAATGTCTGGTAACCAATCCAGAAGAAATGAACAGACAGAAACAGCATACTTAAAACATCAAAAAAGTTCTCTCACATGCAAGAATTCAAAATGAGACACTGCCATCTCTCAAAATAAGGGAAGAAACAGTGAACTCTACCCAATGCCAAGTAATACAGGAACCTAGAAACTGACTTTCATAGTTAAAAGCTCAGGTTTTAGCCAAGTTTATGAAAACAACAGTTTTGTTACAAGAACCGTTTTGCTACACACACGTCTAAATATGGAACTACAGTGTTATTTTTGGACATTCCTCTCTTTCTCCAGGTAGACATCTTCCTGCTAACTTCCTTCCAATGCATTTCAAATTGCATGAGATCTCACTCCCTGGGGATGGGTTCCAGAAATCATACACAGTGTAGTCTGCAGAATAACAAGGAGATATTTAAAACTGGTCAAAGCCAGCTAAGCTAGTGTAAGGAATCTAGCCACAGTAGTAGAACTAGGAGTGGAGTGATTAATTTTCCCAGCTTCTGAGGGATAAAGTAGCACTGTGAAAGGCTGGAAAACACTCCCAGAAACAATCTCAATGCTGTCTACTCTTTTCTTTAGTAGGAAAACAGTGACACATTTCTGGGCAGTACTGTGAGTAGTAGCTGAAAAACCTAAACATGAAAGTGGTAACTTAGAAAAAAAACACTGCTACTTCTACAAGCAGCATATGAAACCATTTCATGTACCTGAGACTACCAACAGAAAACATGACATCCCCACTGATTTATAAATCAGGGCACAGAATAATAAGTTTCATACTTAGATATAGATCATTCATGTTTGTATTTTTATTTTTTTTAAATTCTACTTGCCTTCTTTCTACTTGAAGAAATAGTGATCAATCATAAATACCTTTATTCAGTTTCCTGAAGAGTCAATTATAAACAAGCTGGTAGCCACCCCGGCTATACAACCAGGAGACTTGCAAAAAGTTTTAACAAGATGCCATAAGTGCCTTTAATTCAAGTACTTTCCTTGGTGATATCTTACTCCCTCCATGTTCTGTATCTTTGAAAGAAAAGTTACTAAGAGTTGACTCAGATTTTCTTAGAAAGCCCAAGGAGTACTGTTTTTTATTTTCACATACCAGTAGACCCTTGCAGCACAAACTGGTCATACAGAAACAGGTATTACCTATACAGGCAGGAGGACTAAATGACCTCTCACATAAAACCGTTCCAAAAACTCCACAGGCAATTTCAACAGTCTGGTTTCATAAACTCCATTCCATCCATATTTACCTATCAGTTCTAATTCACAAAACATCAGTTTATACTGTGACAATCCAGTTGCATTAGACCACATTTACAGAAAACAGGGTATTAAAAACCACAAGGAATGTATTCAGTGCGAGGGGGACCATCGATGTATCTGCGCTGAGTTACCATCTGAGGTATTTTTTCTCAAAATTTATACATTTTACTTCTGGCTTTGGCAATATATCCTAGCAGTTCCACAATTTATCCATATGCTACACGGAAAAGGACTTCCTTTTCACTCCACCTGACCCAACTGTCACCTAAAAAACCTACGACTGTGGCTGAGGACAGATGCAGTCTCTCCTCCTCTACACCAGGTCATGGGTGGAGAGGCAGACACCAGGAGACAAGGGCTTCAGCAGAAGGAGAACATCAGCCTTTCCCCTGGCACACCCAATTTCCTCCCCTCCAGTAGTGCTGCCATTTCCAAAACAGTACACCACTTCTTATCTACTGCCCAAAATCTGGAGAGTTGGTTGCCACACTCATTCCTGAGAACAGGAATAGTGCTAGGCATGCTGCAGAGTAACATGAGATGATTTTAACAGGAAGGGATAGAGTTTCCCTCCTTCCCTAAAGCCACAGCTGGGTAACAAAAGCAACTTCCCAGGCTACAGTTTCTCATGATTCTCAGACCTTAGTATGCTGTTCAAGCTCATCCTTCTACAACTATTCCATTCAACTGTTTTTCAACTTTACAAGATACAAATGCATGGGTTTTTACTACACATCAGAAGTACAAATTAAGAAACTGTTTCTTCAATGCAAAGACTAGGGGTGTTTATTATTTGGTCTGCATACATAACACTGGAGGACAATTACAAGCATCTGTCAACCTCCAAACTTCCAGCTGAACAGAAATAAACCCTTTTCATGTTTTTAACTTTAAACAAAGAAACCTGATAGGGGGCATTTGACTTTTTTTTAGACGTTGAAAAACACTCTTTACAGATGTTTGAGATATCTGTTGTCGACTGCATGCTTTGGTAGAAGAAAGGAGACAGCCCTGACAACACAAACCTGAAAAAAATCTAACACTGCTCAATTAAACCAAACGAAAATTATGACTCTTTGAAGAATAACTACAGAGACACTAAAAGAATAATCTAGGTAGAAATCCCACAGCTAAACTATTTAGCTGTAAGAAACTGTATCACATGAAAATCTCTTCAATATTTTGACACACTTTGATATATTTCAGTTATGTTTTGACTTTAAGGATTAAGAGGGGTTTACTTAAATAAACTTTCAAATCACATCAAAATGGGAATAGAGATTATGCAGGTGCTAACTCCAAGGCATTATATTACTAAATTACATCAGCTTGTAAAATAATACTGCCTTAGCAGTAAACTATTTCTGCTGATCTTTGATATACACCTTAGAGAAAAACTTGAAGTAGCTCATCTTTTGGCAAGCAGTAATATAAGGACATTAAAATCAATTTACATTACTGCAGGAAATTGAAAAGCACTGTGGTGTTCTGACTTAATTCTCAAGATGCCTCTACTTTGCAATGGCAACATCCACACACTGCCACTGTTAATATCCCAGAGCTCTCAGAACATGAGAATTAAATATGCCCTACGTTTCCTTCAGAACACTCTGGAAGTTTCTTTATCCCATTTATCAAACAGAAGTGTAGCAATCACAATGGTTTCAAAAACATACCCAACTTTAGATTCATTTAGTCAGTCATTTTAAGAGTTTCAACATGTAGAAATACATCATAATAATGTATGATTTCAGTATACACTTCCAGAAAGACTCAACTACTGCTAGCAAACCCATTTCTAACACACCTTTAAGAGAAGAATTGTTTGAATGAAAATGTTCAACACAACTGTCTCCCAGTACATTTTTCATTTCACTGAAATCTCTCACACACTGAAGTCAAGCCTATTAACCTACCACTTTCCTATTGCCTATTTGCCTATTGCACTGTCTCTTTTAAAATGGAGAAATTAACATTTCAAAATCAAATATCTGTGATTTTCACTTATGCTTCAAAACACATGCAGGATTATTGTTTCAATGCATTTCAGGCTATGCAAGAATCCTGCACCAAACCTAACCCTGACAAGCACCTTTCTAAACAAACATCAGTAGGTGCTATGAAGTCATCCCTAATGTCTTTACAATGTGTAATCAAAACATTGTCTCTCTCATGACTGAGCTGTCACAAGAACAAAGTTATTTCACTCATCTCTAAAAGGGACCAACATGAAGTACAGCAGCATGCCCTGACTTTACAGATTTCTACAGTATCTCATATCTATGCTCATATAAGCCTAAAAGGACAAGCACTCCTCAATCTTCCCAATCTTCAGTCAACTCCAGTTGATAGAATTGAAAACATTATAGAAAGTTCTCTTTTATGTACTCAGTTGCACTGATGTTGTCTCATAATTTATCATGAAAAACACTTCTGGATTTTCAGGTAACAAAAGAGTAATTTTCTAAGGAAAGTCATGTGAAAGCACATACAATTTCATGGAAAACAACTGCAGATTTACAGGAAGCTTTATACACTTCCCAAGGAATGAACATTCACTTATTTTCTAAAATAATTACGAAACTTTTTCCTAATTTCCAAACTTCATGCAAACTTATCCACACTTGTTCTCAACTAAGGGTGTACTTCAGCTTTACCTTGAAATGCACTGTGATGCTCCAGGGAAGGGCTGTATTTGATGCATGGAGATCAAACAGCAAACCAATTGGGTAATGCCTAAAAATGATGAGATTAATTTAATATAGAAACTGTGCATTTAATTCTACATATAACAGTTAACATACCTGCATTTACACACACACACACAAAAATTAGCTGTTTGAATCCCACACTTAGCATTCTTTATTGCTGATTCAGAAAAGGTATACAGGCAAGTGTAAAATGAGTGACAGTTTCTGGCAGAATCAAGTCTGGAATTTACATGTGCAAAATTTAAACCAGTGGTCTCCAAGATGTGCCCACAAAACACTGCTACTTTTGCAACAGCACTACGTGGCCTACAGCTGCTCTGTGGAAGCCTTTAAAACAGAACTTTCAGTTAAGATGCATAACAATGGTAGAAATAGCTGATAGGAAAAGCCTACATGCTTGCAGATATTTCAATGCCCTGGGTTCATAACACACTGACCCTTAAAATCCCTTCCCTCCCCCACATGCCTGATGTCATTGTAAAGAATAAGTAGCAAAGTGAAAAAATGACATATTTGTTAAAGGGCTGGAAGAGGATAGATCAGTATGAACTCTGTATTAACTGGAATTTTGTATTTCGGTGGTACTCTGGGTTAAAAGAGTTACACAAAGAAGCTTGTATCCTCCAAATATTTACTTCTGTTTTCTGGCTTTCTCTCCTTCAAATTAATTAGAAGATACAGACCCCAGAAGTACAAGAAATACATCTCACATACACAAAATTTCTACAGGCACTGGTAAAAAAGTTCTTTCTTCAGTTTTCTCACATGGAGACAAGGCAAGATTTTTGATAAAATAGCTTTTTTTTTGCATTCAGCATATCAAGCTCCATTCTCTTAACTTTCAAAATGGCTTTACTAGCTTTTCATCCTACAAAGAGATAACCACTTAACTGTAAACCCAGTAGCTTCACTGAATTAAATGAGACTGATCACAGATCACAGACCAAGCACATATATGTTTTGAAAGTCCAGAGAGCAATAACCTAGAGCTTTGCTCTAAAAGCACCTGTGCCAAGCCAGCTCCTAGGGCTGTTAAACCCTCACACAACGGTGCTTTAGCACCCTCTACGGGTGAGTCACTCCAAAGCTAAGGCAAATTCACCACGACAGCAAACTAAAAACGACTAAGATTTCTGAACTTAACTGAGAATAAATAAAGAGAATGAATATCCAGATTTATCCTGATTCACTGCTAATGCTCAAGGTTTTACCACAAAGACTTTTTACTACTAACTGCCAATCATGTCCCTTAATAAGAATTCAGCAAGAGTTCTGTGAAAGAATGGTTTTCCAGGTGAGCTAGCTAAGAAAAATCAGATTTCTTTTGATAATTAGATGAACGCAAACTTCAACAAACATGAACAATGACCTCCAGTTACTTTCAATCTATACAATAGAACAGATAACTACAAAACCAAAACAAACTTCAAAAATAAAACAAACAAACAAAAAATACAAACATCACACCTCCACAAAATCCCCTGCAAGAGGTCTTGGCCTACCTCTGTATTTGCTACCCAGCTTAGATTACATAACGAAGTTTGTGTAATCAAGATTTTTTCAGTAAAATCACCGTGCTTTGCACAGTTGGTAGATGCCTGATCAAATGATGCTTTGACCTTTTGTCTTCCACTGATTCACAAATAGGAAGGGTCAAGCATCCACCCAGTTGCTAATAGAGACACCTATGCAACGAGGGCTAGAACACAATCCATAGAAATGGGACACAAACTCCACTGAAGGCCATGTGCAAGTGCTCAAACAGGATGGAAACGAGCTAAAGGATGTCATCCCCTGGCATCTGCTGAAGAAACCACTGCAGCACATCGGAGTGGCATCTGACTCAGGCACGGCTCCTAAGAAAGGATGCAGCGCTCCAGGCCTCAAGCTGCCAGGAGAGCTTGGGACCTCTCGTGAGGGATGAGGCAAGCAGAGAAAATGTCTTTGCGTAGAAGAGGTGCTTCTTAGTGGAGGAGCTATGTCACTAAGTCACAGAGCTGCAGGAGGTCAGTGGGCTGCACAGCATCAGAAAAGATAAAGAGAGATTGATTGGCATCTTCACTGGGACCTTGCAGAGATGAGAACTTGGAGAGAAGGAGAGTTGGCAGTCATCCAAGGGGTCACTGGACACTCACAAGATGGAGAAGATCAGAGTCTTATGATCTCTGCTATTGAGGACTACATTTGAGCTGCAGTGCCAGCTGCAGGTTGAGCACTGGGTGGAGGGAGCCTGAGGCAAAAGGCCAGGAACTGGCACCGACTCTCTGCATAACAAGGGGCACCAGGGGGCTGTGGGCCAGGGGACCTGACACTCAGAGACACAGCAGGAGCCAATGACCCAGTGGGAAAACTCCAGACTACTGAACACAGGCTGTGAGAGTATAAAAGCCCAGGGTTTGCTTTGTTTGGGGTCCCTCCTCGGAGGCACCCAGCTCCAGCTGTTACTCTATTGTTGCACCATGATTAAACTATTTTCAGATTCAAACATCTGGGACTGCTCTGGGAAACTGAGGATCAGTCCAGTAAGGAAATCTTGTCTGACTGTGTGGGGGTGGGGTGTGCAGGCAGTCAGGCAGGACAACCAGCAGGTCCCTGGAGCCAACAGCTGCAAAGGGGCCTTGATCCCAGCTCGGGTGGTGACTGCCAGACCATCCTAGTTGATCAGACAGATAAGTTTCTTTAACCTCTGGGAAGAGAGGGCAGGCTCTTTTCTCCACCTGATCTCAGTGACTCAATGGCAGACAGCAGTCTGGAAGCTCTGAGGAAGCGTCAGAGCCGTCCGAACAGCACATCCCCAGCAAGAGGAAGCAGTCACAGCACTGAGACACTATCCCAGACAGAAGAGAGCCCTTCCCAACTGTCAACCTCACTTGCTACCCTGCGGAGGTGTGGAGGTTTGCTGCTTGTTAAGAAGCTGCAGACTAGCAAAGTTTGTCCTGTGCTTGGATATTAGTCCTTGCTGTTCACCTGTGTGGGCAGAAATCTTAAGTGCTGCAAGGGAGCCCCTGAGCGCATCAAAAGTGACTAAACAGCGCTAGGGGCAAGGTGGCATCTCTACAATTTTGCCATTAAAGAAGACAGCTCAAAGAGATATGAGTAACTGCAGGTCAGTAACTGGTTGTGCAGCTGGTGCAACAATAAGGACTTGGCTTTTACATACACACAGGACATTCTTCAGGGGTAAAGGACTGCTGGGGAGAGATGGAATCCACCTAAGTGGGACAAAAGTATCTTTGCCTTCAGATTAGCCAGCCCCTGAGGAGCGCTTCAGACAATACAAAACAGCGGTGTGAATAACAACCCACAGATAAACATAAATTAATGGACATGAGTGAAAAGCAAGTGGTGAAAGGTGACAGCTACAAGGGAGATGGCAGTGATAAAAGGTAGAAGACAGCCTACCACAAACATATCCAGGTAAGTGCACACCACTTGGGAAACAAGCAGGAGAAACTAGAGCTCCCCATGTAGCAACATAACCATGACAGTGCTGGTCTACCTGAGGTATGGTGAGACAGATTGCACAACGGGAATACTGTTGTGGAAGGACAGACGTAAACTGCTTAGTAAAGGTAGGCAGGGCAGATGAGGACAGGGTTGTCTTCCATGTGAGCGAGCAACTTAGACGTATGAAACTTACTGGGACAGACAACAGGTTGGTTGAGTGCCTGTGGTTCAGGATCAGAGGAGGGACTAGTAAGGGCAACAGATCATGCAATCCAGGCAAGGAAATAGAAAAAAGTCTTCTTAAAAAAACTCAAGAAGTTTTTGCATCGCAGACCCTGGCTCCTATTAATCTCTAACATCTACTGGAAAAGCAACACAGGTAGTCAATATTTCTTGATAAAGTCATTGGATGGCCCAGAGATGACTCACAGCTGAATCTGTTACTTATTAACAAGACAAAAGAGTTCTGGATGTGATAATCAGTAGCAGTTTTAGCTGTAGTGACCATGAAATGGCAGCGTTAAAAATCCTGGAGAAACTACAATAAGCAGAATACAGGCTTTTGACCTCATTTTGTCATTTCCTCCTGGTGCCCTGCACAGTTCAGGCTCAGCAACATCAGATGCATCACTGAACAAAGATTTCAGTCCTGCAGCCAGAGCACTGAACCTATCCCGTATTTACACAAATGCAGGTGTAGAAGGAACCTTCCTTCTGTTGCCAGAACTCATAAGCTTGCTGCTCTTCCCTAACTTGGAGACTGTTTTCTAATCCAATAATCACAGACTTGGCTTGCATCTCCTTCACTGTAGTTGTAGGCTTAGGCTCCTGTAGCTGCGGGGTCTCTTTTGCAGTCACTAATGCTGCACAGTCTGATAACCTCTTCCTGCTGCTCCTTACCTTGGCGGCACAGACCCGCCTCCTGAAACACACACACCTCCTGCAGGCAAAGAGACCTCCCTCCCTGGTCTCAACAATCTCAGTGGGAGGCCCCAGGCCTCTGTAACTCCAGACCTGGAGAGCTTCATTCTCCTTCAGGAGCCTGGCCTGCTTACTACAGACCATGAAGTTGAAACTGTTTCAGATTTCCTCCAAAATCTCATTACAAAACAGAAGAGCTGCAGCTGATCAGAGAAACAATTCATCCCAACCAGGTGTGAACCAGCACTGACGGCAGGCAATATGACCTCACTGTGGCACGTAAATAATTAGAATAAGCAATATTGTTAACAAGTTATATTTGATTCTGAATGCAGAAGGGATGGCTAAGAAGATTGAACTTTAGTGCTCACTATTCCTTCTCTACAAACTACTAACAATCTAATTCTCTGCTCTGGTATTTGGGTCTCCTCTGGGAGAAGCTTCAGCCATATAGGGAATTACCATCCTCCTAAAATAATGGTGTGCAGATGGCCTTTCCTCTGAAGTGCAATTCCATTGAAATCAGCACTGTTCCTGGCAGAATATGCTGAGCTTTTCTCCAAGACTGGAGCCTTAATTAGCAGATCATAATTACACTATTCATTTTTGTTTCAATGTTCAATGAGTTTACTAACTGTTAATTTTAGAATTATAATTTATATTTTTACTCTATACATATATTCTAAAATTTTTCTATTTTTACTTTAGTGTAAACATGATGGTATTTAAAAAATTATAGAAAATATAATTCAATTTTTTGTTGAAATATAAAGCCTCTCTTTCCTTTCTTGTTACAGTTTCAGTGAAAACTTACGGTTTCCTCCCACTATCTACCTGAGACTATGAATAAACTGGGACAAGCTTGGTACCTTGATGTTTATTTAGATAGCACTCATAACTCAAGGTCACTATGGCACACAAGAAATTCTTGTTAAGTTCTCAGTAATTTAAATAGATGTCTAAAGCTGGTTTTGCTAGCCAGTTATGAAAAAGTTAAAAAAGGTCATTTTTATACTTTTTCTATTTACATATTTTCACAGCTTACACTAAGGTTGGTCTCAAAGAAACTAAAGACTAGAAGAGATCTACTGCATCCCCAAGTCTACAGGGACTCCACAATGTGATGCTTGCTGATCATAAAACAATTCAGGTTCCAGAAGATAAAAAACGTCACTGGTCATTTGCTTTCCTATTACCATACAGGAAATAAAAAATTATAAAAATCTCTTCAGCATTCAAAATATTAAACACCTTCTGGAAAGCTGATGCTATCTATACAAGCTAGCAAACACTGCAGCTCTCAAAATATTTTCTTTAAAATTCTTAATGGCAGAAGAAGAAACAATATCCGATGAGCAATGTTTATGAAAATCAGTTAAATGAAACAATGTTGGTCTGACTCCCTAACCTCTCATAAAAAAACAAAACCCCAAAACAAGATAGTTTTTTAATATACTAAAGGACAGAACAAAAATAGAATCAACAGCAATTAGTTCAATAAGGTTGAACTAATTGAATTCAACAAAGGCTTGCAGGTCAGTATTAGACTGTTTTACAGTGCAAGGACATACCACACCAGTGAAAAGTGTTGCACATGTTTTATTCTCTTTCAGCATATAATGTTTGCATTCAGATTCCAGAGATACTACTTCCTGTCTGTGTTATTAGGCACCTTTTGAGAAGGTGGAATAAGTTAAAGCAAGATTTTTTTTGGTGATTCTCCTGCAAGAAACTGCAAAGCCAAAACCCACATGCATTTTGTATTAAAGTAACAACTAGAACAAAAACAGTAAGTGTAGCACAATCTCAGCCTTGAACATATTTCTTTATTATTCTGCTTGTATTTTTACTATATGCATAACATCAAACCTTTTGTTTTTCCCAAGCCTTTTTGTTTTTGTTTTACTCTCCTCCTCTTTTGCCATCGTTGAAACCCAAGGGAGTGATTAGTTCAGGAAAAGTGCTGACACTGTGCTGAACCTGGGGACTCTTTACATCACAAACTCCTTAAAGGTACAAAGCTGAATAAACTTACCATTTCAGTGGTGTACCTTCGTATTCAAACCATATTTCACTAACTTCCTCTTGCCTCATAACTTTCTGAAAGTGTTTCTTCACTTTGTCTGTTACCAGTGTCAAGTAGCTTATCCTTGGCAAAAGCAACTGAAAAAAATCACAGAAGCTTTAAGTATATATAAAATATACTGAATTAATAAAAATCTGTAAAAAGTATGCATTTTCATATCCAAAATTCAGTCACCATTCTCTTTTCCCCCTTTTTAGGGTGTCGTTTAGACAGTTTACTTATTAACTGTCAATGGAAGGCTATAAAATTATGTGCTCAGAAGATGCAGAATATCAGTATCCAACACACTAACACAAAAATAGTAACAAAATTAATAGTAAAAAAATAGTAGAAAATTAAGTTCTTCATTCTTTCATTGGGGTGGGATGGAGAACAGTGTAATTCAATTTCTGCTTTTCTGTGTGGAAGCAAGCTAAATAATGAAATTTTAAACCTTTTCCACATGAACACTTGAGAAATTCTAACTTCTTATTGAATAGAATGAGCAACTGTGTATCCACTACTATCTCAAAATGGAAATTACTACACAAGAAAGAAAAAAAGAATGAAAACTAGCTGCTTAAGGGTTTGATTACCAAGTGTTTTGTACTTCCAATAACTGGTAGTTTCTATTTTCTTTGCACTGGGTTTGCCAATTCAACATACTAGTCAAGGCTGCTATTATTCTCCACTATCTACCCTTTGCCCAGCAACTAAAATCAGAATGAAAACTCTAAATATTTTATAAGTTGAAACAAGACACCTTCTTACAGCTTCCTCATGTACTGTCTTTTTTTCTCAAGTGTACCATTACATACTACCCAAATCAGAATACCATGCTATTTTTATTTGCAACCTCCTCCCCACACTTTTAAAAAAAAACCTCATGCCCGGTAAGAGTGGTTAATCAGAAGGCATCAATGAGTGCACTGACTGATCACTGTGTGGCACATTTACTTAAGATAAATCAGTCCATAAGCAATAACAAACAATGTATTTCAGTGTCCCAAGGAGAAAAGATCAACCTCCCTGTAAAAATACAATTAGCTTTAGAACAGACATTTAAAATTAATAGTATTTATCCTGTAAATTTTTGCTTCATAATCATTAATAAAAATGCATGGACCTAAGGAATACATAAATTATACTCTGCATATTTATAGAAACATTTGTTTTCCAGTGTTCCTCATAACTAGTGTTGCATCCTAAAGTATTTTCTTAGAAGTACATGATAACACTTGGCCCTAAGTGAACATCTAAGGTACAGACACCCCAAACCCTAAAAGGACATATTTTCTTTCACAGAAAATTTGATCTCTGCTGCAACATTCCTCCAGAATTTCTTGAACAATTAAACCACACTTTAATATATAAATTAGATAATATTTGGTCATTATACTGTAATTTATAAATATCAGATTCATAAAGTGTATGGAATATAAATCAAGTTCTTATAAGAAGAGAACTGACTTGCCTTTTAGACAATGCTACATTAGGTTACATTTGTGACACAGCTACATTTTACAACTATGTAAAACTACCTAAGACCAAGTCTCACCACTGTCCCAGTCATCATGTCAGTTAACACTCAATCTTCCATGTATCATATGGCTTTCTTTTTCCAGCTGTTGCTTTTACTACCATCATCATACTGTTTCTAACTTGTTTCATAGGAGTCTAATTCAGCAAGGTAATCAAAACACAGCCTTCATTTTTAAAAGGTAAATAAACTCACTGAGTTCAACGAAATCGTGTACACACTCAAGTGAGAATTGTTGGGTACTTCAATGACTTGAACAACAATATAATCTTATCCTTTATTAATCTAATTCCCCATATCCACTGATTGTTCTTGAGACAATATAGTGCAGGCTATTCCAATCAAACCTACATATTTTTGGTGATAATTCTGTATTATTTCTGTGTGATATTTACAGTTACATTAATGCTTGTGTATTCTGATGAGACTTATCTGGACTGTTACAAAAGCCAATTCTCAGCATGCTGCATGTGGCACAGCCATGCTGGAATTGATAAATAAAGTATTGTTTACTGCAACAGTGTTTGACATAATGCTTTAAACTGCATAACTTCCTCTGTAAAATTATTTACTTCCGTTTGCAGTGTGAAGAAACAATGCAGTTTCTATTTCAACACAATTAGAGATCATAGGCAATAACCAAACAGCACTTAGCTAAGTTTAACACAACGTAGCCAGCACTCCCAAAATGCCTCTCTGGAGTACAAAACCCAACAGTTAATCAGATTTAACAGGGACTACCTGTTTTTCAGAGATGCTGAGCACTTGTAGAATCTACCAAACTATTCTGTGGTCTTCTCACATCTTTTACTTTGTTACAGTCTCCCCCTTCCATGGGAGAAATTAAAGGATTCAATTCTATCACTTTTCTACCTTTAATTGTCTTAGAGATTTGTATGTACGGCCAAACTTCAGAACGCAGCTTTGGGCAGGGCTCTCCCCACGTGGCTGTGCCCTTCCAGCCTGCGCAGGGGATTGTTTAGGTGAGGCT
>JAOXXN010000446.1:72444134-72468068 GCA_026770055.1 Myrmophylax atrothorax | reverse complement strand
AGGGAGACTGGCCCCGGGGTGAAGGAGAGAGACCGGCCCGGGCCGCCCCCAGCGCGCTGTGGGTGCTGCAGCGGCAGCGCCAGAGGCGGGGCGGTTGCCGGGCTGCAGCTGTGCCGGCCCTGCTCCTGGGGCGTCGTTGGGTAGTTCAGCCAATAGGCCGCGCGTCTGCGGATTTTGAGCACTCTCTGTTCTCGCTTACCCGATTGATCTCTTCTGTTTCCCCAGGGAAGTGGTCACGGCACCAAGCCTTCCAGAGTTCAAGAACCATTTGAAAGCTCTCAGGCTCATGGTGTGATCCCTGGGGTGTCCTGTGCAGGGCCGGGATTTGGACTCCATGGTCCTTGTGGGTCCCTTCCAACTCGGAATATTCTGTTACTCTGTGTAGTAGATCTCATCCACCGCGATAGATGGAGCAAGCCCAGGGGTGAGCCACGAAGATAGTAAGAGGACTGGAGCCTGGAGAAGAGAAGGTTGTGTGGAGACCTCATAGCAGCCTTCCAGTATTTGAAGGGGCCTACAGGGAGCTGGAGAGGGAGGAACTCTTGCTCAGGAATTGCAATGATAGGAGAAAGTAATGATACAAACTGAAGGACGGGAAATTTAGGTTAGATATTAGGGAGAAAATTCTTCATTGTGAAGGTGGTGAGACACTGGAACAAGTTGCCCAGGAAGGTTGTGGATGCCCCAACACTGGCAGTGTTCGAGGCCAGGCTGGATAAGACCTTGAGGAACCTGGTCCCGTGGGACGCATCCCTGCCCATGGCAGGGGATTGGGATTGGCTGATCTTTAACGTCCTTTCCAATGCTTAACACTCTATCATTCTGTGATTTTTATAGCACAATGACAGGAGGATGAGTAGTACCTGCTGCCATACCAAAGCGTCACTCTGGATTGGTTTTTATTGGCCCAGTAAGTGCAAGTTCACAGTGCATTTTAAAGGACATCATCCACGATTCTGTCTCTCTGAAAATCTCCATCTCGATGTCCTACAGCTGTAAGAGTGCACACAAGTACAACAACACTTTTCGGGTGGGAGGGAACAATATAACTCCAAGGAAGATATGTATCCTAGTGTGCCACACACCAGCAGTAGTCGAAGCAGGGCTGTTCGTGGCAAAACATACAACTGCAGCAAACATATTACAGTGGGTGTTTTAGCACGTTCGAAGGAGAGCTGGTACGATGGGGGTTTACCTGGCCGGGGGTGGCACACACTTTAGTTTCAGTAGTGTCGTCTTCTGGCCATGCCGCCTTGTGGCCACCAGATGTCACACAGTGGCCACTGCTGCTGAAGGACCCTTAAGGAATTCTTAAGGAAACTGACTGTAGTTATTGCTGACTTTTCGTGGGGTTTACACCAAGACTGGCATTTTATTAAATTTATGTGTTGCTGATCCAACAGTATGACTTAACGTAACTATTTTTTCAGTCATCTGAAGGATTAGAAAAGTCTGAAAAGTTTTTCTTATTTTTTTCCCCAAATTTAGGCAAGTTTGTCATGATGACCTATTTTTTATAAATATTCCAAACATGAATAAAATTTACCTTTTTTGCTAGTGCTCTATAAGCAAAAAGGTAAGCCATGGCACTTTTGTGATTGGAGACACACATGGTGAAGCTTTCCTTACCTTTTCTCCGAGGGTTTTTGTGATGCATTAATTAAAGAAGCAGGAAAACTGCTGTAAACCCAGAATAAACATAGTATTTGGTATAGTCTACCCAAAGCACAGGGAAAGAAGACACACATGTGATACTGCAAGGGCTTTAGGTTCTAAAGGGACCAGTTCCCTTACACTCCTAAATATAAGCAACCTATACTCACCTTGGGTGCACATACGGGGCATGATGGTGGAAGGGGAGAGGTTCCTCCAGAAGTATTGCTTGTGCACTCACCACATTTTTAACTAGTGTGGATGGTGTGGAAATTACTGTCTTGCAGACCTGGAATGGCAGGAGACATGCACAGAAGTGATGCCACAATTACAGAGGCATCCAACCCACAAGCACTGCACATTGCTACAGGCTTCTCTGTGTTTCTGCAAGGAACTCCCTAAAGCTGTTACAGCTCCACTAAAACCAGTCACGTGAGGATATATTGACCAGTGGAGCTGCTGTGGGATGCCACCACCACTAGAAAAAAAACCCAAACAAAAATAAACAAGATTTTTACAAATATTTTTCCTGGCTACAAGACTTACAAATTTTCAGTAAGCTTTGCACATATGGATTTCACTACAGGAAATCAGTGAGAACCATAGGTTCTTTGCCTGTCCTCCTGTGAGCTCCTCAGAGTTTGTCTATAGAAGAGCGTTGTTTTGGTAGGATTTGTAGGTTGAAGGGTTTGGTTGGTCACTGTAGCAGCACCACTAAAGATAATGCCAGCTCATTTTTCCTCACAGGCAGGAAGGAGACTGTCAGCACTGCTATCATCAACAGTACTGTTAGTGTGTCTGTACTGAGGATGTGACCCCTTCTTGATGCTGCCTGTGCTCAACTCCTAGAATCTTAACCTCCACTGCTGTGGCTCTTGAAGCATGGCATTGGCCACCTAGACTGTGCAATCAGCATCCTCTTAATGATGACTGCCAAGCAAATTAAACATTTATTTTTGCATTATTCTCTCATCAATAGTGTACGGACCAGAAGCACCTGACTCGGGCATATGGATTCCACTTCATAGGCTGAAAATTAAACACCATTGAGTGCCCAAGTCTTTTGCTAGATCTAGATACAGGATGCCAAGGAGAGAACAAAACATAGTTAAGTTATAAAGTGAGATAACTTGTGATTTAGAGGGTGTTCCTATTTAAAGGTCCTAACAAACTGCTGATGTAGTTACCAGACACACATGCAGCAAGATACACTGTAAAAATCCATGTGAGATTATAAAGACAATAGTTCAACAGGCAAAGGAGGCTCTGCTACTGGACAAAGATGACTGTAGATAAATACACAAGATGTAATGTGACTACTGAACAAATAAATTAAACCTGAAGTGAAGGACAACTTAGCTATTATTATGGCTAAAAATGATTAATCTGAATCCAAACATTAAAAATAATTGCTAGGATGTAATGTCAAAATAGATACAATAAAAAAGGAATTACCTCCTTTGCCATATTATTTTCCACATTGTTATCCAATGCGTTAAGTTGCATCATCACTTGGCAAGGTAGACCAGTCTAAATTGGAAGGGGAAGAGCTTGACAAACATTTTTCCAATTCCAAAGATCCTTAAGCAGTATTCCCCATTTTAAATGTCATCACCAGACAACACACAGTGAGTCATTGTCTAATGGCACCTGAATCAAAACACCTGTTATTGTGTACACATGCAATGGAAAGATGCTTGTAAAGAACAAGATTATAATTAAAGATGCACTAATTCTAACAGAAATAAGAGAAATGGAACAGATGGTTTACATATTTGTGGGCAGTAATGTTTTTGTGTAATGATAGTGTAGATGAAGATTTGTAAACAGAATCAGTGTATAATTTAGGTTGGAAGGGACCCTTGGAGTCCTTTCCTGACCTCTAGGTCAACATCTCTTCTCAAAGCAGGAGTAGCTACCAAGTTTAGAAGATGTTGGTGAGGGCAAATCATGCCAACATTTGATTGCTGAAAAGTTACCTGAAATAAAATGTGAAATATTATTTCCCTCTGTGTTTTGCCAGGACTGGAATAATTGATATTCATTGCTTTGATCACATGGAAAAAAATTTAATGCTGTTTTCATAGAAGTGGTATTTTATGTCACCCATACATACTGCAAAGTACAGCTACTTTGTAAGTATATAATGTATATATTTATGTAAGTTATACATACACATATGTATAAGAAAGAACCCTGGCTCCTCTTTGTATAAAACCTTGACTCCATTAAATCATTGGCAAAACACATAGATATGTGAAACTTAACTTGTTCCAGTGTTGTTTTATTAGAAACTGATCAGCAATCACTATTGATGTTTTCCCTTCACTTCCCTAGCAGTTTTCAATAGAAAGCAAAACGTTTTTTAAATTTCCTAGCTATTGTCTTTTGAGTGTGTAAACAAAACCAGATCGTGAGTCCTATTAATATATACCTTTTAACATGCAACAGTGAGTAAGAGTCAAATGAAACTCATAAAGCTGCTATTTATATCTAGCTAAATAGTTCATTGTTGCCTACTCCCAGTGAAGAATTAATTTGATTAATTACATGAGAAGCTGATTCATTCATCTGAAAGCTTCCTGGAAATATTACAAGATTCAAGTACCACGTCTGATGGCACTTCATGTTTTCCAGATATACTTGTAATTTATAGGTTTGTTCAAGCAAGAAAATCACTCGTATCCGGATATAATTCTCCTTTTGTGCTCTCTTCACTACTGTTTGTTTTCTGCAACTGCAAATGTATTTGGAGATATTCTAGACTGTCTTTAAACTCCTACTTGTATAAATGAGTGAGGTGTGCTGACAGCTGTCTTAGTTTTCCCTCACAGTTTGGACTGGAAGGGGACCTTAAAGCTCATCTAGTTCCAACCTCCATTTCCTATTTTAGTTCTAACTTGAAATTCCTAAGTCATATTTGAGACTATAAAAAAATCTTTTATTGCCATATAACAAGTGACTGGACATTAGGAAATCCAAGTTCTAGGTCAGCTGCTTATTATTTACCAGGAAAAAAATTCTTGGTTTTGCTTCTTTGTCATAGACTCATTAAGACACCTTGGACTTAATGAGGAGGAAGGGAAATACAATTTTTTTAAATTTCACATTTTGTACATACGGAGATTTCTTAAGAAGATCAATTAGATCATAAGCTTTCTTTTAAAATATTTTGACAGTGCCAACAACTGATTGTTCACTTAGCTAGATTTTACTCCCCTGCATGTTAAGTAATACTTACTCTATCAGGTATTGTCACTTGTCAAAGAGGAGTACCTAGAGTTCGAAAGACAGTGGGATGATGATTCCTGATGCTTCTTTTTTTCTTTTTCTTTTCTGTTGGGAATACAGATAGAAAGGTTAATGGCTTTGGCATTATCTCAGTATGGGACAGGATTGGCTCCATCTATGTTTGATGCACAAATTTAGCCGTTTATGACCAAGCATCACCACTAACTTAGTGCTGAATCACAGGTCAGCCAGAAACTAAAACAAAAGTAGAAGGAAGATAATGCAATAATCATGTATTGTGTGGCTATTGATACAGCCTTTAGGTTGTTTATTTTTAGGCAAGAAGAGATTTCACCCTTAATCTGTTAATACCCTTGGAATGTCAGCTTCTGAGACATGGGCAGTCCAGTCCTCAGTACAAGAAGAGAGTTAAGCACCTGTGTGTCACCTGGCACTTGGGAACTCCCAGAACTGAAACCAGAATTAGCTGCTCTTTATCGACAAATAATCTTTTACACCTTGGTAAGAAGATTTCTTACTGTGCAACTCTATTAAAATAATTTCAATAAGGATTTAATTCCTTTTCTGTGTATACATTGCATAAGTCGAAGGATTTGAGTTAGACAGTCATCCACAGCTACTTGTTACAACCTGGTCTATTGGCTAAAATATGAAACCTGAATACTATGGCAATAAAATACCAAATATCACAGGAGTTCATGGATAAACACAGTGCCAAGTGTGAGGCAGGGACAACAGGCCAGATTCCCTGCCCATCCAAGTCACCATGGCTTCAGAAAAGTAATTTTCTATTCTGGGTAAACCTATGTGTCTACATCTGATATAGACCACAGTTTCTTTCTTAGATTTCTGAATGAAATAGTAATGATTTCTAATAAAACACAGGATTTTTCTATTCCAGACAAAGTTGGTTTTTGGTATGACTGGATGATGTTCAATACTTTTACCCAGGGAAAGAGTTTTTCTCAGTGATTCCAAATTCACTTTGATTATATTTTTAGTACTAAAATGTTGATAACTCCAGTTCTGAATATATATATATATTCTCTGATATATCTTTGTTTCTCCATTAATGGAGTGTATTGTGGAGATTTACATTTACCAAGAATTTTTAGTGAATTTAAAACCCGTTTTTCAGGTTTCTTTTGTCTTGGTTATATTTGTACAACATTTGTTATATGAGCTAGTTGTTAAATCGCTCTGATTTCTCAGGGAAGAGGGTAAGCATATGATGCACATAAAATAGGAGGATGTGTGTTAGGGTTGATGGTGAAAAAATGTAAAAATCCTGAAGTCTATCTTATTCCATAGGAAATATAATTACCAGTGGGCTCACCAGCACTGAGTGTGGGGAAAAAAATCACTCCCCTTGACAATCAAAATTGCTGACAATCAAAATCAGAGCAGGGTAATGAGAAATAAAAACTTAATCTTAAAACGCCTTTCCCCTACTCTTCTCTTCTTCCCAGGCTCAATTTTGCTCCTTGTTTTTACTACCTTCTCCCCCTCAGTGGCACACAGGGACAGAGATGGGGGTTTGAGTCAATTCATCACACATTGTCTGCTGCTTCTTCCTCCCCAGGGAGGGGACTCCTCACACTCTTTCCCTCTCCTGTGTGGCGTCCCTCCCACAGGAGACAGTCCTCCATGAACTTCTCCAATCTGAGTCCTTTCCATAGGCTGCAGCCCTTTATGAACTGTTCCAGCATGGATCCTTTCCATGGGGTGCAGTTCTTCAGGAACAGCCTGCTCCAGCCTGGGAATTCCATGGGGCCACAGGTCCTGCCAGAAGCCTGTGCCAGCATGGGCTTCCCACAGGGTCACAGTCTCCTTTGGGCATCCACTTGCTCTGGTTTGGGGGTCTTCTACAGGCTGCAGGTTGGGATACCTGTTCCATCATGGACCTCCATGGGTTGCAAGGGAACAGCCTGTCTAACCATGGTCTTCACCACAGGCTGCAGGGGAACCTCTGCTCCAGCACCTGGAGCACCTCCTATCCCTCCTCCTTTACTGACCTTGGTGTCTGCAGGGCTGTTTCTTTCACATATCCTCACTCCTCTCTCCACTGCTGTTTCTGCAGCTTTTTCCCCCCCTTCTTAAATCTGTTATCCCAGAGGCACTACCACCATTGCTGATGGGCTTGCCTTTGGCCAGTGGCAGGTCCATCTTGAAGCTGGCTTGTGTTGGCTCTGCCAGATATAGGGGAAGCTTCTAGCAGCTTTCCACAGAACAACGCTGTAGCACCGCTGCTACCAAAACTGTGACATGCAAACCCAATACCACACTGAAGTAATAACCACTCCTCTCTGATGCCAGTACTCCAGCCAGTTTTTCACCCACCTTGCAGTCTACTCATCCAGTCCACATCTCATCAGTTTAGCTACCAGTACACCACGAAAGACTGTGTTGAAAGCATTGCTTCAGATAAGCTACATCTGTAACTCTCCTTTCATCCACAGAGCTAGCCATTTCATCATAAAAGGCAATCAGGTTGGCCAAGGATGATTTAACCTTGATAAATCTCTGCTACCTGATTCCAGTCATCCTGTCTTTTGCGTGTCTGAAATGTGCAGGACTTGTTCCTTCATCTTCCCAGGAGATGACCAGTTTGTAGATTTCCCTTCTTAGCTTTTTAAAATATTGATGGCAATACTTGTCTTTTACCAGCACCTGGGAACTTCTTCCAGTTGCCACAGCCTTTCAAAGAGGACAAAGAGGAGCCTCACAAAGACATCATCTGTCTCAACTTCTGTAGATGCATCTTTTCTGGTTCTGTGTCCAGAAATACTTAAATTCTTCCTAGCTTGATCTTCCTGTATGGAGGATAGTGCCTCAGTCCCCACATTTTGCTACTAGGCTCAGACCTGACTTTGGCACTGAAAAACATGGCAAATAAGACAGTTAATAATTCATAATTTGTCACTATGTCCTTTGTATCTTGCCTGCACTCTTTAGCCATGAGCCTACATTTTTCTTCATCTTTCTTTCAAGGCTGCTTATCTGTAGAAGCCCTTCCTGTTGCCCTCTATGTTCCTCAGTTGTTTTGACCCCAGCTGTGTGGCTTTCCTACTTCAACTCTTATATGCCTGGGTGATGCTGCTAGATTTCCTGGTAGCTTGATCCTGTCTCCACTTTTGTGCATATTTGCTTTCTATGTCTGAGCTCAGCTAGAACTTCCCTCTTCAGCCAATCTGGCTTCCTGCCATGTCTGTCCATCCTCTTGTGCAGTCTTGGGCCATTCTGATTCTTCAAGATCTTATTTGATGATCAACCCTTTTTTTTTTTCTTTCTTGGATCCCCAGGGATTTCTGCCTCCCTATTCCCTGACCAATCTGAAGTCCACTTTCATGAAGTCCAGGTCTTTGCTATGTACCTTCTTGCTTCCCTTAGCATCTTAAATTCAACTTTCTTCTCCTCTTCTTTTTAGGCTTCTTATTCTGATGAACCTGCTCAGGAGCCTTTCTCAATATAATTCGCAAGACCATTGGGAAGGATGCTCTTACCTTTCTTTTTCACACTGGTGCCATTACTTCCCACCAGTCTTTGCACCCAGAAGATGATCCATGTGCTTAGAAGCCAAAGGTTCCGTCTGTGACACCAGCTACACTGGCTTTGATCTGCATAATACATTCTCTCCTATTGAGCCCATTTCCTTCATTGGTAGGGTCAAAAAGGAACACCACCTTTTGCCACATCTTAGAGCAAAGCAGTCATCTTTGATCTGCTTAAGTTCTCTTTTGCCAGCAATACCTGTGGCCAGATGGGTAAGAAGACCACAGTAACAGGGAAAATGCTGTAATAGATAGCAATAATCCAAAGTCCCCATTGGTTCTTCTGTGGTGTCCCACACCAGGGCTCAGGACAAGCAATCAGCTTCCTGACAGCAGTTCTGACCTGCAGATGGATGCTCTGGGCCATAGAGTGACCCAGTCCTGGCCACTGTTATCCATTACTTCATCCTTATGTGCTGGTTCCAGCCGGTTTAGGATTTTTACTGGATATCCCTGGAAATCCCCATGAACTTCTCTAATTTTAGCTATCCCACAAAACTTTGTATCCCACATAAATTTTACTGTCTTGCCACATATTATAGCTCATTACTAAGTATCTTAAATAAGAACAATATTATTATAGAAGTTTAGGGAAGTCTATTCCTTGTTTTATTTCATACTAATTATTTTTACTCTTTCTGTTTGTCTTTTTTCTCTTCACCTATAATTATATACTTTCCTCAATAACTTATTGGGAAGGGCTTGTTTGTAAAGACTTAATAAATTTCAGCTTACTCATCCTCTTTCATCTACTGTATTGTGGGACAGCTAGTAGATAACTCGCTAATTATTGTTTATTGATGGTAGAAATTCACAGATCCACATTCTCACAGTCACTCTCCCTGCTTGTTTTAAATATTACATCCTTATTTCTCTGTGATTGCAACTGATTATCATGGGAAAAGCAAATGCTGACAAGCAGCTCCGCCACTTCATGCTTCTACTCCCTGGGACTCCCAATAACTGGTTTACTTCATCAGGCTGTTTCAACACCTCCTCTTTGGATAACTTTTCACAGGACAGTGTAAGGTTTAGATTCACCTGAGAAGGGGACGGAGTTGGTGTCTGCACAGAGTGGTGCAGGCTCACGGATTTCATAGGATGTACAATGTAGACCCTGTGTACTATACAGGAGGAAGCAGTGACTGGTAAACATAACTATGAACAGTTTCAATTTCCTAGTAATGCTCCTGTATTATCTGCAGATATATAGGAACAGTTTGTTTTTAATTACATCTGGTCAGCTTAACCTTTAATTGCAGATTCTTTAGCACCTAACCAGGTTACAGAAGACTGGATAGCTCTTGGATTTGTCACAGGATGCTCATATCGTATAGCAACGTAATCAGCTACGCTTGTGTTTCAGTCTTTAGCATGTTGGATTTGGACTGTAAATGACTGAAGATAGAGAGAGACCTGTCTTCCTGCATGCTTGTCCATTTCCCAGCTCATCTGCTAAATGATAACAAATAATTGGTAATTATGTATTTAATTTCTGGGGTTATCAATTAAGTAATATACCTAGAATCTCTATAAAATAATTAATTTAAAATTTCCTGGTAGTTTCTGCCTTCCTTCTTAAAAGTTGTTATCCTAACTTAAGCCATGCTGGGTGATAGATCTCGATGAGAATATGGTGAAAATAGAACAGAATGGCATTGCTGATTTAGTTAAACAAATTAAAAGTTATTCTTTAAGGTGACAGCTTTCTAAATTAATTTCAACCTAGAAAATAACCAAAATTTAGATCAGGATGCAAGAGAAGAACATAAACTACAGTTTTGCTTTTGGGCAACCATAAAAGTGTAGCAATACTATGCACACTAACCAGTGTTAGTGCAAAACTGCAAAGCAAGAAAAACAAAGCCATAAGATATTAGCCTAGAGACATATATTCCATCAAAGCCCTACTTACTCATGAAAACATAAGCACATCTTGATATTAAGCATTAAATAAACAATTTGTCAGTATTATATTCTGAATGCCTCATTATTAGGTTAACTTCATTGAATTGATTTATTTCATTGAATTGATTTTAAATGAATTGATTTGTGGTTTTACTACTGTACCTTTAAATTGTGACTATAGGAGAATAGAGTGCTAGAATTCACATTACTTTTTTTTCTTTTAATCAAACTCCAGAGGAGGCTGGGGTCCCTGATGCACTGAGTAGCATGATGCTGCCAATCAATGGCCTCCTACTCTCATGAGAAGCAGCATATCCCACCTCCCACTCAGTTTCTATCAGTCTACAGAATCACCAGGATGGGAAAGAAAAAAATGTTGCGACAATGTGGAATGTTCTTTCCTCTGAGTAGCATCCACAACATTTGTTTCAGACTAGTTATATGATCTGTTTTCTCATAGCTATTTTATCTTCCCCTGTTACAGTTTCGGGGAGAAAAAAAACCCGACTTATTGAGAAACCTCAGATAACCAAACAGATGCCATAGTGAACCAATGCTGACATAGCACATATATAGTGTTTTACTGATATTAGTTTTTAGCTTGAAAAAAGGCACAGAATCTTGACGTAAACTCTTTATGCAAACTGACAAGTCCAAAGATTGAAAGCTTTGAAGAAACTATAAGTTGAAAAATGTAGAGAGGAAACATCAATCTTTTACAGGTGGGGTAGAAGAACACAATACTTGGATACTCAGCACAAGAATGAAGTGAGTTGTAGTTGTTTTGGCTTTGTACTGACACTGTAGTTCAATGAAGGTAGTTATCATTATGAGAAAAGTAACATTGGTTTGTCACTAGCAGAATGAGAAAAGCACTTGGTAGGTAACAGAGAAGGAACCCTCGAAAGAAATGTTTTCTGTGAGAGAGATTATTTTTTTCCTGTGAACTGATTGGAGAAGGAATGAAAACTACTGCCCTGGATGTATTAGCAAGAATAAAAGCAAAGTTCTGCACTGGGAACTCCTGAACATTTCATAACTGAAATCTATTTGGCTATCTGCCTGGACTTATGGGCTGCACCTAGTTGGCATTATAATCAAACAGGGCACTCTCACTGTTAGCATCATAATGGGAGTATTGTGTGGAGGTAGAAACTGATGCAGAAGTAGTTCACTTGTACAGTAACAACCCTACAAAGGCTGTGGATAGCACTATACAATTCTATTTTAAATTAAAAACCTCATGCTACACCTCGGCCACATTGTAGGACACTTCTGATGGGTAAACACTGAAATCGTACAACCTCATGAACTATATACATGACTTATTTTGTTTGCTTCCCTTGAGCTGTAGAGACTAATGCAAAAGCTTCTTTAAAGGCCCAAAGATGGGTTGTAAGACTCTTCTTTGAGTAGCTGACAGGAGGTATGTGGGTAGCAGGGAGGTCTATATGCCACTATTCATCTACGCAAATATATACAGAACTTAAAGGCTCAGACGAATCCTTGGCATTCGACAGCAAAAGTGAGAATAAAAAACCATGCTAATATTGAATTAATTTAATATGCCAATTTCCAATTAAAAATTCTACCCACACCTATTTGCTGTGGAATTCTCAGTTTATGGAATAAAAATCTTAGAGTATCAATGGGTTTGGCAGAACTACCTATGAGTAACTGGATTATAAATTAAGTCAAAGCTGTCAGAAGAACAAAGGTGAAATGACCCTGATAGAAGTCACATGTGTTTTTGACTTGATCTGATCAATAACTAGCACTTACTAGATGGGCATTGCATGCTTTCAACAGAGCTACCAGCTCACAGATGAAGCTAAATACCAAAGATCCCAAATTGGACCATGGTGGGAACCAGACAACTTGACCAAAGCATCCAATGTGCAAATTTAAATTACTGCCTGGAGTAATCATGCAGTGTGTACAAGAAGAAATTTGGAGCATAAGGTTATGTAAATTCATCCCCACAACAAAATGTCCCTCAGAGCCTGAGGTGCCTCCATCTACCTCAGCCCCAGCACCTGTATGCCCACCTATATGTCTCCCCAGGCAATCCAGCCCCACAAGTGTCACACAGACCAGGGTAGGTCATGGCAAGTGACATGCCAGTAACATTGACTAAGTGAAGATTGCCCTTGGAGCCTGATTGATGTTTTGCCCCACCTACTATGTACATAAGGCAATCCCAGAAATTCTTGACTTCCAAATTTACTTGTTGGTTGAAGCCAAAATCTCTGTCTCTTGCTTCCAGATTCCTTAGTCCTATTCTCATTCAGTTTCTGCTTGCCATCTTTCCAAAGGCCTTCTCTGTGACATAGACTTGCTTACCTGTGTGGGGTTTGCCCTGCTATTTGTTTTAAGAGTCTCTTCACTTCCCTGGCTTCCTACATATTGCTGTAATTCTGGTTGGCATATTGCTGAATTACTGGGGTTCCTAGCCTTGGCCTTCCCTGGTCATAATATTTAGTTGCATTTTTCAGGCTGTCTTTAAGCCCCAGAAGTGATCACCCATATCCTGCCATGTCTGATAACTTAGTGGAGACATTAATTTATGCTTTTTTTTTTTTCCAAGGCATGGAGTTGGACTTCTCAGGTGTAGCCAGTGAACCTCTGGTCTTGCTGAGCCAGAAAGAAACTATTAGTGGTGATAAGATTGTAAGACAGAACGTACCTTGTAGATAGCATATTCCTGAATTAAGGCTACCATTTCCATCACTATTTCCACCTCATACCTTGAACACTTGAAAAAAAAAAAGGAAGGCAGTATGGCATTTTGTACAGAACCTGCTATTACTTCATGAGTTAAACAAGACCACAGGGAGTCCCAGCAGAGATTTAGGCCAAGCAATACCTAGTTTTTAGCTCCTTGTCAGACTTAGGCAAGAAGCAGGCACCCTACATTCAGTCCTGGGAAGACTGAGGCAACTCTGAGCGTGTGGGGAGGTGAATCCCTAAATACCTGGGGCACTTTCAAGACAAACAGGGAGGCAACTCCGGAATTTAGGTGCCCACAGGGTTAGGTGTCACATGAATGTGGGATGTCAGGGCCATAGTTTGGAACTTACGTGTTTTTTGTGGGACAGAGGCAGGATTTTGGCCCCTGTGCACTTTACTGCTCTTTTACCGCCGACTCCAAAGTGTTGGATTCCAAAGCACTCTTCATATATTCTGACAGTGAATTATCTGAATCTCAAATGCTTTTATGCATGCAGTTTCTGGAGGAAATTTCAAACCTCTATTGTATTGAAAAAGAAGGCAAATATTTGGTTACAAAGTTAATGATAATCCATTCCTATTTTTCTGTAATTTGCTTATGGGCTTTATATTGGGGGTTTTGTTAGTTTCTTTGTTTTCACAGATATTGTGCCATATGCTGGAACAATTTTATATTAGAACAGTGATTATTTCTGTTTTGAAACAATAAAAAGGGATAATCAATTATTTGAATAAATAGAGAAATTTCAGCTTGTGTGTTGGTCAATTTCTGTAACAACTTCAAAGATTTTGAGTCTGTATTTATTGGAGTCTCATTGTAACTCCAGAGTCAGCATGTTTCAGGTTTGTGGGGCTTTTTTATTCTCACATACAGTGTGCAGTCAAGCTAGATGGATATTGAGTATGATAAAGTCTAATCTAGATACTCAATCATCTTCTTTTTCATCATGTTGGAATGATACCAAACAGGAGAAGGATAATTTGTTGCTAAATACCTTTCTATGGTATGATGTACTATGAACTGTTGCAAAATTGTGTTGGTTCAGATAAAAGCTAGACTGACTTGTTCTGTTGTATGTGTCCAGCTTAAACTGACATAAACTGACTGCTGACATGAACATGACCATCATTTAAAGTTTCCTAAATGGCCGGCTAATTCTAATGAATGTCTATCTTAACTAATGCCCTTAAATTGCCTTTCCTGAAAGAAGAGGTCTAAACCTTTTAAATAAGCCAGGTATAACTAAAAGTATTGGGCCTCCATAAGTCTTTTTTGATTGAGATCACACATTATTCTGACAGTGCCATATACACTTTAATTTTGGCCAAAGTTTGAACAAATATTAACAACCAAAACCCTGCACTTACTTCGTGTATCAGGATATTGTAGTGTATGTCAGCACTGAAGCACAAATGTGGGACACCTCAAGGCTGATGTGGAATGCATATTTCTTGTATATGTCTCTCCAGAGACATATGTAACTGCATATGTTCTAGGTACTCTATGGTGCTAATGCTGATCCAAACCCTGCCAAGACAATCCAGGAGGATTTGAAAAAGATGCATGCCTTGCAATTCTCCTTTTTTCTCTTCTGTTATTTAAACCATGTTTTCAGGCCAAACATGTCTCTTTTTTTGGTGTGGAATGAAGTAGCACAGGTCTGCTGAACATACCCACATCTGCTTGGTCTGCCAAGAATTGAGGGCACCTAGTGACTGGAGTGGGAGAGAAAAGACACACAACTGCAGTGGCCCAGATTCCTTTATCCCCAGTGCTGTTTCGGTGAGGTGGTTCACCAACACCAATTAATTTACCTTTGCTCTGGCACAACAGAATCCTGATTATAACTGACACTTAAATGGAAATGTAGCTGTCACAGACTTAGTTATTTGGCTTTTTCAATGGTGAAGGTCAGAGACGCCATGGTTATGTCAGTTGTCATTCTCTAGTCAAGAAAATGGAAAGGAATAATTTCAGGCTAGAATAAGAGAAGAGATATAGCTATTTGAATCTTTACAGTGTCCAGACAGTGTTCAAAAATCCTGTCCAGATAGAGGAAATAGGAATTCCTGCTTTGTTCCTAGCCATCCATCAAGAACAGCATGCTACCTGGCATCAGTTCTGCTGTTTCTGTCCTTGGAGACACTTGAAATCCAAATAGACATGGTCCTGAATAACCTGCTCTGGCTGATGCGGCTTGAGCAGGGAGCTGCACTAGACAACCTTCAGAGGTCCTTTCCCATCTCCAGTGTTCAGTAATTCTACTATTTTCATACTTATATAAATTGCTTTACTGAAAAAGACATTTTTTTCTCAGTCCTTTACGCAGTTCCTGAGGGTACAACTGTCTGTCTTCTCAGTTCTGCCCAATTTTGGCATGACATGTATTTAATTTGGGGAAAACTCAGTTTCTCTGTAGGTTATTCTGTTTAGTAAATCACTAACCAAGTAAATTACAACGCAGAAAAGAACTGAATTTGCCCCCCCAAACAGGTGTACATACTGCTTTGGGTAAAAGAGCAGTACAGGTAGGAGTCAGCTGCTCAGCCAGCTCTTCTATATTTTGTGTTCCCCTGCCTTGTCCTTCTGTCATAAAAACCCCCATTAATTTATTTTCATCAATGTATGTCATGTGAATCCATTATTACCTGATTATGACCATTGCATTACAGCGAATTAAAAGTTTCTCCAGAACACAGACTTCCAACATTTTTATTACCTCATCTTAGCATTTTTAGCATACAATTGTAATTTCAGTCATCAGTAGTAAGCAAAATCAGAACCAAAACCACAAGCACCTTAAAACCTCCTTGTATGAGACAAATGTATGCTCGTTAGATGCAATTTGGGACAGTACCCATCAGTACATAACAGTAAGTCTTCTAAGGAAAGCTGGACCTCAGTGTCATTTAAGAGAAGATTCCTGAAAGCACCGAGAAACATATGGGACCGCCACGTCCTGGCAGTCGTGATAACGACGACCTGACAAAATCCTCCCGCTGCAAGGTGCCTCCGCCTGACCCTTCCCGAGGGAATGGCTCTGCCTCTCCACGGAATCCTTTCCTCGTCCTCCTCAGCCGGATGAAGAGCCAGCAGGGCAGTTGAAGCCAATTTATTCCCAAGGAGAGGGATAAGTACCTAATTAATTAATGTGGCGGGCACCCAGACAGAAAGCAGCGCTGCAAGGTTTGGGGTGTGCTCACTCCTAAGGAGTCCCCTCGGCTGTACAGTTGACGTTCTTTATTCAAGTTTTTCCTCTTAAACTGGGACGGGCCAGGGAGCCGTGGCAGGGCCGGGGGGATGCGGAGCCCCCGGCGCTGTCCCCGCGTACCGCGGGCAGGCGCGCAGCCTTTTCCCGCGCCTTGCACAAGTGTCCGGGGCGCGGGGCACACCCTAAGGGGTAGCAGAAAACAACAACAAGATAATGGCCCCTAATGCGCACCCTGGGCACGGATCACAGGCGGGCCGCTCCCTTCCTGTGCGACCGGCGGGGAGCCCGCCTGCCGCGGCGCGGCTCGCTCCGCGGGGAGGGACCAACGCGGCCGGCGGTGGGCAGGGAGGGAAGGAGGGAGGGAATCGCCTTATTAAACGCATACACCGAGGCGGGCGGCTGCCACCGCCGCCCCGTCCATGCCCGCGGAGAGCCCGAGAGCGCCGCGCTCCCCGCGCTGCCGCTGCCACTCCCGCCCCGGCTGTCGGCGGGAGGACCCCGCGCACAGCCCCGCGCAGCCTGGCATGGCGCGGCGCGGCCGCTTCCAGCGCCTCTTCGGCCGCAGCGAGTCGGAAGACTCGGAGCCCGAGGGGGCGGCCGCCACCCATCACCGCCGCCCCTCCGCCGCCGCCGCGCCCAAGCGGCGCCCCGCGTTCCCCCACTGGCGCCCGAAGAAGAAGGAGCAGCATCCCCGGGGCGGCGGCGATGCCGCGCCTGCCAGGAGCCAGCCGCCCGCCTCTCCCGTCGAGTGCCCGGCACCGCGGTAAGCGCGACACCCCCCCGCGTGGGGCGGAGGGGCCGGGCAGGGCTGCAGACCAGGGGTTTGTCTCCCGAGGAGGGAACCGCGTGTCCCGCGTCCCGTCCCGTCCCGCGTTCGCCCCAGACTGCTGGCCGAGCGGCGCCCGAGCTGTGTTGACAAACAGCAGCGCCCGTGTGAATAAGTAACAGTCAACCTTGTGCCCGGAGCTGAGGGAGGCTTCCCGGCCCAAACCAGCCTCCTAAGGGTGGCTGGCGTGTGTGAATGACTTTTTTATTCCGTGTCAGTGGACTTGCTCTGTGCTCGCTTTTCGCGGACATAGTAAAGGAGGAAGGTGAGAGAGAAGGGCTAGACACCACTCTTCTACGGTGCTTCTCATACCTATTGCTCCCCAGTGTGATTCCAAGTCTCCCGTGAGTAATGGCCATCTAGTGCTTGCTGGCTTCTAAGTTCTTGAGGATGTAGGCATTTCCCCGGGGCTGTTTACAGCCTGTGGCGGCAGCACGCAGAACCTCAGTGAGACTGGGGTTGCCGAGCAGTAGAGACTTCTGACGTGCAGCTAATTCACAGTAGGGCATGGTGAACTTGAGGCTGTGTCAGGAATCGGTTTGGTTAATGCTGCTCAGGTTTGAACAGCATAGCCCGGGTGATGAGATGTCGGTGCTACCTGAATACCTGGATTAAAAAAGAGTGGTAAGCTATTGGTGTCTGAAGTGTTCTGTTCAAATTGAGAAATCTGTACGTTTCAGAAAGTGGTTCTCTATAAAAATGTTAGTACTTGCCTAAAAATAAACATCACATAGAAATATAAACTTGACTAAAATATAGTCTAATGAAGTTTGTATTTGGTATCAAAATGTATTATTGAAAACTTTATAAACAACAACCTCTTTTATAAAAGGAAAAAAGTGCTTATGCTTATGTATTTATAGGAGAAAGAAAATGAAGTCTGCTTTTTCAGAACTATTAAACCAGGAAATTAAGTATTTCACAAAGCTGTTGAGTGGCCAAGCTCAGGGCAGCACTGCAGGTGATCTCAACCAGGAACAGATCCATCTTCTGCCTTCCAAAAGTCAGACAAAACAGAAGGGGTTGACAGTGTAGCTCAGGATGGAAGGGAACCCAAAGCAAGGTCAGCTCTGAGTTCTGATTGCTCAGGACTGTGTCCACTTGAGTTTCAAAATCTTCCAAGAAGAGAGGGTGTACAGCAACTCTGGGCAAGATGTGTTACTGCCTTGTGTTCATCTCTTGGTAGAAGGCTGGAACATCTTTCAATTTATTGCTTCTGCTATGCTTGCCAGGCACTACTGAAGAGCCCCATGGCTCTTGGTGACCCTCTCATGCAGATAAAAGGTCCTTTCCATGGTCACTTCTTCCTTGGGTTGAACCAGTCCTGCTCTCCCAGCTGTTCCTAGAGGCAAGAACACCAGCTGCTCAGCATCTTGGGACCCTATGCTCAACTCATTCCAGTTTATCAACATCTGTTTTGTGTTGAGGGGGCCCAAAACTGAATAAATTATCTAGATATGGGCAAATGAATAGTGGCCTAAGTCTTTACTCTTGGTGTGAGTTCCTTTTTCTTCCAGATACTTTGCTGAGTCTACACTGCCAAACCAAACCAGAAAAGCTGTATGGGATTTGAGGTTCAGCTCTTATACTGTATAAATTTATTACCAAGTTCTGTGCCTAAATTACAAGAGAAGTCTAATAACTTCAAGGCTTCTGAAAGGATAGGGTTGTAGCTCCTGTTACAAAATGCTGGTATTTTTTAATTTTGGTCAGAGGACCAGTCCTACTATTGATCGCAGGTTGGGTTTGTGCTTCAGCACATGGAAATACATGTATATATCACCATCATTAACTGCAGTAGGTCATCTTCAGAGAGCACAAACTTCTATTGCTTGTGTAGTTTTCTACCACCCTTGTTTTTAAAAAAATTGAATAAACTAAACCTTTTGTATACAGCCAAACCCACTCCACGCATTTTTAAATTATCTCGAGGATTACGGTACATTTCTCAGAAGACATTGTTTGAAGTATTTTGTTTGTATCACATGAGTGGTGGGCTGTAACACATGGTCCCAAGACTCTTGTATAGGCCAAATAAAGTATACTTTTAATAGTGATGATTTTGAAGACGTGACAAGCTTAATAAATGGCCATGGCTTTTGCTATGAGAGAGATGGTTTGGCACATAACAAGCGTGACAGCTGTCAGTTTGAAGACACTGATAGTTCAATTTTAAAATTATCTGCTAAGCTGTTTTGCTATTTTTATGTTATTTTTTCAGGTAGCCAGTACTTTTCCATGCTGTTAGTGACTTAGCTGGAAGAGCAGTACCCAATATGGCATGAAAAAGTCTTGGCATTAAAAAATCTTACCATAAAAAGCAAACAAGCAGCCCAGCTCTTAGACTTGAGGCTAAAAGTGTGCAGTCTCATGCCTCAATGAAGTTTGTGTTGTATTGCCTCTGTTCATGGGTGACAGGGCTTAAATCAGGGCAGCCAGATCAACCCTCTGGTTGCTTTTTCCAGCAAAAGCTTGGAGAATCTCTTTCCTGCAGGTAATAGCTACAACTGGAGCCTCTATACAGAAGAAGGTGCAGTGAAAAAGCGAAAAAGAGTTACAGTTGTCACCATGCTGTAGATCACTGCAACATTACCGTCCTTGGAGGTCATGTCCTTATAGAGTTGTCATGGCTTGGACATTGAATGATCTCCACCCAAGGGCAACTTAAAAAATTAAGATGATGACTTGGATTTGAACTTTAAAGCAGGAAGTTGACTGCAGGAGGACAAAGAAAACTGTATATCTTTGGGTGTGTTTGTTTAGCAGTGTTTCTCACAATGCCTGCTACTCTGTAAATCTGGAGCTTTTTGTATTTGATGGTCAAGACCAGACAAGTTACTTCAGTCCAGTTATGAGTTGGCTAACATATACATGACAGTGGCTAGATTCATGCCTCAAATGTACCAATGTAATCAGCATGAAAAAGGAGGACATTTTTGCTGCTTATTGCTTCCTCATTTTCAAGACACTGATAATTTGGTACTGAGTGTGTTAGGAATGCTACCATCATCAGAACCCCTTGTTTTTACTACCCTCTCTCCTGATTAAATTAACTTGCCTTCATCAACATCCTAATATGTGAAGGCGAAGAAACGTATGCGACTGTTATTCTACAATGATTTGGCAAGGAAACAACAATTATTAGGGTACAGTAAGAGCATAAAAATAAGGAAAGGGAAACAGCATTAGGCTACATCCAAGGAAAGTTAGACTGTGGAATAATTATACCTTATCTTATGGAGGAACGTGCACATTCAGGGGGTATGTTGCATGTGAAGAAATCTTACCTTGTGAGTGAAGAAAGTGGTGGTGAGACCAAGACCTAACTTCATGTTCTGGACTTACTCTTCTTTGACTTCTGTATGAGAAGAGGTGAAGGGGCTGTGCTTCACAGCCCACATGTAACACTGCATTTTGCAAAAAATGAACAAATATTTCACCTTGTGAAAAACATAGCTTATAATAACAAAGAACATTAGTAGCTTAATTGATTGACCAAAACACAGTGCAGAAAACTGTTGTGCAGTCAGCTGTGTTGTGTAATAAAATACTAACCCTCAAATCTATGTACTTTATATGTGTAACTTTACATTTGTGCATCAAAAATGGAAACAGTCACCTGTGTTCTTTGCAAAACTGAATATGGATTTCTGCAGCTGCTCCTCGTTACATTTACTTAATTGGAGGTGGAAATGGAAAAGGGTAATTAGTTTGACATATAATTCATGGTAATCTGTAATGTAAGCATTTCACCTGAGGTATAAAAGTAAATTTTTTTTTTACATAGGAAAGAAGTTCTCTTAAACAATCATCATCAATTAATTAAAACCAGAATGTTTTTTTTCTTATTTTTCTCGATACTGTAACCTAACGAGGAAATCAGTGCTTATTAAAACCTATGTTTCTAGAAAGATACTAAGGTAGGAGGGATGGCATGCTAGAACTTTCACTTAATTTGATTGTGTTCTTAAGGGGTTAAAATATACTGTCCTGTGAAAACATGACATCTGTGCCATGAAAGTAAGAGTCTCTCTCCTGCATGAGTTTAACATCAGCTGCTTTCTCTGTGTTGCTGATTCTGCAGGTTTGGTGGCTGTGAATACAACAGTTTCTCCTTTTCATTTTGTCATTTTAAAAATGAAATGACAGTCTAAAAAATTTGAACCAGTAGTACTGCTGGTGCTTCCTGGTTAGCCTGCCTGGATGTCAGGGAATGGGTAGATGCTGATAGAGAAGAGTGGCATCTCATGTCCTGTTGCTGTGGTGCACAGGAATTGCTGAAATTGGAAAAAAAAATCCTAAAAAATAAAGTGAGTTAATGGACTCGCACCATTCACAGTGAAGGAATTTTTCCTTATTTTTTTGATGCTTCTGCCTTTCTTAGATGTTTATTTTGGTGAGACGGTGTGCCCTCCATATTCAGGTGAATCTCATCTACAGTAGTGCTGAGTAGCATTCAGGTGATAGAAGTTCTGTATTGAATAGTTAAATGCCTATTTAAACAAGAACTGTTGTGAAAAAACAGATTCTAGCCTACTCAAACTAGCTGCCAACCTTGATACCTCTGGTGTTAGTGTGTCAGATCCACACTTGGAAATAGTGACGGATAAAAACAGAAAGGTGTTTGGAGAATTTATTATTATAAAATGCCTCTGTAGAAACCACCCAGGAAGGTGTGAAAACAAAAGGTTCTTCTTGAATGCAGGTACATACAGTTGGCACTTAGTAATGCATGGAGTGTAAAAAACAATATGAAATACTGGATGCATGCCAATTCAGTGAGTACCATTTATCTGAAAGAGAAAACAGCAGTTTTCGCTCTCTGCTCTTTCTCAACAATGCTATCTCTTGTCTCTTCGTTTTTTCCTTGTCAGGTTCCTTGTTCCTACAACTCTCGCATCTTTCCCTCCCTTTACATGCTCTCAAGATTTACATCAAGCAGTTCATCCTTCATGCTCTAGCGGGTCCCTGCGTGCATGGAACAAACAGAAGGGTGATGTTTTATTGTACCTGTGGTGATCTCAGGGCATAGGTAGGACAATATTTGTAGATAGAAATTAATACCTGTTATTGAAACAGTCAGTATAATTAATTTGATTTATTTCATATACTAGGCGGGATCCATATCCTCTGTTTTCAGATATCTACATCTGAAATAGTTATTCACTTTATAATCAAGGAGGGCAAACAGGCATGTCTGGTGTGCAATGAATCTCACCCTAAGGTGAGTGTCTAAACCAGGCTAAATGAATCGTGTTGTAGAAGTACCAGTTTTGTATTATTGACTTTAAAAGCTGCCTGAAGGTGACACCTTCAGCATCTGAATTTGGTCATCTGAATTCCATCCATGTTACCTGATAATGGAGGAGTCCATGTAGGAGATGCTATGGTACAAAGTCGAACAGTCATGAGTTTCAAAAACTGTGTCCTGGTTTTTCATGTGCAGCTTTAAGGCACCTGCTTTGTTCATAAGCAATCTACTTTTGAGACTTGTTTTCCACAGAATTTCTGTTATTCAGTGTACTCTGTCATTCATTTTATTGTAGTTAAGACTTCTACAGTTTCTTCAGGGAATTGGAATTGAACTCACTCCTGTGTTTCCTAGGGAAGGCTAGGCAAGTCATGGAAAAGTTGGAGGAAACAAGTTTTTCCCAGGCGTTTACAGGGAGAGAGCAGGGGAAAGGGGAGAGGAGGCTACTAGACCTAGGGGCTGATTTTTAGAAGTTTAGCCAATTGTAGTGTTTAGGAGAGTTGAAGGCTGCTGGAAATAGAATCCTAGGAAAGATGGGGAACTGTTAACACTAGGCAGTTCTTCCTTTAGCAGCTTGCATTTTAAAACAGAATGATGACCTGTTCTGTATTCAGAGGTTCCTGCGCAAGGGAAAAAAAAATCCCTTCTTCAGCTTTCGAAACAGACAGAAAAAAAGACATCAACAGTTTGCGTGCACATAGTGTATCTGACAGTATATACCTTTGTATATACTATTATATTAGTCACTTGTTAAGCCTTGCAAACTTTCTGCTGTACACTTTATCTTCTCACGTGTTTGTTCATGCGACCACATAGTGTGAGGTAACACAATCTATCATCAAATATTTCATCATTTGGTGCTCTCTCAAGACAAGAAGGGAAAGATAGGCCAAGACTGATCCATATGAGAGATTAATGGTCTCCCCTAGTGTCCTCTGCAAAAAACCCCCCAAAACAAAAAACAACCCACGTAGTATTTATTTAAAGAAAATAAGATACCATCTTCTGTATTAGTCCAGAACAGTACTTGGAAATTAATTAAAATTAAATTGTAATTAAAATGAAAACTATTAGTTGGATAAAATATTTCTTTTTGGTACATGAATCCTTTATTCATCTGAGATTTACAGTTATAAAAGTCAACCAACCCAAAATTTAAAATAATGTCTGAGCTATAAAAAATTTGTAAACCAGACATGTTTGATGAATTCTCCAAATACCGAATTTCAGGTGGAAACTGACACCAGAAGCACATCTGTTATTTTTGTTATCCCAAAATAGGTTCTTTCCACCCAGAGTGCAAGAGGCCAGTCCACATGTGGAGTGGAGGTGTTTGATTTTTTTACAGTTCTGTGCAAAAAGGGGTGCTGGGTGTAAAATCCACCAAGTCAGCACAATGACTACCACAGCTTTTCACTATTTATACATACCTTTTATTGGTTAATGATTCTCTTGCTTCTGATGCTAATTAGTCCACAGTCTTTCTCTTCTTTTGAATCAGTGGGTTTCTTGGCTCAGTGGTCTGTGAGTCAGTGATCGCGATCTCCCCCT
>JAOXXN010000446.1:72427442-72444114 GCA_026770055.1 Myrmophylax atrothorax | reverse complement strand
ATCGCGATCTCCCACTGCCAGAATTACCTTTTATGCAGTCGGAGCTGATTTCAGCACAATTGCTGAGTTGGCTTCATTAGTTTCTTCCTTCTCGTGGGGGTTCTGCCAAATGGCCTTGTGGCCCCTAAGTTCTACATTCTGTATGTCCACTATCAGTGGTAACATCCTTCTTCTTAAGTTTCGTTAACTTCACCCCAGGTCTGAAATCATTGAAACGTGTCAAGCCCCAAACCTTAACAAGGCAAGTCTACTGATAAGTCATTTTTTAGCACGTGGACGTCACTTAGGCTTGCTTGTTAGTGCTCTTTTTTTTCATGGATTAAATCTGCTTTCTTGTTGATTAGGCTTGAAAACATAGAAAGATCAAACACCTAAGAACATCCTTTCTTACAAAAATTTTTCATATTCCACATTAACATTTTGACAAAAGAAAATTTAAGAATCTGGTTTTCTGCAGTAATGATACCTTGTGTTGATTACACTGCTCCTCGAACCATTTAAAATCACTTCATAAGTATTCTAAGAATGATAGTCAGACAAGAGGGGCTCTTGTGCATCCTTTAACCACCTTTTCTCTACTTGCTCTTTCATCTTTGTAAGCTACTTCTCTATTGTCTCCAGAATATTTTGAACTGTCTTTGGTGCCACAGCTGTGGTACTGCTGTTGAGGCAAGGCTGTAGGTCAGGAATGCTGTCTGATGCCATTCAAATCAGGAAAGATCAGTGCCCAAGCACACAGGACTTGATCAGACTATAAACAGCTGAGCAGAAAACATTTAAGTTGTATGGCCTGGTGGAAACCATAATTTTGCATTTGTCCTTTCTTTGTGGCCAGGAGCAGGTCCACAACACCGTCTCTCAGGGCTTGTGTAGAGTCATGTAGGTGACTTCTAATTAATGCTAAGAAAGTGTGAGAGAACCTCTAAAATCAGTGGACTTGTGAGAAGAGGCTGCTTTTTAGGAAGTGAGGAGGTTGTATGTTCTTTCCCTGCAGGAGACTAGCAGAATTTCTCATGCTGCAACTTGCTCCCCTCTCATCTCAGTCCATTCCTGCATTCCTCTGAGGCGACGTTGGCTCCTGTTAATCAGTTTTTACTCCTTCAGGTGCTTTGTGTACCTCATACCCCAGCACCCAAGCGTCTTGGTGGCCCTTCTCTGTACTCGCACCATTTTGCACGCTTTTCATGTATGGGAGATATACAGATAGCTCTGATTGTCACAAGGGTGTGCTGCTGATGATAATGTCTGATAACAGAATAATGTGAAGACTAAGGACTTGCACAGACTCAGCAGTGAGAAGTGCAAGGTGATTCCAAGTGTCACTGTGAACCTGTGAATTTTGGGGGGAGTGCCTGTAGTTTCTTATTCTTTGACTTTCTGAAGGTTTTACTGATCTATTTGGTTTGGTTTCCATCAGTGGGAATTTCACTGTGGACATTCCACATCAGCCAGGGAGGTGCTGTGTGATTAGCAGTGCTGGTAAGTTTTTCCACGCTTGGCTGTGAGTCCTGTGCCATTTACAAACTATTTAGTGAGTAACTGGTAATTCTTGTGACAAAATGTTATCTTCACAATTTGGGGACAATATGAAGACATTTATAAAACCAAACGATATGATTATTAATATGAGACTACAGTATAGCACCATCTCTATCTTTAAGGTGAGTGTGTTGATGTTTTACCTGTGGTTATACCATTGTTCAGGTAAAGTACAAATAATTCATGGTGTAGGGAGCACACATGTTGTACCTTACCTATTGTCCCCAGTTGAAGAGTCTTTGACCTTCCTTAGCTATATGCAAAAGCTGAAGGGGTAGGGGAGAAAATAGGAATAGAAATGAAAGGATACCTCTTTTACCCTCCTTCTATTTGAAGATTTGTGCACCTGGAGAAGAGGAAGAAGTTGTCAAGTTTGTTTTTTCTAAGTATGTTTGACAGTAATACTGTAGATAGTTTAGTGGAACTGCTGAAAGGTCAGCCCTCATGTTACCTTTGTATTGCTAGGTTGCAAGAAGAGGTAGAGATTTATGTATGTTCAGTCTTCTTGGGTTGGAGTAGTTTAGGACCCAGTGTTTTGGACACAAGTTATTGGGAGGCAATTCAGATGGGCTCATATAGCTAGCATAGACACAAATAGCTTAACACTCACTGTCTGTAGAGAGGCAGATTGATTGATTGGGCTGCTTAATTGGTTTTCTACAGCACTGAGAACAAGCTCACATATTCAGCCTGGATGGACAAATGTGCAGACACAGCCCCTAGCTAACATGGTGACATGGCTTGCAAACTAGAACTGCTTTTTACCTGGCTGATTTGAACTTGGACACATTGAACACAGATGTCTGCGTCACCCCACCTTGTAGACATATTCTGTGATAACTTCGTGGGTTTCTACTGATTTGGGTCTGGATTCCTTAACTTATTCAACGGGAAGCAGCCTTGTCTGTTTTCATTTCAGACAGCAAGAAATGTTTCTCTCACACCTTTTGTCTGTGTTGTTAGTTTACTGAGTAATCTCTCCCAGGCTGTGGTGTCTTGAGTTGTGTGTTTATCAAATGTCTAGAATAATGGAGTCTGATTTTGACTATGCAAATAGTAAGTAACAGCACAAAAGACCAAAAAAAAAAAAGTTGGCATCTTTCAAAGGCTCTGAATGAGGACATATCATTTGCAATTTCAGAGCGGAACTCATCAGACTTTTTAGTCCTTGTGTAATTTAAAGGGTGTGTATGAGGTGAAGAATTAAAAAAGAGGCTGAGAGGTCTATAAACATTCCATAGGGGTGTATTTTAAATACAATATAGATGACAGTCCTGCAGGTGATAAGTGTATTCACGTGTAATTGGCTGCCTGGTTCCTGGTGAGCAGCTCAATGCCCATTCCTGTCACATTTGTCAGAAATTTAACATCGCCCAGGCTTCAGAGAGGCTCTTCTGTGTTTGGGTTGGAACCTGCTTGTGCTTTTGGGATATGGTCACCTTTGAAGTTCTAACAAATCTGAATTATAGAGGCTTCTCTCCTCTCTGTTGATAAAGTAGAAATCCCAAGGCAGCCAGAGCTGTACTATTGCTAATGTGAGTGTGTGTCGTTGTTGGCACTATCTTAGGCTACGTATCTATGGCTTGGAGCAACTGGCAATTGAACTAACCAGTTCTTCAATAAGATGTAGATGATATCTTCCTTACTTGGGACAAATAGAAAACTTTACTATATACAGCCTTCATACAGAGTTAAGGTAGAGCTGATAATTTTAACACAGGAGTTTCAGTGCTCCATATGAGGTAAATTGATGGGTAAGCTAAATTCTGTGTCAGAGATTTCATGTTTTCACTATAATTCATTATGAAAGGACAAAAATTAGCAAAGATACAATAGTACTATGTTTGGATGAAAGGGTATTTCAGAAAATGTTTTCATTTTTATAAATTTAAATTAAAAATAAATATGAGTCTTATCCCAGAAAACTTTTACATGTGTGTCTGTGAGCTAAGATTATTTTATAAATAAATAAAAATTTAGAAAATCAGCATATACTTCATAATGTAATTTTTTAGCAGATACCTAGTCAGATGATAAACTAGTCCTATTATGTGAAAAGTCCCATTTTCCCCTATAAATACTAAACACAGTGTGGTACTGAGACTTGAATGTGTAAACATGAGCAAGAAGTGACCTCAATCATAAATGTTGTGAAACAGTGTTGTAATTCAGTCTTGAGTATTTTTGTGAATCCTCTGCATTCTAAATGAACCTAATGTTAATGGGCTGTATCTCTTTTCTCCCCACTGTGGAGTACAGTGCTCAGAAGATGTGCATGAGCCTGGCAGGAGCCAGTGGGCTGCTGGCACTGAAAGAATGTCCCACTAGCTGCTAAACCAGTGGGGCAGCATTGGAGCCAGTAATAATAGTTCAGAGTTTACCTGGAGGTATTCGAGTGAGGATTGCATGTTACAGGGCTGCTTGCTGGGACTGCTGAGAAGGAACTGAACAGGAAGTATCTGACAAAAGCTTGGCTACTTTAAATTCTCAAATTCTGTGTCTACATGTGCTCTAGCAAGTTCAAATATTGAACACAACAGTATTTTTGATGACACTGTTGTGTTGCCTGATGTAATCAGATTTTTGTGATGAGTATTTATGTTTTAATAGGCTGACAAGTTTCTTCTGAAACTATAAAATACAGTAAGTCCATGAGAGGCGTTTTATTACTGTTAGAAAGGTATCTGAATCACCTTTCACTGTTGAATGCCTGTTTTCTTTATCTGGTTTGTCTACAAATGTTTATTTAGCAGTTGTTTTCTTTGGAATTGTTTGAATTCTCTTTTTTTTTGTGATTTTGCTAAATGTGATCAGGGTGATTCCTTAATATGACCACAATTGTGAGTAATACGTCACACTCTACAGTTTAGTTTTACTTGGGTTTGTTTGGTTTTAAAAGAAAAAGAAGCTCTGTATTCCTGTTTGGGCACGTCTAATCTCTTCTAAGTTAGATCTCAGTTGGTTGCCAACCTTTGGCATATTTCCTTGATGTAATGCTGCTAAGCAGTGTTTCCCCCCCTCCCTGCTGTATTCTGCAGAAGTGGTGCTTCTCCTGCATCCTCCTTAGAGCAGATCTTTCATGCTCTGAAGAGTCCACATTTTGACAATTTGTTTCCTTGGGGTTAAGATTTATCAAAGTCCAGAAATTTCTCTGTTCTCACTCTTCTTTACTATGATCTATGGACTTCGTTCTCCCCCCAGTGATGGATTGGTAGGCTTTTCCAGCTGAAGCTGGAGTCTCCAGTCATTACCCAGGGACAGCTGCCAAAGCAATGTGCTATTATGTATTTATTTCTTCCCACAGTTCTGACTTTGTTTCACATAGTGTAAGAGCTGATAAGAGTTTAACATTAATTTCCTGGTCCTGACTCTCTGTAACTAGAACAGACAGGTTTCTTTCTCATCAGTAATACTGCATATTTTTTTACAAAATGCAATTCTTTCAGTTCTTTTCTGGACCATAATATTCCCCAAGCTATCCACCATCTGATCTGTTTTTCTCGTATTTCTGAAACATATTTTAATTTACTTTCAGAGGACTCACTGATTTACAGCCTGTAATGCAGCATAGGTGTGTAAAGTAGATTTATTTGATATAAATTTTAAAAAATATAAATTAATTTGGTATACAGACATTGCTTTCATTCTAACATGTCTGTTTATGTTTACTGACTGAGTTTCCTTACTAGCAGAATGTTCAATAGACATGAAGATGATTATAAATAAATTTTGCTGCTGATGACAAATTAGGTGTTCATTTAAGGATGCAGGTGTGATCAGCCAGGTGTTGGCAGGAGCAGCCCATGATGTGTGTGAGATACATGTGCTTCCTCTTTTTTGCTTTCAAAAGCAATTAGGGTGCTTCTCCAAGGGTAGGTTTTGTTATTTGGTGCTTTTTAGTGCTTTTTTTTCTGTGTATGTGTAATCTTCCATCTAGTGTTTGAGTAATTTCTACTTTTGAAAAGAATTCTGAACCTTCTTCCTAGTAGCCTCTTACTCAGTTTGTGTGAAGAACACATGCAGTTGCCTTTCCCTCTTCAATCAGGTTACAAGTGTCAGTGAAAACAGATGTGAAATAAAGGATAATTGAGAGTTAAGGTCATGAAAATAAATACTATCCAAGTGAATACTGAAGTGTGGACAGCATTACATGATTTAGCATTTCCTATATCTTCCACAGGTTGCCCTTCCTTGCCTCTCCTCTGTAATTTTGAACACTGAAACTTTGGACCATCTTTTGAATATGCCATTTTCTGAACTTCAAGGTCAGATTTTTAGAAATTGGTTGAAAATAGAGATATGATGACCATGAATGGCTCCTTAGAAAAAGGTTTTGACAGAACCTTTTTGTCTGCACATGTATCCTAAATAGTCTGTATTGCTTTTGAGCAGTGGTCCTCATTCATGTTCAGGTGTTCACATGTGTATGGTTACTGTGCTCAAATGTAAGGACTTTCTAATCTAGCCATATCCACAGACGACCATAGATTTGTTGCTGCCACTTGTGCTTCCTGTTGGAGAAACAAAGGGTGAGACTTCTTCATGTGTTTCAATCACTCCTTACCCTGAGTGCAAGTTTCTTGTTCTTGGGGAGCTTTTACCTTATTTCCAATACTTTTTATAAACTGAGGTTCTTTGGTTTAGGTCCTTTGTCACAGAGTTCACAGAGCTGAAGAACGACATATGAACAAACAAGGCAGTGAACAAGGACACCTGAAGGAGTAGTGAGCGCCTCCCCAAACTGGGAGCATGCGTGTTTTCCACTGGTGCTCATGCAGCTTCTGATCTTGGTGACCTGCTTCCAAAGTGCCTGTTGAGGAACAGGTGCTGTGTTATGCCAGTGCCTTCTGCATCTCTCCCAGGGTCGAATCCCAATCAAATGACAATAAGGAAACAATTCAGGCACTGATCCTCCCTATGATACCATGTTATCTGATCCTCATTAACTCTGTGGTGTTCAGTACCATTGCTAACACAAACCAGGATGCCAGATTATATTTGACAGAGCACTCAGGGTATGTCAGGGCATCTGAGCAGCAGGTAACACTGACTAATGCTTCAGGACTTGAAATGGTGTTGCTAATGGCATTCCATTCCTGTGATGACCCTGCTGCCTTTGGCACCAAAGTTACCACTGTGGAGGAAGGGTGTTGCCTTTCTCTATTTTTGAGACTAGGAATCAACAGATTCCATTTGGAAGAATCTAGGAGGATATGATGAGTGTAAATATTCTCAGTCTTTGCCAACATGAGTAGGTCCTGGAAAGAAAATACGGTTTCTGAGGCAGCCTAGGAATACAAGGCACTTGTGGTGGACAGGGTGGCCCAGTTATGGACTGTTCAGCCCTGCATCTACCCGGGAGCAGTGCCCATGGCAAGACAGTATTTGGAAGACAGTAATTGAGTTCACAGGTGTTGGAGATCTTGTTCCCAGCTCATGATGAAGTGATTGTAGATGAGCACTCTACAGAAGATGTAAGAGAGTTAAGGTCTAAGATGTGATGGACTGGCAACATATTCACCACATCAAAAAGCCTGTCAGTATTACTGGTAGTTCAGCAAAAAGCCTTGGGAACAGTGTCTGTGCCTATAAACAAGTGTCCTCTGGGTGATAGATTTGCTGAACTGACTGAGGCTGCTGGGTAAGTAGCACCTCCAGCATGGTCAGAAACTATTTCCTTTATTTAAGAGGTGCAAGGGACAGTTTTACAGATTCACACTCATACAATACTACACATTTTCCGAGGGCATCCAAATTTGATGGTATATTCAGCAAAACACTTCTTGAAGTCTCCCTTCCACTTCCCACTTCTGAGTTAACTGATTGTTCCTTTGTTACAATTTGTGTGTGTGCCCATGGACAACCACAAATGGGAGAATGGAATTTTTTGAACATGTTACATAGCTTTCCTGAAGATATGATGTCCATAGGCACCTTCTGCTACCACTTGCTTTGCACATAAGGGAACCTGGGATCACATGTTCATGAGGAAACTCAAATTTGGGGTGTTTTTTCCCTTTATGACATCGGTGCAAAGAACATTAAACTGTGTATGAAGAACATCAAATACACAGGTACTGCTAAGTACTGCTACAAAAAGTTTGTCAAGGATGTGTGCTTCTATTGGAGTATACGAATGGCCAATCCAGATTTAACTCTGGTAGCTTCCTTTTTTTTCTGTTTAGAACAGTCACACGGGATTGAATTAAAACAATCTTTTGCTTTAAGTGAAACAAATAGTGCAACATGATGGCATAGTAAAGTAAAAACAGATCAATTATGTTTTTGCATGATAACCAATAAATGGTATGCATTTCACATATAGGTCTTTGAAGATACGTAATCTCCTAAGGACAGCTTCTTGTGAAGGAATCCTAATCCCAGCCCCATGAGAAGGATTGCACTCTGTGATGGATGGGTTGACTCTGGCCAGCAATTAAGCACTCACCAACCCCTTGCTCACTCCTCCTCAGGGGAGAGAACTGGAAGAGCAATAGCAAGAAAAAAGTCATGGGTCCAGATAAGGATAGATTAATAAGCAGAGAAGAAATAAAAAAGTCCCAAGTGATGCACAGTGACTCACCAACTCCCACCAGCAGATCTTTGCTCAGCCATATCTGAGCAGCAGCTACTTTGGAAAGACACCCCCCCATCACCAAAACAGAGTATGTATTGCTGAGCATGATGTTACAAGCTGTAGAATATCCATCCCTTTGATCAGTTTGGGTCAGCTGTTCCTCCCAGCCTACTTACTGGGGACAATAAAACCTTGGTGCTGTACAAGCACTGTTCAGCAATAGTTGAAATTTCAATGCGTTTTCTGTTTTGGTCGCAGATCTAAAATACAGCACCATATGGGATACTAGGAAGAAAAATTACTCCATTCCAGCCAGACCCAGGACATTCTCTTAGGTGCTTATCCATAGTTAATGATTTGGTTTTGTTTTGTTTTCCACTGAAGTACTTATTTATATCAGCTTGTGGTCTGAAAGACTGGTGGAAGAACCTTGATAGTTAAACATGTAATGAGTTTTATGTACATAAATATTTTGGAAGACTGAACAAAAAAAAAGTGGCTGTGACTTGGAAGGTGAGAAAAGTCACTATGAAATAACCCAGGTTGCCAAATAAAAGGTGAAAACTTATTAATATCTTCTTATATAAAGCTGATAAACAATGTTTTATCTATGTTTGAAACACGTATAGAATCTTTAATGAAGGAGTCATCAAATTATTAAAGGAGATTTAAGACTGATTTTTTTTTTTGTTAAAGGAAGAAAAATATTACATTGTATTTTGAAAGCTCTTGAGATGAACTGCCTGGGGTGCACATGAGGTCAAAGCTGCAGCTTAGTTTTAGAAAAGTCCTTGATAATTTTTACAAATTAGAGCATTTGTAGTTAGTAAGCTTAGAGAAAGAAAAAATAAGTCCTAGACTTCAGAACTTAATAAGATTGCCTAGGGAAGACAGGAAATGCTATTTTTGCCATGTGTGCTTTATCACATAATTAGAGAAAACATTGCCCTGCTTTATTTACAAAATACATTAAGTATGGTCTTTCTCATGCTTTAATGTAATACAGGTTTGTGCATCCAGCATTATGTCACTAACTTTTTATAGTGTAATTTTTCTTTTTTCCTTGTAGACTCTGTAGATTCTTTTTTTAATACTTGTTGAACTTAGCTGTTTGTATTTTTTAATCCATGTAAACATGAATTTGAACACAAATCTGTGTCCAAACAAAGACCTGAACGTATCTTACTCTAATGTGGATTCCCTTTTGTCCTGTATTGTTACTTAGCTAGTAATGAAGTGTTATCATTGATACATCTGTTATCGTGCAGGTTACTAAAAGTGCCGTTGAATTGGTGAGACTTTCGCTATTGTTCCTTGATCTTGATTTGAAAGACCATAGAGGTTCATATGTTGTGTATATCTTGGATGACTCTCAGGAGCTTGTTCACATCCTATCAGTTGGCTTTGATGTTCACACCAGCTATTACTTGGTGTTGATGCCTCCTGCCACAAGTCTTCCCTGTCAGATGCTGGGTCTTGGTGGGATTAAATCTGATTAAGGAATTGCTGGTCTGAAACTGTTAGGTAATTGCAGATGTTTCAATGTAATTGTGTCTCCTCTCTTCCAATTTGCTGGACATACCCACTTTTTGGGACAGGACCTACCACAGTGAGACTCAGAAGATTCTCAGCATAACTGCAGTATGCATACTACTAGAGTTTACATTTCACACCCTCTTTTTTTGGCTTTAATACAGTTCACCTGTTGATTACATTGTGTTGCTTAATATTTGGGTCTGAGTTTTTACATGGCGCCTACACAGAACATATGCAACAGAAAACAACCAATTGCAAAAGCTTGAATCAGTGTGGAAAATTTTTTTAATGTTTATACAAATTTATTTTTCCTAAAAGTCCTTTCCATTTCCTTCAAGTGGAAGAAATCCATGGTTAAAAAATGGCTTGAGGAAGTCCTCACAGTCCTTCATCTCTCATGCTTTCAGAAGTTGTACTTCTTCCACTCTGATTTCTTTATGTCTCATATGCTGAAACAGTCTCATTATTTTCATCTGCTCAATAATCTGTCCCTTTATAAATGTGTTTCTTTTGGTCAGTTTTGCACCCTTCCTTTTATGCTGCTCCACTGTCCTTTAATCTAGCCCAAATTACAATTTAATAATGAGTGAGGGTTGAGAAGGAGAGGCAGTTCTAGTTTAAAAAGTTAGCTGTAAAGCAAAACCCTTCAGTCATCTTGCATCTTCTGCTTTTGTGGTCCACAATTTAGTCTGCCAAAGTTTTACAGGGCACTTTTTTGTTTTCTTGCACCTTTGTACAGAGTGAGGTGCAGAAATACTGCTGTATGTGGTTTACAAAACCAAAGGGGAACTGAAGCTTTTCTGTAATGGAAACTGTGTGATTCTTTACTAGGGATGAGAAAAGCCTTTTAACAGAAATAGTTAAAAGTTAAACAGAATAGTGTCTGCCAAAGTTCCTATAGCAAAACTGCTTGTTGAGCCAACTCTGAATATTTGCCTAATAGAGCATTAAAAAAGAGTGGCTAAGGACATAGAATCAAGCAAAAACCCAGCAGAGTGTAACACAATCAGTTTGTTTTGACCCTTCCTGTATCTATTGAAGGTTTCCATCTTTTATTCTGCATCACTGGCCCTAACTGCTTTTATTAATTTGTCTTATGCCAATTAATTAGGAACTTATTTGGCTATACCTTGCTGGAACTTTTATGCTGGGAGAATGACACTTCATTTTAGTCTGTTTTGTGACTTCTGATCAGTACTGGGAGGATAAAAAGGGATTTGGGGTATTATGTTATACAGACTTATGTGGTAAGAAAATAAACTTTTGATGAACAAGCTGCTCACACCCATAGTGAGATGGGTATGTAAAATGCAGGTTGTTAATTCTAGATTTCTGTGCTGAAATTTGTAAAGCTTGATTCGTGTTTATTGCCTCTATTTTTATTAGTCTTCCGGCACATCTTTAAGAGAGAGGAGTATTGGGGAAGATTGTGTAAATTATTTTGTACAGCTGGACTTAACTCAGAGGTCATTGCCTGGGAATGATAGAGGGTCTTGCTTACAGGTCCACCCACTGTTGTTCTGAAGTTCCTAAAAATGTTATTGCATGTGTTAATTTGTGAGACCTGAATTATTAAATTTATGTTGAACTCCCATTAGCGAAACCAAGACTCCAGTGTCCTCTTTTTCTGTACCTACTGGGTTTTCCCCGTGTTAACTAATGAAAACAGTAATAGAAAATGGTATGTTTTGTTTACTTTTGTTATGTGAAAATTTTGTAATTAATAGACTTACAGACCAAGTTACAGTGCTGCCTTCTGATGGAAGCAATTCAGCTGAAGTCTTTCAGTAAGGCCATTTCTTTATGATACCATCAAAATCATGCTGTCTTATTTTTGCAACCATAAATTAGCTATTTAAAACAATTAGATTAATAAAATTATCTATCAAAAATAAACTTCAGATATTTAGAGATTATTTGTCATCCTTAACTTCTTCCTGATCCTTCGCTTCTTTGAAGTAAGTATTATTACATATGAATACATAAAACACAGTTCTGCATTATGAATAATGAATATCTCTTGACAGAGATTTCATAGTCTGTATCTTTACAGAAGAAACTTGCGGTTCTGAAGGTCTGCTGCCAGGTTAACTGTATCTTCACATGTGCATTTACTGCACATAGCAGCCTAGAGGAGGCTTTTAGAATGCTTGAAGGTCTGGGTTTCAAGGCTATGTCCAGAGATTTTGAAGTTGTCACTTGTTTCACTATGCATGTGATACAATGAAAACAGGATGCTTGGCTTTCTTTTCCCTTGCATAACTTATTCTAGTAAGAGAGTGTTGATTACTTCAGTTGTTTACTCATGCTGTCTTTTGGAGATTACTTAGTGTTTTGGAAAGGAATCTATGGCCCCTTTAGCTGGGAGAAGGTTTTTAAGAAAGGAGGGTTTTATATTATACATTCAAAAATCATCCAGACAAAATAGTCTGCTGTGTAAAACCGAGTACCAAAAATGTTTTGCCCCCAGATCCTGAGGATAGATCTGCGGGAGATTCTAATTTCTTGTCTCTTATGAATGAGTTGCCCCATCTGGGTCATGAATGATGAGATAAATGCCTTGTTAAACTGGTTCTAGCCCTTAGAGGGTTGAAAGTAGGCAAATGCAGAAATTAAAATAGAAGGTTTAGCAGGTAACTCTAGAGTTGCTAGCAGATGACTTTGTAGTCAGCTATTGTAAATAGGACATCCCAGATGACTTAAGTCAGTCTTTGAACAGGCTCCAGAATGACTTGCGTTTAATGTGTAAAGTCCAAGACTCGCAATACATTTCTGCCACATGATGCTTTAGGATAAAGTTTAATGTGTGAACTCTTTTAAAATTAAAATGCTATTGAAATGGTGGTAGAATTATTTTGTGTGATTCGAGGCGTTTTCTTAATTACTCTTTGTACTCAACTGTCAATTAGACGTCTTGCGTAAGGCCCAGAGCCAAACTGAGCTACATAACCTACTGAGACATTAGGATGGTACAAACGCCTTTGGCTCCAAAGGAACACCAGAAAACTTTATATGTGGTGCTTTTGTTTCTTTGTTTGTTTTTAAATGGTCACGTGAACATTTTCAGGCTTGAAGCTTTCAGCAGGTTGTGCACTGAAAGCACGTAAAGCGTCAGAATCACTGAGAAAGTGTGCACACACACTCGAACTACGTAGTTTGTCACTTAGTGCTATACCGAAATAATTCATTTCTTGATGATAAAGAGCTGAAGCATGACATTTACTGCAATGAAAATTATTTCCTTCAGCAAACACCATGGAGATTTCTCCTGCTAGGTACAGACCAGGTCAGGTAGACTTAAGAATACGCAAATTCTATAGCTGTAGACTAGTAAGAACAAGTTCGCTCCCTTAAGTTTTTCTTCTCTAATCAGCTTCAAACACAACTATAGTAATCTTATAATTTTATAGATGGCATCTTTAATCAAAGATAAGGAGGACGATATCAAAATTTGGTTGTCATGTGGAGAGGGAGCTTTCATTAATAATGGACTTGACCAAAGGGTAGGTGTGGCTGAAAGTTAATGCTTACAGTGGACAACTCAAACTTGTTTTCACTCTGAAGAGTATGTGCACTGAGATTAGCCACCTGTGTTCTGGCTGTTTGTAAAATCCAAGAGACAAAGTAAACTTATTTCTTTTATAGAGGTGTGACCACCGATGAGTTCCAGAGATAGAAATAGTTTGTTGTAACCAGCTTCCTCAAAGCTCAAAATTTACTTAGGTTTTTCCTTAGGATTTTTCTTTATATGTACTGATCCCATTATTGAAGCACATTGTTTTTACTCAGCATGAAGAGTCTCTGCCTGCTTTACTGTGTTCAGGACTGCTTGTCAGGCTCCATCCCAGACATTTAATATAATTAATGTGAAGGTGTTTCCTGCTCAGGAGGTATTTAAGCATCCCAGGATGGAAAATGAGCTGTTCATAACCAATAGTTCAAGGCCTTGTAGATTAGTAATCCAGAAGAGAGCTGTTAATGAGCAGAGTGGAAGCAGCATTAAGTAAGTGTACTGAATTGTAACAAAATGCTCATCATTTTAAATAACAAAGCCTTACACAAAATTAACTGGGCTGTCAGTGTCCCAGTTAAAAAATATTCTCTCTAGTTTGTCTGCACCTCCTTTCCCAGGAGCCTCCCATTTTCATTTTTCATTTCCCCCTCTTCTGTTTTTCACATCCTTTCTTTTATCTTCTCTCACTGCCTGCAAGATCACTTTTGGTAGCTGTGGAAAAGAGAAGGAGGTGAAAGAGGGGCATGATAAATGGATTGAGAAGAGGCCAAAATACTCGCAGGAGACAACTTCTCATTCCTCAAAAGGTGAAGCAAAACTAACTCTGAAAGTGAAGCCCGTGATCTTCTGGCTCTGTAAAGATGCAGAGATGCAGGTAGGCTGTCTTCAGTGAGCTTGTATCTAGAAAGAATCTTGAATTCTGCTGCTACTTACTTGGTAAGTTAGTCCTTCTGAAGAAGCCAATATGACTTCAAAGAAGCACATCATAGTGTAAATCCACGTTACGATGTCTGTTTGAGCTGGCAGAAAGCCTGACCTCTGTTGAGGTATGTAGAAAACCCATCCACATCCATGTATTTATTTTGATGTGTAACTTTTGACCATTTAAATAACTGTAATAATTGCTTTTTAAGGAATGTGGGAATGAAGAGTGCTGATGATACTCTGTAGGGCTCTGTAACGTAGCGTGAAAGGGTATCTTACATTGGGCTATGCTATAGTTTGTGACAAAATCACTTTTTAGGATGCATCTGTGACTTCAGTTCATGTATGTTTTTGAGTTGCCTTTTCATCGTCTCCATTGTTATCCTGTTGAAAGGTATAATAATTTTCAAGATTTCCCTGAACTACTTCTCCTGCTGGACTCGTGACTTGAAAAGCCATATGAAATACGAAAACAGATTTTTAAAAGTTATATCTAAAAATGTCTGTGTTCAAGCATTTGTAAATTGTTTTCATAAATATAACTGTAAATACACCTATAAGGTGAAGATTGTTTGCTTTAAGACATGACAGTCATAGACCTGGCCCGTTAAGCACTCTCATAAATTGTGATTGAGTATTGTCGTCTTTTAAGACATGATTCAAACTTCACTCAGATGCTCCACATTGAAATATGCAGGAAATTTGAATGAAAGTAATTAGTGGTTTCTAAAACCAAAATAGTAAAATGGTAGGATTTCTGTTAAAATCTCTGCCGGATGCATGTTTTCAGACAAATGAGAAAATCCATAGGGATATCTTTTGCAAAAAAGTTATAATTATTTGGAACCTGAAATGATAAAGTCCATTATTAAGTCTGAAAACAATAAAATGTCTGATATTACACAAGCTGATTTATCTAAGTATAACTACATGTTTTCCTATTACTTCTTCCTGAATATATAATTTTAATTCAATTTCCATTCCTGACATCAAAAAGAGGTTGCTTAATCATTGTAAGAAATTGTTCTACCTTTCTACTTAAAGCTCAGAAAAAATTTAATGGTCAGTTTTTTAAAGCTAAATTTCCAAGTCTACATTCTTAACTGGTGCCTCTATAGTGCCACCCTTAAAAAAATAAATTGCTTTTTTCTGCTGCATGATTGTAACTGTAGGGTACCTAGGTATTTAGACTGTTGATATTCAGAAGTGACATAATAATCTTACATTAATGCAATTTGTTATCACAAATCTCAGTTGAATATAAGTCACTGTGTTATTTTCTGAGGAAAAGGTAGGTCAGTGTCTTGTTGCCAAAAGTCTGAGTTTCAACTGTAGCATAATTGATGCAAATGTAGAATGGCTGGTACCACAGTAGTTGGTTGTCTTTGTTCTAGGCAGTGGGCTAATTTAGCTCATGAAATCAACTCATTTTAGGCAAGTTCCTTTGCTATAATTGCAGGGTGTGCTTTATGAAGATTTTGATGAATAGATAAATGGATGAGTTTATGCAGCACCAGCCAAACCTCACAAGTCCTGGTTGCATCCCCTTCACTTGGCGCTTTCCTCGCGCTCTTAGTCTGTGCTGCTGGGGGTTCACCCTCATCATGTGTGTCACTGGGCTCACAGGGCCTGCACAGGGGTCTTCTCCCTGGCCCAACGGGTGCAGGAGAGGCTGGAGCAGGGGAGAACATTAGGCTGCTGAAAGGCTGTATAATCTTCTGGGATCTCATGCTGAAAGGGACCCTCCTGCAAGCTGCAGTCCCCAGCTGTAACAGTCTGGCACTGTGGTCATATATTTCCATGTAACAAGTTGTGTTCCCCCCAGCGTGTGTGTAGCAGTGCATCCCTCCCTGCTGCCTCTGTATCCATATTGGGCGTTCCTGCATTTGGCCAATGGGAACTTGAGAGACTTGTTTTGGTGTATGCAAACTTGTTTTATCCCTGCTTCTGGGCAGAAACTTTTTTCCTAAGAATTAAAGACTTTCCTATTTGTTCTGGTATTGCACTGTATTTAGAAATGTCCAGATGAGTTAGGCTTATTTGAAGTGGAACTTTATTTTAAGGCAGATTACTAGATGCTCACAGCAAACTTTAAAGAGTAAAGAGCACAAACTTTGCTAATTTTTTTTCCAACTATCACTTTGAACCAATATGCTAAAACTCACATAAAAGAGCGAGGGGGGGGGTGCAGAATGTGGGGAGTGGTGCAAATGTGATTCTGTATATTCCAAAGTATTTTCATGTCCCTGAATTTGTGAACACCCTTCTGTATCCCTCTATGTAGCTACAGAAAGTAGGAAAATTATGCTGTAGCATGATGGTTCTGTTCCTCAAGTCATGGTGAGTCAATATGAACAAAGGAAGACAAGCATCATGTGTTTAAAGAAATGACTGGTGCTGGTTTTCTGTCTCCTCAGTCAAACAGCTTCATCTGGTTCTTTGAGCTTCTTACTGTATAAAATGAAATATTACCTTTGTTAGGTAAGTCAATGTGATGATTATTGTTTATACAATGCTTTAAAGCTAGGCCAGAGTATACATATCAACATGAGCTTTTCACTCACATCAGATAGTCCAGTGCA
>JAOXXN010000446.1:72399084-72427259 GCA_026770055.1 Myrmophylax atrothorax | reverse complement strand
TAAAATTGACCTTAGGGTGCAAGGATGTTACTAGCATGTACTTATTCATTGTCCATGAAAACTGAAATTTAACCCTGCTTTGGCTTGCTGGATGCTGCTACAGTATTAGACATGATTTATTTTATATTACTACAAAGCAAAGAAGTTTGTTATGTATCTTCTCTGATGCATCTGTCAAATCAATTTCAGGTGCTTTCAAATGTTGCCAGTACTTAAACACATTCAAAGAATCAGATTTCCCCTGACAAGTTTCTTCTACACTGCTTCATTTTTCCCAAAAATCAAAAGCTGTGGAAATTTTCAGGAATATTTTTCAAAGCAAATTTTTAGTAACTGAGTTTAGGTGTCTCCCAGACTTGGCTGCATATGGGAATGATACTTGGCTGTGGGAGGAATGGAGTAGTTATCTCAGGCAACATGGATTTGTTGGGACCTGGCATCTATGTAGAGGTGCCACCCAGTGGTTAGATGGTAATAAAAAGTTTTTGTGCTGAATTAATAAAAAAACCCCAAAACCGACAAGAAAAAAGCATGCCTAAAGGAGTACATCTTACATTAATATTTAACTAAGTTTGGGGGTGTTTTTAATCTTCATGATGAGCACACGGGGCTCAGTTTTACTAAAAGCAGTAACTGCCAAAATTTGTTAATGGTCTTCAAATTATAGAATAAAAAAGAGCATCAGTTAATTTGAATAGTCTCCAAGTGATGAAATGACAAAACATGGTCCTCATGAAACCAGGTTTGGAAAGCGGAGATCAGTACATGTTCCAGTTATTTTGTACCAAACCCAGGTTCTATTCATGTTGCTTGTTGTTAGACTGTGTTTTTTTCCTATGCAAATGAGAGCTAGAAGTACAACTGAAGAGAATTGATTGTCTCTGCTAGGCATTTGCTGGAATTTATGATGCATCTCATAGTAATTAATACAGAATGATAACCATCTGGTTCATAGATACAAAAAAGGGGGGATAAATGGAGTTGCTGTGAAGATATTGCTGATGACAGCAAGATACAAAATTACATCTATTACAGTTAGTTCCTTAGTGGAGATAATCAGGAGGCAGAGGAGTGAAAGGATGAAGAACATCTGGTACAAGCCAGCTGTAGATCAGCTCTATCCTACTATTCATGATGATGTTAACTAGCTATATAATGGAAAGATTTCTGGTGCAGCTAGACCCATTATACTCTATGTTTCCAGACTATCTAGGAGATAGCCTTATAATTTAACTCCAGCTATTCTCAATCTGAATTGACTGTATTAGCTTTTTCCCCCAATAGCAGAGGTGCTAAAGAAGTTAATTTTAAACATAATGAATAACTGCAATCATTTCTATGGCAGATGGCCTTTTTGATTTTAAGAATGGAAAAGGATCACCTAAAATAAGAAACCAGAAGCTGCTTGTGTCCACTCTATCGAAGATTTGGCTGCAGACCAAGACTGTGTGTCTTTGTTAGTACTCAGAAAAAACATGTTTTGAAGGCCTAATGACGATAGGATTTCCAATTGCGTGCTCTTTGAAGTGCAAGAAAGCCAGAAGGTTGAAGCCACTTCATCTCATGAGCAGTTGCTCAGAGCTTCAACAAACTGTCAAATGCAAACAAATACATTTAATAACCTGAAATTAATGTATTGTACGGGGAAGACAGTAGAAAGAAAAAACAAATACATGTAGGAATGGAAGTGGACAACAAGTATGACAAGTTTGTGGTATTAGAGTGGCTCAGTAAAAGCTCTGTGCAATTTTTGTGTGTTGAAATATATCATGGAACAAAAAACAAGGCAGCAGACCTACTCTTAGTGATTTTTTGTGTGGCTGGAAGAGGAACATTTTGTCCAGCTCTGGACACATCTTTTCTGGAGAGGGGTTACCAGAAGGAAACAGAGAGGAGAATGTGGGAATTCATTTACAAAAGGGAAGACGATGCTAAATAATGGCTGAGAAATACTGCTGAAGCCTTTGAGTATTTAAATGGTGTGAATTTGCCAAACAAAGAAAGGAATTATTTAGGCTGACTTAGTAAGGCAGAGTGGAGTAACTATAACAAAGGGTACTTTTAGGTGAGGTATTAACCCTGTTATTAGGATGTATGACAAAACACCTCGAAGTAAGGCAGTAGGAATACTTCTGTGCTGACAAGATGTGACCTAAGGTAGTTTAAATAGACTTTTCTATCTCTAGGATCTAGAAATGTGGAGGCAGAACAGTAAAACTTGATTCACTTGTGAATCTGAAGCCTGGCCATTAGATGGCAGGGTGCTGGCACAAGAGAGTGTGTGCCTCCCCACCACTTCTTAATGCCATGCCCAAGGAGGAGCCATTCATCTGTCCGAAGGCCTGGGAGAAGTTTGACATGCTCGGTTCCCTATGAAAATCACATACACACATCTTGTCACTCCCACAACAGAGGGTCGTATAGCAGTTGTCCCCCAAGCACATATCCCTTCAAAGACATGTGTGGCTGCTCTGGATTTTCACTCCTTGAAACTGAGTAGATAGATATGTACAAGAGCTGCTCCAGTGTAACAACCAGTTTCTGTAGGGGGTGAAGTCGGCTCTTCTGTAACCAAGGATGCAATAATGGGACTGCTGAGGCAGTGGGAAGAGGTGATGTAAATGTGGTACACAGTTTGCTGCAGACTGTTCAGAAAGTCTGCATACTGGTTTTGTGAAAGAGATGACAGAAAGAATAACAAACAGTAGCTTTGTATGGAAAACTTCAGCCCAGAGCAGGCTGTTTGAAATGCTCAAAATACATTAAGACTGTAACAACAGCAACTCAAATAATGCACAATTAAAAAACTTTTGTTTAAAATAGTCTACAGTGCTAAAGGATCTGCCGCAGGGAGTGATCCTTATATATGCATCCACACCTCTTACCTCTCTGGAGTGAATTGTTTGTGTTTGTGCTGCCTAACATTTGACCTGGGTCTGATGCCCCCATGGCTCCAAGATCATAATTATATTTTTGTGGCTTCAGTTCAAAGTGTCTGAAGTAATGTAAAGGCTGCTTTGCTGCCTGCAAGACTGGTGTTTTTGTAGCACTATGCCAAAGGTATGCTGTGGGGTGTGGGGCATGCAGAGGACATCCGAGGACAGGAGGCTAGTTGGGATGGTGTAGAGCAGGAGAAGCCACAACTGGTCTAGTTCTATCCTTGGTGTGACATCCTTAAGGCTGTCCGTCCACAGAGCTGTGTCTTGACTTTTCTTTGGAGGGAAGTAGTTGGTCTCCTCCAGAGGAGAGTCCAAGCACACAGCGATGCATGTGCGGTAACAGCTGACGAGGGGACCAGGACCATGGAGTGAACAAGGGAGGTAAATTATTTGACAGTGCAGGTGCACCAATCAAAGTCACGAGCACTGAGGTGGTGGGTGAACCAGGAAGAAGTCTGTTACTGCTCTTCATGTTGTTCTGTGTTCTGCAGTAAATCTTTAGTCAGGCATTTTACTGATCATATTGGCATTTGCTACTCCCAGGGAAAAATGCATGTGCAGATACTGCATGGGAGAGGGAAGACTGGGCAGAGGATCTGAGTAAACAAACAAAATGTCTTTCCATTTTAATCAAGTTGCTCTTGCTTGTACATGCTCTCTCTCTTTTTAAAAAATGATCTCATCCTGTGTTGATTGAAAAATAGGAATTAATAGACAAGAACCCTCTACTGGGTACAGACTGAAAACTGTTGTGAAAAATAGCAGAATGGAAATTAATCTCAGGGCTGAATATGATTGATTATGAGGGAAGCCATGGCAGTAAAATTATAAGGATGCCATTTAGTAAGCATTGTTAGTTTAAAATGCATGGCAATCTCCTCTTTTTTCTTCTTTTTCTTTGTTTTCTTATTGGTCCTATCTTATTGTTTTCTTATATTTATGTCTGCAAGTAAATTCCCTTCAAAATGATTTGTAATTGTCATATTTTAAGTCAGTATATTATGTTGGGGCCAAACTGTGTGGTCTGCAACATAAAAAGAGCATTCCCCAATTCAATTCCTATCTGATGGTTTCCTTTTCCAGTCAGAAGGTCTACTGTAAATCAGTATCTTTGTACAGGTAAAGAGAAGATGTAAGTACCTACAGAACTTCATCCTTTTAGTGCCTCGTGTTCTCTCCAAAAGCTTGGTAATTTCCAAGGCCTCTACCTGCTCTTCCTTTGCTTCACTGTAAAATTAGTTATTTTTTTAACTGATAGCTGTGTGAAACATGTGTGTTGGTTTTGGCTGGGATGGAGTTAATTTTCTTCATGGTAGCTGGTATGAGGATATGGTTTGGATTTGTGCTGCAAACAGTGGTGGTAGCACAGGGTGTTTAGTTACTGCTGAGTGGTTCTTGCAGAGAGTCAAGGCCTCTTCTGCCTCTCACACCACCCCACCAGCGAGGAGGCTGGAGGTGCATAGGGAGTTGTGAGGGGACACAGCTGGGACAGCTGACCCCAAATGACCACAGGGATATTCCATACCATTTGGCACCATGCTCAGCATATAAAACTGGGGGAGAAGAAGAAAAAAGGAGGGATGTTTGGAGTGATGGTTTTTGTCTTCTCAAGTCACGGTTATGGGTGATGGAGCTCTGCTCTCCTGGGTATGGCAAAACACCTGCCTGCCCATGGAAGTGGTGAATGCATTCCTTGTTCTGCTTTACTTGCATACACAGCTTTTACTTTACTTGTTACACTGTCTTCATCTCAATCCATGAGTTTTCTCACTTTTACCCTTCCAATTCTCTCCCTCATGCCACCGGGGGTGGGGGAAGCTGCTGCCTGGGCCTGAGTTGTCAGCTGGGGTTAAACAATCACAACGTCAGACACACATTGCTGTAGACCAGGTAAACATACTCTGACCATTTTTGACATAATCAGTTGAACTATTCAGTAGTCAAACATGTAGTCTATCATAAATATTCACCCCTCAATTTTTCCTGATTTAAAAATTCTTACCTCTACAGACAAAGCACCTCTCCAATTACCTCTGACAATTGACAGACCTTGCAAAATATCTGGAAGGGTTTCATAACATGCTTAGAGTGTTGCAAGCACCTGTCTCCCCCTAGGCCCTCGGGACTCTGAGCAAGTGGGTATGGTTAGACAAACAATCCTGGGTGAGAAAAGCAAGGGTGTGGGTTGGCAGTGCCTCATCTTCTCTATGGCAGCTGTCCCCCCACCTGCCCTTGCCCCTTGGTGAGTTTCTCCACCATGAGTTGGGGTGAGCTGCTCCACATTTGGACTGGAAGGAGAGAATTTGGCTGGGCAGTTAGGGCAGAGAGATACAGCCCTGTGCCTTCACACCCTGTCTTGCCCTCAGGAGCTTGTGTGCGTGCCCATGCCTTCAGGCGGGAAGCGTACCGCAGTGTTCACCTGGAAAACTGCCCAGTGCCATTAAGTAAAACTTCTAGGAGGCTCTAGTGAGCTCAGCTCATCAGCAGATTTTTGGGAGGATAGACCTTAAACTGTGTAGAAATTAGAAGAGTACCTTTTCTCACCCATTTGGAAATCTGGAGTTGGCTGTTTTCCAGTGCGATGTCTTTGGGTTGAAACCTTCTATACTGCTTCTGTCAGCTCCAGTTTTTGGCATGAAATTGTGTCTTTAAATAAAGGTGTCTGAAAGAATCAGTGCTGCTTCATTATACTGTGAAAGCAGCAGCTTCCTGGCTACTGCACTGTGCCCTGAGGTCTAAAGGTGTCTCGAGGAGTGGGCATGTGGGGGCATGGTGTGAGGATGCACTTGGGGAGGACCTGCCTTCATTGCTGAAAGGGAAGCAGCAGGTGCCTCCCAGATGGATTTTGCTGGCTGGTCTGGGGACCAGCACAGCCTCCTTCTGCAGCAGGACACAGGGGATCCTGATGAAACATCATGACTTCCTAGGAAGTGTTTGCTTCTGGAGCTTCCTCCTTGTGGCATTGGGGATTGGTGGCACTTTATTTTCTGACGTATGTTCGTTATATAGCATTTGGGGTGCAGATGCTTTGCACCAGCCCCGCAACACCTGTGCAAATAGTGGCCTCTTGCAGAGCGTCACTGTCACCTCAACACTTGACAGCTCTTCCAGCCACTTTCCATAATGTGCCATTATTTTTCTCCTCATTACCCTGACTTCTCACCCAGACTTCAACCAACTACCTTCCCAGACTCCTGCCCATACTGTGTCACTTGTTCCATTGCTCTCAGTCAGAGTTGATAGTCCTCAGCTTACTGTTCCTCCCTCCTACAGAGGCCTCCGGTACCAGCCTCAGACAGGGTAGGGTGCCACAGGATCTTTCAGCACTAGCTGAGCAACTTTTAATGTGATTTTTGAATTCTGTCATATGCAATGTGCATGGAACCACCCCAAAAGCAACCTCTATCTGTGGAGGCAGAACATGAAAATCAGGATGGACATCTCAAAGTCAGTTTTGTCTTGGGGAAGGTAATTAGCTATTAAGAGTGATGAAGTTTCTTCCTTAGAAATAGCTAAATAAACAAAATAATTGCACATGTTTATTGGGATATGTGTTAAAATGTCAAAACATTTTCACCACAATTATGCAATAAACGGAACAACTTTATAAATATGCCTGAGGCTTTTCTGCTTGCTTATTTACTCTTTGAAAATTCTAGATGAAAGTCAGTTATAAAACTGAATTCGCAACTAAAGCTGTACAAACAGAGCTGGATTTGGGACAGTGGAATGAGTCTGGAAAAGAAGCCTGTGGGAGCAGGGAGATTTGATTCAACCAAAATAGAAAATATGCATATTTTAAGGACAAAACAAAACAAGAATATTTTGAGCCAAAATTTGATAAAGAGGAGATTCAGACTGGATCTGTGAGAAAACATTTTCACTGTTGTCCAGAGAAGTTCTGGTGTCCCTGTCCTTGCATGTTTTCAAGAGTTGTTTGGGTAAAGCCATGAGCAACCTGGTGTGATCCCATAGCTGACCCCACTTCAGGCAGGACATTGGACCAAAGACCTCCTGGCGTCCCTCCTGAACTGAATTGTGAATTCTGTGAAAAATACTGTCCAAGTTTGAAATAAAAATATCAAAACACATATGTTTTTTAAAAAGCTGAATTTATTTCATTGTTGAATCATCTAAAGGACTAAATATTTAAACTGTCATGTTTATCGACCTTTCAGTGAAAGTATCTTCAGAGAACTGTATTCTTGCTACTTTGATTTTTCAGACAGTGAAATGAAAGACATTCTATAAATTGGTCAGGTTTTACTATTTTATTTCTCTCCTAAGAGGAGACGAAGTGAACTTTTTCACATTCTTTGGATTCAGATTTTCAAAATTGACAGTGCAGAATAAACCTAAGCAAAATTAGGTCCCTTAAGCTTTAGGACTGCCTTGCTAAAAGTTAATGTATTGTTTTAGAGACTGTATACACTTCCATTGTGGCATCTTCCCACTAAGTGACTTTTTTTGGAAAATTCAACTTATTCTTTATTGAGACAGCTTCCAGAAGGAACATGAATAGAATGTGTGATGTAATGTAGAGCTATAAACCCCAACTGTTGTAATCTACTGTCTCTGAAGAGGTGGTGTGACAGAAGATAAGATGACTAATTTTTCAGCCTTGTGGCTCTGATGTGGTTATCCTGCTGAGTATTGTATTTGTTTTTTGCTGTTTTATTATCAGGAAAAAGCTGACAGCCTAGTTTCAGATGGCTAAAGCTGGTGGGACGAATTGTCTAATAAGAGGAGCAAGTAGTTTGGCTAAAATGAAGCAATAAACTTTAGAAGTACCAGAGGCCTGCAACTATTACAACAGGAGAAAACATCTTAGTGTTTTGTCAGAAATATAGCATATACTAGCTAAGAGTTTATTGCATTAGGGTGCATTAATTGAACAATGTTTACTCTCCTTTCAGGTACTATGATGTATCAGGCAGACGCTATACTGTTCAAGAAAACCAAATACCATCAGTAATCTGTCCACACTCTTATGTTCTTCCAGCAATATCAATGTCTACTGCCTCATTACCAGCAGCACTTAGAAAGGTAAGAGAAAACTAAATATGTGTGTTTATATATTATATATATATATATATGCAAACACACTTAAATATATTATGAAGGTGACTATCCTGGAAACAGAATTTAACACTAGGTATAATTGTAATCTTCCCTTAAAAGACCTGTGTTTGAAGTACTGGAAAATTTTCAAACTAATATCATATACAGAAATAAGGAGGTACATAATGACTGTAGCAGGCATGAAGAGACAACAAAGAAAATGGCTCAAGGAGATCTTCCACATGCTCCCACAAACCATATGGCTTTTTCCTTTTATTCATAAAAAATATATAAGCTAAAATAATAAAGGAACAGCACCTACACGTTTACAGTTTCTCACTTAAGCCATACTGTTCTCTGTGTTAAGTTTTTTTCCCAGAGGAGGAGAAATGGCTACATGTTTGTTTCTAGCCTTCATTTAGCTCATGTAGTGTTACTCATTTGCTTGGCAACAGTATTACTGCATGGAAGCAAGCTAGGGAAAATGCTAATTACTTCTGTTCTAATGTGAGAACTTAATTTCAGATTGCAGACAAAGTTGTGCAATCCCATTCTTGTCTTTATTGTAATCTTTCCATGGAGAGAGAAATACTGTTTTTTCACATTAATGAAAGTACTCAACAGGCCAATAATTGAAAAATTTGCTTTCTTCTTGGTTGTTGAGCTAATATTCATCTGAATATATTTGATGAAGGCTTAAAATGTTCTGTCTTTATAACAAATAAATTTATTGTCATGTCTTCTTAAGCCAACAAATCCCATCTACTAATTTCTAGATGAAGCATTTGGAAAAGACTTACTGATCTTTAGTTGAATACAAAAGTACTACAAACCCCAAACATTCCTTTGATCTCACTCAGCATCTTAGTCCTATTGATATTGTTGAAACATCCAAAAAAAACATCTCAGCTCTTCACAGAACAGCAAAATGGCACAGTACTGTTATGAGATGACATTTCCATTGCAGAAGAGCTAGCTGGAGAATTACCTTTCCGACAGGAAAAAATTGCTGTTCATCATATTGTTGTCTTGGATGGACTTGTATACTAACTCCTTGCAATGACTTCTACAAAAGCAAGTAGATATTTGATACTTTCCAGTAAAAAATTAAGAATGGCATAATTCAGCTGTTACTTAGTGAGCTCTGAGTTGGCATTTTCTTCTTCTTTTGGAATAATTTGTTCATACTTACAGCTAAATTAAACTGTTGGGTTGTCACTTCTCTAAGCTGGAATTAATCTATTTTTACTAGGAACATTTACAATCTTTTAAATGAAGCCTCTAAAAGCGTATGAGACCAAGCCACATAACTTTATACTTTGATGTATAAAACATAGGTCTGATTCTTAGATAAATCATAAAAATCAAGGAATTTGTGTGTGTGTGTGTGTGTGTGTGTGTGTGTGTGTGTGTGTGTGAAATCAGCAGTTTCTTCTGTATTGGGTTAATTTGCTGATGTGTGTAATAACAGTCACCGGCTGTTGACAGATGGTTTATGGGGATTGGGATTTAATGAAGCCCTGCCTTCCTTCAGCATTTCTTGTGGGAGAGCAGTAGAAAATGGTGCATTACAAAACATAAGCTCTTTCCATCAGGCTCCTCTCTGTTGCTATTCTCTCTATGGAAATCTGTTCATAAGCCTTTCAAAGGTAAATGTACTAAGTAAGAGTCTTGCAAAGTAATGTACACAGCCTAATTTGTTTTATCCTCTGTTTTTGCCTAATTCATATTATTCCCTTTACCTTGGGTGATTAAGAGATGACTCCTGCAATGACTTAGTCAGACAAGCTCTCCTACACACTTTTACTAATTAAACAGTCTTCCTAAGAAACCTTGCTTATCAGTCTGTGGAGCTTTAAACAGTTGGTTTTGTTTTCTGGGAAATTAAAAAGTAATTTTATTTTACTTCTTTCCCTTTTCTTTTTGTAGTAGTGATTATTAAATAATGGAGTTCACTTTCACCTAGATTGCCTTCCACTCTCAGTTAGTTCATGCCTAGTAGTCAGCAGAAGATCTAAACCAGCCACTCCCTTAATGGTTTTCTTCACCTTCTGAAGAAAAAGCTGTCCCCAGCATATTCCAAGAACTTGTTGGACTGTCTCCTTCTTATAGTTATTTTCCAACAGAAAAAAAAATCCAAGAAGTAATTAAAGCCATCAGGTTCTGTCCTTTGGATGCTTCCTTTGCTTGATCAAAAACCAGACTTCACTCAATTAACTAATGCATAATAAACTTCTATCATAATATACCCTGTTTTTCCCTTTTCATCTTCTTCCAGGATTGTTTCACAAATCTTCATCTTACCTCCTCCTGTACTTCACAGCAACTGTTCTTGATATACAGTGCAACTTTGTTTCTCTTTCTTTTTGTTTGACTTCCATAAATACTGTTGGTAAAAGAGCAGGAAATTAGAAAATGTGTAGAATCAATTGCTTGATAGTGTTGCTCAGTGAATAAATGTTGTGTCGCTCAAATGATAAGGCAAAATTCCTCTCACTGCATAGTTTTCTTAGGAAAACAGCAACATCATTCTATAACAGTATTGTTTTCTAATCAAATACCTCTGATGTTGATTCAAGTCTACTTCTAGTTTTGTACAAAGATTTCCTCTTCTTTTCCCTTTGCAAGGCCATCTGGAATTTATAATTTTATTTCTGGTAAGCTTCTGATTTGAATAATGAAAAAAGTCAGCTATATGAATGTGAAAGAGAGATTTCAAAATGTTCTTATGAAATATATAAATAGCATATATTTATTAAATCACTAGAGGTAACTGGATCTTTGAGGAATTAAAAATCATACAAATTTGAGTATACATTTCGGTTTTGGGTTTGATCCCCATATGGGCCATTCACTTAAGAGCTGGACTTGATTCTTGTAGGCCCCTTCCAACTCACAATACTCTTATTTCTGGATTTTTAAATCTCATCTCATTCCTTTTCTCAAATAATGCATTGCATCCCTGGTTACATTTGTACAATCCAGTTTTGCTCAGTGGACCTAAATAGGAGTATTTGGTGTCCTTGAATTTGTTTGCAAATGAGAGGAAAATAGCTTGATTAGATTCCTATTTGTATTTAGAATTTCTGTGCTGATTCACATTGAAGATTATTTGAGCTGTCATATAACCTGTACTTCATGAGAAGGTATCTTTTAGACCGTTCAATCAATAAAACAAAGTGGCCAGTGTTCTCACTATGAATGAAGAAACAATTTCCTGAATGTTTGATTCATTCCATTCTCTTTGGATAAATAATAGTTCAGTTTGAGAACCAAATCACAGATGAATGTATATTTTGCAGTCATACAGCTTCAAGTGACAAAATACTAATACTAATACCAAGGGAGAAGGAGTCATACCTGTGATATGGCAAACTCAAATGACCTGAAATTATGTAGTTAAAGACAAATTGGTGTTAAGCTGAAAGGCATTTGTTCCCCTAGAGAATAATTTCAAGTTTAGATTGGCTTCTGCTGATAGTGAAATGAGTGAATGAAGACAGTTCTTAATGCTTCGTTATTTATACATTTCCTGTGCATTAGGAATAAGTATCACAAAAATCTAGACTTTAAAATTCCATGCAAGATACTTTGGCTTAAACACCTTTTTTCCCAAGTCACATCTGTGTACTGTAATGCTGTCTCTCCTTGTATATTCAGGTGTTGATTAGTCACATTTTCAGACTTATAACTAGGTACCTGTCTAAAGGTTTCTCAGGATTCTCCATCTAGATAAGAGTTCTCACACCTACCTGCTACCTGAACACAGCCACTGCCTTTCACACAAAGATTCAGTTCTATGACATGAATATTTATCGAAGGAAACTGGGTGGAGTACTTCTAACACCCAGGTGTGGCTGTGGAAGCCCATTTTGATTCTGTGTCAAATTACTGGATTAAATGAGTTTATTCTATCATTGCCTTTGCCATATTCCTGAGACAGCAGATATGCAGATGCCTTATTCCTCCTGCTCTTTTAACTCATCTTTCAAGATGATAGTTCATCACGGTGTAGGATATTTTCATGTTAGGATTCCTCATCTGCTTCTTTAATTTAATTTCTGCCTTGCTCAGAGAAATGGTAGCAAGACGTCCAGCCCAGATCCTCAGATGCTTCTCCTTACAGTGCTTTATTTTCTCAAGAAATTACAAAACCCAAAGTCTGTTTGGGATCCATAGGGTTACTAAATTACCTCCCAGACTGACATCTAAATGGAGAAACAAAGCATTTTATATTGTCATTTGATAAATACCAAGTAAGTGAGAAAGCAGGTGAGCCACTTGCCAAAGTAACAGACAACAAAATTATTAGTTCATAGGTAGGTGAGAGGAGCCTGCCCTGAGGAGAACAAGTTGTTGCCTTAAAATTCACCACAATTTTTAATAGATAAGGCCTTTCGGTGGTTAACCAAACTCCTTCCAAAACTTGAGACCGAAAGAAAGAGAAGGCATCCTTCTCCAGCTTGGAAACAGAAAGCTAAAAAAAAAGCCTTGTAGCCAAGGTCCTACAAAGTGAGTCATGCAGGGGCTGAGAATATTTGCTGGTGTTGGTTTTCTCAAAGGAGAAAAAAACCCCACAGTTTCAGGTGAGCACAAACCTGCCTTGTGCAAAGACTGAAGGGGGTAAGGGAAAGGAAATCATATGACAGAAGCATTTTTTAATTTTGAGATGAAGGGCAGGTATAGCAAGGCAGTCACCTGAGAGGGGCCAGGGTGAGGCAGGGTGTGGGCTTCTTCCTCGTTTGCTTTCATTTTCTTTTACAATCAAGATACATCCTCCCTCAACTGTTGGAAAGTGGTTGTACCTTTCCAGCTAATTAAATGTTGCAGCAGGACAAAGTTTTATTGTATTACCTGAAAAAAAAAACAAGAGGGAAGAATCCAGCTCAGTACTGTGCTGGATATCTGGATTCTTGATAGAGTTTTTGTCTGCTTAACTACATTTTTGTTCAACATTTGTATAAAATGAGGCACTATGATCTGTTATAATTTTTTTTTTCTCTTCCTCAGTGTAACTATTGTGTTCTTAACCTGGTAAAATGACTGATTCCTTGTGTTGTAAATATAGCAAGTATCACTCAGATCGGGCTGTAGACCTCACTGAGAGCGTATGTTCAGTGCAGACAGGTCATTTGCTACTGTATGATGGTTCCAGCCACCATCCTTCCCCAAGTGTAACTTGTTTCCCTGAAAAAATGGTCAAACTTTCCACCTCCCTCCCAGGCTTAACAGGTGGAATAATTTTCCTTTCCTTTTTTCTTTCTTTTTTTTCCCCCCTAGTAGGAATTCCCTCTTGTTAGTATACATATAGATTCAAAATCCCGTGGATAATCCCCACTAAAAGCAGCATTCACTTACACCCTTTTCAATTAGTCATGTTTGTGCTCACTCTGCTAGGACTACTTTTTAATCATGTTGCTCCCCATTGTCATTCCTACAGAGGAGAGAGTAGCCTCCCGTGTTTTAAATTTGAAGTATAACTTTTAAGTTCTTTATATAGCCAGGTCTGCCTATGAGAGTTCCCTACATATTATGTGCCTCTAGTGCACTAATTTATGGGACATCTGGTTAAACACATTTATTTTATTTAAATGAACAAAAAATACAGCAACAAAGATTTTTAGAAGCTAAAATATATGTAGTAATTTTATTTGCATTTATATATATATATACACATGTATATAATTATTTTTGTTAGGATGTATATTAAAATGTATGTATGAACTGAAGGATTTGGGGGGAATGTTATTCATAACCCATAGCTTTGAGATTGCTGTCCTGATGTAGTTGTACGATTTGAAGAGAACGGCATAGAGAGAATGGAAAAAGATAGATATGGTGAAGAATGGATCACATGAGAGCTCTTTGACAACACTCAGAACAGCTGCATTATTCATTGTCTGTATGGCTTTTAATAGGATGTTATAGTGCTGCCCAGCACAGTAATTCCTTTCCGTGGTTTAAAATGTCTAGGAAAACATGAGAATATTATAATAGTTTATCCAAGTTGGTTTTTCTCCCCTTTTATCCTTTCTATGCAATTTGTTTCTATTCCTGGGCTGCAACCATGATGTGATTTGGGCAAGAAAGTGATGGTAATAGGAGAAGAACACTGAAGTCTTTACTTTGAAATTCATGGATGGGGAAGTAATCAAATTTTCAAACCAAACCAGTTGAGTAGGGTGGAGAAATATGGGAAGGGAAAAAGGGTGCTTCATTTTGCCCTGGACATGCCAGCATTTTTTATAGAGTTGACAAAGGATTTATAGCATTAGCAAATATTTAATTCACTCTGTTCTTTAAACATTTAGATTTTTTAAAGATGTTTAGCTCTGAGTCATGCTATGTTTTGCAATGATTTGAGAAAGTGAATACAAAAATACTTTTTCAGAATTATTTAGTTGATAAATATGCAGTTCATAATTAAAAACACAACACCACAACCATTAAGAAACAAACAGACTCTAAATAGCACTGTAATCATTGTGGAAGTCAGAAAATACAGAACTGGGACAGAATTTAAATGCTGACTATTTAAGTCACAGTGATGTCTCTCAAAACACTTGTGCTCTGAGAAGCCACTGTATCTTAAATTACTTCTCCACAGTGTTTGGTGAGTAGTGTCATAAACCAGTAAACTGAAATGAGATGGTAAATGTTAAAACCCACAAAGTACAGGGGGAATAATTTGAAGATAGCTTCAATCAAGGCATTTTCCATTGAGAGAATATTTAAGAGCATAGTCTAGAGACATAATGGCAGTGTTGACTACCATAAGTAACATTTAACCATCTAACAGAAAGGCATGCTCAGAATCATGGAAACAAAGCAAAGTTGACCCCAGGTGGTCTTTCTGTAATGCCACCTGTTAGCAAGATCTCACATGTAGGCAAGCTCTTCCTAAAGAACAGTGCTAAGTAAGAGTAGAGGACTGAATTACATTTTTGTTAATTCTTTCTGTTTTAAGAATATATGGTACTGTCTTTAAAAAAAAATACTTCTCAACATTAATACAAAATACTATAGAAGTAGCAGAGCCCTTATTCAAGCAATTTACTTTTAATAGTGCATGGGTATAGTTGTACCTGTAGGAATGCTGAATCAGGACACTTGGACAGCCAGCTGTAGTTGTAAGTCCCCATTGGCGAAGCTTATCGGGCTGATAGGTATCATGTCTGTTTTAAAGAAAAAAGTAAAGATAAATGTGAAAGAAATTTGTGTACATCAAGCCCATTTGCTTTTGGGCTGCGATAATTGTCAATCCATTGATTTAGCCACGTCTGGTTATGGTAAGGCCTCAATAGAGGAGCAGAGGGGCCAAGAGGGACACCAGAGAGGAGAGACCAAAAAATTGCACCAAGCAAGCCAAAACCCCAAAGCAAGAACAATTAATTATTTATAGAGTAAATTCACAGCAGATAGGAAAAGAAAACTAACTCAAAAATGTAATTATGAGTTTTCAGAAGACTGAATAAGTGGTTTCTGTCATTTACAGTTACATGATAAAAGGTTTATTCTTTTCTAGGATTCTGCTATAAATTAGTTTTATTTTATGTCTCTGCTTAAAGAGCTACAATTCTGCTAATTGCATCCCCAAAAGAGTAAGCAATTCATAGTAGAATTGTCTTTCTAACATGATTAATCTGTCTGAGACACATGGCAGAATTAAAAATTCCTTGGTTAAGAATATTTATAATGATATGTACCTTTGGTTTCGCATCATTCTGCCCAGGTTTCCCAGGACACAGCAAGCATTTATGAGACAGCAGCAGACATGATCTGAATACCAAACTGTGATTCTTTAATAGAAGAAAATGACGGGTGCCCTCAGTTCAGCCATATTTGCTTATACTGAAGACAAAAGAATCAAGAAACTAGTTATACATGCAATGTTGTACTTACGGTGTAGGCAGAGACCAAAATTCTGAGAAGTCCCAATGTCCAAAAGCTTGGGCATCAGGTCCACTGTAAAACTAGCTGGTTATTATGTTTGGTTTTGTAACACAGCTCACTAAAGACCTGTTCATCCTTTTATCTTCCAAAAAGTCTGGAAATTTATGGCTAATTACAACACAAGAGAGGTTCTCAGCTATCCATGACAAAACCTCTCTGAGTATTGCTCAACAAAATTACTTCTCTGCTTAATAAAATACCGTGCTGCTGACTAGACTGATGGCATCATGGCAGTTTCCTTGTTGGTCCACTTTTTTTTTCATGTTCCCAGCTCATTATGCCTCTTATCCCCATTTGAACCACAAATTTCAGTATTAATTTCTTAAGGTTTTCATTTTGCTGTTTCCAACGTGGCTTAGGACACCAACTTTCTTACTTCCTAAAAATAACATCTAGATTATGTCCAATTCATATGGCTGGTTCTGAGAGACCTTGAAAACATCCTTTTCTCTTATATTTCTGCTGCTTTTCAGTGAGTTTAATAGAAGAGCATTTATGCTGTAGTAGATTATAGGTGTACAAGACCACAGGTGAAAATGAACGTGGGCCTTAGAGAGGTGCAAAAGACAGGAGAGAAGATGGCCTGGATTTACTTACTATTGTCATAGAAGGAACATAGGTCCTGGAATATTGGTGCAAAAGGAATCTGTCTTGTAGTCCAACACTTTGACGTTCAAGATAGCAGTGGATGTACTGAGTCAAGAAGGTTCCCTTCATCCCTTTAAACATATTTGAAGGCAGAATAGGAATACCAGTAAATTCTTTCTCTGATAGACATCTTCAAGTATTCACAAAGTTTATTGAGGAGATTGTTGGGATTTTATAAATACAGTTAAAAAAAACCCAAACCTAAACCAAAAAACTGTCCCTTGTATCAGACAGCTTATGTGTATTAACTCTTAGCTGGCAGCTTAAGACAGATGCCACTTGGACAAGCCTCCTTCCAAGCAGTTCAGTACATTCACCTTGATGGTGAAGTATAAAAAGGTTATGTTCAACTTTGTGTTGGACTTGAATCCTGAATAGCCTTCATGCTGAGCTATGTCTGAATTGAAATTCATCTTAATTATTGCATGCTCCATGTAATACTGTGAACAAATTTAGTGGAGGCACTGGATGAAAATGTGTTTCTGTTTGAGAGGATGAGGCTTAAAGTCATGTGAGCAGTGGTCCTGAAATGTGGTAGTGCTGAGCTCTTCAGGGCTGGATTGCTGAATAAACTACAGTCTCCCAAGCAGTGACAAGAAAAAAGGTTTATCAAAAAAGCACACTACTGCACTTTGCAGGAGTGAGATAATGTGGATAGCCACATACGCAGTGTGGTATTGCCCAGGGAATGCAATGAGCCATTCATGCATTGCAAATTATTAAGGAGGTCTGTCATCAGTGATCAAGCATGGACAGTACATAATGACTCTGGTAATGGTGGCATGGGAGTGTGCACCAGGCAGTCTAATATTTCAGTGACCATCCTTTATCTGCCCCACCTTTGTGTATCATCATGCCAAACACCAAGCTACATAGCATTTCAACATCTCACAGGTGTTGCTTATGCTAGTACGTAACTCTTCCATAGAATAACACCGGGTGCTTAACTGCCTTCTCCCCAAAGGACATACTCCTCCCTTCTCATTTCCTTGGTGGGTACAGTCCTGTGAGGCTGCTTTTTGAATCACCAGGGGTTTGTTTCTGGCCTCCATGGCTGCTGTGATCTGTGTGGAGAGCTGAGGACTTTTTTACATCATGCTTTTCTTATACCACTTCCACACTTGTGCAATGCGTTGGAATGGTTTTCAGGGCCTTGGCAGCTAGCTCTGCTCTCTCCTTGGGTGTGACCCTATTTCCATTTTGCCATGCTATGTGACCAGGTGGCTCAGCATATGTACAGTACACCTGAGCACCCTCAGATCTGAGAAGGTTGCAACACAAAGCTTTTACTAATAGTTCGTTCCTCCTGACCAGGCTTTTGCCATTTTGTAAGCTATATAATGCATATGACAATTAGGAATGTGTATATGTATACATATATGTGTAATTTATTGCTCTCTAGTTCCAGGTGCAGTATAATAATGGGTTTGCAAAGGATAGTCATGAAAATCTTTATTTTCTTGGTTTTATTCTCTCAAGAGCTGAATTACAGCGAATAAGCTGGAATGCTCCTTCACTTGTGCCTTTAAAACAAGCACTTGATCAGCCATGGCTCAAGATCTGCAAAAGCAAAGCATGATCCACTTCAAACAAAATTGCCTAAACTACTGTTTGACTAAGATTTAGAGATTGTAAAAAACTACCATTCCTACAAACTAGCATTGTTTGTATAATTTTCAAAATCACAGTGGGTAAGTTTTCACCAGATAAGTTCTGAATTTGTTGTGGTTGCAAACAATATTTAAAAATTTAAATAGAATGTAATGTTTTCCACTACAACCATTGCTTTTTTTTATAAGGGAACTTTGACATAATAATTTCCTCTGAATCATATATTATGACATGCAAATAAAAATATATCCTCTTTCCCTCTCCTATCTTTATAGTTCCCCTCCCTTTTTTTGGTGTGGTTTTTTTTTTTTTCATTTTAGCAATTTGCTTTCTAGGGTATCTCTGCTGAAAAATAATTTTCTAGACAGAAAATAGAGATTTAAAAGTGTAGCTTTTGAAAAGTCTGAAAAATCTGACAAACTACACTGTAAATGTTTAGCAACCAGAATTTAGATAAAAACAACATCAAGATCTGTTTAGGTTTTTTGTGTTTCATCTGGAGAAACTTGTGATTTTAAAAGTCTTATCAGTGGTAATTCTGGGTATTTCCCTTCCCTCTTGGTGGGGGAGTTTTGATTGTTTTGCTTCTGGAAACACTGAGGGTATGTTTTTTTCTTTGGCATGCAAAACTTAGTTTTTATCAGATAAATTTCTGACTCCTGGACCTGAAACAGAAACCCACTTTCCAAACATGAAAAATGTATAGATGGTTTGTGAAGGTTGTTTTCTAAGTGCTGCCCAGCAAAACAGAAGCTCGCCATGCTTACTAGTGGCTGCTGTTCAGAGCCTTGTGCACAGCTGGGAAACTGAAGAGACTTGTCAGGTTCATCACATGGCCAGCTGGGAAAGCCTGAGCTGCAGAAGAGACAAGAAGATGGAGCCACTCACAAAACCAAAGGGTGGGTAGCTAGACCAAAATCATACAGAGCAGGAGAGATTTGTCTTCCCACCCTTTCCCACCAGGTGCCAAGAAGGCATGGGCAGAAAGCTGTAGATTAGGAACAAGAGAGAAGGTTCATGCCTGTCTTCTGCATACAGGAAACACTTGTTGTCTACCAGATTTTAGTGTTTGACAACCAGCTGCCTCCTACATTCCAAAGCACGAAAAAGTAATGGAGTAAGGTTATGCAAAAGGGACCCCAAAAGTCACAGAGTGTTTTTAAACTATGATTTGTTTGGAAAGTATCTAAAATAGTTTGAGCCCAACACTGCAATTGCTGTGGCTAAAACTGTGTTTGGTTAATCATGCTGCTTTTAAGGATTAGCTTAAGAAGTATCTTTGTTGTGACTCTTGTTCTGAGCCACAGACACCAAAGCCAATCGTAAAGTATGTTGGGTTGGCCTTTGCCCAAACTATCATCTTCAGAAATTCAAGTGCAGAATCAATAATTCTGTGTCTTTCTTGGCATGTCCTGGAAATCTGGGTATTTCTGAACTGTACAATTTCATCCAGTTTGACCCAATTCCCTCTTGCATTATTGTAAATCAACAAAGTATATTTTAGAGGTAAGACCTGAGGACTTAGACCTTAGGAATTAGAATTTTCATCTGATTATTCACAAGTAATAGTAGTGAGATTTAAATGCTGTTGTAGTTATATCTCTTTAGGAGCTAACATTTAGTAGTTTAGGTGCATAGTGGCATAATGCAACATGTCTGTAATAATATATATGTAATAGCAGGAAAACATGTATCTCCCGTTTTCTTCAGAAGTAATAATGTATCTGTTTTCTGGACAGGTATGTATTGTTTATTTTAATGTTTGATATCATTATTAATTCTGTTTTGAGCCTAAAATAAACACACCTAAGAATACAAATGCATTTCATTAAATCTTTTCCTCTTAGAAGTTTCTCTTGCTTAATGGTGAATATTGCAATATGGATGTAATTGTGGGATTATTAGCAAAGAGTCTGAAGGACTATTCCACTTGATTTAGTTTTTTGCCCACAGCACTGCAGGGAACCAGTGGGTCTGGAGTGATTTCCTCCTTCTTCATCCCGGTTTCATAAAATTTATTCTAACCAATATTAAGGCAATTCTCTGTAATAATTATAAGAAATAATTTTAGGGAATTCTGTAAGCCTTAGGTGAACACTGTTCTTTAGAATAAATGCTAAACTATAACATTGTCATTCAAACGTAAAATGAAGTGTCCAGCCAATTTTTATGAGGTCAGGATGAGGTATTTTGGTAATAATAGTTCCTTGTACTTAAAACTCTTTATCTGTACATGATGAAACACCTGTACATCAAAGAAGTTATTGAGGAGTGTAAACACTTTATACATTTCATAAAAGGGCTCTTTGAAACACGTAGGCTATCAAACCCAGATTTTCCAAAGCAGCTGCTATGTTGAGTACCTTTATATTGGGGGATTGGCTTGAGACACGTTTCAGGTGAACGGTACAAAATGGTACCCTGGCATAATGTGTAATAGGAGTTACATTAGATGATTATTATCTATTTAATGAGAACTTCTGTGGAAGAAGAGGGATTCTATTAATTTCATTTTTAAATACACTTTGATTAAATATTGTAATTTTTCATACTGCTAAATGGTTTTCAGAATCAGAAGTATACAGTAATTTTTTTCTTTTACAAGACCATCACATCAGCTTTCAAAAGCAAGCATGTCAAATATGCGATCCACTTGGTTGTTTATGAAATTTGGCCTTGGTCAGACTAGCAGTCCACTTGGCAGTTTGTTTACAGTTTTTACTCTTTTTACACCTTTTACACCTTCCTCACCTTAGGAACACAGTGCTCGGAAGGACAGCTTTCTGCCTCTTGCCTTGTATGCTTGTGACAGCCTCTATTCTACTGTGCCTGACCTGGGGAAAGTCCTTGAGTTGCCAGCAAAAGGCTTTTAGTTTTCCATTTATAGTTGCAGACTATCTGCTTTACCCAGTGAAAAGATTTCCAGTGTTATAAATTTCAAATTAGGTAACAAATTACCCTTACATATCTGTAGCTAGAACTGCTGAAGGACACTGGTGCTTTTGTTAAACTAGTTCCTAGGCATATATTCCCTAGACTGAATTAAAACTGCAGGTAAAACCCTAGGTTTCCTTCCTAAGTGCAGGCAGTGAGACAATCTGTATCCTTCCTGTGCTGAGCACTTAGAGCTAGCTAACCAGAAACACTGGGCACAGGAGCATATTAGAAATCCCACCTTGCTTTTGAGTGACATAGAATCATAGAATATCCTGAGTTGGAAGGCACCCACATGGATCATGGAAGTCCAGCTCCTGGACCTGCACAGGACAGCCCCAAGGATCACATCATGTGCCGCTGGGACTGTTGTCCAAACACTTCTTGAATAGTGGCAGACTTGGTGCTGTGCCTACTTCCCTGGGGAGCCTGTTCCAGTGCCCAGACATCCTGTGGGTGAACAACCTTTACCTCACCTAACTTAAACCTCCCCTGGCACAGCTTCCTGCCATTCTCTTGAGTCCTGTCACTGATCACCAGAGAGAAGAGATCAATGCCTGTCCCTCTGCTTCCCTTTGTAAGGAAGCTGTAGAATGCAATGAGGTCTTGCCTCAGTCTCCTCTTCAGGCTGAACAGACCAAATGACCTCAGCCACTCCTCATATGGCATCCCATCACAGCCCTTCACCGTCTTCATAGCCCTCCTTTGGATGTTCTCTAATAGCATTATATCCTTCTTGTGGCACCTAAAACTGCACACAGGACTTGAGGTGAGGCCACATGCAGCATCACATAGAGATGCCCAGGAAAAGCCAGCTCAGGTAGCCAGCACAGAATAGCCACATCAGTGCTGTGCTTGGCAAAGGCTGATAATGTGTGTGTCTCCTTAAGATTATTTCCTCTTTGCCCCATAATCATTTAATGTGATGCTGCAAGACTTTTTCAAACGCCATATACTTTCAAGACTCTGAAGCTCCTATTGACAGCAACAGTTTTGCCTGAAAGCATGAGGAAGAGATCAAGATTGATTGTGCTTAAGAAAGAGCTGATTTTCAGCAACTGGTAGCTTAGTCTGTCATACAGGCACTCATAGATTTGCAGAAAAAATTTCTATTCTCTGTCTCTGTAATTATACAAAAATTCTTTGTCTGCAAGGAATTGGAAAGTGTTACAGTAAGCTATAGATCTAAATTAGACATTTTATGTTAAATCTATACTTACCAGTATACACCATTTAGAGTTAGTGGCAGGACACTAACTAGACTAGAAGAAAGCAAACCTGGAAGAAAGTGATCTAGTAAATGAAAGCCACTTATGTAGTAGATTATCATTCTGAATTGCATTCAGAATTGAAAAAAGAAAAGGGATTATATTTATTAGTTGTGGTTTCTGGTTAGGAGAGACTTAAAAAACTTCGAGGCCCTTATCTTCCCTCCAAAATGTTTTTTCCATTTATCCTTTATTGCTCAACAGAAAGAGTACTTTCAAGTTTGTGTCTCTCAGAACAAAACACACATAATATGTGTTTATTTTCACTCTTGACTTTGAAAGAGGTGGTCTTGCTGTATCTTTACACTGAGAAGATTATCTAATGGTACAGCTCTGACCCAGCAGCAAGACTTAAAATCCTGAAAGTGAAGATGTTAGGCTAACTCATATCAAACTTCCTCACTTTCACTTATATTGAAACAGAAAGAGTTACAAGTGCAATAATTTATGTTAATGCTAATTTTTTTTTGCATATAATTTTCTTTCTGTAAGTTTTCCAGGTTCAGGAGAGCTTAAATATTCTCTCTGTTGTTCAGCATTGAATAATCCCTGCTCCTACTTTCAGTGCTAGTACTTTCCTGCTTTTTCAAATTCCTTTCTAGGATCATGTTACCATGAGTAGCCAGAAAATTACAGGCTTAATATACCAGCCCAGGGTGGTGAAGAACGAAGGATACCTATATAAATCAGTCTCTTTCTGAATAAAGGCACAAGTGAATTTTTTTTCCTTTGGGTGTCTTAAACATGGATCAGAAAACAGTAACCAGGTCTGTGAGAACCACCGTGTGTGGTATATTTTTTCCTACGGTTGCATATCTGTGCTCTAGTATTGCACGTTAATTAATGCACGTAAGGCGTTTGCCCAACACTAACTCCGTAGTTCTTTGCAACAGGTTCTCTGCTTCTGTAGAGGTGCTTACTGAAGGACTTGCTGCCAGCCTTCTGCAGTTCTTTCTCTTATCCTCTAATTGAGCCCCTTTCGTAGTTATAATTTGTCTGCCAAATGCCTTATCGGTTGGAAAGGCTCAAGTCAGATACTGCTTCCTTTTTTTGCTTGTTTTTACCTGAGTGCTGCCAGAAGAAAGAAGGGGTTAAAGCGTGGGAGGATTGCTAAGAAAAAGGGTTTGGTTAGTGACACACAGGACTGCATCTCACACACCATAGTTTGTTTATTCTTCTGTAAACAGCAGAAAGAATTATCGTCATCATGGTAAGGCAAACAACACTCTAATTTTTACCCTTTTTAAACCCCACCAGAAATCTTCAGGTTAATACACAGTTAACTTTTTTAAATCATGAAATTAACTGATTTCCATTAGTTTTATAGAGTGTCTCTTTAACTGACAGATGCTCCTGTTGACAGAAGGGGAGGGGGGAAACATTTTTGTATATGGAAATAACTAGCTCTGGGGAAGAGCAGATGGGAGCAGGCATGCCTTTTCTGACACGCCTGTTCTTTTCTATCTCTCTCATTTCCTAAATGCTCATGGATGGATCTGTTCAATTTTTGTGCGTCTTAGTCTTTCCTGAGCTTCTTGGAAAGATTTCCATTTATTTGATTCTGCATTATTTGCGTCTTTCAGTTTTTCTGTTCTTTTTTAATACATCCAATATCTAAATCTCTGTGTTTGTCACCTAAGAAATAATATGGGATATATACTTAATTATTTTTACTTACTTATCTATGGTTTTTCAGCTGATTATTTTCTTTAAAATAATCCATTAAACATGCAGACTCAATATTCTCATTAATCGATATGCTGTTGCAAAAATGGTAATTTTCAGTGTACATTTGAACTAAAAATTTAGTTTTATGGTTAAAAAATAAATTAGATGCAGACAGGTCCTGTTCTCTTATGGACATGAACTGTTTTGCTAATATATGTTCACTTACTAGAAAATGCAGTTTGTGGGAAAATATGACTATTAACAGTCTCACATTTATAGCCCCGTGGTTATTCAGGTAAGTTCCCCAATCTAAATAAATGCATTGTCTTCACAGAGAGTTTAGGTAAAGCTGAAATTGTTTAAAATCCAGTTATTGTTGTTTATACCCTCTGTATGTGTAGCAGGGAAAGAGCTGGAAGAGGCAGGAAGAGGACTTGTTAAAGTGTGTTTCTTTCTCTCTGAGGAGGACACTGTCAACCTGGAATATCATATATTTAAAGAAATGCTAAAAAAGAAGTTTAAAGAGTATATGCCAAACTCTTGGTATTTGGAAGAAGGCAGTGTGGGAGTTAAAATAATGTAAGTCGTAGTTTTCATAATAGTAACCCCCCTTTTGTGGCTTTGTGAAGGGTCAGCATAAAGAAGGAAAAATTATTACAGTGAATTGAAGTAATTCAAGTCTGTTTGACTGACAGCAAAGTAACTGGTTAAATTTAGAAATCGTTTAGGTTCAAATATAACTGCTTTTTTCCCCTTGGTGAATCACAAAAACAAAAGTGATTTAGGTCAAATCTTTTGTTAAGTATATTTTTCCCATGCTTTTAAAAGAACACAAGCAAAAGCAGCAAGCCTTTATTTCCATCTGCAATTCTCTTCTTCTCTCCCCCTCCCTCCCTCTCTCTCTCTCTCCCTCTCTCTCTCTCTCCCTCTCCCAGTAGCTATGACACTCACCTGTAGGAGAGCAGTATGAAACGCAGCAGAGACTTGAGTGGGTCTTGTGCTTCTCAGACTTTTCTCTCTCTTATATTGTTCCTTCCAGTTTTTCTAATATTTTTACAGTACATTGTGCCAGCAATACTCCAACAATACGAATTTTCAGCCTAACAAAGCTTGTCACTGCTAGTGTTAGATATTTGAGCCTCAGTCTGCAGAATGCTAAAGCCTGAAGAGTAATAGTTTGTTTATTTAAATGTTTTTGGCTAATACACTTTTTGGGATGTCATGTGACTGCTAGAACTCCAAGGCTTTCTGTTTCTCATGGCTGGGTGAATTATAATACTGTGGTTTAAAGATACTCATAAGTTACTGGCATTCCAGCATAATCTGGTAGGGATTCTGCAAGAATTGTTGAAGATAGAAGGGTCTCAGAATTTTCACATTACTTGAAATCCAGCTATTTATGACCTCATGAAGCTGAAATACACTCTTCACTAAATGGTTTGTTGCTTTTTCCCCCTCTCTGAAGGTGAACATGTGCTAGAAAATAAATGTTTAAATTAAAGAACTGTCTACACTAGGTATTACTACCTATTAGTTACCACAAAGTTGCTAATGACTAGTAAAAATACTACTTTTTTCTATAATGTGTGCTCTAAGAAGTATTTTCATTTATGTTCAGCTGACTCAGATGAACTCATCTCAGAAAATAGCATCCAATTGATCCCTCAGGACACAGCCTGAAGTTCTGATTTAACAAATCACAGCAGCTCTCTCTCCACTGGAGATCAGCAAAGCACATGTTTAATTACATTGTTAAATTAGGGGTTTGGCTGTGGCAACTTACATTAGCTAATGAGAAAAAACCCCAACCAAAAACAGAGGAAACATTTTAATGCTAACATAAACAAGTATGAATATAAATACAAACAAGATTTGCATTTCTTGGTTAAGAAGGCAGCATTTTGCTTTCAGATTAGAACATGGCTTTAGAGGTTCGTGCAGTGTGGTTGAAACAAGCTTCCTCCATGCTGTCCGAGTAATGGATAGGCAAGTCCTCTAGTTTTTTTCAGTTGCCAATGCCTTTGATCAGGGATTTCTCAAACACTAATATCTCAACAGTAAGAATGCTTGAGCAGAGAATACTTGAGCAGAAACATCTTGAAGAAGCCTGATCTGCAGAGCAAGGATGATTCTTCAAACATTTCTGTGTGGTGCTCTAGAAACAAAGCATTCCTGTGCTGTGCTCTGTCAGGCTTGGCCCCACTTTGGAGTCTCTGAGAGGCTCGGTCTGTGTGCCCTCTTGCACTGGCAATACTTGCTCACCTGCATTTATCTGAGTTAAAAATACAAGCTCTTCAGGGCAAGTACCCAGCCTTTTATGTGTTTTGAAAGAGCTGTATATAATTAAGGTACTTTGTATGAAGAAATTACTTCAAAACCGTTTACATAGGGCAGCTATTTCAAGATCAAGAAAAAATCTTTAGGCTTGTTCCCTGAGGAAACAAGGCTTATGTGACTGGACTGGCTGGCTGTCCCTCCTCACTGCCATCCAATACTTTTTGAACTTGTTGGACAGTTTAAACTACATTTGAAAGGGGGAGACGTCTCAAAGATAATTAAGTTCCCATGGACTTTATGAAAATTAGTGGCTGGGAATAGAGAAATCCAGATCCATAGTTCAAATAACTAATTTTTCCACGTGTAATCTTGCAAACCCCAAAACCTGGCTGCATGTGTAATAATGACTGTCAGAGTGATAATGTAATCCCAACTACTTTAGAAGACTGACAGCTATTTCACATCCATATATTAATATGATTACATATAAATCGATATAAATAGATTGACATCATAATGAAGTTAAATTTCTCCTATTCTGGTGTTTTGTGAGTTTTCAATAGGAACAGTATAGGCATCCTCCTCACACTTGTGAATGAATTTTCAGTCAAATTAGTGTCACTCATTTCCTTATTGGCTTGCATCAAGTATAAAAAATTCCTTTTTTTTTCTTAAGCTAGCATTGTTCATTATTGTCTTATCCTTTCCCTATAACTAGTTAGTACTGGAAATACATACATAGAATACGAAATTAGATAGTAATTGAGCTGCATTACTCATGATTGTTGCATCTGATAGAGAGATTTATAGTTGGTTTTGTTATCACTAAAGCACTTTACCTGTCTGAGTTGTATGAACTTAATGCAGCCCTCAGTGTTGCTCTTTACTTAATTGTTTTGGTTCTACTGGTTGAAATAAGTCATCAAAAGGAGATAAAAAACAGATATCAAGCTTTGTCATTTGCAGATTATTTCAGTGTCTCAAAAGAAAAAAAAAACAAAAACGAAAACAAAAGCAACAACCCAAAAACTTAAGCTTAAAGTCATGATCATAGACTTGCCTATTTGAAGGCTGCTGATGGAACATCAATGTGTGTGGGGACACAGAACTTGGTGGTACAGCTGCTTATCAGTTGAATGAGTAAAACTTGTTTAAGAAATGTAAGCAAGGACAGGGGTTCCCACGGATTACTGTTTGGTTACAGTATGATAAGCCAACTCTACCTAGTCCCCAGTTTAGGTTTTTCTGTGTTTTTCATGGGTTTGGGGGTTTTTTGTGTGCCTGGACAGGCCTTGCTGCTGTACATTCACTGGTATTAAGTAGGCTCTGCAGGGGTCTCCTAAACCAAGACCTTATTCCACTACTCATGGTTCCAGGAGTTTTAGAACAGAGGCCAAACATTAGTCTGTTGATGAAGCAAAAACTTAACACTTCTTCAGCCAGAGCAGGAAGTGACTGTGTAAAAAAAGGTCCTTATTTTCTTCAGTAGCCGGAGGGCCAGATCCACCACGGGCTGGGCTACCCAGCCAGCTGCAGGCAGCTTGACCTGATGTCTCCCCTGCCTCCGCACTGGGCCCTTTAGAAGCACCGAAGTGAGACTTGCGTGGTCCTTCCTGTTGAAGCTGTTCCACTTCATATAAGTAGTTAAGCCTTAATTAGAAGAGGACTAGTTGAGCATTCATTAAACATTAAATACTAATTGAGCGCCCGGGGAGAGAGCCGGCACCATTTGGCCGCGAAGTCATTCTCACGCCGCCGCGGCCGGGGATGGGGGTAGGCGTGGGGTGCAGCCCCGGCCCCCTTCAGCCGTGGCCCC
>JAOXXN010000446.1:72372831-72393486 GCA_026770055.1 Myrmophylax atrothorax | reverse complement strand
GCTCTCTGGCAGTATAGATCACCAGTAAACTCTGAAGTTGTACCTTTACAGGAAAGATAGCTTTCATGTTTTTCTCTTTGTCATCACTAATGACAGTGATACAATGTGTGTGTGGCACTGTCTTGGCCTTATCTGCAGCTATAGGAACTTTAGCCCTGGGTGGGGACTGCTATATTGCTTGATGAATCTGATAGCTGTCACTGCACAGTACCGCTCTGTTTCTTCAGCCAAACAGAGTTACATGCTCAGATTACCTGTTATAATTTATAGTCATTCATCAGAACATGTGAACTATAAACCTGAATGTTGGTTAAGGTGCTGTAAAATGGGAAAGGAAAAGATAATGCCATTACTAGAAGGTGTGTTTTTGTTCTCTAGTTATTGCTTTGAACCAGAGAACAGATAACTTTAACATTTTTTTATAAGATAGATTTTTTTAAAATAATCCAAGTAGTTTTCCCTTAAAAATGCATAATGTCTCTTACTAATGACATTGTGCCAATTCTAGGAATCAAATTTTTTAGAAACAGTTTTAAAACAGGTCAGTTCCTTCAGTCACCTCCAAAAGTGGGGGTTCCTTGTAAGTAATGACAGCATTTTCTGTCTTTTCTCCTTTCAGGTCTGTGTACTGGATAACTTGAAAGTCACAGGATACTTTCCTTCTAGCTTTTGAAAAGGAAATGTATCAGATTTGAAACTAAACTGAGGGTGATGGTACATCTTAATCAGCAGATAAAACCTCAGGCAGTAGTTATTTGGATGTGCTTAGCAGAAAATTTGGCTTCAACTGTCATATGTTCAGACATGGTTTTGTAGTTGCCTTTATGTCCACTTCTTTAATTATTCTGCTGTTTTCACATGCCATTTTTGTTTGCTTACCTCAGTCTGATGTTTTGGCATCAGTGATTTTTGGCACCAGTTACATGCTTGAGGTGTGACTCACCTTCCATTTATGACTCTGTTGGGAGAGGTCTAACTGCTTGCTTCCACAGTTTAGCTGCAAGGTGTAGCCAGAAAGAAGGACATTGGTATTTCTCTTGTGCCTGCTTGTCCCTAGCATTGCAGATCAGGAATGGGGAGTAGGAATCAGCCACACTGTGCTATTTCTTATAAACTATTTGCAGTTTTAAGTGAATCTGTCTTCCATCTTTCAATGCTTTCCCCCATATTAGGTGGAAGGCTTAAAGGATACTCAAACATCATCTTCTTTTAAACAAAGCTTAGAAACTCAGTTCTTGCAATAAGATGCATCTTTTGACTATATTTAAAGTCAGTATTTCTTCATGTGGAAAAAGGTGTAATGAAAATATTAGTAAAGAGGAAGCCAGTTGTACTGGATGGAGCTCCAGGGCTGAGCTTTCTATTGCTTTTTGGTCACACCAGTTTGGCTGCTGTTGTGCAAAAATGCTGCAGAATATCAAATACAAAGTGTTGAAGTGGTTGTTTCTGCATAAATTTGCAAAGCTTAAAACTATACCTCTGAGGGGTTAGCTGTTCATTTAAAATAGGTTTTAGGTGTGGCTGATAAGTATCACTGTTAACCATTAAACTTGTGTCAGGGCATACAGGGAGACACAGATTTTATGGGAAAGATATATGTTGTTAAGTTCAAATAAATGCATATAGTAGCACAAGTGATGGACTGACTAAAGGGTGGTATGGGAATGAGTTTATTAAGATAATTAGGCTGTTGGTTATACCACTTGAAAATAGAGGTAGAAGAAGAGGACAGAGGGAGTATGTGTCGCTTGAGGAAAAGGAGAGAGGAGTGATCTCAGTATTTGGCTTGTTCATGTTAACTCGCTTGAATCTCATGCTTCTTTCTTTGGCTAAAAAGCTGCCTGAGAGCTCAGTGAACACTGTTCGTGTAGGTTAAAAAAAAAAAAAAGAAGAAAACACTTAAATACCAGAATCATCCCAAGAGATCATTTTTGCAAGCTAGTTTCTTTTATCTGTCAGTTTTTCTGGTCTTCATGTAGGGCAGTTTCTGCCTCTTCTCCCACCACAGAGTGTTCCTGGATTCCTCTTTGGAGAACAGGTCTCTCTTTGAAGTGATGGTGGGCTCCTTGACGCTCCTTACATCTGACTGATAAATTTTGAAGACATCTGCCCTGCATCTTCACAGCTCTTCATACTGTTTCTGGAGTAAGAAGTGATATGAACAAATGATTTTTCCTGGTTGTAGGTATTCAGAAGAAGGAGGCTTGAAACCCTCAGCTGCATGTCATCTACCTTTTGCCATAGTACATGAGTGTGCTGTGTACTTGTACATGCTTCTCTATCCACACTGATGGAGAACTTTTCTAAGTGTTTCAGCATTCAATTCTTGTAAAATTAGTAGGGGTAGTTTACACAATTTAAATTGTTAGCTAACTTTACCCGAAGGAAGTGAAAGAGTCCTCACATGTGGTGTTTGCTTAGCCAAGGTGGTGATGCAGTGACTGGGGGCAGTTAACCTTTTCCCCCAGCACTAATGAGGCCAGAAGGTGTCTTTCAGTCAATTTAAGGTTGCTTCTGCAATGTAAGTGTAAAGGCTGCAAAGAATCTGGGCAGATGTCTTCAGAATTCATTGAAGAGGTATATGCAAATATTAACCAACTCATTATCACCTTAATGAATTGGGATTTGTTTTCTAAACTCAGTAAGGAATTGCATGAGTATAATTTATTCTGCCTATTCACTATTAAATTTTAATGTCTGTCACTCATAAGTAGTTCTCTGCCTCAATTGCAGACGCTGTAGGCTGCTGTATTTTTTGTTTTACTGAACGCTGGAGAACTAAGTACATGTTTGAAATGTATCCTTCTTACTTAGTGTCTAATTTTTTTTCATTTGTGTAGTTACTTGTTTTTTAGTTGATTCCTTTTGAGATACCAATGTTTAAACTAAGTCTACAGAAAATTGTCTTATAAGGCTACATTTTATTGTTTTGAAAATTGTTACAAGTCTGTTCCACATTAATTAAATGTGTCACTCTGTATCACTTTGCTTCCTGTAGTCCAGCCAAGCCCAAGAACATAGAGCTGAATTTGAAAACACCTACAAATCAAGACAGTTTAGAAAATGAGCAGGATACTCTTGAAAAACCAGTTAATAAAACTAACAGCAACATTGCCAACAAAATTTCCTTGTTTGAAAATAAATGTGCTAACCAGAGCCAGAGGCTTCCTGACATCCCTGCCTCAAAAAATAGTACTGTACCAAGCACATTTGTTGGCAGAGCAAAGCTGAAATTTGGAAAACAACCTAAAGAAAATGAACTGCCTGATAAAACGTTAAGTAAGCAAAGCAGTCGTCAGAAGTTATTTGAGAATGGAACACCAGAGAAAGAAAGCACTGCAGACTTAAAAGGTAAAAATGAAGAAGGCTTTGCCTCTTATGAGGATATTGGGAAACCAACAGAACTTAAGGTAAAAGCTGCAATATCCCTTTTTAACCAAAGCAGCAAAAGTGATGCTAGTAGTGTCTCTCTGAAGCAAACAGAACCAGAATTAACCACAGCAAAAAAAGAAAGTTCACCTTTTAAACTGTCTTTGCACTCACCCACTAAAAGTGACAAAGCTCAAGATGCTTTCTACCAAAGAAATTACACAAGCTCAGAATTCCACAGGAATGAAGAAAAGATGCTGCCTAACACAGAGGTTTTATCACCTTGCAATAATGATAAATATCCTCTATCATCTCATCAGGCATCAAGATCAGACTTTAGGATGGAAAATGGAGATAGAAAGGCAAAGCCAGGAGATTTGACCTTTGCAGCACTGCAGGATGATGAGAGCAATCAAGAAAGTATATTGGTGTCAGAGGACAATGTCAGTTCGCAAAAGAGCCCAGGCAAAGCCTGTAATGGATCTGCTGAAGATAATAGCGTTTTTGATTCCCCATCTGACATGAAGAAGTTTGCTGAAACAATAAAAAACTTGGAAAGCTCAGTTTGTTTACCCCAGAAAAAAAAGAGGTCAAAGCTTCCAAAGTCCCCAGCACCCTACTTCGCAATGCCTCCCATTCATGAAGACAACTTAGAGAAAGTGTTCGATCCTAGTGTATTTACTTTCGGTTTGGGACTGAGGAGGGAAAAAGCACAGGATCTGTTACCAACTCAACAACTTAAAATGCAAAGCCTGGAAACGATAGCCAAAGTCAGGCCCAAGCGTGCATCAACGGAGCAAAGTATCATATTCAAAGCTCTGCAGTCATGTAGAGAGGAACCTGTCTTTACTCATGAAATAAATGGAAAAGACAACGTTGATGGTACAGATGGTGAAATTAAGAGATCACGGCTTGAAAAAAGCTCCCTCTTCTCAAGCTTGCTGTCTTCTACACCTAAAGAAAAGTTTTTTAATCCTTCTGTCACCTCAGTAAATAACACCACAACAGCTTTTGCAACTGACTCCTCAGGAATGCCTCCCTTACAACTGGATGGTTCTGGGCCATTTAGCATGCCTCAAAAATCAGAGGTAATAAAGATCATTCCAGAAGTGAAACAATGTTTGTCTACCTGCTGAATGACTGTTAATTTTGATTTTGCAATTCAGTCTCTTCCAGATATAAAGTTTCCAAGTTTTGTGGAGAAGTACATGCAAGCAGATGGTGCAAAAAAAGAACTAAGTTTACAAATACCCGGCTATGGCAACCCTGAGAAAAGTTTTTCCAGCTGGCTGGGGCCAAGCAGATATGAATCAAATGTCCCCCCTGGTTTATTAGATGCGGATGTAAGTATTGTGCTGTTTAAAATCTGCCTGCAAAGTTACTCAGCTTTTATATTTTCTATAGGCTATATGCACACATTGTTTTGTTTCCCTCTTAGACATATACATAGATTACAAATACATAAACATGAACTTAGATATGGTCCCAGTTTCATCTGATGGACTAAGCATGAAAATGAGATGGCATCTATTAACATGATTAAGGTTCTTCATGGTGCCCTTGTTTTGAGACTTTTTGCAAATATGAATTGAAAGTGTATGTTTGAATATGTGTTCATACTTGATTTTGTATTACATTAAAACTAATCTCATGCTAACTTTATTTTTTTATTGTAAATTAGTAGAATGCTTTCTGTGAACTTCAGAAAACTTCTGTTGACAGTAATCTCTCTCCTATTCCAGGAAGACATTCAGCCATTGCACTGTTAAATAAGCAACAGAGCAAACTTTTTTATTTTTCCTCTCTGTTGTTGGTCCCGGTATTCTCATGCATTTGAGGGAAGAATATTCAAGAGTACTTTAACAACTGGATAGTAGTGATTATTGAAACTGCTGCTATGGTGGAGCTCTGTCTCTTGATCTGATTACAAGCATTTATTCCTCATGACTGAAGGCAGACCTATGTTTTCCCTTCAAACCAACTTTAGCCTGAAATATGTTTGTATTTTCTGTTTTAAAAATTCTGAACTAAAGTCCTGTAGTATCTGCTGTTCCTGTTCACATGAGCTCTTATTGCCACCCAAGAGGAAAACTATACTCAGATCTAAGAACCATGAGAAGAAATATGTTCTCTGAAGTTTAATAGCCACATGAATGGGACCTGTGGAATTGAAGCAGCACAAGTTTGAGAGATACTTTTCAAAGGTTGTGTGCTGTAATGGTTCTACTTAAAGGAGTGAGGTAGTAGAAATAGCTCCTTTCTTCGTCTTCACCTTGCAGGAAGAAACGATATGATCCATGGAGCCTTTTATTTTTGAGAATGTAGATTCTCCTCTCATGGAAAATTTTTTAATTAGTGTGGAGATGAAAATTAGGGGGGGTTATTTGCACTGGTGTAGACTTATACTGCCAGTTAAACAGGCTTTTTTACTTTGATGGTCCTGCTTGGATTTAAAAAATTTAATTTAAAGCTAAATGACTAGTATTGTTTTGGTTTGGGTTTTTGCTATTTAGAATGTTGTTCTTGAGTGGGTTTCAATTTTGCAGTGGAGTATGGAGGCCTGATGTGGCAATGCAGTGTGTATGCACCTAAGAGTGCACTTGAGAGAATCCTTTTAGTCTCCAAAGGGTTTCTGGAGTTCTGTGGCACTGTTGCTGACTGAAATGTCTTGCTCAAGTTAGGCAGGAACCACAAATGTTTATATGATGTGTACCTACTGTGCATCTTCCACTAAGAAAATGATGATGCAATGGCTAATGGGTAATGTGAAGGAAAGAGTAAGGGCAGCCCAAAACAATGACTTAAAACACAGAGCAAGTTTTAACAGGAATTGAAGCACAGGCTAAAAAACCAGTCATGCTTCAACGTGTCTGGATGATGCCTACAAAAATGTGATGGTGATGAAGAACTCTGTCCTGAGACCACTGCTTGGTCAGTGTGGTAACTAACATGGTCTCATTAATTCCTTGCACATGTTGCTGGTTATCTTGGGCTGCAACCTATTTAGGAGCAGGATCTTTTTTGGTTTTTTTGTCTGTATGAATAGTTCCTAGAAGAGTGGGCCCCTGTCCCAGAACAAACACTTTTGTCTTTGCTAGGAAACGAAATGTGTAATTGCAATGCTTGCTTTATTTGTTTTAGGATGACGTGATGCAACCACAACTTTCCCATATATTCTGTGTCATGTAATTTCCTGCTGATTTCAGCATTGTTTTATATTTTGTATACCTCAATGTGTTTTATTTGTTCTGAGTATTTTCTTGGTTTATCACTTGTTGCACAGCCTTGCGCTTTTTGAGGAAACTTCCCTTGGTACAAGGTGTTAGACATGAAATTGATTGTGCTAGGTTGCTCATGCACGTATATGCTGTCATGCCTCCTCAGTCTTCTCATATATTTCTTCAGAATTACTTCATGCTTTATGGCTTGACATTTTTAAACATTTAAAATTTTATTAGTATCTTTATCATTGTAGAGCATGCACTTTATCAATGCTAGTTTTTAAAGTAGTCTCAGGGTATGACACTACTGGAGTATATAGGAAGCTGATCAGAAGGATTTTAAAGCATTTCAAATCTGAGATTAGTTGACTTCAGTGAGATAATTCAATGTTAAAAAGAGTGTGTAAATGTATACATTTGTGGCAAGATGCTGTTCTTCAAGAAGATTGAAGCAGTAAGTAGGTATAGTTGAAATCTTACCAGGTTTTTACTATTCAGACTAGTTTTTATTTTGTTCTACCAGCCCTATATTTTATAGCTAAGCATCTTTATTGAATGTCTTTCTGGTTTTGTGTGGATTTTTTGTGATCTTTCTCTCCCCACTGTCTATTAGACACTTTCAAGAAATGGACAAAGTAAAATCAATCCCAGACCTGGCAAGGTAAGATCAATTTTAATATTTGTACTGTTCATTTCTATATTTAAAGCATAGAAAGACAGAACTATATGTTGCTGGTGTGTGTTTTTCTGTTTTGGTTTATTTTAAATGCAGCTGGTGATATACTGTGACTCAGACTGTCAAAAAACTGGTATTGAAGTTTTCCATGATGTTCTGGATTGCAGTTCTTGGGTTCTGTCACCAACAATTTTCATTAAAGTCATCAGAGGATGGTAAGAGATGAATTTTTACTCCTTATAAGTCGTCTCTCTGAAAATGTTTTTGAAATAGAATGGCCATGTAATTCACATTAAGTCTGCCTTGTAAAGGCAATGTAGCATGGACACCTGTGAGCAAGAAATGCGGCATTTTACCTCTGCAATAGGAAGTTCTGGGCTAGGAAACGTATTTTGCTGACTGATTGAGTGAGTGTTACCATCTGGAGGGGTGCAAGACTTCAACAGGCATAGGTATGGGATAAAATAACAGCTTCTGCCCAGCTATGCTGCCCTTTGACTCCTCTGCCCCTTAGGGATTCTTGCATAGTATTTGGATTGGGCTAAAAGGGTAGCAGGTAAGGCTAGAGCCAGGTCTAACAGGATTAATTTCATGTCCAAAGGAATAAGATGGTGCTGTAGAGGTAATTGTTTCTTTGACAAGTCCAGAGGTATTTTGCTCTGAAAGTTATATTGCCTAAGAGTAATTCAAAACAAGTTCATCTTACGCTTTCTTCATAGCATCATCAGAACAGCCATTAGTAGTGTGGCTAGCCTGGCAAGTTATGTTGTGGCCAGGCTGTAATGCAGTCACATGGCAGCTTCTCAAAAATAATAATCTGATAGTAAGTTGCAGAAACAAGTGCTAGGTGCAATAGGAGGTACTGGCAAGCATGCTGATTGCTGTTTTGCTTCAGAAAACTGAATGAAAGCCCTTTGATCTGTGTAGACCAGGTCATATTTTCCAGCATGGACTGAAGGCACTGGGTTTGGGGTTCTTTTTCCCTCTTCAGTTGAGAACATAAGGGAGGGATTTGTATTTGCACATGGATAAGGATTTTATCTACTTGTATCTTCCAACCTGCTGTTAAAAATGAAGTGGTACTGGCGTACTTGAAACTGTACTTGGGCGTTGTTATCCTTTGGCACATCTACTCCAGCCCCTGTGGAACTCCAGGCTGTTGTTCACAGGATTCAAGTAGCTTCTCTGTTTATACACAATGCAGCATTTTTCAGTGTCAATGTTTTCTGACCTATGAATTGGTTCTGATTAGTAACTCATATGGAAGTCCAGTATCATAGACAGTAGTCTTTGCTGCCCCAAATCATCAATTAAAAAAGGTGGAGGAGTTTTTGATGAAATTACAATTCAGCAGTAGATATCTTTGTTTTTATCATTGCGCTTTTAAAAGTATTAGAGACTGGAAGTTACTTGCATGAGCAGTGTTGGGCAAATAAGCTGTATTGGGGAAGTGTGAAGGGACTGGAAATGGTAATTCTTATGAAGGCATTCGTTAAATCGCAGCATGATTTTTGCAAATCACACCTGATAAAGCACCATTAAAAATGAGAATTTTTTCTTTTCAGCTGGATACTCTATGAGAAACCAAATTTTGAAGGCCCCTCTATTCCACTGGAAGAAGGAGAGGTGGAACTCCCAGATATTTGGGGTGCAGGTACTTCTGAAGAGCAAAATGACTGCAAACCTGTAAAGCCTGCAGTGATTGGTTCAATAAGACATGTTGTTAAGGCAAGTAATATAAGTAAAGAAAATTTTCTATGGATCTTAATGTGTAGTGATGTCTTATACCAAGTGTGATTGATGTCTTAGGACATGAGTGTAACATGACTTACAAATGCATGAAAAAATTTTCTATGTTGAATCTCTTGTTTAATCACAAAATGCTTGTGGGGGCTTTTGCACAATGAGAATTGTAGAAACATCCACTGGAAAGATAGGGCAGGAACAAAATTTAGTGGTTGTTATTAGAATAGCTGCGAAAATGCCAAATGCAGCATATGCTTTTGTAGCCTGGTCAGGCTACAAGAGAAAAGCATCACAGAAAACTATCAATAGTTCTGTATCTGTATGTGACTTTTTCTTTCTTTTTTTTTTTTTATTTTTTTCCTTTTTTTCTTATGTCCTTTTTTTCTTTTTTCTTTTTTTTTCTTTTTTTCCTTTTTTTTTTTCTTTTTCAATATGGACTAAATCTACACTCCATGGAAACTTCAGTGTCAAACACTGAAGTTGATACTCAAAAAATAGCCCTGTATGCGCAAACTTACCAGCGAGTTTCACATGTGGTGGAACACATTTCTGTGTGCACTTTTAACCTACCATTAAGCAGTTACCTATGCAGGTTGCCAAAACAAGCATGAGCTATAAAGTTATTTGACTAGGAAAGGAAAAAGGGAGGAATATATATTGCTTGTAACTACAGTTCTTGTTTAAATTGCAGTTCTCTTCAAGGGTGGCTTGCTTGGTGTTACCTTAGGATTTAATTTGCTAGGGGAGATGCTAACTGATGAAAGAAGATGCATTCTTGCCTAGATGGCAGAAAGTAAACAATGTAAATGCTGATTAGAGATTGACTGACTGTCTTGGTCCAAACAGAGACAGGCAAACTGGCTTAGCTATACTTATATTATAGGCATCTAAGAGCAGTAGTAATTGGCAAGGGGGAAAACAATTTAAAATAAACAGGTGTTTCAAAACTGATTTAGTTACCCACAGTAATTACAGAACTCACAGCACAGATGAAGTGATTATGGCAATCTTCATTTTTCAGGATTACAGGGTTTGCCGAATTGATTTGTATACAGAGCCTGAAGGGTTAGGAATCGTGACTTCCTTTTTTGATGACACTGAAGAAACAGGGGTGTTTGGCACCACTCAGAAGACTTGTTCTATTAAAGTACATTGGGGCATGTAAGTACGTAGTTCTGTATGAATGTGTAGTGCTATGAAAGGAATTTGTTTTAAACCATTGGTTACACCTGTCAGACATGTGAGCAGGCTATATTTATCCTAGTCCTATGTTTTGGTAGTATTTGTTGACAGTAGCATTAGTGCATCATTGTAATGCTTCACTCTTGGAGAGGCTGACCTCCTAGAATATTTTGTTAGAGCTAATTTTTCTTCTGTTTGCATGTAGTAAATACCAAATAACCTCTGTGTATTGGTAGCAAAGGAATGAGTTGCTTTTTCTCTTTCAGGCAAACTTACCATAAGTGAGGGTAAGGGATGAACTGTTATGATAAGACCCCATTTCCTACTTTCTTCTAAACTTGAAATCAGTGTACTAAAAGAACAAAAAAATATAAGTCCTTCTGTTAAAAAATAAGACTTAATGCTTTGCAGAGTCCACACATGACATTACTGTATTTCACAGTGCATTTTGATTTGTGGTTTTTTTGGTGCTGTTTAGGACATATATTATGCCACCTAGAAATATCTTGCCACATGAATTAGGAGGGTAATGTCATGAACCAGGCAAGCTTTTATGAGAAAGGAGACCTCTAAGGAACAATCCAGATGCTATACTAATGATGATTTAATATACAAACTTGTAAGTTATTATGGAAGATACGCATCAAAGTGGTACTGGTGGTACACAGGAGGCTGCTTTCAGAAAAAGTGAGACTGCAATACAGGAACCACTTTTTGTGATGTTTGGTCCTGCTGAACAATTGGTTGTCACCTGTTAGCCACGTTGTGTTTGGAAACTGATAGCACTTGCCTTGCTGCAAATGGTCTAACTATGAAAGACTGCCCAGCCCAAGACAAGTGTTACATACCCTTGCAAAGATGTATTCAAATATGTCACATGATATATGGGACATTTTAGTTGTTAGACAAAGGGTATTTTATTTGATTAAATACTTACACCTTGATTTCTGGGGAAAAAATGAAGCATTTCGGTATATAGGCAAATTTTAAGATGTCCAAGTAGTTGGTTCTCTGACAGGAAGTTATTTCTGGTGAACTGCAAGCTTATCCCAAACTACGTGTCTCCCAAGAGTAGTGAAATCAGGTATGTTATTTGGAGGTTGATTATTAGTTCACTTCATCCACCTCTCCACTTTATTCTTGCCTCTCACTTAATAGCTATCTGTGAGTGGTAAAATTAATTTTTTTTAAAGGAGGCAAAGCCTGTGCACTTGTCTGACTTGTCTTTCTTTTGCATTTTTTTGTACTAAATCCATGCAAACCTTTACAGTCTTAATATCTCTCTGTTGCATTTGTATCCTTTGAGGGAAAGTAGACTATTTGCACCAGAAAGCCAAGCAGATTATTTTTCAACTGTCTTTCTGGGATATCTGTTCATTAGTCCAGTGTTGAAAGAAATCACTTGCATGAGAAGTTCAGTAAATTGCTGCTGCTTTTTTGCATATTGCAGGGTTTGGGGTTTTGGGGGGGTTTTTGCCTTTAGTTTACAGGCCTGGCAGTGTTCATTGTATTGGCTGTGAGAGAGGCTCTGGTTCTGAGTCACCTTGTCATGTGGGTGTGGTTGTACCTTCTTAAAAGTTTCCCAGTGTTCATGCTTAATTGCTGTTTGTTAAAAGCTGCCAACAAAACATGAGTCAATGCACCTTTATCTTCTGCCTGTACTCTTCCTTGGTCTTCCATGTGTTTCAGTTCTTGGAGTGAAGTTAGAATCATGGAATCATTTAGGTTGGAAAAGAGCTTTTAAGACAATCCAGTCCAACCATTAACCCAGCATTGCCAAGTCCACCACTAAACCATGTCCCTAAATGCCCTACTACACATCTTTTAAATAAGTCCAGGGATGGTGATTACACCACTCCTCTGGGCAGCCTGTTCCAACGACTGACAACCCTTTCAGTTAATAATTTTTTCCTAGTATCCAGTCTAAGCCTCCCCTGGTGCAACTTGTGGCCCTTTCCTCTTGTCCATTAACTTGTTACATGTGAGAAGAGACCAACCTCTACTTGGCTACAACCTCCTTTCCGGTAGTTTTAGAGAGAGAAAAAGTCACTCCAGAGTCTCCGTTTCTCCAGGCTAAACAGTCCCAGCTCTCTCAGCTGCTCAGCATGATTTGTGTGCCAGACCCTTCACCAATTCTTTCTTGGCACACTGCTGGCTCAGGTTCAGCTGCTGTGGACCAGCACGCCCAGGTCCTTTTCCAGTCACGCCTGTATCACTGCAGGAGTTTGTTGTGAGCCAAGATCAGAAGCCAGCACTTGGCCTTATTGCACCTCATACAATTGGCCTTGGCCCATTGATCCAGCCTGTCGTGTCCAGATCCCTCTGCAGAGCCTTCCTACTGTTCAGCAGATCAACACTCCCACCCGGCTTCTTGTCATCTGCAAATTAGCTGAGGGAGGACCCAGTCCCCTTATCCAGATCACTGACATTAAGATATTAAACAGAATTAACCCCAGTACTGAGCCCTGGGAAACCCACTTGTGACCAGCCACAAGCTGAGGGCTCACTGAACAGTGCGAATACAAGGCATACAATATATCAAACATTCAGCTATAGACATTAATAGAACTAAAGCACCTTGTTTGTTTCTTGGGACTGGGTATCTGCAATGAAACGGTACCAACTTGTGCAAGAAATTAGAGACTTTGACATCCTTATGCAGAGATTAGCAGTATGATTCTTTGTTTCCAGTAAGATTTTCTTGAAAAAGCTTTGAAAAACTACTCTTGCTGTCCCTATCAAGAATTCTGAAAGTTATGTCATTCGAAACAGATGTATTAGCAGACAAACCCTACAGAAGTAGATTTCTAAGGAGTTGTCAGGTTTTTTCATACATTAGTAAAAAACGTAAGTTTAGAATTTTTTACTGAATAGATTTTATATCAAATCCAAGTCTGGGTTGGTGGAGATCTTTAAGTTGTAAATTGGTTCTGCATTTTAAAACTATTCTAAAAAATGACAGAATGACCTTAAGCCTTGATATTTCAGTCTATAACATGAGTTGCCTTCAGATAAAACAGTCAAATTTTTAATTGTTCATCATACTGGTTTGTTTTGGTTTTTTTTCTTTGCCTGTTCAAACAAAATACATGTTGCTGGTGGTTCTTGCACAGGCACAGAAGTTTGTCAGTATGCCGGCTTGTAGTTGGCAATTTCAATTGTAAAGAAACAAGGTACTGTTAAGTATACAATTATGTCTTTTCTAAAGTAAGCATATTATTTGTTGTTCACTGGTCAGAAATGTTTCGGAGTTTTTATGTTGTGCTTTTCTCCTGCCACCTCCTCTACTTCTAGATGGCTAATTTACGAAGAACCTGGTTTCCAGGGAGTCCCTCTAATGTTGGAGCCTGGTGAATATCCTAATTTAGCATTCTGGGAGAAGAAGGAAGCCTACATTAGGTCTATGAGGCCCTTGAAAATGGTAAAATACTGTTATTACTTGCAAGTTAAATGACCTATGTTTATGTGTTAGAAATAATTCATTAAGGTGGCTAGATATTTCAAGATTTACAAAAATGTAACTCTTTAAAAAAACCCAGAATTTTTAGTCTATAAAATTCTTGAACTTTCAGCATTTGATTGCATCCATTTCTGCCATCAGTCTGCCTTCTTATTTTTGCTTGTGCTCTCCAAGGAAGATTTCATCTTAGTCCTGCCTTTTTGTAAAGAATTGATGACTCTTAGAGATACCTCTAAGTTGTCTAAGTATTTTTTCTTTCTTTCTTTCTTTCTTTCTTTCTTTCTTTTTTTTTTCTTTTACAGGGTGGTCGCAAGGTTGAATTCAGTGGAGAGCCAAAGGTAAAAGTCAGTATTTATTTGAGTATTCAAAGCTATTTTACAACACATGAACTGCGCAAACTACATATGGATAGATAAGCACGTGTTGATTGTGCACCAACTATTGATGGCTTAGTGGCTAGTCCTTTTGTATGTGCCCACACCATGAAATTGCAATTTCTGTCAGGTTTATGTATCCATCACATACATATATGACAGTATTAACAACTATCTAGATAATGCACATTGGTAATGAATATTCCAGCCCCTGTGTTGCATCCCTAAAGGAAAGACCTCTTGTGGAGAATAGAGAGATCCCACTAGTTGGTTTCATCATCTTGCTTTTGCCCTATGTGCCCATGCAAAAGAAACTGACTATTGTCAGAATTTATCATGCTCTCTGCAACTTTTCTTTTACTTAATTTCCACTATAGGTAATTGTTTATGAGAAGCCTTTCTTTGAAGGGAAACATGTGGAAATAGAGTCAGAGATCTTTATGCTTGATGACAAGGAATCAGAAGAAAAGACAAGACTTCCACTTACATCAGTGGGATCCATGAAAGTACTGGGAGGAGTGTAAGTCTGGAAAAATGGTATTTCCCTTTCAGCTGAAGTACTAACTCCATAGGCTGGAAATTGCAATGGACAAATTCCGTACTTGTTTATTTTATCAGTTTTCCTAGTTTTTGGGTTGAGTTATATGCCTGGGTTAAATTTGAAAACGTTCACAGAAAAGAGAAATATCACACATCTGTATCTGCTGCATAAAAGCATGGAGTGGCAGTCATCCATTTTCACATGCAGCCTCTGTTGTTGTTGTGTAGTTGGGTCGCTTATGAGAAACCTGGGTTTGAAGGCCATCAGTACTTGTTGGAAGAAGGAGCGTATCAGGATTGGACAGATTGGGGTGGCTACGATGAGGAGTTGCAGTCCCTGCGACCAATTGTTGGCGTAAGTTCCAAGAACATGTTGTAGGCATTTCCTGTGTGCTCTGAGATGTTGTGGCATTTTCCTTATGGTGCTTCTCTTTGTTTTAACAGGACTTCACAAGCTCCCATATGATAATGTACAGTGAAAAAGACTTTGGATCAAAGGGTTCCAATATTAATGTGTTAGGAATTATTTCCAATTTGAAAGACACTGGATATGGGCTGAGGACACAGTCTATAAATGTGCTAAGTGGCGTGTAAGTGATATTTTTAATTGCCGTTTAATTTTAGATATGGTATTCTTTTCAGAATTTGATAGTATTTGCAGATATTTTTCAACACTCTGACTTGTAATGTCTCTGTGGAGTCTCCAGATAAAATTTTCTACCCCGACTCCAGAATGTGCAGAGTTTTTGTGTATGTGGACAGTAAATCGAAAGTAAATCGTCTTTCTTCTCATGATAAGATAAGATGGTCCCAGGGAACACTGACTTACTGATAGACAAAGTAGGAAAGTATGAGATGACATATCATAGAATCAGCTGGGTTGGAAAAGACCTCTGCTATCATCAAGTCCAACCTTTGATCCACTACCACCGCGGTTACTAGACCATGGGACTAAGTGCAACATCCAGTCTTATCTTAGAAACCTTCAGGGATGGAGAATTCACCATTTCCCTGGACAGCCCATTCCAATGTCTGATCATCCTCTCTGTAAAGAATTTCTTCCTATTATCCAATCTCAACCTCCCCTGGCAGAGTTTAAGCCCATGCCTTCTTGTCATACTGATAGTTGCCTGGGAGAAGAGACCAACCCCCACCTGGCTACAACCTCCTTTCAGGTAGAGAGGAAGAAAAATAGCTTTTTCTTTGGGCTATATTTGTTTTAAGCATTTCAACAGGAAAATTGTTACGGAAGTAATTTTTAGTTTCAAAACTAATTTTCAGGCTTCTTGCTTTTAACCACAGGCAGATTCCTTGCTCTTTCTCTCACTTGTGTGTAAAATGTAGATGACTCTTTCCATGCTCACTTACACATTCTGATATTAAGGAGAGTAACTGTTCTGAAAACTTGTGTTGCTTTTGCAGTGAATCCTATAGGTTAACAGTGGTATAGTGCCATGGCATTGGTTTTTTTATTGTTTGCTTGGGGTTTTTCTTTAACACAGTAGTTCCCCAAATTTTGTATTAGCCATGGCCATTAACAAATCCAACTCTTTGTGCCACATTGCTATCATATGCCATTGATAAGGTGATAGACTTTGCTGTTGGATTTGTCTAGTACATCAATTGCAGATTGAGTTCCACAGCCTTGCAGACTATGTCACAGTATTTTGGAAATACAGACAAGTACTAGCAATCAGGGCTGCAAATACACAAAATAAACTGAAGTAGTAGAATTGACAGAGTATGAGATGTACAATCTGTCTCCCTGCCCAGTATGCATGCAGGTGACTTGCTGAGAGCTCTGCTTACCCAGCCGCACCCCAAACCTTTCTGTGTGTTATCTGCAATAACTCTGCGAGTTTTGTCTGGATAAAGGTTGTAGAATCAAGCTTGGTGCATTCCAGAGGAATGCTTTTAATTTGTTATGAATATGATGTGATAGTAGGTTTTTTCTGCCTGGTGACCTTTGAAGCCGCTGTGGTCTTTTGTCTTCTGTAATACGCAAGGGAGACTAATGGGAAGGAGTCACCTCAGAAGGCTGGGAAACAAATTGTGGGTTACCTATCATGCCCTTCGTGTAGTTGTTCTAGTACATGTGTCTGTTGCAGCTGAGATAGAAATCATACTTGAGTTTGAGTATTGTAGTAATTAAGAGTGACTCTAATGCTCTGATGGCAAAGGTGGCTAGGAGTCATTATGAACAAAACTTGTCCCATGACTCTGCTACTGCTCCTGTAATCTCTCCTTGTAGTCTTTAAAAGATGTAATTTGTAGCAATAAGCTTTTTAAAAATTTAAATGCATTGTTCACAACAGGTGGTTGGCACTCAGCTCTTAGTAGTCTTGTACGACCCTTTTCTTTCCAGAGAGGTTGGGAGTATTTGGAGGTTTTGTGGTGATGTTCTCACTAAATGTTAATGTGTCAGAAAGCTTGAATGATTCATGTTAAGTCATGTTCGGCAATACAGCGCTTTATGTATTAACCATCTGTTCAGGTAGAAGATTTTTTTTCTATCCTTCCTTCCAAGAAATTTGTCATAGAGCAGTGAATAATCCATTGAGCAATTTCCTGAGCTGTTAAGACTGTAATGCAGATGATGACATAGTGAACTGTGACAGATTCAGTAAAAGCTTGTCATAATATTTCGAAGTACCTTCCTAGTATCATATTGAAAATACTTCATTAAAATAAAAAGTCAAAAACTTAAGAAGCTCTGAACCTTTCATTGCAATTTTTTAACTACAGATATCTGGGGGTAAGCAGTTAAAGCAGTAACAGATGATCTGTATTTCCCACATAATTAATCTGATTGCTCTGTAATTTAGAGGGTATATCAAAGAAAAGGAAGCTTGACGTTGCAGTGCACAGATACTACTGAACAAGTTCTGAGCTCAATTGCAGCTCTAAACAGTATGCTGAAGACAGCCCAGCTCTGCATTTGGGGAGTGAATATTCCATTTTGGGGTAATTGAGCACTAGCTGCATTAAAATTTTCAGCTATTCTGTTTCTAAAGTATGTTTCTAAGCAGTATTTTAATGTCTTTGCTAAATCCATTGTAAAGACAGCCTGAAAAACATATCCTAAGGTGATGAGTATTAACTTCTTTAAAAATGAAAATGTTTTGCTGTTGATCATTCTTCAGAGACTGACCAAACATAAAATCCAAACGTTACTTTTCCGCCGTTAGGGCGGGAGAAAGTAATCCAGACTGCTTGCAAATAGGAGGGGCCTTTCTTCTTTTAGGTAGGGTTTGTTCTTTACTTCTAAATTGGCAGAATGTGAAGTGGTGGAAAATGGAAGTATTTACTAGCAACAGGTAACACCCTTTACAAGTCCAAGCAAGTACTAAAACCAACTGTTGTGCTATTTTCACTTCCCCTCTGCTTAAAAATTCTTCAAGCTTATATTTAACAGTGATTGAAATCACAGGAACTGCATGTTTGAAATGTGCCTTTTCTTTATCCATAAACACACCAAACTTTTGCCAGAACTCCTGAAGAAACCCCTGTCTTTTAGTTGATTCTTCTAGAACTTACTGGAAGAACTTTTCTGGATTTTTTTTTTCATGTAGGCATTTGTTTACTGTGATTGTGTAATCAGCCTGGTTTTCCCCTAGTTATCAAGTAATTAGTCCACAGTGTAGATTTGGCTGCTTCTAATGTACCTATGGATAGTGATGTTAAGGAAATAATTAGGTGTTGAGTAGTTTATATACCAGAAGAAACCAGAAAATAGTAAATTTAATCTAGATGCAGTCAGGAAGGTAACATGGGTGAAACTAAAGAGCCACAAAGTACAAGAACAAACCTCCCCTGGGGGCTGAAAAGGGCAAGAGCCCTTCAAACAAAGCTTCCACTTCTCCCTATCTCTGAACTTATGTTTGGCAAAAACCTTACAAGGAGTCACAAAATGAAAGTTTGCAGGTCTCTGGGATACTAGGAATCACACTCACAAAGGGGCATGATGAACCTGTTTCCTCTCTTTCCTATAAACAAAATTTTATTACCTCATCCTCTCTGTTAATCATGCTACTGATCTGCAAGTGCCAGTTAACTTTCTGGCCCCTCAACCCGTTAAAGTTAGACAAGATGAATACTGGGCTAGCCATGGGCAAAGCTGATTTTTAGTGAATTACCTATGTCTGGATTATTTTCTTGGCTGTTCTTCCAGACCCTGTTTGGAGCTGCACTTCCTTGATGTCATATGTAGAGAGTTTGGAGCAATATGCTGTGTAATAGTACTAACAGTAAATAAACAAAGCTTTACACTACATCTCTGGTTTCAGGGGTAGGGATGGTGCAGAGGAGTGAAGGTCTCCAGTACCATCCTGCCAGAAACGTGGAATGAAGCTGTTGCTCAGCCTCACTAATGCAGTCTGTAGGGCTGGGGGTTATAAAATCTGTTGTGTTAGGAGAACTCGCTCCCTGTGGGGCAGGGCGTTTGTTGCCATACTTCAGAGCAGTACTTCAGTTTTTGTTGTGCCTGGCAGCTGGAATGTTGCTCGCTTGCTCAGATATGGAGGCAGTGTCTTGCTCTCCAGGCCTTTCTGTTAAGTCAGAAGTTGAATTAAGGCAGTGCTCCTTCCTAGGGATAGTCTTGAGGTCTGACAGGTTTAGCTGGAACTGAATTCAACTGCCTGTCCTTGATGTTGTTATTACTACTTTCAGCAGCTTGTATGGGCTTCTGAATCAAGTGGAAAAGCATAAGTATTTCACCATTAAGGCTTGGCTCTAGAAACATTGTAACTGGATAGGCTGACTTCACGGAAGAGTGGTACTTAGTGATTTAAATCCCATTTATTTCAATGTAAACATGTACAGGTCAGATCTGTTGATTACTTTGCATTCAAGCTCCTTTTTAGATAGGGAAAACTAAATAACTGCTATCAAGAGATTTTTAGGAGGCATCTGGTATGTTTTATAATTCACTTAATATCAGAAACACTTGCTTTCATAGGTGTCAATCAAGTTAAACTGTAATGCACTATAGTTGTACCCTGGCATCTGTGCATTGAAAAATCTAATGAATGTCTGCTAATGGAATTATTTAAGGAAACCTCATTTTCACTGCTTTTGGTAGATGTGGTATACAGGTATAGACACACCTGAGACATTTGAACTGTCTGCTCAATTTATTGTACATACCAATGTCTTTTTGATTAATTACTTTGAGGTGATTTTGAAATGGGCCTTGAAATATGCCGTAAGTAATTAGTGCGTAACAAGTTTTGAATAATTGATTGTATCTGAGGCAAACCAAGAGATGTGAATAGTGATATATGTGAATCATTATTTGAGTATTTGCCATGGACGAGAAATACAAAGTTCATAGTCTTGGCACATACATGTTGATGCAGCTTTATTTCAGTTTGAGGTTATCCCACTTCTTACATCTGGAGAGATTTTGGCATTTGTACTTAGAATTAAGTTTGCAGCTTAGTGGAATCCATTTGCTCAACACACATAGATCATTTTATGGTGAATTTAGATGGTGAGAGTTATTTTCCACTGCAACTTATAAGTTCTGTATCATTTTACTGCTTTATGATGTGACTTTTTTTGTTAAGTGTTGAAACAGTAAGTTTCTGAAGCCACTGAAAGTGGGTTTTGGCATAACCTGGCATATGCTTGTTATGCACCACATGGGTTAAAATTCAAAGTTGGGTGACTATGTGTAGATGATTTTCTTGTAGAATCAGGAACCAGCAAGGTGTCCTGATCCCTGCATAAATATAATCAATGAAATTCAGCTGCTACTGTGACCTGTTCTCATATGGGCACTCAAAAAATAACCCATCAGAAAAGAGAGTCAAAGTGTAATTATGGGAAAGTTTGGGAAGTCTAGCAGTGAAGGGCAAGATAAGTTATGCAGGTAATCACAAAATCAAAGGTAATACTGATTGAGGGAGTGCTGAGGCTGGGTGTTCAGTATGGAACCAAGGTTAGAAGAATGTTTGTTTGTAAGATATCTTATGGGAACTCGAGGGTATTATTTTTACAATCCTCAGGATATGAAGGTATTTGTGTCGACAAATGCAATCTTCTTAGAGGAAGAGTTTGTGAGAAATCACAAAGGAAGATGTGAAG
>JAOXXN010000446.1:72346987-72357192 GCA_026770055.1 Myrmophylax atrothorax | reverse complement strand
GTTCCACTGAGACTCGAACTCACGACCTTGGGATTCGGAGTCCGGAGTGCTCTCCATTACACCACGGGACCGCCCCCGATGATTAATTATAAACTTACCAAAAAGACTCCAGTTCAAGGGGGAGCCTTTAGTCAAAATGACTGCCATACCTTTTTCTAAAGTCAGTTCTTAGTGCACTTGAACAAGCAGAAATACTATTGCACTGCCTTTTCTTCAGTTAATCATGGTATAAGCAATTATGTATTCTGCATTTATAATTGAAGAACTTTACAATGGATAGGCCTGGTGGTGAAAGTATAAATGCACTCTTAGCTTTAAAAAAAAAAAAAAAAAAAAGTAAAAAAAAAAAGTAGATCTGTACAGTAAATTCAAAAGTGTGGGTACTTCTAGCTTTGATTTGAGAAAGCCTAGTAGGAAAAATACCTGTTTCTGCCAATTCTCCTCATCCATTCTGGACCACAAATTGAGTGTTAAAGAATTCTTCAGCAAATTAATGCATTTGTTCAACTGTGCAGTTAGCAATGCCACCTTGTGGATATACTGGCATAGCACAACACCTTGTCCAGAGCACCACCCTACCAAAGAGTCTCTTTATCCACTGTAAAAAAATCCCATCTTTTTCCATTTTAACATTTACATTCTATCAGCTACTGCTTACAAAATTATTTTTGCACTCACAGTGACAACTGAGCTATGTAGCAAATAATTTTTTTTTTACATGCTAGTTAGGGGTTTTGGGGACTGTTTGATCTGGTATTTCCTTCCTTTTCCCCTTTGTGAAGAATTTGAAAATTGTATATCTCTACTGCTTTTTAGTAATTGCCTGGCAGTGGCAAGGAGAGAAATCATGTTGGTTAACCTTCCCAGAGACCTTTCTAATTTGGGACAGTGGCACCAGAAAGCTTCCCCCCAAATTCCTTAAGTGGAGAAGAGTTGAGCTTGAAACAGCTATTTCCTTACTACAGAAGAGCTGTTCTTACATGTGCTTGCCCTTGCAGGACTCCAGGTGCCCAGTACCTTTCTTTATGAGGTCTGCTAAAATCCATATTTGTTACTCAGCATAAGATTTCAGCTGCCAGGCTTGTCTTTTGCTCATTCGGAGAGGGTGAGGCAGTCGGGGTGCAGAACGAAAGAGTGTCCGTGGGAGTATCCTGGTGCTTTGTATAAGTGGTTGGCTCAGATGCCTGCTTCCAGTGGGAACACTACCTGCTGTTACAGGTGTGTTGCACCACAGGAGATGCACATGTCCTGCACTTCTGCAGCACAAATGAGATCTGAGAAAAAAACATGAATTCTGACTTTCAGCTCTAGTCAAGTGTTTATTTGTTTCGCAGTTTAAGTCAGAATATTGATGGTGCTCTTCTATGGGAACATATTTGGCATTGCATATGTAATTAAATTAAGCTCCTCTAAGAAAGGGTTCTATTTAGCATTCAGATATGTTCAGCTGCCAGTGGAAACAGCTGAACATTGGATGATACTCTGTGCATGCAGCTGGTCAAAATAAAGGATTATAATGGCAAAGAATAAACGAGTGGCAGCCCTTGTCCCTGAGTGGTCACACATGTATTGTCTGGCAGCAGCAGGACTTAAGTTCATCATGTAAACATCATTTTAGAGTGAAGTTAAAACTGATGACTACTGAGGGGAAACTGAATAGCCACGTTTGGGGGAGTCACAGTTTTAAAAGAGCTACACCTGACTGTATTGCAGTGTTTCCTTCCTTTCCCACCCAGGATGAAAAAGCCAAGGAACTGAATTACTGAAGAGAGGAAGAGAATCAGGCTGATAGAGGATATCCTGATAATTAAAATATGGCTTCAAAATTAATTCCAAAGGCAGGCAGTGATGTAAATACATAGATCTTTTTCAGTGCCTTGGGGAGAAGAGAAATTGTCCACACCAGCTCTTGCTAGAGTTTTTTTGAAACCCAGGGTATTTGTCTTGTTTCAATCAACCTTCTTTGAAATTTCTCTTTACAGGAGGCACACAGTATGACTGTGACCATGTTATTGTCAACACAGTCAATGAGGAAAAGTCAACACAGCGTTGGGAACCACTAGTTGTATAAACCCAAAGAAGCAAAGATGACGTTTCAGCTGGCACTGCTCTGGACACTGGAATTGGCACTGGCATCTCTGAAGGATACAGGATCAACAAGGAGAGTTTTGTCTTTTATTCTCAACAGAATGATTTCACCTCCCTGTTCAAGATTATTATCCCTACAAAAGCTTATCTCTAGACTTTTTTCTTTTTTTTTCTTAAATCAACACAACTCAGTGTTGGCTAGAGAGTTGCAGTATGCCTCAGGCTAGAATGGAACAACAAAAGGTGGGAAAGACCTCCTGGAGTTATAATTTTGTCAGCGAGTAGTTAACCCACCACAGTCAATAAGAGTAACTTAAAAATCTTTTAAAAATAATTTATTTTAACTAAAAGAGGGGCTACAAATATTAAAGCTTATTTTATAAAGGGCAGGAGTGCAAGTGTATATGTGGGCATAGCAACTTGGACTTACGGGCTGTAGTATAGAGAAATATTCACTACAGGAAATTAATATATTTGTTTCACTGGAATAAACTTAAGTTTACTGAAAGTTGAAAGACTGCTAGCACAGAACATCCAAAGAATTTTTAACATGTGGCTTCAAGTATTGTTTGTATGCTAATATAGTAACTCCTAAATTAAGAAAAAAATTATTTTTCTCATGTGTAGACAATGTAAAGGAGTAAGTTTGTTGGAAAAGGGGTTGGCAAAAGGATGCATCAGAATGTGAAGAAGTTGACTATTTTCTAGGCTGCCTAACTGTTTGAGTTACGACTATTTTTCTTCTTTGCCAAGTCAAATTTTTACCTTTTAAAATAGTAAGTATAGTCTTCCTGAACTTCAAAATGGTACCGAAAAGTAGAATTGGTAGGGAAAGTATCACTGGAGATGACTGCAACAGCATGAATGTGGTTATTGCATTTTTCAGCCACTGCCTGTTGGGCCTGCAGTGTAGAATGACAGACTGCCCCACTATTTCTGGTGGTGTTGGAAAACAATGTCTGTGGTGGGCTGCTGGCTCCCAGTTGGACAGAAGTGTCAGACTGTTCTAGGAAAGGGCACAGCCAAGCCTGGATATGTGCCCAGCTACAAGGGCTGTACCCATTCAATATAGATGTTACTCATTTAGTAAAGAGCTCGTGACAAGTAGGACATCTTGATGACTGTAGGAGGTCCTTCTATTGCCCTGCTTTGAACCCAGTTGTGTTAGTTTTCCTCAATAATGTTGGCAAAAAGGTAAAATACAAACAAAGTCTTGTACTGTGCTGCTGTGTTTTGTTCTGGTTTAGACCAGTCTTATTACAAGCTGCTCCTAGGAGCATCCAGGCCTTTGTCTTGCATAGTAAATCTGTTTAAAATTTACATTTTCATTACTATTGTATTGCCTCAAAGGATACTGGTGCTTTTACTATTACCACCCTAGAGGAAGTGCCTTACTAATTCTCTTCCTTTTGTAAAGACACACTGAAGTTTTGTTGCTCTGAAATGTGCTGCTTTTAGTTCTTCATAGAAAATATGTTGTTAATGGTTCCAAACAGTGGTTCCTTGTCAATGTGCTCTTGCTATATATAATATAGCATTTTACAAATAAATTTAAGTTAGGTAACTTTTTATTGAAATTATTTTTAGAAGGAGAAAGTTGACATTTTACGGTTTGTTTTGCTTCCATCTTGTGCCTGTCTCTCTCCATAATTCCTCTGTGACAGCTAGCTGTGAATATGTGGTATGAAGTAGCTGCAGGTTCTTGAGGAATGGATGATTCTTTTATACAAGCACTTGTTCAGTGCCATTTGTGCATGTGGCCACAGTTCACACGGCAGCTGCTTCTCTCCCCCAGTGGAAGTATTGCATGATGTGGTTTGTCCACCACTGTAGCTGCACCAGAGTAAATGTGCAGCTCTCAGTTAAAAGGTTGCCACTTACCTTCAATCCACCTGCATAATTGTAGGGGAAGTTACTCCGTAGCCCATCTCCAGCAAAACAGCAAGTTTAAAAACAGACCACCAGACATGCACCCCCTCAAGCACCTCAGCCCCACCAGCACTGACAGGGCATGACAGGAACAAGGCCTCCCAGCTGCTGACAAAATTGTGTCTAGCCTACCTGCACAAACACTGCAGTCAGCTGAATCTGAGCCAGGAGTTGGGCTATTAGAATAATTACTAGTTACAGATTGATTTTGCTCCATGCTTCCATTTAGATTAGTTATGCCATGAAAGAGCTGCTATCAGTCTTGAGACAGTGATACAACCACTTAGTTCTGAGAACAAACTAGACTGAGTAATAACGTATACTAAGGAAGGTGAACCTAACTAGGGAAAGCCAAGGAAAAACACCACAGGTTTCGTATGACAATTAGGTAAGAGCATGCCTCGTGGTTTCAAGACTTAGCTAAAACATCTGGAAAATAAAAGATCCAGGAGCCCAAAAATGCTGCAGACTGTTCCTCTTGTCCCAGGAGTGAGGGGTGTTCTGCAGAAGTCACAATTACATTCTTAACAGAGTTTTCATGTAGAAATGCCTAAGGGTCATTAGTATGTCTTGTCTGCATATTCACAGGCAGAAGGAATCAGAGGCTTTTCTAAAACAAGACTTTTTTTGTAAGTTAAGCATCCTGTACAACCTTTTAAAGAAGAAACAGTTGCTACATACCAATTCATGTTCAAGGACTGACTGCAGGCATAATAATGATTAGAGATATTTTATTGTCTACTAATTACATTGATCACTGTTTTTCCACGTGCATGTCCTCCTTCCAATTTCAGAAAGGCCTTTGGAACTTCAGAAAAAGAGAAGACTTCATCAATGACTGGCTGAATCTATGGAATAAACAAAAAGTGGCACTAATTAGGAATAAAATAATGTATTGCCCTCACGCTTCAAAACTCTGTGAAGAAATGGAGGAGGTTTCTTTCAAGTATTTAGGGCAGAAATTGCCAGATATTGTAGTCACTAGCTTTTAACATTTTTCAGGGATATCTCTGCCTGCACAAGAAGGCTTTCTACTGCTCTTTGCCCAAGTTTTGAAACACCTCTACTGGCACAGTTCAGAGCTCTTACCTGGTACTCTACCATTAATGTCACCATGCAAGGCTCTTTTAAGTACATTCAAAAGCTGACACTGTGGTTTAACTTTTTGTTGTCCACAATGATATACTGACAAAAATAACTTTTTTTCCTTATAGTTCTCTACTGTTTTTCTTGTTAAATCCAAGAATTCTCACAAGGTCAGGTATTTCAAAGATACCTGTAAATCTGGTGCTTATCTGCATCATTACATATCTCAGTACCTTTAAAAGACCACAAATGAAGAACAAAAAAATTCCACAAACATTTGTTGCTGAATCATTTAGCTACACTTCAAGATTCAGCCACTGTGTATTCCAGTAGGCATACATCATTAAGCCCAGCTTGCATCAACTGCTGTTCTGGCATTAATTATGTAGAGTGGCCTTCTGGATTGTTTTAGACTCATTTCTGACAACAACAGTGAAGCTACTTATTCATTCCTAACTAAGGAGCCTGAAAACCCTGTAAGCATTTTCTTTAGACATCATAAGTGTGCCAACAGAGGTAGAAAAAATCCCAGCTCTTCTGAAAAATATTTGTCATTGCTGGTCCAAGGCAAGAGGTTTTTTCCTACTGTCAAATTCTGAGTCAGCCTTCCAAAGGACATTGCACGATCTGTGTACAAAAGTACCTCCCACACTTCCCACCAAAGATCCTGCCTACCCTGAGGTTGGTCCTTTACCTTGGATCCTGTAACAGCAGCCCAGTGCACGTTCTTGCACTGATGAACTGATCCTAATCCTCTTATCAGGGGAAAACATGAGCAGTAGATGAATCTGCAGCTAGCTCTTGCAGTGAAGAACTGAAACACACTATTTTACAGTGCTAGAAGATCCTCCCTACTTGTGTCAAAGGAAAAATATCTTCAGTCATTTATCTTCAGTCATTTTCCTAACAGCTATGAGCATGCACAGAGCTTGTTGAATGCACACGGTCTTGTTGAATACTCCAGAACTGGTAACTTCCCTGTCCTAGCAGGACACACCTCTTGCTAGATGGAAAAGGAATGCAACAGCAAGAGGAACCCAAACAATTTGCCAGCATTGGAATGGTGCTGTCTTTCAAAAGGTTTGCTTGCTTTTATCAGAAGGCAAGGGGTATATATTCAGACATGCTGCTTAGAAGGTGAGTGTGCAGCACTACCAAGGAAAGGTTTTCATACACACGTTTTCCAAGCAGCAGTACTGACCACCCAGCAGCACAGCCAGTGCAATCTGGTAGTTGTTTGTGCTCATGGAGGTTATTTTCTCAACTCTCTTAATTTTCTCTTTATTCAGACTGTGCCTTAACTTGACATCCACTCCTTGCACTAAAATTATTACTGGTTTTACTTCCATGATAGCAGTAATCCAAGACACCAGTAATCTATTACACCACAGTATCTCCTAATCTTACCACTAGATTTTCCTTTTTATTTTGTCAGGGCAAGCTAAGCTGTAGTGTGAAACTTTACATAGCAGAAAAGCAGGAATGAGTGAACCCCCTCCAACAAATACATCAGAATTAGCAGCCAAATCACTACGAGAGCAACTGTGCAAATAAATATATTCACTAAGTGCCTCAAACTTGCCATGCATCAGGGTATTTCTTCCCCATGTTCTGCCAGGACGGTCTCTGTAAACCAGCCTCTAGCAAAGTGAGTAGTAACACACAGCAGATGAGCCACAAAGATACCCCAACTGAGGAAAAAATGTGGGGTTTAAATGATCATGTTCCAAGATGAACTCATGTCCGCACAGTATCCATCACAGAATGGAAGTATTGTCTTAGACATCAGCAATGTCAGGGACATGGACCCAGGTCAGCAAAAACACTGGATTAGACAATGGTTTTGGGTAAATTGAGCATTTGAGTGCAGCTGCAGCTGCTGTGACTATCAGGAGGAGGAACGTGCTGCTGGTCAGTAGTGGCTGTATTGAGGAAAACCAATCCTTGCTTTCATAGCAGCATCTTAGGGAAAAAACAATTCAGGAACCTTGCTGAGCCAAGCACAAGTGCAGCACTTGTACAGTACTTATTGTTAATGGCAGTTGCATACAAAGCTGTACTTCAGTTAATGGGGAAAAAAAGATACAGAAAGTCAGCCTGCTGGAGCGTGGACAGAGATGACCCTGACAAGACAAGAGGCTGGAAGGAGAGGAAAGGTGTTTGGAGAAAGAAAGCAGTCCAGCAGCATAAGGGATGTGAAGTGCAAGGGATTCCAGGGAAAGGCAGAAGTTAATTTCAGACATGTGCAGTAAAACTGAGAAAACATGAACAAGATACTGCACTGTTCTGCTACAACCCTGACAGAAAGAGGTATGTTACATCCTCAGCCTGTTGAGTAAAGTTCAAAGCATTGCATTTGAAAAGTGGTGACACAGGGATTCAGAGGAACCCTGAATTCAGCCTCACAGTTCAAAACACTGCGTGTATTGCAGCCATCACATGCTCAAAGCCCATCTACTACATTGATGTAACCTCTAGCTCCATTTAAATGCTGGCTTTAGGCAGTGCTATAGAGAGACATGAATACTAAATTGATGATCCTGACAATCTAGAGCATTAAACATTTTATCTGGCTGGCTGGTCAGTCCCATTGTATGAATAACCCTGAAAGGGCTGACCATGTTGCAGTACAGTGATTCACTCAGCCTTTACCATAATCCACTGACTAAGATAAAATTTCTTCCTGTGAACAGACAAACAAGTAGGGGAGCGTCTGCTGTTTGTTGAATGTGTGATAATAAATGGAGATTAACTGGATAATAAAAACACTGCCTATTTACAGCCACGCATCAGTTCCTTGCCAGAGGACACCTATTTGTTCAGGGAAAAGGGATTAAACTAAAGTCTGGGAGAGAAAGGATTACACATACCCACATTGAAATGTTTATCTGAAAACAGATTGGGTCTGAAAGGTATTTTCTTCCTCTTCATTCTCTACAACGCAGGACATACTATAGAAATGAATCTCAGGTCTCTTAAAATGAACTCATGTGTTTGGAAAAATAAAAAAGAGTAATTGCTGATGCTGACTAAGGCTATCCTATGAACAGTACAGAGGTGATATCCCAGCCATTCCAGCTCTGAATGCAGCAGGCAGTGAACAGGCACTGGCAGGAGTTGACTGGTCAGCAGGAATACACTCTCACTAATGGCAAATTCAGGCCCACCCTCGGAGGTCCCAGTTTCTGTGGTAGCAAGGACAAAGTCTGAATTTACCAAGAGAGGACAAGTGAGAAAACACGACAGGAATGAAGATGGCTTTGACCCTCATGGCAGTCGCTCCAGTGAGTGTGGAGCTGCTTCCTGCCGCTGGAGGGCGAGCAAGAGCCTCGAAAAATCTCAGGAATGAGACGAACTGAGAGCAAGTCCAGTTCAAAGCACAAAAGAAAAAAACTGCCCTCACTCAAAGGACAGTGACAGTGCACTGGCTCTCCTCCAGGTCTGCAAAGGATGGCCATGTCAGAACTGCTGGGCAGCCTTGCTTGGAGAGTGCCTTCCAGCTGCTGCCTCCCGTAGCACACACCCTACCTTGGCGAGGCTGCTCAGGGCTCCTGTACACTGTGTTTTGGGAAAGACACTTGCATGTGCACAGAACAAAAGCTGTCATGTGCTCCACCAGACATCAGGCTTGCTATAATGGAAAAGACCTGCCTGCTGTTTTGACTGAGTTAAAAGATAAAGGCTCTACTCCTCCAGAAATTACCACCATGCCAAATGAGGTGTATGAGCACAAATGCAGAGCTTGATAGTGTCCTTGGGCCTTCCGTCAATCTCCCATCAATGTCAACAAAAATCCTGAACAGAAATCATTAAAAAGAACCATCCTTGTCCTGGAACTAAACAAATAGTTACCTGTTTGTTACATTATTTTCATCCCGTGGGGGAAAAAAAGCAGTATGAGGACACTGCTGTTTCTGTCCTTTCTTCCCTTTAACTGAGCATCTTCGCTGCTGTACTCCAGTTCCATGGTCATTCAGTCTTAATCCCACCCCTTTCTTCATCCTTCCTTCCCCTTAAAATGGCATACAACAATGTATGCTGAGCTTCATATTACTTTGCCAACAGCAGGTTCTAAGGTCAGCCCTCACAGAAGACAAAGATTAAAGTTCTTCCCTTCTGGAACAGCTGACTCTGGTCACATGTTGTACGGGTAGCTTTGCAACTGCACTAGCACAGAATCACAGAATGGTTTGGGTTGGAAAGGATCTTTAAAGACTATTCAGTCCAACCCCTCCCTCCCATGGGCAGGGACACCTTCCACTACACCAGGTTGCTCAGAGCCCCGTCTTTGAATGTTTTGGAAAAAACCTCTTCCTTGCTATGTTTTTTTTAATTAATTTGTATTTCAGAGAACATGCACTTTCATCCAAGAGCACATTAAAGGACATTAGTACATGACATTTCTGTCCCAAATGCCTAATAGAAGTAAAAATGATCCAACAACACACCCAGAAGAAAAATGGTGCTGCAGTGGTTAAGACATGGGAAGGAAGGCAAGTGTCCCGGGATCTACTCCTGCAGCCATCTTACCAACAATGGTATTACCAGGTTTCATTTGGTTATCAAACCAGGGTATCTACTTTCTTATCAAATCTCTAACAGCAGCCCACAGGAACTCAGGAGTATCATCTACCATTATTTAAATGCTAGAAAATAAATCCCAGTTAAGCACACTATCAGGGTACAGTGTAGAAAAGGCTTCAAAAATCTCTAGCTCATTAATTAGCCCTGGCAGAACAGCTTCTACAGAACACAACGCAGAGCACTAAGGAACTGGAACAAGCCCAGAATTGCAGTGTGTGCCAGCCTAGCCCAAGATTAAATTAGTAGAAATGAGGAAGATCCTGGGTTTAGTTACCTACTGGACCATGCTGAAAAACTGTTAAGTAAAGGAAAGAGCAACTCTCTTTTCTAGAATCCCCTAGCAGTAACGTTCATGGTAGCTGTCCTGATATTTATGCTGGTAATTAAAGCAACCTGGGGCAACGCTACCATATAATTAAGACAGGACAAACTTTAGTACAGAGATATATATATATGAAAGCATATTATACATATTTTATATATATTAGAAGAATAGTCCTGTGTGACCTGCATCTCCC
>JAOXXN010000446.1:72331186-72343465 GCA_026770055.1 Myrmophylax atrothorax | reverse complement strand
TGTCTAAATGGAACACGTATGGGTCTTACAAAATACTGATGATAGCAGAGATGTTTACAACATTGTACAAAATAGAGTAAAATGCTGCTAGAATAATGACTCTGCAGACAAACAGTCTGATGGTAGGACCTGTTTTTGCACAGAGAATAAAGACCAAGCAAACATCTTTGCCTGCCCTCACGATCACCTTACAACCAAAAGTACATCAGGACATTCATACATGGATGACGTACATTTTAAGTGGCATTGCAGTTCACCTGTCCAGGTTAATAGGCAGAGAACACCGATTAAGCCTTATCTCTATTGCATAAACAGGTGATTCCCAAGAGGCTTTCATGGGCATATTCTGCATTTGTTTTGCATACAAGGTAGGAACAGAACACAAAACAAGTTGTGACTGAGCTGAGCGTCAGGACAAATGGTAAGAACAAAGACAAGGGCATTTTTCTTAGACACTTATAATTTAGTAGTGTGACTGAATGCAATCATAGGATGAGGACCATCTTCTGTGGTTTCTTTCTTGATCATCAGATAATGCCTACAGCACAGGACATAATGCAAAGCAGAGAGCTGCAAAGTTGCAGCCAAGAACATACTTCCCCATAGCTTTTTTGTTGCTGCAGCCTCTGTTTGTGAGTAAGTAACTTTTTAGGATATAGTGACTTTCCACTGGCTTTTGCCCCAGCACACTGTTCATGACAGAGAAATAGAAGTGGCTGAATTCAGGAAGGTTTTTATTCTTATCAGCAGCACTGAGGTGGCAAATAGAAGCAATCAGGTCTTAAGTACAACAGCAGTTTATTTACTCTTTTCTAAATTCTGGAACATATTGTATACCCAAAAGAAAAGGATCAATGCTCAAAACTTTGAGATATCTAGAGTTTACTAATATCACAAATTTTGAGCACAAGATGGGCTGGCAGTTCACATACTAGAAGTGGCAGACTCTGCTCACTCTTATGCTTAGGTATCACATAGAAAGATTAACAACATTTGTCCATATTCTCTACTCTTGGATAATTTACTGTTGCCAAAATTCCCAAACAGGACACTGTCAGGACCTACAGCACCTCACAATCCAAACCACAGGAAATCAGCTGTTCACTCCCACATACATTTTATAACAAGCTCATAAACCTGAAAAGATAACAAAAGCAGACCATAATCTATCTGGCACTTCATGCTTTTCCCCCAAGTCCACTAAGATTCCGCAGAAGCTTATGAATGCTCACAATATTCCAAGTCACTGATGAATTAGCACAAATGTCATACTTTAAAGCACTGAAATAATGAAACACAAGATTCTTGTCACCACTCTGCCAATGCAGATCTTCTATCACCTGCAATTAACCAGAATATTCTAGTTCTGTGCACATTATGGGCAGGATGCCTGACCATCCAGGCTAAGCAATTTTGCATATGCAGGTACAGAGTCATGTTTATTCTGACAAAATGAACCAAATGAGACCTCTTAAAATGCAATCTTCAGCACCAGACAGAGTTCATGTTAAATGAATTCCACAGGCAAAAATAAACATTCACTGAACATTACTTTCCTATAACTTTGTAAGCTTTGTGCTTTTGAAAACATATGCTCCAGAGGGAGAAGGCAGAACAGCCTTAACCATTATGAATTCCTAAATTCGATGCAAAAGGCACAAGTTAGAAACTGGAGCAAGTCAATTCTTTACTAATTTTCCTTACTGTGAGCCTCATAAATTTTTTTTCTCCAATAGTGATGATTTTTGAGTCCACACAGCATCTCTTACACGACAAATATGCAAATAACCATCACTGACATACCTTTCCAGAATCAACTAGTTCTGCTATTTCATCCAAACTTGGGCCACTTGGCATGAAAAATGCCCACCGATAATGGACTCCCTTAAGGAGATGCTGCAAGAAAGACCACAAATACATTAAAAAATCATGAGAGCAAACTGAAATGGAACTAAAATTAATGACAGAATCCCTAGAAAAGTAACTTAAGGAAAAGACAGGGAAATTTTTTAATGTCTGAAAAAAAGGTCACCTAAGCACATGGATTAAATGTACAGACCAGGATGTTTTGTTACCACAACAGGATCAGGATGAATTTTGTGTCCAATCGCACACATCTGTTAGTAAAGAAAAACAACTACCTAGTCTCTACAACTAGAAACAGCATTATTTGTTACATAAGAGATAAATGGTGCTATATGTTTATGTAAATTCACAGAAGGGATGAAATAAACCCAACAACGTGACATTTAGAACCTTCCACTTCAGTGTTAGTGATTTTATTTTTCCACTGATTCCAAAAATCATCACTGCCCAATGACAGATGGCAGCTCACATGAAAAACATTTGGGGAAGATTTCACAAACACAAGTCAAGAGCACCTCTTCTGATTAAGTCATTACAGGAGTAAGAGCCATCATCTGCTGAAGAGAGATGATTTTTAATACATGGCATAGAATCCTCATCATCATTGAAACATGCACACTGAGAATAATACTACATTATTTCTTCAGTGCATTTTCATTTTGTTTTTTGGGCTTTACTGTGGAAGTATTTGTGCAGCACTTAGAAGCTCATTAAGCCACACCATTGCAGGAATACCATAGCAACTGCTTGAAAAGCATTCATTTGGAGTAAGTACACAAGTAGAGAGAAGTTCTAAAAAGCCCCACTGATCTGGCCATTGGCAGAATGTTTTAAGATCCACTTATGAAAACTAGAAAGATCAGTATCACCATCCAGACACATGAACATGAAAGAGATTAAAGACTTCCTAGCCACCCTCAACTACTTTTATTACTCCCTGGTGCTGGAAAAGGTTGAAGAGAATCAGTCATGGAACAAACAATGTTTTGAGAGAAAGCCTGACCAGCCTAAAGCAAGTAGCAAAATTGCCTTCATTTCAGAGGCAAGGATTTGGTGTGTTTACTATGAAACATTGGCTGTCAGCAGGACTCACTAGGGAGGCCATATGGAAAAGGCCACAATGGAAAGCACAATAAGGAATCAAAACTTCAAAGCTCACCAAACTATCACATACACCCAACAGCACCACCCCAACACGTTTCTTTTCAGTGCAAGAAAGAAGGAAAGAATAATAGTGCATCTCAAGCATACTTAATGACATAGGAGGACAATGCAACAGCTGCCCCTATGTGAGCCACATGATAGCATCCAAGCCACCAAAGAAGTTACTAGACTAATACAAAATATGAAAGTATACACAATTTTGTCAAATACCTTTAGAGTTTTGGAACCAACAGTGACTCCTGTTTGTAACATGCCATCAGCAACTCCAAGTTTGTCCATATTGATCAGGAAAGGTGTCACTAAGGTAACATAGGTTGCTCCTGACCACTTCTTCAAGAGATCTAATGCCCACTTCTCAGTGGATCCACCAACATTATCTAGGATAAAATCAAATCTGCAGACATACAAAGAATAGGTTTAAAGTCATGATATGGGAAAAACAATTCCACCATAATTAAGCTAGTTACTAGCAGAAATTGGCTATACATTACATTTTTACATGTCACTGCAATGCAATTAAATAATCAGCCTGCAAGATAGTAGCAAGAAAGTTCCAAGACTTCAGCTAAATCCCAGCTTTACTCTACAATGGGATTAAAACTTACAGGTTATTGCTCAATCACTATGCAAGAGACACAGGCTATTTAAATAACTTAAATGGCACTCAGCTCCAAAAAGCAGACATAGGTGCACAACTACATTCTCTGCTTGCTTAAAGCCTTCTAGAGCTCTGTATCTTCAGCCCTCCCATGGAGACTACTGGAACAGTCTTGATGTCTGGCCATAGCACAGAATAATATGGTATGTGCATGTAAAAACTAGTTTGGACTCACACCCTCACTAGGAGCATCTATTGTACATGCTGTACTCACAAGGAAGTCAGTTCCAGTGGCTACAATTGCATAAACAAATTATTCTGCTAAACCATATCTCCTGACTCAGTTCTCAGCTTCACTTCCGAAAGTCTTCTTTTGACCTCCTTATTTGTTTGGGGGCCATTTTACCTCTCCTGACAGCTCTTTTCTTCACATCTACCTATTTAACATTGAAACTAACAATGCAAAGGGTCTAAAACTTTCCCCCCATGGAATGGGTATATGCAGCCTCTGGCAACAAGCCAGAGTTTCAGCATTCCTTCTCATTATCCCACCATGAGAGCCTGTAAAGGCTGAGTAGGGCAACAGGGAGCTATGCACCTGTTCTGTTGGTAGATGCACAACTCATTCTCATTTTCATCTGTAAATTTCCAGGAATCTCCATATTGCAATAGATATGTATATACACATACCTCTAATCTAAATAAACTACAAATAAGAGGGAAAACACTTTATGCAAATTAAATAGAAATGTCCTTGTCTCTGGAATGGCAGTTTCCTGCCTTGTCTTCCAAGTATGTGATTTCATGTTTAAAGTTCAATGTAACAGCTGCCAACAAAAACAGATCACAAAAACTAATGCTCCTACAAAATGTAGTTCACTATGGGTTCTGAAGAGTCAGTACAACTGAAAAGGGGAGGAAAGTAGGAAAATCCCTCTTGGTATAGCCAACTGATTGGCCCAGGTGTATCACAAAACTGCAACCAGGACGCTGCTGTTGATACCTCTTAAAAAGGGTCATTTGCTAGAGTGTTTGGCATTTAAAGTGTTGAGTTGCACAAAGGCCAATTTAGCACTGATTGCAAACTGCAAAGTCAGTTGCTGCATGTCCTGTCCATACAGTGTCAGTAGCCTCACAGTTGCCCTCAGGCCTGCTGACAATCACACTACAGTTAAAGGGCACGTGGCTTCTTAGCACAGTTATCAGTAAATTCTTTCAGAGATTGAGCAGCTTCTATTTCCCCTCCCAGTAAATTAGCTCAGTCTAGCTAAAAAGAGCAGTATAAATACCAGATTCAAATACAAGTTAGAGTAGACTAAGTTCAAACAGATGGAAAGATTGTAAAAGTAAAAAACACTTCTGTTCTAAAGAAAACTCCCAAGTTAGTTTAAACATAACTACTGAGACAAGATAAGTGTAATTGTTTATCAGAAGCAGCTGTACCCAATGTTACAGAAGAAAAAATTACTTCCAATTGAGTTTCACAGTGGCAAGTCAATTCACTGCTTCATGACATAGTTCTTCCCTCTACAAGATCAATTTTACTATTTACCAACCTCACACAGGATTTTAGAGACTTCTTTTAATTTATTCATGCATTGCATATGCTCCAGGATTCTTGGATGGAAGCCGACAAAAATGTTCAAATCACAGTCACTGAAGAGAAGCGCATGGCAGTGAGCTTGCCACCACAAGCTCAATTAACCGGCTTAGTCTTACAATGAAATCTGTCCTGGGGATACTCACTTGGCAAACTGCACTCACAAAGGGTTGCGGTGAACTGGCTTTACAAACTAATGCTTTAGAAATGGGAAAAGAAAAATAAAAATGAGGGAGTTCTGACAGACTGGAATCAAGCAATGAAAAGACAGGCAGTCTGACCACTGACTCCTTCATCTCAGTATTAAGCAATACAAACACGTACAAGGGTAATGTTTTAAGTTGCTCTTCCAGATTTCCAGATTTGTAATCAATCACATCATCTGCTCCAAGCCTTTTCACCAGTGTGCTGGCATCATGAGAACAAACTGCGGTCACGTGAGCACCCCAGGCCTTCACTAGCTAAAAACAAGGATGAAAAAAAAGAGAAGTCCAAAGATTAAAATTTAGTGAAACTCTGAGAAAAACTTAAAAAGTCTCATTATATTTACATAACAAATGAGGACCTTTAATAGGGAGCAAGGAGACTGTGTTCCAATACAAGATAATTTGTCACACATCCTACAGACAAAATAATGACTAGAATTTATCAATATTTAAGGTGGGTTGGGGGAGCGAGGAGTTGGTGTGACGGAAGGAAGGTGGGGGTTTTTATGCCATTTAAAGATACCAGGTCTCACAACAAATAATGCTCCAGCTTGCCATCTGAATCTCCCAGCTAAATGTACACCATGAGGTACTGTCCAAGTTGCCAATTTACAAAACTGGCACCAGATCAACCATTTTTAAATATGCCCGGTAAGTATTTCATATTTCTATCTTATTGCAAACAGGTTACATACTAGTAACAAGAAAAAGAAGGAAGTTATCTCTGATTTACCATAGGGACTATGTCAGGTTATCTTCTACTCCAAAAGCTATAGAGAAATAGCTTTAGCTATAGAGTAAAGGGGTTCTCCCAGTTATTTCTCCCTTTTGGCATTTCATTTTTTTCATTCACAGTAATATTTTTTACTTTTGTTCTAGATTAATTAACATAGTTTAACCAGGATTAATCAGTTACAAATCATTAACTAGTCAGTGGCTGGTCAGCCTTTTGTACTGAAAGTAGTCACCTGCCTTATCACGGATCAGGCAAATAGCATACCACAAAACTTCTCCTGTAAGCCTCTTTAAAACTCTGGCCTAGTAGCATGGAACACAGTGATGCAATCACCCAACCTCTGCATTTTTTTCATATTCTTGAGAGAAAGATGTTTCAGCATGAGGCAACAGTCATTAGAATCACAACCCTCAAATTAACTGCGAGCATGAGAAGGCGATGTTCCACTGCTAATGCATCAATAAAAGAGCATGTTGGTTCTCCAAAGTTTAGAGCTACTGGAAGAGCCGGACTAAATGTGGCCTCTCACATCATCTGACCAGCTACAACAGTTACAGTACATGATACTCCACCATTTTTTCTACTCATACAGCAAAGCTGTGTGACAGATAATGAAAACAGGCTACATGTTTCAAGTTGCAGCACTCAGAGATTTCCTGCACCCAAACTGTGAAATGCAATCTTAGACACAATTCCTTTCTTTGTAAGCCCCTGCTTCCTACTTTAAAATACTACATTGCAACAGATGGAAAGCAATAAATCTGAAAATATTTCACTTTTGAAAATATCGATCAGCTCGATCAGACAGATTGATCAGTAGCTTGATACTGCTCCATTCCTTCTCTCCATTCCCTTCTGTTAATTTTTTTCCCCATACTGAATCATTTGAAGATGCATCCTGGGCATGCTAGTTTATATTACCTGTACAGCAAATGTACCAACTCCTCCTGAAGCTCCTAATATTAATATTCTGTAAGAGAAAATTAAAATACATTAAATAGTTCTTTAAATAAACTCCATAGTAACTATGTATTCTAATGTTCCTTATACATCTCTGACACCAAACTATATTGAGCAAAAGACTGCATTTGTTATTCAATGTTACTCAAGAGTGGTTAACTCTTCAGATAGCCAATAATGTGACTTAACATTGCTGATCCCAAGTCCTGTGCCAGAAGCATTATCTCAGCACAGCCAAAGAGACTTCCTCATATCTGCCTTCCACTAAATGCAGACAGTGGAGCTGTCAGGCAGTAACATTTATCATCTAAACCCCCTGTACCTGCCCTCACTGTCCCACACCTGACTGTTGACTTTGGGACAAAGTCAGTTGACAGTGCTTTCCGTCTCCCAGACTCCACTGTCCTATCTCCTAAAGAAAAAATGCCAATGTTTTACACAAATTGGTCTCATCTAAGAGAAAAAATAGCTCAGTATGACATTATTTAATGAGACTGTGAATTTCAGAATATATGGAACGTAATTTTCCCATATTGCATAATATTTATCTAAAAGACAAAAATACAATGAAGTACCCTCACCATGAACAAGCTTGATTTTTATTAAATTAAGGTATATTTTTCTTTAGAAAAAAGGCAGTAGAACTTTTCTAGTTCAGTACATTTCAGCAAGAACTTTAAATGACAGGTTGTGGAAATTGGCACACAAGCAGGAAAAGGAAAGAATATATTATCAAATTATTAGCAATTGAGAGTTCATTTTAACTTAACAGTTCACCATAAATTTCAACAAAATTGATGCAAGTTTACTTGTGTGATGACCTTACTGCTAGCAACCTGATCATGGTTCAAAAATTTCATCCAGATACTTTATTAAGCAAGTAAACTTCAGAAAATGAATTAGTAGAAAGCCTTGCAGCTCAAGTTACAAACACTGCTTGGACTTTGGAGCCATGTGCTAATTCTAGGACAAAAGGAAGATTCAAGATGAAGTTCTGGCATAGAACTGGGGATCAAGTTTCTCAGAATTCTGTTTGCCAGAAAAATTTCAGAATCTTCAGAAGCTGGTGCCATTCATGTTTTAAATGTCAGCATGCGGGATGTCGAGGGAAATTGCTTTTCCCAGTACAAAACTGTACTATACAATCTAGAGTCTCAGTTTACAAAAATTCTTTGAAATAACCTAAGAGACTTGGCTTTGGTCACAGTACCTATTTTAAAATGGTTCCTCTTTTGTAACTGATCAGATTCTGTTTCCTCCCATTTCACTGATCCAAGCTGCAAAATTCAGATTAAGAATATGAAACCATAGTGCCTGAAGCTTTTAAATCTGCCAAGATGTGCTTATCCTCAGAACCAGGCTTCTAATGACAGATGCTGGAAGCAACATGCATATTTTGACTTTGTTATACTTGAAGAGGCTCAGGGATGCTACACTCAGCCCATCTCTATCCTTAAAAAGGACAGTCACAATTAAATCCTTTCAAAAAATCCTTTTCAAGCTGCCCTTACAATTTTACTCCTGGCATAAAAGGCATTTCTACCACTGTACATTTTGGGGAAAGCTGTCATCTCAAAATGTACATTTTGCTCAAAGGATTTAGGTAACATTTTCAGTTTGGGGAGCTGCTTGACTAGGATATTTTCTTATTTTCCCCTTCAATAAAAGCTCTTAAGATTCTTCAGGTAGAAATACTTTCCAGATTCAGTTTGTTCACATGTTACAGGGGCTATTTTCTAACAAACCTTCCAATTATTAAAACTCTCTCTACACATTGTGACTTCAAGAAATCTCTTCATTTCAGAGAGGAATTATGTCTGCACAGGAGATCTATGTGCCACAGCTCAACAGATCAGCATTTTTACAGCACTGATGACAGCAGACACACTGTTTGGCAAAACACAAGCAAGAAAGTGTTTGAAGGCACAGGAACTGTTAGGACAGTACTGAATGACCACAGATGGTGGCAAGTGCTAAAGCAGGAACAGTTTTGTTTGCACTGCCTCAGGAAAACACAACCAGGAGAAAAAAATACCACAGAAACTACCTATTCTCACTGCAAAGGTGAGCTCAGAAGTAAACTAATACAGTGTGTGTACAACAGAACAAACTAACAAATCACTTGACATGGACAGAGATCCAAGAAAACAAACTCTCTCAAAAGAACAAATTGAATATTTGCACCCCAGGCTTTCCTCTCTTCTGACAGAAGCACAACATTCACTAAGCCTCACATGAGGCTCTAGAAGTTCAAATGATCAGACAGTCAGCAGATCTCTCCAGACAAGCATACCATGAGATTTGAGAGTTTAGCCCCTCTCCCTGAGCCCTGGTTGAAACCATGGTGTGGTCAGAAACTATCATCAGAAAGCCAGGACCTGTTTCAGCTGGTGTCACCCCCTACCAAAACTCACAGAGGGTGCAAAGTGGGTGTACAGACCAAGGACTAACATTTTCTCTAGATTATAAACAACTAACAATTTTCAGTTACTCAGGTACATGCAAAATAAAAATGAATATATTTTTTGAATGAGTAAATTTTATATGGGTATAAAATTAATGTATTTACTGAATAATCAGGTTTATTTAGATATAAAATTAAAATTCATTTTGTTAGGCCAACAAAATGTCCCCAAGAGATTTATTCCTGGATCAAGAAGCATTTACCCTATCAGGAATTTTTACAACCTACACTCAATTTGTACTTCTCAACAGATAAAAGGACGAAGTAACATCCAGACATTAAAATATATTTTCTTGGGGTATCATTCAAATTTTCACTGTAACAATATAAACCAGGAGTGTATGCTTTATAGCTTACAGTAACAGAATCCAGTGTCCCTCCTCAGCATACTTAAAAAGTATAAAATACTGCTTCTGTACTTATATAAAGACATTTACTTAACAGTAATTTAAGCACTTTCAAGAACTTCTCAGACTGTCAAGTTTGTTTCTATCAGGCATTTTGTGAATACAGCAAGCAAGATATTTAACAGCTAGTGCTGAGCAAGCATACCCCCCTTTTACTGAAACAGGTCATTGGCACATATGATAAGCTCTCCAGGTATCACAGTGAACTTCAACACAACAGAGTAATTTTGAACATTTAGGATAGTAAGAACATTCACTTTTAGTTTGTGAGAGAATACTGACGTTAATTACAGTGGTAGAGAATAAAAGCTATGGAGAAACTGGAATTACAGTGAGGCAGGAGGCTTCACAAATGATGTGAGCACACTTCAGGTAACTAGAAAAAACAAAACCTGTGAAATTGTGTGCAGATGCAGCGGCTCCTCCTGTAAAATCAAGGTATGTCAGATGGTGGATTGTTAGCAAGTATTTCTGGTTAGCCCACCCTTCCACCTTAAAAGAGGCAAAGAAAATAATACACACCAGTAGAAAAATCTTGCTGGATTTAAGATGTCTTAACACTGCAATATAGTATCAATGAAGTAGCTGCCATGAAGGAATACAGCTGCTCTGTCAAAATAAGACACACTCTTGTGTGTACATACACCCTCCTACATAGCTATTTATATACACCTACAGGAGACAAAAAGGCCAACATAAAATCACATATGTAACTTCTCACCAAGTATATTACTTAAAGGAATTAAGAAACATTGTATAAATTCTGGTATTTTGAAATTATTGTCTTGAGAGTTTATGGAATACAATTTGCACAGCCCCTTCAATGCACTTTAAATATTTTCCTACAAGACATTTTTCAGGGAGGGGGACAAGTACCATCACACAAGTCATTCGCTGCCGGTATAAGTACATTACTTTTTTTTTGCTGAAATTTTGGAGCAGTTAAATCTTGGGAACCTAAAAGTAGATATTAAATACAAAGATACTTTATAAATGCAGTTTGAACTTTACTTTCAACAGTCTGAACACTTAACTGAAGACTGGAAAGAAACTTTAAACAAGACCAGCCTATCAACGTATCTTTAGGTTAATTCTATTTGCATGCGAAAGTTAACATAATAAAGAAGTCTAAAATACTGAAAAATAAAAAGGCAACTATCTAGAATTTTAGTACTAGCTGAAGTTAATTTCAATTATATGTCTTGGAAATTCCTTAAAATTTTGCAATTCCATTTTCTCAAAACATTATCTTTAGAACAAACTCGGTATTTTCATTATGCAATTTATCATGACATATGAACGACCACTCACTCAATTATCTTCTAAAGATGTGGGTGAAAAATTTCAGTAGATTTAGTGTTCTGTGCAATGTGTTGCATTACAAAGTATCAGTCAAGAGAGGGGGGTCAGGCACCTAGACTCCTATTCCCAATGATTACTTTATGATCCAAATTTTTGGTGCAGTACAGTAATATTAATTATTATTTTTTCAACTCCAATATTTTTATTTCTGCCTTTATTTCCCTTCTGAAGATCTTGCTATCTACTTACTCAAATATCCAAAGGTCAAAATAACTGCAAATTTCAATTATCAGAAGAAAAATGGTATTTGCTCCAATCTTTCAATGCATTTTTCCTCCTCTGCCATTATCAGATTAACAGGCTGATAAACAAAGCCAGTTTTTCTATTTGATTGGCTCCTTGTCTTGCACATTCTCCTTTTCTTGTCTGCATTCCTGACCTCATCAACGTTCTGGCCTGCAGGTCAAGTAAGACTCAGTCACCTATTAATTTGCCTCCAAAATGCTGGAAAAATGGTCTGTTCCAAATGGTTCATGCAGCAGGAAGTGAGAGGCCAAAATAGCTGAGAGGATGTGACATTTGGCTAACAGTTCCAACAGGCAGAAAGGCGAAGTCCCTATAAATTTCTAGAGATAACATCCTTAAATTCTCTATACAGATCAAACATTAGATATATATTGGACTATCATCGAATCATAGAATAGCCTGAGTTGGAACGGATCTCAAAGATCCTGTAGTTCTGAACCCCTCGCCATGGACAGGGACACCTTTCACTAGACCAAGCTGCCCAGAGCTCCACCCGGCCTCGCCTTAAACACTTCCAGGGATGGGGCATCCACAACTTATTCGGGTATTTTCTACCTCTATACAGTCACTACAGGGCGGTCCTGTGGTGTAATGGAGAGCACTCTGGACTCTGAATCCCAAGGACCTGAGTTCCAGTCTCAGTGGGGACCGTCCCCTGGCAGTTCAATGC
>JAOXXN010000446.1:72316074-72326475 GCA_026770055.1 Myrmophylax atrothorax | reverse complement strand
TGCCAGGGGACGGTCCCCACTGAGACTGGAACTCAGGTCCTTGGGATTCAGAGTCCAGAGTGCTCTCCTTTACACCATGGGACCGCCCTTAAATTTTCACGTAATAGGGTACCTTTTCTCTTCCTGGGTGATACGTGCTGCCCTCTAGCAGCTTAAGAAAGTTTTGCTTCCTGACTTTTTTTGGGTTTGCTGGATTATTGATAATCAGTCACTTAGTAAAGATTTTCTGTTTTAGTAATTTTTTCAGGTCACATCTACTGTGTATGTCAGATAGGCAGAGTTTATGGCTCCCAGCCTAGTGATGGGTTTAGCATCATCTGTGGCTGAAATAAGCACTGTATGGTCACACTGGAAGAGGTATGGACACCTTTGGGATAGCTAACCTATATGGAAGCAGCTGCCTGTCCTGCGGGCTTAGGCACATTTGCAGAGCTCTTGGGCACATCTGCAGAGCCAGCTCTGCTTTGGGCAGAATACTGAATGCTGGAGTTGGAATGGAAGATGGTTCTTGAAAATGTAAGACAACCATCAAATGCCAAGTAGATAGCATTCTTGCTTCCAAAAACCACCCAAAGGGACGTGTACAGTAAATGGTAATTGATGAGAATGCTGTAGATACAGCACACTTTGGTTTCATCTCTGTTGTCTTTGCAATCATTCCTAATGCAGGTCAGCCGCTGGGTGTTCTAGATGGAATTCCTGTTGCAGTAAAAGACAACTTTAATACAGCTGGCATTGAGACAACATGTGCATCAAACATGCTAAGAGGTACAGTAAAGCTGTTAAAGTAAAATCAGGTCTCATTTCAGAGCACTTGCTCTTTAGGGGGTTTATAGACTGAGGCCTTCTAGAAATCTAAATATTTTCAAAAAATGAGCTGGACTCATTTGATGAAATACACTTATCCAATTTCACTGGCCAGGTTCAGCTGGTATTACAGATACATCTTTTTTCTCTTAAGCACATTATCTTTTTATTTATTGTTGACATACTTTTAACAACACAGTTTTTATTATAACCTGTATACTAAAATAGAATTGTTATAAAATTCATGTTTTGCTTCACATTACTTTTATGTCTAGAGCAGAGCAGTCAGTACTGTTCTGCCTAGCAAAATTCAAAGGCAGGCCCTTCTGTTGTTGTTCTGTTGATAATTGTTGGCTTAAGTAGTTTTTTCATATGGCTGTAGGAAGAGTAGACATTAACAATCCCAACATATAAACATGTTGTATGAGGTTTTTTTCTTTTTTCCTAAGCTCATGGTTTACATTGACATGCCATGAACATTTTCAAGGCATTACAGTGTTTTCATAGGAAAAGCAAAAGTAGAAAACATTTCTTCTATCTATTTCATTCTGCACAAAGTAAAACTCTATATTGTGGAAGATAACATATGTAAATTAGTAGAATCCTAATCTGATGATGGGGATTTTAGTAGCAGAAGAATCAAAACATGACTTTGCTATTTTAAAAAGTGTTATATTACTTGTGATGCTTTTCATTAAAACCCTTATGAGACCTGTTGTGATTGATTGCAGTGAGCATTAGGAGTGATGTCCTTGTTCCTATTGAAGGTGGGGGTGGAGAAACCCCTGTCAATATTCACAAAGTGAGTTGGTTATTACCTGAGGTCTCATGTCACTGTCATGATTCTCATCCCTGGTTATGTAAGGTCCAAGTGATGAAGGGTGCACATATTTGACCACAGGATAGCCAGTTAGTATTTCACCTTGTGGTTAACCATATGCTGCTTTATCTCACAGTAATGGGAGATAATTTAGGATTGATTAGCACTTTCCTGTAAAGAGCTTTTTCTTATTTCTTCTCGTTTTAGACAGTTCCTGCAAATTGGTTGAATGCAGTAATTTGCTACCCTTGTGGTGTCTTGTTTATATGAAGTCTTAGCCCTACACTCTAGGCATGTGTAATCCAGAATAACAAGATTGTAAATTGTGGAGGAAAAGAAATAATGCTGCAAACTAAACACTGTTTCATTTACTTTTGCTAAATTTTGAAAATTACTCATGTTACCTTGAAGCAAGATCATGGCGCTGTGAATTGACAGTTCTGATGCACAGATAATGATAACTTTGAAATGTTCAGAATAGTTGCTTATAAAAAATAATTTGTATCTCACAAATTACTCTTAATTTTTCTGATTGTTTTCAGGTTATATTTCTCCTTATAATGCTACAGTAGTTCAGAAATTACTGGATCAGGGAGCTGTGCTTTTAGGCAAAACAAACCTAGATGAATTTGCAATGGGGTGAGTGATGTTTATTATTTTTAATGTATGATTGTACATAAAAAAGAATACACACCATCTGTTCCAATATACCTGTAATCCTTAACTCCTGTTTCTGTGGGGCTGGACAATAATGAATACTTACCTGTGAAGAGTATGTGGAGATGCATGAACTTCCTCCTGAGCGTTTATACTGTTGTGTAAATGACACAGACACTGAGTTTTATGAACATAGTGTTTGACTGTAGCTATGCTTGAGAGGGAGGAAGTGGTACTTTGTACAAGGCCAAGGACAAGCAGCCTTCTCCCAGATCCAGTACTGTGTTAGTAGAACTGTGTTGGTTACAACACAGTTAATTGCTGCCTTTTTCTTTCTTCTTACTGGTGTGAGGGAGACTCCTTCCTTTTTGCCCTTAGCTAAGTATTCTCATGCCCCCGATAGCAGCCACTGCCTCTGCCAGTCAGGCACTGGAGTAATTGTATAAGTAGTCTCTGATTTGCTGCAAACAGCAAAAAAACAATGCTTTAAGTTGCCTGAGCTAATGTTGGTGACTTTTTTTGTCAGGAGCACATTGAAAACTGCTCTTACAATTGGTTCTCCAGCAAATCCGTGAGGGCAGCCAAGCTGTATCAGGGAACAGCATCGAGCTCTCAGGAATGGAGATCTCTGTCACACCAACTACTGGGTCTGGGAGGGGATGTCTGGGATTTTAGTTACCTAGGAGACACAGTAAGTGCTGTGTTTTGCTTTTACTAAACCAAAGACAGAAGTTCATTTGGAAATTCAAAAGGATGGAGTGGAAATACTTGAAGTGTATTGTTTTGAATAAAGTAATTTGTGTGTAAAAGAGATACTGCTCGGAGGAACAGCAGGCAAAAAGCATGGGAAAAATCTGATTATGCAGTATTACAACTGGTCTAAGCTCATTAAAGCTTAGGATTCTCCTAAAAAGGCTTATCCCAACATTGGCTTCTCATTTCTGGTCTGTGAGTTTGCATGATCTCTTATGCTAACACTAGCATAGCTGCACCATGAGCTTGACCAGGGAGCAGATCCAGCTCTAAAGTAATGATGTCTTGATAAGAGTAGTTCTCAACTGATGTCAGCCACCCTCTCTGATGATTTGGCTAATAATACTGGCACATTGGAGTCACAGGAAATGTGGAATGGAGGTTGTGAGGAAGGAGGAAAGTACCCCCTGCCCTTGCTTCTGATGGCAGCTCACCTTTAGGTCACCAAAAATAGACTGAAACCAGTTTCTGAGAAGCCAGACTAACACTCTGAACTAGCAAACCATGGCCTCAGCAGCGGTCTGCAGAGTGAGTAACAGTGTGTCATTTACAGAGAAGAGCTTGTTCCTGCTCTTGTGAAGCTTTTTCACCACCTCTGACAGCATGGGGTTCCCCACAACTGTGGTCTTGCATCAAGTGCAGGGTTAGAAAAACAGAATGCCTTTGTTTTGAAGCAGTTGTGCACCTTTACTTTTACATAGCTTAAATCAGTTTTATATCTTCGTGATTATGTTCTTTTCAGTATCATTAGGAGAGGTTAGAAAGAGGTATGAGTTCAGATTGTGTGTCAGAAACGGATGAAGAGCTATAAACTTTACAGTTCTGTGTAAGTTGTTTAAATTGTAAATCCATGTGCAGTCTTTTTGCATTGAAATTGAATTTGTTAGGATGAAGGATGAGGATTTGGATGAAAAAAAATAAAACTGCTGAACACAGTGTGTCATCTGTCATCTCTGTCTGTGTTTGTCCTGTCTATCTTAGGTCTGGGAGTACAGATGGGGTATTTGGACCAGTCAGAAATCCCTGGAGTTACTCAAGACAGTACAAGGAAAAATCTGTCCCAAAATCCCATTCTAAGGACAAAGAGCCTGACTGGGTAATAACAGGAGGGAGCTCTGGAGGCAGTGCAGCTGCTGTGTCATCTTTCACGTGTTTTGCGTAAGAGGCTTGTAAATTGGTTTTCACTAAGTGTCTTAAAATAGGTTGGAATGTTTTAATTTTGTAATTTTCTCATAAGCTAGTATGAAATGGGAGGGTTATTGGCACATGAAATGCAAGAATTTATTTCAGCATACCTAGGTTATTCATGGCATGTCATGAAGCCAGAATTAATCCATGCTGGCAAATTTAGGCTTATTCATTTCAAACATTACTGAGTGTACTGATATGACCACTTTGCACTGCATGAAATAAAATTATAATTGCAGTAAAGGAGTGACAGTTTTATTCTTATTCACACATAATCTCTTAAAAGTCTTATGGGGTTTGTGACACATTCTTTTCCTCAGTGAGTGTGTTACACACAAACACATGCTGAAAATACAATTCAGCAAATTAGGGGATCCCTTAATTTGTAACACTATCATCTTTCCTCCTCTCCTTTGTTTTTTGTAGCATAGATACATAATAATACATGAGATTTGGGATCTAAAAGCTTTCAAATCCCTGATTTAACAAAAGGGTACACAGTACTTACTACACAGATACTTAAAAACTTGTCTGTTTTAGTGTTTGGGGTTTTGACAGGTGTGTTTGGGGTTCTTTGGGGTTTTTTTTCCTAAAGGAATATAAACAAGCTGGACTTTTTTTTTTAATGGTCATTATTAACTGTATGGAATAGCAACATACTATTCAGTAAGTCGGTTGTCTATACTATCTTCCCCATCTGACTGTTAAAAGAAAACTGATCCTTAAAACTTTACACCTTCCATTTTATGCAATTTTTAGAACTGCATGGTTGAGCATCTTTAAAGAAGATTATTTCAATTCTGCTCTTATTTGGAAGTTGTTTTAAGAATGCTTTTTAGTTATTTTGCCCTTGTTTATCCATAAACTACATTACAAGCATCTATTTTATTGTTAAAATGTTTTTTGCTAATGTTGATTACAGCTTTTCTTAATTGTTTTAAGTGATACATATCTTCATCTCATTGCCCTTTGCTAGGATATAGTCTGCTCAACATTTGAATACTGTTGAAACTGAACTTGGTGCAGCCATTCCCAAGGACTGCTGGTCCTTGTCATGGCCTGACCCTGACAGGGTCTGGCACCTTTCCTTATGTTGCTGGCCATACTGAACTGCCATTTTGCATGGCTCAGCACATTGTCAGATCCAGGAGATTTTTTAGCCTATAACTTATTGTATATCCACTCTGTTAGTGTCTTTAAAGCATCAGGAATACTGCCAGTCTTTGTCTTTTCAATTGAGATCTGGATGTACGAAAATGCTACAAAATTGAGGATGTTTTATATCAACACGTAAGCTTTGAAAAAAATTCCACTTCAGCAAAGTCAATTGAATCGGTTCAGCCATCTCAGAAACAGATGCTTGTGGGAATAGTCATATACTCACTTCAGTAAAAATTATACCTACTTCTGAAGTTTAATTTGGTTTTCACAAAGATTTGAATGAAAGCTGCTCTATTTTTTTAATGGTGCTTGAGTTAAATGTGTTAAAAACAAGGGAGGAGTGTGTTTCATTTCAGTACAAATTTCCAATTCCATTACAACTTTTGAAATTAAAACTTCAATTTAGAAAGGATAAGGTTTCGCCTGTGAACTGAAAAGGAAGTAAAATTAAAAAAAAAAATTAAAAAAATACGGTGTCCTAGTAGTACCTAAGCTATTGTAAACTGGGAGTTCTGATGCTATGCTTTGTAGGCTTGGAAACAGGGAAAACATCCCAGACTTTCCAAAGTATGCCCTCTTGTTAGGGGCAAGAAGTGTTTCTTTTCATTTGTATGCTGGAAGATGCTGATTCATAGTGCATTGGCTACTGAATAAATAAGATGTCACTGTTGAAAATTGTACCCTGAATCACATGAGATGTATCTTTTGGAGTCCACAGTATTGGAACAGACCAGCAGAGAAGGCAGAAGGACATATCTGGGGCCATCTTCAGATGGTCTGAAATCTACCTATTTGCCTCTGCTTTGTGAAGAGAACTGGTCTCTCCTGACGGCTAATTCAGAGACCCTAAGAAAAATCAAAGAACAGATAAAAAATAGGGAGCAGGCTGAAATTCAGGCTATGTGATTCATGACTTCTAATCTGGAAGAATTCACAGACTTTTAAATCCATGCATCTTAAAGCCACACATTCTTATTATTTTGAATTGTTCTGAATTATTTTACTAATGATGATCCTTTTGAAACCATAGAGCCTTAGGGTCAGACACGGGAGGATCTACCCGAAACCCTGCTGCTCACTGTGGTGTAGTAGGTTTAAAACCAACATATGGACTGATCTCTCGCCATGGTCTCATTCCTCTAGTGAACTCCATGGATGTGCCAGGAATCCTAACCAGATGTGTGGATGATGCAGCACTTATGTTAGGTATTACTACCTTCTATGTTCTCGTTTACAACAGTGTCTCAAAACAAACTGAATTCTAGCTAACTAATGTGCATTTTCCTGTTCTCTTTATGTTGTGTCATATTTCAGGTTCACTTGCTGGACATGATCCTAAAGACTCTACCACAATTCAGGACAATTTTAAGCCATTTGAACTACCCAATTTGACTGATGTCAGCAAGCTCTCGATAGGAATTCCAAAGGTAAGATTTAAATCCCATCAACAGTTGTGGACAGGAACAACAGATAGGACACCTAAAAAAAAACTTGTGTCTTGCTTGCCACCTCCCACTCTCTTGTGATTTAAAACTGTGAAGACTGTACAAGCAGCTCCTGGAAAAAAGCACTATTTGCTCTGTTGTGTCTTCAGGTGATTGGAGTAAGCATATGCTGATGTATCATCTAAAATATTTTGTCATTGTGGGAAGCACTGTCAGGAACTTCAAGGGAAATGGGGAACTTCAGTTCTTGGTTCTGTCTGTTGCTTTTTCATTAGTCACCTCTGTAACCTCAAACAAGTTGCTCTTGGTGCCTTCTCACAGAGTGAGGTTGGCACTGGTTTGTGCAGTGGTTTGAAATAGTTGTCTAAATGGCACTGTGTTGGGGGAAGGTAGACTTGAGGCAGTCAGAGGAGGCAGAGACAACTCAGGCTGCAGTCTGATCAGAAGGCTTACACCAAAGACAAAAGACTTTATTTTTAGTTACAGCTTCACTCTCATCTACTCTTGTATATAACATGCCAGCACACTATTGGTAAGTTAGTTAACCTAACATACATGAAAACATCTCACTAGTTACAAAGTATCACACATTCTACAGGTAGTTCTCTAGTCCTTAAGGTTTCATTCATCAGTTACCTCAGACCTCAGGAGATCCGCACACTCACTGTCATCTCCTACAGCACTGGGTTAATATAAAGCAGAATTTTAAAGGCACTTGAATGGCACAAGGAGCTGTGATTTGCAGAGCTCTAGTAAGGATTGAAAGACAGCTGTAATCTGGCATCAGATGTATGCAATTCAATCATGTTTGTAACTATAAGGGTACTTGCAATTTAGGAACGAGATTTGGGACTCTAGCCCATTTTTAATGTAATAAAGGCTTTGCCTTCAAAGCGACAATGTGAACACCTATTCGTTTGATTCTCCTTATGGAACCTGTGCTAGAACAGGCATACCAAAATACTTAATTAGATAAGCAGAGATACCACTGACCAGTTATTCAGAATCTGTGAAGTGCAAAAATAATATGCCTAGAAAATTAATTAGCTACATACTGGTTAGATTTTGATAAATCTAAAAAAGTAGTATTGGTTAATTATTTATATCCTTTGGACAGATGCTTTCTGCTGCTACAGATTATCCTAAACAGATAGACACATGCATTAAATGTGGGTCATAGCTACTCAGAAGTCAGTATTATGACCCTTTTTATGCGTTAGAAGTGAAGGAAGTATCTTCTAAAATAAAGAATTTTAATTGAATATCTTTATCGTAGCTCTTTAACAGCAATGTAGCTTATTTAAGTCTTCCCCCAACCATTTGATTGTAGTTATTCTTTGGTGGAGGTAGTTTTGTTTGTTCCACTGATGTGTGCCTGTTACCACTGATACACTGTGGCCATAATTTCTTTTTATCTTTCCTACTCACAGCAGTCCTAGTTTTAGGATTTAGACCTGAAGAATTTCTACCCGTGACTGCAGAGCAGTTCAGTACAATCTCAATGAATAGATAAATAAGGGAATAACTGGGTAATTTCTCCTTTAGGAGAAATGGCTGAAATTTCATGATTGCAATATGTAGGTTGATCCTACTAAGATGAACATAATACTCTTAAGAACACTGAATCCTGTTAATTTAATACTGCTTGATTGTATAGTATTTAGTAGATGCAAAAAGCTTTTAATAAGTACTTAAATCCAGCCATATAGTGGTAAGATAATGGTTTCAATGTATTTTTAGCAAAGATTATTTGCATTTTGGCTCCTACTCTAAGTAAACCAGTATGTAAAATCACTCCCCTTCTTGTTTTTCCTCTAAGGAGTATCATGCACCAGGGCTGTCTAGTGAAATTCTGTCTCTCTGGTCAAAGGCTGCTGACCTCTTTCGGAATGCAGGTGCTAAAGTGGTTGAAGTGAGTCTACCACACACTCGTTACTCAATTGTCTGCTATCATGTGCTGTGCACAGCAGAAGTGGCATCAAATATGGCCAGGTTTGATGGACTGGAATATGGTAAGGCCTTTGAAAATTCTTTTTTCTGAAACAGTAGAAATATTGCTGGATGCCATGAAAAAGTGCTAGTTTTTATAGATGTACTTTCCATGGTTCAGTGTTTGGTGTTTTTTCTCCATGATGGAACAGAGTAAAAAATCTTGTTGAGATAAAAATGTGTGAGTAAATACATATTTTAATATATTTTACTACTAGACACATAAGTGTGTGGACTTAAACTCTGGTTTAGTGCTTCTATAAAGAAACAGGAATGTATTTTGTTGTTTTTACATAACAGTAGCATGTCAGATTGCAGCAAACAGTGGCCTGTTGTAACACTATATATAACCTTATCTGATGTTATTAAATCTTAAGGATTCCAAGCAGTATTAATACCCCAAATGCTTTTTGTTCTCAGGACACCGTTCTGACGTGACCAAGTCCACAGAAAGTATGTATGCTGCAACGCGACGAGAAGGCTTTAATGATGTTGTAAGAGGAAGAATTCTATCAGGAAACTATTTCTTGTTGAAACAGTAAGCAGAACATCTTGAATTTCAAATTTGCCAAGTTAACAAATTTTTAAGCAAATGGTGATTAATTGTTGATCATGACAGGAGGAAAAAATTATCCTTGCACTAGTGACTCTGTATTTTTATTATTGCTTTAGCTATATAATATGTAGTGAACTGTTAATAATGAATGAAAATGTTTTCCCTGAGTCCTACCAGTGATCCTCCTAAATTAAATAAGTAAACCAACTTAGTGATGTTTTTTCCCTACTAGAGTATTATTGGCACCCATTAGTTAATTTAAGCAAAAATCTTTACCGTATGGTATGACACCGAAATCATACTGAAGCCATTACTGCTGTAGTGCAACAAGTTCTGTACTTGTTAATCTCATTAAAACTGCATTAAATAAGTGCTAGTACATTTTAGCAAGGTCTTCTAGAGAAAGCCAAAAATACAGCAATTAAATTAACTGTTGTAGCTCTTTGCCTCAGTGTGCAGGGAAAGAGAGTCATTGGCAAAGGTACTGAACTGATGTCTTCATAGAAGACAGGATTTTATCCAGCTCACGAGTAGAAGCTAGGGCATAGATTTGCCTTTTTTAGTTTTCAATCCTTGTCCAACAGTCCTAATTTATGTTAGTGAAAGTGCTGGTTTTCTCTGTCTGAATTTGTTCAGCTGCTAACAAAAATATTAGTCGTGTAATCAGTGTCTGTAGTGCACTTGCTTTGAAACAGCTCTGTCAGCATGAGTATTCATCAGATGTGACTTCTTAATTGCTCTCAGAGACAGGAATGTTGTCAGTCAGTCTGTAACAAACAGCTTTTATGGAATGCCGATATTCCTGCCAAGTGTGCTCCTTCTGCTTGCAAGTGTCCAGATCAGCTTTCCTAAGGCTGCTTTAAAATTCACATAGTCAACTCTTTGGTGAAGGAATATACAGTTGACTTCCATCGAGATTGACCAGGGGAGTTGTGTTCCTGTTCACAGCAAATTACTTTTGGAGAACAGAGCACGGTGTTCAGTAATCTTTCTTAGCCTAAGTAGTAAGGAAAAACAAATCTGTG
>JAOXXN010000446.1:72290116-72303872 GCA_026770055.1 Myrmophylax atrothorax | reverse complement strand
AGAATACTTAGCTCTCCTCTTGTGGCGCTACTTCAGAAAACTTGGTCAGTGAGGTTGCCTTCCAGAAGCCTGATGCAACATTACAAGGACAAGTCCAGTACTCATAGATTGCACTTGCATCATTTTGCAATACATAATTTTTCTTACTATTCTGCTGAAGGAAGCTGTATTTATTTCAGTGTGCTATGCTGCTTTTGTATCATTCCAACTTTCTACACAAGTGTCAAATACCATCCAAGTAAAAAAAAACAGTCTACAACTCTAAGTATACAATGGCGACATCATAATATTTATCAGCCAACTCTTATAACAACATTACAAAGCCCTCAGGTTAGTTTGATGGGAAGCACTTTTCTATCAATCTGTTGACACTCATTAGGTTGTTTTCAAATTGTTATCAGTCCAGTCCCTCCATCATGGTTTCTACTGTTTTTCCTGTGATTAAGATCCAACAGATTTATGGTTGGCTGTGCTCACTGAAGTCCTAACGAGTCTAACATGTTAGCTTCCTCCCCTCCTTCCTTGGGGCTTCCCCAGAGGCCACAACAACACTCACCACAATAATCTCATGGCCCCACACCAGTTCCTGGGGCGAAGTTGTGCGTTTTCAAACATTTAGCTGCCATTTAGCAATCTTCCAATTTATTAACAAAGGGGAAGATAAACAGTCATATGAATGGCTATGACATCTCTCTTTTCTGTATCTATAAATATCCTTAAGTCCTTTCTCTGCTGTTAGTGACAAAGTTTTTTTCTGCCAATAGCACTAGTAGGTGACCAGGAGCACAACTTGGCTGAGAGGGGAAGATGGATTTTTATTCTTAAGAAAGATTAGGGCTCAACTGTTTAATATCTTATCCCACATATTTAGTATCTTACCCTATGGAAAGAGCTGTATCAGCTTCTCCGGTTAGAATTTTATGTCTTATATTTGTCACTTTCAGCTTCCTCACTCTTCCATTTGTTTTATATTCACAGGGAGATGGACTATTGTTTTAACAGTTCCCTCTCAGCCAGGATGTTGCTATTTTTCTTGAAACTAATGCACCCTTTCCCAGTTATGGCTTATTAGGCAGCCTGTAAAATATTCTTAGACATTTTACAATTATAATTTACATTTTCCCCCCCAAGTGGATTGCTTTCCACTTTGTGAAATTGTATCAGCTAAGCTACTAATTTGCATTTTGTTTGCCTTGAACAAATATAATCAAGTTATGAATGTTTTTATTTATTGTATCACTAATTTTAGTACTGTGGTTCCTTCCCTCTTTTTTTTTTTGCTAATGCAAAAGTCTAGTCGGAGCTTGCCCTGATATCTGGAGCAATCATTTTTAAGAAAGAAAATTAAGAATGTTATTTAGTGATTCTGAAGATGCTTCAGTGCTGGCAGCATGAAACTGTCAGCAAACAGCATTTGGATTAACATCTCCCACAAAACCCATAACTTTCATTTTCCTCCTATACATTATAGGTAGTAACTGAAAGAGACAGTCACCTATTCCCCTTAAAAGTAGTGGTTCTTTTCCTCTCACAGCGAGAAACTCCTACTCCGCTTTGCACTTTTCATAGTGGGAAATCAGTCCATAAGATAATTTCTTTGTCATTTGTCAATAGTAAATTAATCATGTTGGTTGGTTTTGGGGTATTTTTGGTCATACTGTGTCATTTCTCATCCTCCTCTGTCCACTAAATCTTTCTTAAGAGATGATAACCAGAGATTTAAAAAGTTCAGTCACCAGAAAATTACCATCAAGTTCCAGCAATGTCATCTCTTATTGAATTTATGCTCATAAATGAGCAATTCCAGATCCTCTGTTTATTATCTAGGATCCTCAAATTGGCTTAACCAGTTTAATAATTTCTCCTCATGTCCTTGGGCATTTGAGTTGGTTTTATTCACCACAGCACAGCTTGGGGTAAAATGGGTGCTCATTTGTTTTCTGCCAGTCCCTTTCTCACAGAGATATAAGCGGGCAGAGCTTCCCCTAGCTGGCTTAGGGGCTGCCTGCTCACCAGAAACACTCCAAGAAGAGGAATCTCCCTTCTGCCCTGCAGTCAAAGGCAGGAGACATTAAACAAATTTATGCCCACTGCCTTTCTTCAGCATGGACAAGTGATTTCTGTCATTAGCCTGGTTAATACTTAACCATGAGCTGGTTTGCCTGCTCCTCCCCCCTTAAAAAAAACCCAACAAAATCTTGCTCCATGAGCAGGTTTTGCACTTCAGATGAGCGTAGGTCAGGAATGAAACTTTAAAACAAAAATAATTTTTGTATGTATCCATATGCTTACTGTTTAACTTTCATTCTTTATAGGAAACATTACATTAAAAACATCAGAGGGCAGCTAAAGGTGGAAGGTTTTTTTTATTCCACATAAGTTCAGGCATTAATGATGCAGTCCTGTCTTTGATTTGTAGTATGATCCCAAATTTCATTAGGATGGTTATTCTGTACAAGTGATTAAAACCACAGAAGCCCATTCTTGACATTTGTGCTGTGTCTTACCAGAGAGGTATGGGACACCAAATGAGAATGGCTTAAGCACTCTCCTGTCAGTGCCTTGTAAAATGGTCCTTTTACAGGCTGTGCTTTAAAATAGGACAAATTATTCTTACAGATTGCAATACAAATCGTAGTGTAATTAGTACTTAACAGCAATAATGAAAGAAAGTGAGAAAAATAGTGACATAAAAAGAGAAACCCCCCAATTTATTCTAAGTAATTGCATTTCCACCTATTTAATTCTGCCACTTTCAAATCTTGTCATCTTGCCAATGTAGTAGCACAATGTTCTGCTGCTAGCCCTTTATATGTCTTTGTAGACTAAAAATCTCAGCTGCAGTATTCCCTATTTCCTTACTTTCAGAACAGAAATGATTCCTTCCTAATCCAAATCTCCTAATGGCTCAGCATTTTGTGCTGAGAGATCTTACATCATCCTGGGACATCAAATAAGCAACTTTTCAGTAGAGCATCCTAAAGGAACTATTGTCTATACAGACACTTTAAGAGCCAGGACCATTTTTCTTCCCACATCTGAAGCATTTTCTTACTTAGGAGGTGTTTATTGCATTCTCTGTGACCACTTCTCACTTGGTTTGCTTAGCCCAATATAAACCTCACAGTTAATGACCTCCTCATTATTTCAAATGCCTAGAGAAACTTGATTCAATTCAAGGCCAATACCACTGCAAGGCTATTGTAGCTCTAAAATATTTCCTTGTCAGTCTGTTGGAAGCAAGAAAAAGAAATAAATTTTTTTAAAGTCTACAAAATAGCCACCAAGAACAAAGGTGCAGGCTGTGTTAACAAGCATGGTTGAATGACATCCAGGATTTTATAGTCTTTCATCAATGCTCCATGGAGTGCAGTATTCCCCAGTCCTCCAAAATTTAAGGGGTTTTGGATTTGGATCTATGTCTCCAGATCTATGGCTATGAAAACATGAAACAGCTGCAAATAGCTACAGTGTTAATTCCCAAATTTGGCAGCCATACTAAATCAATAGTGTTCGGAAAGCATGAATTGCCTCACACATTTCAATGGGTTCCTTGGTCACCAGGCTGTAGATAACCAATTGGATAATGAGGGTTTTTCAGCTGTTTCACCAACGATTGTGTTTCACCAACATATTCCTCTTTGAATGTCAGTTCCTTTTTAGCCAGTGGTCAAAACCTTCCAGGTTCATCCTTCACAATTCCTATGGCATATTGAAGAACTGCCAGTATGGACATTTTAGATAGCATGAAACACAGACACTGCATAAAACAGTGAATATACAAGAAGCATCAGGAGAACAAATGTATGAACATACTATTCACAACTGTACAAAACTTAGCAATTTTCAGAGTGGCTGCTTGGACTTTGTAGCCTGCCCTTACCTCATATCATGGCAGCCAGGAGCATTGATGCAACCTTCAGATCCTGCTTGTCACCTAACATCCAGGTGTACATGACTTGTGTAAACTGTTCTGTCAGCAAAAGAAATTATCAGCTTTACACTGGCAATGGAGAAGCTTGTGCTTTTTTCTGCTGTGCAGGAGGGGACATGGAGAGCCTAGACTTGTTGGCAAACTCACGTGTTGGTAATATGTGGCAGGACAAACTTTGCTTTAAAGCCACACTGAGATGGGAAGAGTTCAATTGTTTTAGTTAATGTGGTTTACTTTTGGGTTTTCTAGTTTGTCTTGGGTTGGTTTGTTTTTTTAAATAGAACCACCCACTGCAACATTTGTTACCTGTTTTCCTTCAGTTTGTCTCTATTTCCTTTTCCACATGGGAACAGCCCAGTCTTACAGAGCACCTGTAAAGTGTTGTAGTAACCGTGTCTGTATCTGTGGTTGTGTAAAGGGCAGAGACAATCTGGGAAAACGCCCAAGTACCTGAATTCTTCTGTTTTTTTCCAGTACACTAGTTGCTCTAACAAGGGCTATTGCTTTTCTTTGCAACGCTTTGCTTGCTTTATAATGTACCCACTTTATTGGACTTACACCACTTTTTCTGTCTGACAGGCCATAGCACAATAAGCTCTGCTCTGTAGGCATGTCTTAAGAAGCATGAAAGGTGAAACTAGAATAGGTGCCTGCATTTTGGAGCTGCATTTTAAGCAACAGCTACTCCCTGCCTCCTCCATGGCCAGCTCACAGGCAGGACAATTTCTTTCCTAAAGCTTTTAATGGTTTCCAAAGAGCTGCTCTGATCAGTCTGCCTTGTCCCACATCCTTTACCACAGACACCAGGGTCAGCTCATGTGAGGAAACCTACTGGCACAAGTGGTGAGGATGCAATCAGTTCCCAGCAGCCTCCATGGATGCTGTTCCTGAACCAGAATCATGGCTATTGGGAATTAATTACTCTACTTGGCCAGCAAAGAGCTCATCGCTTAGCAAGTACCATGCATACTGTCAGGAAGCATTTTCCCTGAATCTAACTCTGAATCCCCCAGGCCCACTCAGCTCCAGGTTCAGAGATCAGACCTGCCCAACAACTGCAGCTCTGCATTTCTCTTCCAGCACCACTGGTACCCCTGGCAGAACAGCACTGTGCCACAGCCTCTCTTTGCCCCACTGCAGCATCACTCATCCCCAAGCCCCAGGTCCTTTGCCAGAGGAGTACACATACCAGCCCATGCTTCCTGGTTGCATTTTCCCCACAAGTGATCAGCTGTGCAAGCATTTTGCCCTTCCAGATCAAATAACCTGACCCAAGGTGTCTCACATGATGAGACACAGGGAAATCGAGAAGTCTGAATTGCTATGGTGTCACCTTTCTAAAGTGAAGCACCTGAACTAACAACATTTTTATGTTTTTCAAGCCTGGGGACTTGCATTTTTTGATTATTCCTCAGAAAAAAATGCAGTAGAACTGTTCTTCACAGAAACAGAGGACAAAAGACTGACACCAAAACAGAAATATTAGTATTGAGAGTATACATATATGATTTGGCTGAAGCAGCAGAAGGAAAAAGTATAACTGAAAATACCATGTGGATACCTTCTTATTATCTCCAGACTGAAGTCCCAAAGCCACACTGATGTGTAAAAGATTCCATCCCATCAGTGAATGAAAAAGCATCCCTAAATGCCCATGGCATGCTGCAAGCTAAGCAAAACTGAGCTGCTGACTTTGTGAACATGTGCACAGTGTGATGTAATTATCATATAATTTTGCAGTGCACCATCAAGAATTCGAGCAGGAAGAGTTTTGTCTTCTCTACTGTGTGACTTAAAAGCCAGCAAAGTACATTGTTCATCTTCTCCAAGCAGCACTGCCACTGTATTAAAGTGACAGTGACTATAAGAACTAATTCTTGTTTATTTTTAAATCAATGTTTCACATTTACTTGGATTTGTGGAAGAAATAAAACTTTTAATCTTCCAGCAATTCACCCAACCAAAAAATATAAATATATTTGAAATATTTTTTGAGGGCATAAAACTGAAATATTCTTCCTTGCTGCCTCTGATTCTTTTCTCTGCTATAAACCAGAGAATCAGAATATTATGACTGTGGTCATGGTGTTTTTATCCAGGGGGGAAGGTAAAGTCTCTTGCTCTCATCGGCCTTCTGTATTGCTGACATTCTTGATATCCCAGCAGTCATGATATATTGATAATTTCAGAACAGCAGCTGGCTGTTTCTATCTCTTGAGCATATATAGTTTTCTCTAGGAAAATGTGTCTTCTAAAAGCACAGAATGGTAAATAAAGTCAAGCCTTGTTCAGCAATGGCTTTCAAAGAAAATATTCTGCAGTTCCCAGTACTGCTTCTCATCCCAGTTTCAAGGATACAAGACGTAATGGGAAGTGGTTGCTATTTGGGAACACCAGCAGCTACTTCGCTGACTTGGTACCAACATCCAGAGAGGGCACGAGCTCCTGCAGAAAGCCTGTCTCCCCTGGGAGCTGCAGCGCTGCCAATGTCACCTTACCCCTTGTTTCTTTTTCCAGATCATTAACTGTTAAACAGGGAAGAAAGCAGAAGCGAGTCCTGCTGCCCTGAGAATTGCAAAACGTCAAGAAGGGATGGCTACATTTCATCAATCTTCTGCTAAAGCCAGTGTAGGGGATATCTTTGCCAAAAACAAGCAAGAAGGGTGAAAGTAATTCTACAGAAAATAAACATCCTTAAGGCTCTTTGACTTTCTTCTGCCAGTGTGTGCCTGTGTAAAGCAGGTTTTGGTAGCAAATCCTCACTGCCTTTGCTGACAGGGTCCTGCCGGGACCAGCCCCTCTGTGCCAGCAGCTGCCTGGAGGCAGCAGGGGAATGGGCACAGGCAGTAGGACTGGGGTGCCCAAATTGGGATGGCAGTGCTGCAGAGCAAGCCTGGAGGCAGACCTGCACAGCACGGCAGAGTGGCATGGTCAACAGCTGGATCAAACTCCATATTTTTCGTGGACTGCACTGAAGTCTCAAGGTACCTTTGCTGTTTAACCCCAAAAGCTGATTTCCCACCTTCTTGAAACTCTCAAGAACATGGGAGTTTCCCTGCTGTAGTAGATGCCTGTCTCCCCACCACACATTCAGTATTTTGAGCCCAAAACAGTACCCAATTTTATGTCCCAAGTGGGAATTTCCAGCTGTAACCTGGCTGCACTTTCAGTGCAGCAAGCAAGCAGGCTGACTGGCAGCCACATGATTTGCTCTTGACATTGAACTGTTTGTTCTTTTCACATCCTGGCCACTTCTACTGTGCCTAAGTAGCTCTCACAAAATATAAGGGCTTGAAAATGTAACCTACAAAAAGCTGCAGAGCTGTTTGGCTAGTACTTCTTAACAATTAGACCTTTTTTAACACTGTTAGTCTTGGTTTCCAAGGGTCTGTATATCCCAAACACACCAGTGCAGCCGTATTCTGGTCACACGTCTCATTGAGATGCATAAGCATGTGCCGTACTGCACCCAGTTCCCTTCCTCCAGGTACCAGCTGCCTGTGAGGCAGCTGTATTGATCAAAAACCAGATGAAACTAGGGGCATACCCAGCTATAGATCCTGTCTGACCTGATAGGAGACTGATTAGGATTTTACAAAGTCCTAGGCAGATTTTTCATCAGTTCCCTTTGATATTAAGGATATCAAAGGATATATGTGGAGGTGTAGAGAAGCAGAGCAGGAGCCAGACTTTGCCGTCTGCTTTACTAAAGCCTTATTCCCTTCCATGAAGGCCAGCCACAACTGGGTTAATGTTGAGGGTGACAGTGCCACCTCAGCTACATGACCTCCCTGAATCTTTGGGATAATGTGCCCTCTTGGAGACACCAGGAGGAAGTAGGTTCTGCACTCTGCCTTGCAAGGGCTGCAATCACAAGGAACTATTCAGTCACTGCAAATAAAGTTTTTGGAACTATATTTCCTTTTGGACTGAGCAAGTGTCAAAAATTGCCTCCTGAAATGACTGAGGTACAACTCTTCTGGCACTATTCCAGGCTTAAATAAAAATGAGTTATAACACCAAGCTTTGAGAAAAGCATAAAAAAAATTGCTGATCAGGAAGATTTGTGTAAATTCTTGGCAAAGCTCGAGAAGGAAAGGATAGTTTAATCTTTATAGATTTATTGTTGCCTATAAGAAGGGGAAGGGCTTGACGTGGCTGTGGTTCAAATAACTAATTTTCAGTGAAATGTTTCTGCATCCAATATTTTATCTGATCAATCCCTACACTTCCATTTTCAGACAGAGTCTATTCCCTCAGACAATGCCAGACTCCAGGATGAATGTTCAGGACAGAGAGAAAATAGAATATAAATCCAAACTGAATTGAATTTCTGCTTCAGTGTAACTTCCCATTATGACCACACCAGCAGTGGTTGTGGAAGTCCTTGGACTATCTGCACTACAGCCTGCATCTGGTTTGAAGGCAAAGCCAACCTCTTCTTTCATCTCTCTGAGCACTCCTCTGCCAGCATTAGAAGTCCTACACCTTTAACATTGCACAACATGCCTATTTTTTATTAGTTTTCAGCCACCAATTAAAAGAGCCAGACTGGTTGATCAGCAAATCCCTAAATATCTGTACTATATTTTTTAACTCTTCTACTAATATGCATATTTGCTCTCATTAGAAAGTTACTGCCTACATTCAGTTAGAGATTCAATAAGTCCTTATAAATTAACTCAAATTTTCCCTTTTGTAAATCCATGAGTAAACTTTCATTCATTCTCACTTATTCTGATGTTTTCAAATATGTTGTTCTTTTTCTGACTTCTCAAGATACCTCTTATTTTAAGTAGTGCTATTGGGAATTAACTTACAGTGTAAAGGAACAAAGACAATCTTGCAGGTACCACTAGTTAAGTGCAACAAAAATTGCACCAAGCACATCAAGATATCATTGTTTAAAGTAGTACAAAGTGGTCTCAATACCTTTAGCAAACACATAGACAGCAAGTGAATTACTGGATTTGCCAAAGAAGGCTACATGGTGTGACCTGAGAAAATTATAGGCCACTCAGCACAATTTCAAGATCTGAAGTGTCCAGCAAATTACAAAATAACTAGAAGTTGACAGAACACTGTCAGTAAAGCCATATGGTGAAATATGGGTAAAGCACTCTTTACTAATGAGTAACAAAAATACTTTAAAATGTATTTTTAAATTTACATAATTGCCCTGGTTACCTTATCTTTTTATCAATGCTGTTTGAAAGAGGGAAACAAATGCATTAAAACCTGATCCTGAGGCAGAAGGCCATGACTCTAAGAATGATATCTTGCCAAAGACAGTGATCAACTCATCATGAGACATTAACTGTCAGCCACGAGCATTTCTCCATTTGAAATGAGGATCACACAAGGACAAGTTCCTCTAAGAAGGGTATGTCAGACACCATATAACTCTGCAGCATACACATTTCTGTTGATATTTAAGTAGTAGTTGAATTTATCTTGGTTAGTCTGTTCCATCTCAAATCCAGATGGCCTTTAAAGGTTGGTTTTATGAATCTGCTTTCCCTGGTAACAAGCCAGTAGTGACTGCCCAGTTTGCCTCCAGAGGGTTGTTCTCGAGTTGCTTCGACACTATAATTGGGCCATGAAGGAAAGCCCACTTTTGGGGATTTCCATGCTCAGTCGGACAGTGAGAGGAAAGCACGCCCACAAACAAAAACTCCTCAACAAGAACCAGCTCTGCGAGGGTCTTAGCACATGGTTTAATAGTTGACTCATTGCTTGCAACACAGACACCTCAGGGCTATAACCCAAGTAGTATGGGTTTTTCAGGCACGTCTATGAAAGCTTCACTCTGTTTTTGGAAATGACTAAAGATCAACCTCTTGACAGGGGAGTGATGTTGAGGTGACGGGAAAGAATAAAGAAAGAAAGCAAAGCTAAGAGGATCCCAGGAAATAATTTACCAGTTTTCCTCCAGAGTTCAACTCAGTATAGGCATTTAAATCTTAATCCTTGTTGAATCTGCTCTATGCAACTGGAAGTCTAGAAACTTTGATGGACTGCTCAGGTAAACTGCTCCACTACTTCACTAGTTTAATCATTGGAATGCTTTTCCTGTTGCCTAACCTTGCTGTAAGGTGAGATGTCTTTCTTGTCATACCTCCCCCAAGCAAAATAAACTATTCTTCTTTGCAGGAGTCTTTTTCCTTGACAAAGTTGAATTTAAGAAGGTTTTTAAGAAAACATTTCTCAATGGGTCAAGTACTTTTCTGGCAAATGTATATTTTATGCACTCAAATACAACTATCTCTACTTGAAGTAACATTTATCCATTTTAGATTTTTTAAAAATCCATTCCTTATACATGCAACATAAATTAGTTCAAGGTTAGAATCAGTTTTCCACAGTCTATCCAAGTCAGTTTACCCATGGCAAGTAGTCTTTCAGCTATTACAGCAAGAGGAGATATGAATAGTATTTATAGACTTGGTTGAGTAATCAAGAAAATGAGGGTTTACAGGACAGAAAATTATATCATTTCCAAAATCAATCCTCCCGCAGCACGTAAACACATGCTCCTTGGTCCCTCAGCATGTAATACACTTCACACAAACACAGCATCCAAACTCTGTCAAATCTGTAAGTTCTAGTAAACAGTAGAATTGCCTGAAGTTTACACTGTTTTCTCAGGGAAAGTGGTTGAATTAAATTAAGAAAATTGTTTTCTGAAATCAGAAGAAAGTCAGTCTCAACTAGCTCTGAAATCACACAGGCAATTATTTATTTGTGCATAGGAACACTTACAACCAAAATATTTAACACCAGTTGTTTAATGGTATTATGTATTTATAGCAATTCTTGCAACATATCACAGTCAAGATGTGACTATTTTGATTTTAAGTCTATCAGAAAACATATGGTATGCTGTAAAGGAGAAGCATTATGCAATAACTGTTTATTAAAGTGATGAAGAGACTTTCTAAGTTTAATTATTTAAGCCTTACTTAATGGGCACAAATAACTTACAGGAGTTGTAAAATAATTTAAGATCCTGATCACTGCTGGTTAGAGAGAGAAACATCTTTCTTACTAAGATGTACCTCATCATTTCCATGCTTTGAGTGCCGACAGAATAATTTCCAAGCTTTTTATTCAGATCTGCAGAAAAGCAAGCAAAAGGTTTTGCTAAATGAACTTCAGGAGTATGTTTGTCCCCTGATGTAAGCTTCCTGCTGTCTAGAAAAGCTGCTGCAAGACTTGCAGGAAAACAGGGGTTTCTAAACAGTAACATTGACTGCAGCAGCTGCAATCAGAGGTACTTCAGGTTCAGCCCCAGTCACCTGTTTGTAGTGCATTTGTTACATTTTTGTTTATTCACAGTGCTCATTCAATGAGGTCTGGAAAATATTCATGTAGACCACATCATTCTTTTCTATCTACCCAACAATAAATGTTGGAAACATTTGGGTATTTCCCAAACATCAGTAGCCACTGTCTTTAATTGTTTTCTAAACTGAAAGAGGATCATGTTATTCACAGTAAATGGAGCTCTCACTCTAAAAAGCTATGCTGCTACAGAAAGGAGTATAAAATTATATTGAATTTGCTGTCATAGAAAAGAGATTTATGTAAATGGCTGCAGACAGTAGGATTGCTGTTTGACACTTTTACAACACTAATTTTTGTTGTTCTTTCCAAAAACCTATTGAGTTTTTATTGTAGAAGTTATATTACAATTATTTTTTCTAATCTCTTCTGCTTTCCTGCTCTTTTACATTTGACAGTACTCCATCAGTCATAGAGAAATACTTTCTTCATGTGCCAATAAGTCTCACATCCATACACCTAAACTTATCCATGCAATGCCATTCCTCCTCTCAGGAAGGCAATACAGAGCATTTCTTCCAACATAGGAAGAAGCAAACATCTTTGGGGAAATGCTGCCTTCATACTTGTGGTTCTGATCCACAGAGGTCAGTCAAACCAATAACATCACTACTGTTTCAAACTGGTCTTATTTCACAATCAGCCTGCAGGCCAGAGATGTACTCTATTCAGTTAATATTTAAGTAATGAAAAATGGAATTAAACTCACCCCTAGATCCCAGAAGCTTGAGCAATTAAACATAATCACAGGTTCTAGCCTTTTACATAGGCTATAGCTGTATTAGAAATGAAAGTAAATGTAAAGCATATTTCCCTGTGGAATTCATGACATTTCAGATCCTTATTTGATCAAATTCAAAAATTTAATGTCTCAGTCAGTAGTGGGCACCTGGCCTTCTGGAACTGTCTGTGAGAGGAAGCCAGAGACCCTTTCTAGAGGAATGAAATCCTTATCTGTAGTTCCCTCAGCCAGACTCTTCAGCCTTCAACCACAAGCCTTCAGACAACATCCATAGAGCCTCCACTCCAAGTCTCCTGAAGGCATTCTCCTCATGTCTTTTCTGAACTCTCACTGGTTCTTCTCCCCAGCTCTGAAAGCAATGTTTTTCTCTTGCCAGTTCCATAACCAAGTAATGAAATCCTCATTTTACTACTTCCCTGGCTGCTCAAAAGGTGCCAGTAATGTAGTAACTCTTTATAGGCTGGTGGTCTCACCTATTTATAGGCTGCGAGATGAACATTTCCAGAGGCCCTTGTTATGACTTCTGCACAGAAATTTCCATGCCATGGCCAAGCGAAATGGCATTCCATCACACTCTACCACAACACACTTCATGAAATGTTGAACTGACTTTCACAATAAAGCATATTATAATTACGCAGTCATTAACTTTTCAGATGCTCTCCTCCTCACAGATTTCTTCACCTGGGGTACAGGTACAGCACTTAACGCATAGTGCAATGTAGTGATTTCATGGGTAAAGTCTGTCATCCTCAGCTATGGTTTAACAGCCTTTTCTTTAGAAGGCAGATTTGCTTGTTTTTATCCAAAGACTAGGGCTTCTCACACTAAAGACAAGTGCCTAGAGAGAAAACAGGTCCCACTGAAGATAGATCCCTAAACCTTAACTAGCACTACAAAGAAGTAGAGCAGTAGATGATCACACACCTTCAGTCCACAAAGTACCTTTTCCCACTGAAGTCAGATCAGCCCTAGCAGACCCTGCCAGCCCTCTTGTCATGCAGCTCTACCTTTTGTTCAGCTGTGTGTATGAGTTGCTTAGGAAGTGTAAAGGCAGCCTCTTTGTTGATCTGTCACCTGTTATCTCCATGTGAGGGACCTTACCCACACTCAGGGAGCTGAGGACCCCTGTGTAATGCCCTGTCCCTCAAGCAGGACAATCACATTGGCAGTCAGCACCACAATCTATTTTTCAATGAAGTTTGTCTGTCATTCTCTCTCTGTCACAGAGGTGCCACATATTCACAAAGCCTAGCAACCCTCTACCCCATAGTATTCCTGAGCCCTTCCAGCCAGGTTCTCCTGTTCTGCTCTCTCCATCCACTGCAACAACTGCTGTCCGTGTCCTGAGCTGAAGACACAGAAATACACTGCACCCATCTTTGCACAGCAACACTGTTTCTGTGAGCAAAGAAGGAATGATGCTACATGAAGAAAGAATTAAAACAAAAGAAGAAACACTAATCCATTTTTCAGAGGTTATGAGAAAGTTAGACTCCAGTATATTTCTTTTTTTAAAATGCATTATTGATTTTGAACATTTTTTAATTATTTCTTTAGTGCTTTTCTGGAAAAACATAGCTGAACTCTTATAATAAGCATCATGCGGATTCTAAAGTATGTATTTGATTACCTTAATCCCACTAAGTCTTAATCTAAGACTTCATTTATCATCCTATTAGGGACACTTGAAAGTAGAAGAATCTGGATTTTAAGACCTGTTCCTTGGAATATTA
>JAOXXN010000446.1:72251828-72290016 GCA_026770055.1 Myrmophylax atrothorax | reverse complement strand
CCTTGGAATATTAAGCCAATGTACATCAGACCTTATGAGTTGATGTCAGTAACATTTACTGTAAGTAATTATTCACAAGTCTTTTTAATAGATTTTAAATCCCAGAGCAACCTTTACGTGAATTCCAGCCTTTCCTAAACAGCAGATATTATACTAAATTAAAGGCTTTTTATAGCTGAATAACCAATTATGCTTGTGTAAGCATTTTCAATGACCTTATGCATTTTATTCCTGGTATAATTCTTCTAGTTTCAATACTAAACTTTCTTATGACCACCTTCTAAGATGAAGAACTCTAATATAGCAACACGTGTCTCCACAAGGTAATGGAAGTTTCTGGACAGCTTGCTTGTTAAAACCAGAGTGCCAGCTGCAATGCCACCAATATTGTAGCCAGTAGTAATGTATTATGAGTTTTGATCAACTGTACTAACATAATCTTCTAGTTTCATTCAATTTTGTTTCACTCCCCTCATTCTCCAGGGGATCTGGTCAGTTAATGCACATCTTGGCCCTTGTGTTAGACTGGAAACAAAGGTGTTGCCATGGATTATCTCCTGATGGAAGGCACCTACCGCAGAGTATCCCTTGGAGATCCCTTGCAGTCACCTGGAGGACAACCTCCTCTTCCAAGAATGATGGGAGGATCTCTCACAGCTCCCAGCACAACACTTAGATGAGGTTCTCCAGTGCTTCCTTGCCCTGGTTTAGTGGCAAATGTCTCTTGGTCACAGAATTCTGCATGCATGCAACCATGATAACCCTTGAAGGTCATCACAAAGGAATCACAGAAACTCATCCTGAGCTTTTTGCTTCTGTGTCACACCTATTTATATACCCACATGTCAGTCTCTACTCTCATTCCAACCTATATATTCATTTTAATTTGTGTAAGGCTGCAGCTGCATCCAAAATTTAAAAATTCACCCCATAAATATACCTCTTTATAAACACAGTATATCTACTCAGAGATCTTCAGATTCTAGCAATTAAAAACAAACAAAAAATTAAAACCAAAAAAACAAACACACACGTACACAGACATATCTTCATTCCTCCTTGCATTTGCAGGCAAAACCTTCAACCCAGAAACTCTGGATTTCAGTGACACTAAACAGTCAATTCAGTGGATCTGCTGTTACTCTCTGGAATCTGTGGCTTCCTGTCTTTTGAGATACAGGGTATTGAAGATACCCAAAACCCAACTCCACAAGTGAGCAGAATGGTCTAATAATTGCAGTGCAGTCTTCAAAATGTTTGCGTATGAGACAGATAACAGGGTTAAAAGTGTAACACACCAATGTATCTGGGAGGTATGAAAAGATCTAACTTTGATTGGAAGTACTCGGGAAGAGAGAACATATAAAAAGTTGAGACAGATTTGGTATTACTTAGTCATCTGCTTTTCTAACTTAAAATAAGATTCATAATACTGAACAAACATTTTCCTGACATCTTGGCACATAAGACAAATTATTCTGAGAGAAAAATACATTATAAAGAAAGTGAAAAAATAGAGATATAATCAATCACACTCAGTTATAATTTCATTCTCTAGCATTCAGTTGTTGTCTTCCTCCTCTCTTCCGCAATATAAAAATGTTTATAAAAATCTCCAACACATTCAAAAACAACAGGAGATGCTTAGGGTTGTATCCAATCAATGTAGGATTTGCCAGGAAACAAATGCAATGCACAAGAACATTGTTGTTGAAATTCTAACTATCCCTGCTTTCTCAGGCAATGTTGGTTCCCTTAATAGAAAATCCATCAGACAGATTTCTTCACCATTGAAATCCTTTTACTTTTCCTGTGATTTCTTACTCTCTCCTGGCCAACTGATTTGAAATCAACAAATGTTGTTTCAGAAGGTATATAAAAACCTAATTAATAGGGACATAAATCAAGAATTGGAAAGAGAAATTAATCAAAGGAAAACATAGGATCACATTTTATAAAAATACAGAATTAGGAGACTAATGTGCTTTCTTAGATAACAGCATTTAATGTTTTTAAATACAGATTGAAAGCACAGTTCTTTCTGCAATTCTTTACAAAATTCCAGTCATTTTACCCTCAAACTCATAAATTTTCCATATTTCAAAATTTTAATATCTGATTTTCTGAATAATAGATTTGAGAATAAAATTATCTTCTGCTGGTCTTTCTGAACAAAAGTTTACAAACTGCAAAACATCTTATTTTTGATATTCTACTCTCTTCATATAGAAACCATATGCTTCACAAAGATACGAAAAAGTGGGCAGCTCTCCTGATCAGCATCTCCACCCCACATAACCACAGTGTAGAGACCCATAACACAGGAAGGCTCCGTATTTCAAACAATGTTCTGCAAGAAAGCAATTCAAAGAAGTGCCATAACTTTATTTTGTGACATTTTGTGGCATTTCTATTGCTCCCATTCAATTCTTTGCCCCAAAGTACATTCTTCATGAAGGTTTTGAGATTACTGCATACTGATTCTTCTTCTACCCTACCCTTTCTACTTCAGACACATAACAGGGGAAGAAGGGTCACAGAGGCTATTGTAAAAGTCTGTAAGATTTTCCAAGGCCTGCTGAAATTATTTCTCCCTGAAGAGAGTTCCCCAAATTCATTCCACCACGCTTTCAGTTTCCTACAACCCCACATCAGCTAAATAGAATTACCCATTTTCCACGGGAACCACCTTTATAGCCCAGTCTCCAGCACCTTTTGAGCCTTCCTCTTCATGCACTTTCAGTCTAAATGTAATTTTTAAACTTTTGAAACAACCAAGAGAAATCTTGAGAAATCAAACTCCTCTGTGCAGAAGACTTCAGCCTTTCAAAACAGTTTTGCCCTCAGAATTCCAAACTCTGTCAGTGTAAAAAACACTTAGTACATCCAACCAAACACCTTCAAAGAGCCTCTACTTGGCCAAGTGCCCCAGAGCTGTGGGGTGTGAAAACCCCCAAGTCATACCACTGGCTACCTGACAGAGGAACCAGTGAAACAACTATCTGAAGTCAAAAGAAGGACAAAATCAAACCGGGTTCATGGGCACACATGTATGACAGGCACTCAGGCATCTGAGTTTTCTCCAAATCCACCCATATAGGTGGAAGAGGTTACTGTTTCCCAGGATTTTTCTACTTGAGCATTCCCTCATTCTTTTAAAGCAAATTTAGGCAATCAAGCCCACTTTCCCCCATCCACCCACATGATTTGTCAGGATTAATTTTGCAGGATGGGCCTTAAGGGAGCCCTTGGCCAGGAGCTCAGCTGGGGTGGCAGCCTATGGCAGATTTGCTGCAACAACCCCTTGTATCAAGTGCAATGGTCCTGGGAGAAAATATCTATTTGTGGTTTCCACTGAGTCAGAACCATTTCTGCATAACATTTTAGTTTTGACAAAAATCAATAAATTCTGCTGAGTAGGTGTTGTATTGATTATTTTTTTCCTAACCAGCTGTACAATTGCTAAGAAACTGATGCACTGTCAGACATTTTGGTGACTAAGTAATGAATAATAGGCACTTAATTCAAGCAACTGTCACATTAGACAGTCTCTGAAAGCCTGTTCACAGTAAATACTGGGTTTGAGTGGGAAGTTGCAGGTACAAATATTCCCAGTGAGAGTTTCTTGATTCTTTCTGCTTCAATTACTGCCTCCAAAGAAGCTCATCTCTCTTTTACGTATATTGCAACATTTTAGTACTCTGACCTTTGAATCCTACGAGACTTTCAGCCTAAAATTTTAAATCCCACAACACTTGCCTACAGAGGTCTTTATAATCATACTAAAGGGTTTGATTCTTCCTGAAGTAAGATCTAGGAATAAGCTTACCTCATGATAAATGACTACCTTTCAACTTTCCTCACGTCAAGTTTCACATGCTATAGCCAGTGATATATGTCATGGCTACTGTCCACAACCAAACTTGTAGCATCATTTGAAACTTCTAAAGAAGAGTAAATAAACACAGAATTAGAATTTTGCCTCTCTGAACCCTTTATATTCACTTTTCCAGGAATATATATTTTTCTTTATATTCTTTTCCCTAAGTCAGTAGAAAAAGTGTTTAATGACAAACAATGCAGTATTGTACTGGAATGAATCCAAATGATTATGTGAAGTGAATTACCTCTCCATTTATGCCTTGCATGAAAGAGGATATTGAATGATAAAGAGAAACAAAAAACAAAAGCAAAACAAAAAAAACAAACCCCCAAACCAAGCAAACAAAAACCCCACAAAAACACACCAAAACCAAAAGCCGCCAAAACCAATCAAATTATGTATCTCTTGACTGCAATGATCAATAGTTCATATTCATGTAAAATATTTAGGAGAATGAAATCTTTCTTGTTTGCAATAGAGCAGCCTTGGCAAGAAAGAAGTGTCTCTCTCCAGGTATCTTTCTCTGAGGCAGCTGTCTGCCACCTATACCTAATATGTCTATTAACTTAGGGCATAAAGCTTTCCTCCCTCCAGTTTCTGTAAGGATGAACAAACCTTGCAACTTGGAGCAACATGCTGCTCTCACTCCACATACACTTCCTCATCTCCACTATTTTTAGTGCAAATGTTTGAAGCAGTTCATTATAGAAAAAGCTATTAAGGAAGAACAACTCCTCATTTCCCTTGAGCTTGTAAGGTAATTAGACTGGCAAAGCAGTTACAGTGTTAACTTATTCCTGGCAGATAAATTAATTGCTTCTTTGCAGACATTGGAGGAATGACTCACATCATTAACAGGAGTTTAACTAGGCTTTTCCCCTCTTCCCTGCCTGCTACCTTCTCATTTGGGCATAAAACTAAGACTGGAAGGTCTTATTTTCATTGCCTTTCACAATGTTTTCCAGGATTGTCTCTGTTTTCTATCCCCGGCCCAGGGTTCAGCCTCCCCAGCATTTGGGAGAGGCAGCTCCTCCCAATCGATGGGCTCTGCTGAGAGCCTGGCCAGGGCCTTAATCTGGTCGTCATTTCTCACCGTCATAGCAGTCAGCTAAATGTTAGCAATACCTTCCACACCACAGCAGAAAGCCTGCCAGGAATGTTACCAGGATCTGATTTTTAGGTGTTTTTACACAAAACACAGCTAGCAAATTTTTCTCCAGACTGAAATTAGAGGGCTGGGTCCTTCAAGCAGTCGCTCACACAAGCAGCCCTTACCTGCAAGCTTCATCAATGGCACTATTCACGTGAGATTTTATGGTTTAGAGGATTAGACACTGTATGTAATGTCTCAGGCTGGGACGCAGCTACTTACCCACACAAGGCTGACAACAGGCCACACAGCGCAGTCCTTCTACCCTGTCTCCATCAGCAGCTGAGAGATTTGGAAATATAAATATATTAAAAAAAAAAGTGAAGAGAAGTTGCCCTTTAAATCCTCAATTTCGTCATCACTCAGAAAAGTCCAACAGCTTGTGAGATGTATGCAGCCTCCCTTTAAGCCCACCATGATGAATTTAGCCTTCACACAGCCCCATGTTGTAAATTCTGTTAAATAAATGGCTGCTAGCCCTATATAACCAGTGAATTCATTTTGTAGGCTTGCCAATATGACCTGTTTCAACAAGACTTACATTCAGTTTTCACAGGTATCGTGTTAATACGTTTGTATAATTTTTTCTTATATAACTCCCAGCATTTTTAAGGATCTCAGGACTTCCATCACTGTGAATACCTCCTTATCTTTGTTACGGGACCCCTGTTTGTCTGCAGGCCCTTTGGCTTAGAAAAATTAGCCTCTTGCCACATCAAGAAAATTTCAGGTTCTGTTGGTTTTTTTCAGGTTAAACAAGATGCTATGGCAACTCTAAGTAGAACCTGTTATGCTGGCTCAGGTCTGCTGGCAAGGAATGCAAGTTTCAGCTACTCACTTAAATTAACAGGGATGATGAAAGAGGCACTTGTACCTTAACTCTCTCTAACCCTTGTAGGAATAAGACTTCTAGAGCCTGCATTGTGCTGGTGACACTACCATGGCAAAAATATTAATTCTCTCTAAGTTAAAGTCTTGATTACCATGTCTGTTGAAGGAGGTGTGCACCTCATCTGCTCTCCAACAATATTGTCATAAAAACGCTGCAGTAGGGTTTTCTCAATCCATGCACTGCTCACTGCCACCAGTCCCAATAATCCACCCCAGTGCCCTGGGGTATGCCAGGTGCAGCAGGTCACCAACCAAACTGCCCCACCCCAAGTTAGACCAAGGGCAGGAAACACAAAGTACCCTTTATTACTCACAGAAGAGCCCCAGGTGCTGATGTGAACATTATCCTTTCAGGGAAAGCCCATAGTGGACCACCTATATGGGCTCTGTGGGATCCAGTAGCAAACCAATCTCTTCAGCATGTAACAGCCTAACACCAAATCTGAATTTCCCAATACCATTCATTATCACTACTCAGAGACACTGATATAACCAGTGTTAAAAGACATACCTTTCTACCCTACTTTGACACCTAATTCCCCCTCAAAATTTTAGTTCTGCTAGCCTTGATTGATGAAACAACCCAAACCCTTAGTCCCTGCCATCACCATAAACTGACTGCTAACCCAGGCTACATGTGCTTTTCATTTGCTCATTAGCATCAACACAGAATTGGCAACAAATGAGAAAAGAAATGACACTGCCTATAATGACCTATGGTTCAATTAAAAAAAAAAAAAACAAACACCCAAAACATTAAGCACTAGGCTCCAAAAAGTCATAGTTATTTGGCATAAAGCCAGCACCTGATCATGCTGGGGTAACAGGATTATTGCTTGCACTGGGATTAGGGCTAGATTAAGATTAGGAAAGCAGAGTAAGGAGTTCAATTTGTGGTAAAGAGAAAGTGATATGAATAGCATATGGTGGTGGAAGGCTTAACTTTAACTTTTAGGTTGAGAAAGGTTTAGGAGTTACTGCCAGTAAGGTCCAAACTTTGCAGGTGGATCTGAAAATTGCTAGGAGTAGTGTAAAACCTGTGTCTGAGGGCTAAAGCTTAACTCAGGTGTCAGGAGGCCTCATTTGCCTGTGGGTTGGCAGGAGGTAACAAGGGCTGGACAGCAGGCTCAGAGACAGTAAGGACAAGAAGCAAAGGAAAAATGTCCTGTTCCCTGAAGGGATGAGAGGACTCCCCTCTTACTAATGAATTAGGGAAGGTTCAAAAACTTAGAGTGTGGAAGATGGAAGAGGTGCCTGCTGCCCTAAAGTAGCAGCATTATCTGAGCAAAGAATGCTTATATTTCTGTTGGTCCAAGTAGGGCTTTCTGGAGTAGGTCTAAGGATATTACTCTGTAAGTCTACAGTAGCTTTTTAGATACTCTTTTAAAGTTAATCCACTAATCCTTTCCACTTACTATGCACTGGGCTGTAGTGCATACAGCTTTGGTGCATGTAAATAGACTCCTTGCAGTCAAAACAAACCTGAAAGGCCCACTGTAAGTGTACTCCCACCCTTAGAGGGACACGCGAGTCTAATTGTGTCTTGCTAGTGTACCAAGGTCTGCAGGATAGACTGTTCTTAGAGATTCCTAAGCAAGTCACAAGCTGCAGTGGGAGGCATTGTTATTCACATGGCATTGTGGGTCCCAAAACAACCTAGCTAGATAAACTGCTGTGCAAGGACCTGAGAAAAAGATGACCTTGTAGGAGAAAAGGTCTTACTTATATTTAATCTAGCTCAGTAAGAACATAAACTGGATAGAGGCAGTTTGGAGACTGTAGCAAGTTGAAAGAAATAACAAGTCAAAGTAAGCTATCCATAGTAGATGTGATAAAACCTCTGACTGGGTGTAAAAACTGTTTAAATACTATATAGGAGCTTATAAAGAAACTGATGAAAAAAGATGAGTGGTGAAGAAAACGAAAGAGAGATTATCAGCATCCAACATCAAGGAGCGTTGCCAGAGCTTGAGAAACAGCACAAGAACTTGGGTTACTCTGTGATGATGTGAAAAATCTCATCAGCTCTTGTTCGACTGCAGTTTAGGTCATTTGTAACAGATACAAAGTTAATCTAACGTATCCTATAGTTGTTAATAATAAAGTTCCCCCCAAGCTTACTGGTGACTGTGAGACATTGTATTTGCACTTCGAAGTGTGATGGTGCTGCAACAGCTATTCCTCCACTGTAAGGATTCACTTGCCCACCCTCCAACGTGCTGGCAGCTCTTTGTTCCTCTGGCTGGCCCAGCTGATGAGTCACTGAAGCTGCAGCACACCTGGAGGCTGATGTAGTTCTGCTTGCCCCCAGCCAAGCACCAGTATTTTCCAAGAACTTAAGAAAAACAAATGCCTGGATGAGTTCTTACTCATTTTCCACTCTCATTAACCAGAAATAGAAAGTTTGAACAGTAAGTTCAGAGAGCTTTAATACAAAGATTACCAGGAACGCATTGTATTTGTCTTTTTCCTGAAACAAAAGGATGCTCAAGAGGTCTACAAATAGTTCATCTTTACGTCTTCCTGGAACAGCTGCTGTATTTATAAGATTAAGCCCACCCTTCTCCAGCACAAAAAATGTGGCCTAAGACAAAACTCAAAGGTGGGGCAGCAACCATGGTGCCACTTGCAGGGCAGGAAAGGAATGAGCCGGAACAGAGATAAGGCATGATCATATGCAGCAGTGGAGGCAAGGTTCATTTCTGCATGGTCCACTGATACGGAAAGCAAATGTGATCAAGCAAAGGACAGAGTCAATTATAATTTTGTTTTTTCTTTTCCAGTTAGATATTTCCGGGCTATTATTAGGTTTATAGATAGAACTAGTCCTGGAGAGAGGCTTGCAAAGTGCAGGCAACTGAAAGTTAAATAGGAGGCACTCTGTGTTGGAATAAGGATCATTGCTGAAATTAAATTGTTCTTGCCATAACAGGGGTTTCCCCAGCCCTAGACAAGTCTAAGTTCAGGATGGACTTAGATGTAAGCCTCTGAACTCAAAGGATCAAATAGCTAGGATGTTTGATGGGTCCTGCATGTGTTTTCCTTTAGTTTCTGATTTTAGGCTACTCCTTATGGCTACAATTACTGAGTGCAAGAGCAGCTTTGTCATGGATCTGTCATGTACAGACGAGTGGGATGGAATTCACAATGAAAAGAAACTGGCTTAAGGCTAGTTGTAAGTCCATCTTCATACCTAAAATGACCCTTACATCTCTTGAAAAATTATTTATACCTAAGACTGGAGAAGGGATGAGAGTAATGGAAAAGGCGCTTAAGATCTCAATTTAGTGATGTAAAGATTACTGCAGAGGATGAGATGTGGGGCCATGTGTGAGAATGATTTTTTTGTTACTCTGAGGTCAAGGGAGAAGTTAAGAGAAGAAACAGCTCTAGGCTGTATAATTAAGACAAGATTCAACTGGAGAACTAGTTTGATTCACAGATACTGAAATGCCTGTGGACTGGAGTGCTACCAATAGGAAAGTATGATCTTTCTTCTTGTTTGGATCCCTTGTTTATTATTATTAAGCCTGTGGCTAGGGTCTGTGGTTATGTTCATGGTTAAGGTTGGGTTTACAGAATGCAGAGACTGGGGGACTTAGATCTTGTCAGGCCTAGCATATTAGGATGAGGACTGGTACCAAAAGGAAGCTGACTGCTTATCTATCTGCTAGTGCAATGCGTCTCTTGGTACTGCTAGCATTAGGAGTGTGGTTACTGCACAACAGTGCTGGTAAAACAGTTCCTCTCTACTATTCACTCTAAATTTGAATGTTATACAAAACTCATTGACAAGACTTTGGCTTACACTACTCCTATTTATTTAAATGTGTGTAGTTTGACATGCAAAAACTTTATTTCCACCTATAAAGTTAGGCAAACAAACAAACAACGAAGAAAAACCCACAAACCCCCAAAAATCCAGGAAACCCCATGAAAACAAAACAAGACAAAAAAAAGGGAAAAAAAGGAAGGCCATACTAAGCTATTCCTCCCTTCTAGCTATGGTCCAAATTGTAAGCCTTGAAGACTGTAGCCATGAAGCCTGAAGTCTTCAGGACCTATCATAAGGTAGATTATGAATCCCTTACCCAAACACAGAAAATAAACTAATAAAGTATACGTACACATGCGTCATTTATACATGTGTGTATAACGTTCTGGAAGAGGCCAAAGTAATATGAAGACAATTCTCCGCCAAAATCTTGCACAGCCCTTTGTCCCAATCAGTCTTCATGGTCTCAAATTAAGCAAAACTCATAAGGGCTTCGTACTCAAAAATTCAAAGTCCAGTTGGAATAATTGTGGACTGGATTATGAGGCTACAAAGCCTACACTTGGTTGATTCCCAGACATGGCACCTCTAGGGAGTCAAATAGTCAAACTAGTATTTCGAGCTCTGCTGTTTCTAATCTTAAAATTGATTGTATCTTTGAAGCCCTTATGCAGGCTGTAGAGAAGCATGAAATACTCTTGCCTCCTGGCACAAGCCCGTATCTTAGTCCACAGTGCCTTCTGTATTGCACCTTTAGACACTGGTCTTCTGTTCCTGGTATTTCCCTAGTATGATGTCTGGCCATAGTTAAAGTCCCAAGATGCTTATCATAGCTTGGAAAAAGAATGAGCTCTTACCCTCTGGCTATCAGTCCCAACCCTAAACTGCCACATAAGTATCTGCTTCCCATCAGGCCCTTCTAGCCATAACCTCCACTTAGCTGAAGGCCACATGAAGACACAAAATAGTCTTCTCTTATGAAACCAACCTGTAACCTAGGCCAGGGTGACATTCCTTCTACAGCTAAAAGCCTAGTTGTCCAAACCAGCTGTCCATCACCTTAAAGGGAGGCCAAACTTAACTATAACCCCTGAAATTGCCATTGCAGCCCCATGCCAACCTCCCTTCAAATGTCTTTTTTGTCACCCAGAAATACCTAGGATTTGTAGCTCTGACTAATCTGAACAGTAAGTGAAGCCAAAGCATAGCCTTAACTACACCCCAAGCAAACCCTACCCCACATACATTCTATATTATTAATCTGTCTTTTCAGGAATCATTCCGTGAGCATCTGTCCAGACCTAGTGACAAAATTGCCTCTGTGACCTTCATCTTTCAAACCCAGATCCTGCTCTTGGTTCCAACCCTAACACCAAACAAAACTCAGTGACTGCTCACATCTTCACAAGCGTTTTTAATATCTTCCGCCTCCTAGAACCAGCCCTATGTGCACCTATGTAAACCTTGTAAAGTCTACCAGTGGAAACAAACTATTCTGTCCCATACATTCAGAGCCATAGACAGGCAGCATTTTTGGATTATGAAGATGCTCCAAACCAGATTATGAAAACCATCAGATCTTGTGCCAAAACAAAGCATAAGTCTGTCATTCTGTCTGAGCGACACTTTCAGCAATAAGCCAGTGAGTTTTGCAGAGTAAGCAATAAAGCTGAGTATGTGGTACTTTGTATTTAAAACCCTCAAACCTAATACTTACATTAATGTAGTCACAGACCCATCATAGCAGACATGTTCCAAATGAGACTTCCTGGAAAGAAATGTTTCTTGTGGAGGATGATGAGGAAACAGATGTCCAAGCAAAGAAAAATCAACACAGCTGCCTATTAGTGGGAGGCTTCACACTTACATGTGGTGTCACTGACTTGACATTTGAGGGAAAAGGGGTGTTGTGGCATTTCACAAACTGGTTCTGCTTCTCTTGAGTTTGCAATGCAAATATAGACAGTATCACAGGGCGTCTCAGTACCATCACAGTTTAGGTAGTTTTGGTATTTGCACCCATATTGATTTCCAATCTTTTTTTTTGCTGTGGCTGCAGGCCAAAATTTGAAGTCACTGATGATGGAATGATGGGCCATAATTGACTTTAAGTCAGATGTAGATAATTATACTGCAGATGTCTGAACTCCTTTATATCTGGAACTCCTCTACATCCGATGGAGGTAAATAGGTACCTAGAAGGAGCAATTGCTCTGAGCTAGATTAGAAATCTACTCTGAGATGACATGAATCATATTCATCATGAATCTATTTAATTTTCAACTATATCTCTATGAAGACCGCTGAAGGTGAGTAGCTCAGATATAGTCATCTACATTAGTCAGATAAATCTTTTAAAATTTCTTGGTAACCTGAAAGATCAGGATCTTGAATAATCAGCAAATTTCCATACCTGCTGCTTTTATGACATTATGATTTATAACTTCACGAAAAGGACTTTCAAGGGTATAACATGCCATGGGGTTTCTGGTATTTATTCTAAGGATTTTTTAAATTGTTATTATCTTCAGGATTAAATCCATCTGTGAAGTAAAGGAAAATTCAGTCTATTTTAATGTTTGCAATAATTATAAAATTCATTTAGATCTCCTGGTCAGGTGACAAAGACTGGCCTAACAAGGCTGAGACCCAACAGAGCAGTGGCATTTTGTATGATATGAGCATCTGGCCTGGGATCTCTTTCCTCTCACCTCTCAAGAACCAGAGGAAGGAAATTAGTAGCTCACCATTACCAGGAGTTGCTACATTTCATAAAGTCACCTTTGGGGAATGCTCCAAAGCAAATACTCCAGCATCGGGGAATGTAAAATTGTTCTTTGCTCTTTACTAGGATTTAGTCAACTGCTGTACTTAATACCTACTTTTTATGTGTTATATTTAATTACTTAGCTGAAAAGAGCCACTTGCAAGACTAAGATTAAGGCTTCTCAGCTGGTACTTAGAAAATAGTTTTTTTAATGCTTATCCTTTCCCAGCCATAGTTAGTTAAATTATGTGATCCAATATAATGTATGGGGGAGCACTGACTACCCTTCCTTCTGTAGTGTCTGATTATGGGATATGCAGCTGTAAGAGTGAATGGTTTCTGAGTATAAACTTGGTGCCTATTCATTTGCCATAGACCAGTCAGGAGGCTGATTCACAGTAATAAGTACAAGTAATGTAGCAATATTTCAATTCTATCATACTACCAAAGGCATGTAATTTCACTGTGAGTGACAATTAAGCTAGCCAACTGTATTTTTATGTAGTTTTTAGTACCCTGCCTTGGCTTTTTGCTTACTTTGGTGCCAATTTAAAATCCACACCCCCTCCAAAGATTGTATTAAAACTGTCATACACAATACTTCAAGCCATACTATCTTACTGAATATTCAAGGAGGGAGCAGGGTGATGTTTATGTGAGTGACTGCTTGTCACTGAAGCCGAGAGTCACACTCCATTTAATTTCCTGGAAGCTGAATTAACTCCCAATGAATATTCAAAATGCTACCCATTACATGTATGCTACAACTATGTGAGTTGCTAAAGTGCAGCTTGAGTAGATGTGCCTAAACTGGCTGGATCAAACAGGCACTACATGCAAAACACCTGCAGTAATGCTGAGCAGAGCACAGATGGAAAACCCTCCTTAGCGCAGGGGTAACTGGTGTTACCTCAATGCCATGCTGCTGCAGTTGTACTATCAGCTATCCCCTATTAGCTAGCCTAAAGCTGTATTTATCTCATTTCTGCCTTCCTATCACAACCTCCTCTGTTTTCTCTTTTTCTAGTTTAAATGGATTAAATGAAGAAAATATGAACTGAAATAACTGAGCTGTTGCACTATTAAATCACAGGCAATACTCTGTGAGGAGTATTGAGGAACTGTTGTCCTCTATTCAAAACATACATGATGTTCCCTTCAGAAGAGGAATCAATCTGTTAAGGAGAAATTTAAAGTGCCCTTGGAGATGAGGTGTGGCTCTCGTTGTTTGCTGTGTGCAAGAGCACTTTCCTGGCTGACAACAGTAAGCAGGAAACATTTCTTCTTCCCAAACCTGTTTTAACCAACTCTCAAATTATTTTCCACAGACAGGCAGAGGCAGAGCCTCTTTGAATTTTGATAACCTGTGGAGCATAGTGTGGAGCTCATGAACCTGAATAACAGCCAGTAACTTATTTTTTTAAGATTGCCAGGAGGATTTTAAGAGATAATTACTTAAAAATCACTCTAGGGCAAACAAGGCTTAAATAAGGCAAACAAAAGCAAATAAAAGCATCTGTTTGTAAAATCCAAACAAACAATGCAGGTGAATAGTTTGTAGGAGAAAATATAAAGGAACAAAAATGAAGAAAATAATATAAACACCCACCTAGAGTTTGGATGATGCTTGAGGATGCCAGGCCCTCCTAGAGCTGTATTACAGCAATCAATGATGGGTGAGGACCGGCCGGGCACTTCTTTTATGGGTCGGATAATGAAGTGGGAAGAAGGTGAGGAAAAAGGCTAGAAAGTGGCTGACAAAGGTCTGGACTGCAGAGGAAAATCCTGCTTCTCTTATTTAAGTGGAGACTGAATGATGTCAGGGTACTGAGTACTCCTCAGACAGACCTGCTGTGAAGCATCCTCCAGATTGTTTACCGCATTACAGAGACTGTGAGGTCTTTAGAGTTAGTTCTAAGTACACTGAGATGTTGCACTAGTTATTTAGACTGGGATTTGTTTTTGTGTTCTAGATCCATTAGCAATCCGCTTCTCTGTTTTATTCTGTGTACAATGGGAATTAAATTACCATAATCAGGTCATGGTAGCAAATATTTTGGTTTAGAGCAAGTGCTGAGGTAGCAGGTTACTACTTTCTCCAAAACATAGTTTTCCAAATATTTATTTACAACACATTGATTATAAAATTTCAAGGAAGTCCTGTTTACAGATTTGCCTGGGGTTCAGCAGATTCTCTTTTATGTTGCCATTTGAGGAGACATCTACTAAAACTCTATGCAACCAACTTTCAAACAGTCTGGCAACATCTGTGAGTGTGCCACGTTTCAGTTTCCCTGCTTTGGGGAAAAGCACTGAAGTTCCAAGGCCCTTGTGTGGTTCAGAGATTATCAGAATAACCATGAAATAACTTGATGCTAATTAATATATCAAAATCACTCTTAGCACAAGCTAGGATAAATAATTTCATTCTGTTTTATGGTTATTTGTAGGAGCCAAAAGCAATAAGGCAGTTCAAAGATTTTTTAAGGACAGAAATGAAAGAAACACATGTTTAACCTACTTAACCAATGTTTATATATCTATCAGATGGGCTGTACCTGAGTATTTGTCATTTTCTGGCATCCATCAAGATATGAGCTCAAGGGGGAACTCTCAGCTTCTTGAGCCTTTTGTTTCTTTTCCTCTCAATTTCCAGGTCCCTTCTTGAGGTTCCCCTGAAATTCTGCTTGCAAATCTTCCCCGCCCTTGAATCATATTAACTTGCAGTTTATTCAAGGGGTAGCTTTGTTAATGTGTCTCCCAAATGCTTGCCTCAATGATAATCAGAGAAACTGCTGTTTACAGCCTGTTTCCAGACATATGGTGGCAGACATGCCAAGGGACACCGTTACTGGATAGTTTCCTAAGCACTTATCCTGCAGTGTCTCTGCTGCCAGTTGCTTGGATAAGCACACCAGACAGTCTCCTCACATCAGTGGGACCATTTCTGCAGGGCCATGCTTCAGGTCCTTTACTCATGTTTTTCTTTGGTTTATGCCAACATGTTAGGGTCTTCTTTTATGTTAAAAGTATTTCCTCTAATTTGCTATGAGCTTTATCATAGCTATTAGTCTAGGTATTTTTAAAGTATCATTTTAATAAAGAAAACAACATAGCAAGTAGTGTCATTTTAAAATTCAAGAAAGCCTTATCAGCTTTTATCCATGGACCCAGGGGCAATTCATGATTAGAAAGCAGAGCTCCGATTGCAGAAAAAATTTCTCAGTTTCTCGTTTCTTGCTGAAGTCTTTTGGGTGTTGGTACCGAAAAAGCAGTGCTTAAAGGCAAAGTGGCATAATGCCATTGAAAGTTAGAATTTGCATTCACTTTCTAGATAACACAATTTTTAAACGACCTAGCTTTAGATCTTACATTAAAATTTTCTCAAAATTTGTTATTTAAATTACTTCTATGCTCCATTGTCTTACTTGAAGTATAAAAACTGAAATTATTCAAATTTGTTGAAACATTAACAATGTACACTAATTTTACTTTTGTTCCCATGTACTACTACATTCACATTTAAATAAGAATTTTAAACAAAAATGCATTGGAAGTGAAACACGGCTCAGTTTTCCCCCTTGAAAACTGAACAGAACTGCTTACAGAGAGTTTAAAAGTGCGTGCATACTATGCTTGGCTTCCTCAGGAGTTATCAGAGAGATGCCAGCTCGTTTAGCAACTATTTCAAAGTAATTTAATACATAATACATTCTAAACATATGACAGTGTGTTGGAAAACTGGCATTTCAGTAGTCAGTTACTATCTAAAGGAGGAGGGAAAAAAGTTATGACAACTGCTTGTCAAGACATTTATTCCAGTGACATCTGCCAATGCAGAACTGAAAAAAGAGCAGCATCAATGATATGTTCTTAAGATGTGATTTAGAGTGTGGGAAGTGATGGTAAGTAGTGGAAGAAATTTGCTTCCATTAATATTCCTAATATTTTTTTAAGATCCATGATGCATTGACTTTCAGTTTAAGCTTGAATATATTTTATTGAATAAAGTCTTCTGCAGGTATGGGAGGGTATAGAGTGAGGCTTATAGAATAGCACTGCCATGAGCAGAGGGGAGTTGAATACAGGAAGATATTTCTGCACTCAGTTTATGATCTATTTATTACTAAAATGAGTAGACAAATACGTGGATGGGAGGCATCAGATGAGATTTTCAGTAATGCATTCTGCACACCAAACCACTCTTCTGATCAATTGCCCTAAGTGACTGTTTACTGTTACTCCAAAGAGGTTGCTTGATAGGAATTTTCCAGCATGAGACAAAAAAATACCACAAGTGTTTCTGTACCATTAAGAAAAATACACAGTCCCACAGTATCTCCTGCCTTGTCCCTACCTGACGTCTGTGCTGATCCTGATGGTGGCAGTGACAATAAAGAAGACTCTGCTTGAAGAGGTACCCAGAAAGTGGCTGGAATAACTTGACAAAACGAAGAATAGTCAACTGTGAAAGTAAATAATAAATGCAATATTTGTCAGCCTTTGCATGGCAAATATAAGAATTGACCTCTAGGAAATGATAGTTGGGTAAGAGCTTTGAATGCAGTGACTAGCAGGTATGAGGAGTGCAGCAGTCCACAATAAGCCTTGATGCACAGAGCCAAATCTGGCATTAACTAGGCTGTTTATTGTATGAGAGTTAGTGCAAGTCAATAGATAAGATGCCCTGGTAGGGGAAAATGAGAAAAACTGGGCCTGTTCCTATTTCTTACTCTGTACAAGCTCATCAGCCTTTGTGCCACAGTTTGTTTTTCTATAAAAATAGGGGACAAAGGAAAGAAAAAACAACCAAGAAAAAAATCTTCCCTCATGCTTCTTTATAAATGAATGAGATATATATACAATCTTAGCAGGCATCTCAGGGCAAGAATCATCTCATGTAAAACATGGAAAAAGAAGAAAGAAGTACAGGAAAAAAGGCAAAAATACATCACAAGTGGATCTGTAACACAAGCTGCTGTTCCAGCACAGCCTGTGACTATCATTTACAGATGACAGCTCTGTATCAAGATTCAAAATCCCTGTTCTGTTGTTTTCTGCAATATTCCTGGATTGTTAGAAGTTATGAAAACATTTGCAGTGAAAATCTTTTTGCTTTTACCAGGAAAACTGCACTTAACACCTAATTAGGACTCCTCTTTTGTTACCCCAACAGGAAAATGAACACACTGTAGGGCTCCAGTCCTGCTGTATAGTACCAAGAATCCTCAATTTTTTTCCTTCTCAGCAATGGTCTGATCCATCTGCCACAGCCACTAAAAACTGTGGCCGTACCAATGAACCAGGATTTTAACCCCAGGGTGCAATTCCTGCAGCAAAGCTTGTCTGAACATGAGGACACTCAAGCAGAAAGCCTTCAGTTTTCCCCAGGATATGGCTTTCCTTTACAAGTATGGGGGTGCTTTTTTCAGGTTTCTTCCAGCTTATGTTTAAGGTTTCCAAGAAACAGAGATGCCCAAGAAAGCTTTAAATGGACTGGTTTATGCATCAGTAGTATGGGTATAGAGTTCAGCTTGGTGTATCTTGTGTGTACCAAGAGCCTGGAAAGCACAGGTTACAGTCAGTGCGGACTGAACTTCATGCTGCTGCCCTCAGATAGAATCTGCTGAAAAGGAAATGCACATTTAGGACTCAGACTTGTAAGCAGCTACCTTGTTGGTAGCAGGCTGAGGCTGCTTCACAGGAACTGTGTAGAATTTTTAGTTTAGCTTGAGTATTGGTTGCTGTAGCTCAAAATTGCTTTAGTATGAAACACAGGTCTGAGGTTAACTTTTTAAAGGACTGCTGAATTTTTTGTTCTTCCATACCTGAGGGTATAAAAAGGCACACCACAGATTTGTAAGGGATGGGAGGAGGAGTGAGGCAGGAGGGGGAGGGAAACCCTGTGTAACACTGTATTATTACTCAGCTTCACATCTTACCTTCTTGTACACTTTCCCAGAAGCTACTTATCAGCTAATTTGTATGCTGTGACCTCTTAGCTTTAGCAGGGAGAAAAACAAAAGCTCTGGGCTTTCTCAGGCTCAGCCTGTGAAAACTGGTAGACATTAAAAATTAATATATCAAAATTTCAGTTCCAGAGATGTGCTGTGCAATGTTTGCCAAATGGAAGGCCAAAACAGTCAGAGGGAAATTAGCTTTTGGACTGCACACTCTATAATGTCTGCTGGGATGACTCCAATCCCAGCAAGTCATGAGCTCACACAGTTTGGATGCACTCTTGTGTCCAAAGTTTGTTTTCCATGAGATCTAATCTCCAGTGAGAACCAGAGGCAATACACATTCAATTGTTCTTTGCGTTTTACATTTTCCTATGACTGAAAGAATGTTTGTATAGGAGCAGAACAGTCCTACTGGTGGAGCTCACAGGTTCATATTCTCTATCAGTGGCTCACAATAAGGGCCCCAGAGCAGCTGTATTTCTGTGTAGGTGTTTCCTCGGTGCGTATCCCAGTTTCCCACTCAAGGGTCTCTGGGGTCAAAGCTGGCACCTTGCATGGTTATTTTTCAAGATTTTATCCAGTTGTATTTTGAACAAATATGAGCCTCTGACTTCCACAAATTCCTATGTAAGAAGTTTCCCAGCTTATTTGCATGTTTCCTAAAAGTTATCTGGTTTGCTTGTTTGGAATATGCCGAGTACGAGTTTTGTTTGAGGACTCCTAGCTCTTGTGCTGCAAGACAAAACAAGCAGTTTTCCCTCAGCCTTCTTCATACCTGCTAGCAATGTTATAGATATCTGACAGACTCTTCCTCAGTCACTTAACTTCCAGGCTGAAAACTCTGTGGATGTTTAGTCATTCCTTGTTTACTTTCAGCCCTTCATTACCTCTTCTCTGCCTTTCCCAGTTCTATTATGCTTTTTGTGGGAGCTGGAGCAGGGTTGATAGAGCACAACAGGAGTTATGTTATGCAATAACATAATGGCCAAAAAAACCCCCTGATCTGTCTCGTTCTCCCCTTCAAAGTTTCCTAGCAATGTCTGCATTAACCCGAATGTCTCATTTCTACATGAAAAAAAGGGCAGCTCAGGTTCTGTCACTGTGAAATCAAAAGTGACTTTTGCCCTCCCTTTATATTTATCCATGTTGAATTTTACTTATTATCACAGAATATTAGGAGATGCTTCACATTTAGCCCTTACTTTTACTATACTGAATATCTTACTGCTGGTTTGATGACTTTGCCTTTTCACACTCTTCACTGACTTTGAATCCCACTACCCCCTACTATAAAGCTATATTAACCTCTGCTGGCTGGGATTCAATGTGAGAACTATCCAAGACTCCTAACTTCTTTTCCCTTTTCATTTAGCTAATTGTATATCTCGAAGATGAATGTCCACAGCAGCCTGGTTTAAAGCCTTGTTGCATGACTTTTTTTGACTGAGCAGCTGTATCCCCTGTATCAATATCCCTATTGCATTCTTCAGGAAAAAGGTCTGATACATTTCCGAGGAGTAAGTTTTAGCACTGTTTGCACATCCCCTGTTTATCATATTTAGCCATGTTACAGTAAGTAATTTCTTTAGGGTGGTTCCTAGTGATTTCCTCAGTACAGACATAGCAGATTTAGACTCATAGTGTCCCAGATCTCTTCTGAAGGACCTTCAAAAATTGGTGTCCTCTAGTTCTTCAAATACATAAACAAGAGGTCATGGATCACAGTTAACTCAGTTCTAAGCTCCTTTAGAAAACACAGTGTGTTATTAATAAACATAACTTCCCAACTTGATACATTTCAGAGGAATTTGAAGTTTCTGCTTTGTGCTTTACCAAATACCATTTCTATAACTGTAGATGCCTTCCATTAGGTGTTCTTCATATTCTACTGCTTCCATATTGCACTGCTTCTGGTCCTATTTGACCAGAGTATTTTTTTCTAGGAAACTCATCTGTATTAGGGGAATCTGAATGCTGGTACTTCTGTCTTGCAGTGTGTCGTGCTTCTAGGTTGTTTTTTTTTTACTTTACCCTTTTTTTTGGCCAAAAATCAATTAAAACATTAAAATTATTTAGTGCTTGTGAAAACTACCTGGTTAAGAACAATCACAATATTTATCCACAAACAAAGACAGCGTGGACAGCATCAGTAAAACACAACTTAGCCTTGACCTGAAGGAACCTGGAATGGAAAATGAAATCCATCAAGAAATCTTTAGAGCCAGTATCGTAAGTATCAAGTCAAACTTCTGTCATAACTGAGGTCAGGTGGGGTTCTGATTCACTGCAATCTTTTAATCTGCATTCCTACATTTGAATACCCCTTTACAGCAAGGGAATGATGCCAATCAGTCTGACCTTCCTATTCTTTGTAGTCCTTGCTCTGATTCAGTGGTCACACTTATCAGTGGACTGTGTGTTTCCCCACATAAAGGACACATATTGCAACACATTTTCCTAAAGAACCCTTTCTCAGTTCTATTTCTCATTTCCTAAACCTCTGGAAATATCTGGTAGTCAGGGTTGGTGGCTGGGTTGTTGCAACCTGAGAATCAAGTGGAAGATGCAACTCAAATAACACTGAAGGAGCTGCAACCCTACAGAGCAGCAGTAAATTTGTACAGACTACTTTGCCCAAACTAGACCCACACTTCTCATCCCATGAATTTCTGTGATTTCCCTCTTCCAAGGTTCAAACAGGCTGGCCACTTTTATAAGCTCTGCATACCTGATCAATGAGACTGGATTCTGAAAATCCCATTAGAGAAAAACAAATGTCAACAACAGAATTACAGCCCTTTCATTTCTCCCCAGAAAATAGAAAACAAACACTGCAAATTGCCCATCAATTACTCAAATGTAAATGCTTGAAGTTCTTTTCTCTGCTGCAATTATAAAAGTTGTTCCCTGCAATAAAAGGTTATTAAGTCAATACTTAATGGCCTTATTCATAATTCTAAGCCAGCTTCATTTAAAATTTAAACCTACCAGGCTGTTTGAATGTAGATCACAATGCTCTAGAGTATTAAAAAAAAAAAAAAAAGAAATGTGAACACCATAAATTTCAAGTGTTTTCAGACATGTCTATTCCCATCATTTCTATTACATCAGCTTTACTGCTCACTCCTTGTCTCTCAATTAGACCATTCAATATTTTTTTAGCAATGGTCTCAGTGTGTTTTTTCCCATTCTTGGTTGAATAACTCTCCAAATACTACTGTGGTGGGGGAGGTCAGATTGCCTTCCTGGAATCTGCTTACTTATCAGTATGGACATCTAAATGGTCTAAGAGCAAAAATTAAGGCTGTCAGGCCATCACAAGACAGCCTTTTGAGATCATTAGGCAAAACCTGACTGCAGCTCTGCATGCACAGAAGTATTTGGTTGTACAGCCATTCTCAGTACAAAGATCTTTAATCCTTTCCTGTTGTAACTTTGGTCTGAATTACAAAAGAGATTGGGGTGTTTTTGTTGGGTTTGGGTTGTTTTATTTTTTTAATGGTGTTGTGAAAGGCAGAAATCCAGTAGAACCCAGTTTATGATTAACTTATCCAGACTATGTAGACCTTATCTCAGTCCATAATTAGCAAGGCTGTTTTTTGGAATACTGCCTGGTAGCAAACCTGCACACACAAGTAAACAACTTCTCCCATTCTGAAGACTTTGCCTACTTCACTTGAGAAGCATTTAAATTATTTGAGCTAAGAGATACCAGCATATGAAAAGGACATGAAAATAATAAAACACTTACTTTTTTCTTTTGATCTCAGGAGCAGAAAGGTTTCCAGGAACAGAACATGATATGGTTCACCAGTTTCAGTCTCAGAGACAGCACCTCTCTAGCTGGAAAAGGGTAAAAGGGCTTTTGATAGGTTCCATGACAAATCAATAAGAATTGCTCCATGGGGGGATCAGCAAGTACTGGAATAAATCCAGTTAGTTGCTAGGTAAATGCATTTATTTTTTGTTATAAATCCGTTTTTTTCTTTCCTGAAGGATCTTTCTGTACAAGAAGCAACGTGAATGAACAAATGAATGCTATTGCAGCCAAGACAATCTTTTGTTAGGTGTGGGCTTCTCACCTCTGCTGCTAAATACTGATGGGGTGAACTGTGCTGTAAATTTCAGTGCAAAATTACTTTATCTCATCTGCCTGAAATACAGAAACTGAAAACTCTCTGTGTGCACATGTGCACATCTTTAGTGCACATGTGAAGAGAACAATTAAGCTCTACTGTGGTATACTAGGACCCCACATTTTTAAGAGAAAGGCCTCAAAGATGAGAGGTGTGATTCTTGCTTCTGTATTTATTAGCATCCAGACAGATAGACAGAGAGAGGGCAAAAACTACATCCCACAAAGAAAAAAAAGAATAGGGAGTGCATTATTTTTACTACTTAGAATAGTTATTATGCTGTAACACAGAAAAATTCTATTTTTGCAAGACAACTGAGTAGTACCATGTAGGACCTGAATTAATTTACTATATCTCTGGATGAAGAAAAATGTCTTGAAAGTACTTAAAGAAAATTCTTCTAATTCCCAAAGCAAGTACCATATGGTTGGGTTTGAGTGCAGTGGTAAATATGTGCTCCTAATCATTCTACACTGAACAACAAAAGGGATGTGGGTGGCAGGTTTCCTTTGGCCTGACATAGTACTGGCACTGCAATCACATTATTCCTTTTCAAACACTAAGAGCTTAATTCACTCTGTATGAGGAAGATACAACTGGAAGAATACACTGTATGAACAAGGGTATACTTTGCTCAGGATTTTATTTTTTCCCTTAATGATCCATGAGACCCATACCCAAGTCTAAGTAATTTTGAAAATTAATTGGAATCAGTTGTACAGAGGAGGGCCATGAAGATGATCAGGGGTCTGGAGCATCTCTCTTATGAAGAGAGACTGAGGGAGCTGGGCCTGTTAGGTTTGGGCAATATTGAGAGTGGACCTCATTTATGCATATAAGCATCTCAAAGGGAGATGTCAAGAGGATGGTGTCAGACTCTTCAGTGGTGCCCAGAGACAGGATGAGCAGCAATGGCCATAAACTACAACAAAAGAAGTTCCACCTCATCATGAGGAAGAACTTCTTCACACTGAGGGTGGCAGAACACTGGAACAGGCTGCCCAGGGTGGTCATGGAGTCTCCCTCTCTGGACACATTCCAAACCCACCTGGGTGAGTTCCTGTGTCACCTGCTGTAGGTGACACTGCCTTGGCAGGGAGATTGGACTGGATCATCTCCAGAGGTCCCTTCCAACCTGAACCATTCTGTGATTCTGTGTTTCTGTGAAATCCTTCAAAAATCTTCCCTATAGGAGAGGGCAAGAACTTGCAGGATACTACAGCCACTGTGCTACAAATCTTAAGCATGTCTTACCTTTAAGGTTTTAAAAAGCCATTTTTCAGAAGAAAAATTAATGTATATTCAGTTCTATAGGGGGATTAGGAACATTTCAGTGAGAGCTTTTCTAATCAATAATATGATTACATTTCACAAAGGAAGACCTCTAAGCACTCTGTTCAATTTGCTGGTAGAAATGAAGCCCCAGAGATGTGTGAGGCATCATTCAGGACATTTCCAGTGTAGCCTCACTCCTCTCAGTTCTTCCTAAGATCCAGCCAAATTTCAGAGCTCTGTCACACACTGTCCCCTGAGAGCCATGCTCATCATCTCGGTCCCTGACTCCTTCAAAGGACATTGCCACACAGGCATTGGTTTTAAAGCTTTCATTTTCAAACATGTCCACACCTGTGAGATAACAGCATTATGAAAAGCAGAGCCAGCAGAGAGAAAGTGGTGTGACCCTTTTCCTTCCCATGACACTCTCTTTCCTAACCACTATGTACAGTGGGGAAACCGGAGAAACCTGCGTGGTGAAAACGTGTGGATGACGAACCTTTCTGGGAAGGCAATCTTCTCTAAGGTACCAGAACTGAGTTCTACTTTATTACATATGCTGGAAGATGTTACAAACTAGACACCCTAGAAGGAATTTTAAAACTTTCTTTATACCAGACAACAGCAAAGCTGAAGATTAAGTCATGTTTCACACCTGACCTGTGTTAGTGAGAGAGACAGAAGAGGGCTCCAGGACACAATAGGAAACCTGTCTTGTATGATGCTGTTTCAGTATGGGTTTTCTTCTTGGTTGTAATGAAATTCTTCCCGTTAACTTGTCAGAGACTCACGGTATCTGTGTGGAGGTGGTCAGAGCAGTTGCCCTCCTTTCACCAGAAGCAGCTTCAATATTTAGTAATACTGGTATCCTTGCTGTTGTTTATCCCAATTACAGGACTACCAGCCCACCAGGTAGCATGAATGGCAAGCTAGGCAACAGTCTCACTTAATGTCATCAGTGTGGGCTGCACCTTGGAAGGAGTGCTGCACTACATTATTCATGACTATTCAGAAGTCTGGTGGGCTCACTACACAGCCCAGGACAGAGGAAAGCAATACTAGTGGCTCCTCCACCCCTATGTCCCTGGACGTGGGTGAGTAAGTCCTGGAAGTTCCCTTGTTTGCAGAAGAAATCTTACTAGAACTTACCTCCAACTATTACTTACGCCATAGCTTTAATTGCTCAGTTTTGCCATTAAGCTATGGGCCATCGAGTTTTAATGCAATCTTACACTGTTGATTAAAACATTGTGCTATTTCCTGATTGTCAAACAATATATGACAATAAAGTAGACATAAAAGATTAAGAAAACAAATGTTCAGCTACTTCTGTACTGAATGCAAAGCATAAATGTCTGACCTTTGAATGCTTTTGTATTTGCTTGAAGCTTTATAACACTAAAATTGACAATGGTAATTAGTTTGCCTTTCAGAGGAATGAAATTTGAATACTCCTGAATCCTCCTGGGCTCAGCAGCCTGCAGGTAAAGCATATTAACTTGCTTTCATTGGCTCTTCTATTACTCTTGGTACTTTATTTTTTTTAAAACAAAGACTGAAATAGCCTCAAACCTCTTACTATGTCTTAAAATAAGTCCAGATATGCTTCACGAACAGTTAGTTGTTTTATCTAATGTGCATATCTTGAAGTTATCCACATCATCCTCATCTCCCCTTATACTCAGTAGAGAGCTACAGATACCTCAAGAGAATGACTCACAAAGTTGTATAAATTAAGTAGGTCTGATGAATTACCTTCTTGAGGGGCCTGTTGGTCTACACTGATGTAAATAAAGCTTAGGGTGCCTAGCTTAGACTCAGCCAGGTGATGTTCAGATACACACATTAAATTGCATCTATTTTCCCATTTTCTGGAAATACATAGGATTTATACTCTAGAGGAGCATTTCTAATTAAGAAAAGATCTTCAGAAGCTTAGGAGAGCTATCTGGCTTCAAATGTATTACCTCAGTCTCTAAATATTCTAAGTATATTGTTATCTTCCCTCCTGATACTTTTGTAGTCATGTCCACCCCCAGCTGAATACCTAAGTCTAGGAGGATTCAGAAGCTCAGGGGGAACACAAAGTCCATCAGTTTCCCTGACCTCGAGGAATTTTTGGATATCATCTGTCATCAGGACTGAGAAAATAACGCCCTAAAGAACAGCACAATTCAGTCTTCCAAAATGAAAACATCTCTGGAAAAGGAAGACTTAAATCATACTTTTTTGTGCCTGCAAAAAGCAGTCAGCAAAAATAAAGATTACCAGAAAGACTCACCTTCTAACAACAGCAGGTTTTTCAAACTGTTTTCCTATATACCGTGCTACTGTCAGCTTGTCAAAAACACTGCTTTCATTAAGAGGCCTAATTCTCCCCTCCCTGTTTCTCACATCCATCTGCCTGAGGTTATTTCTTCTTTACTACTGGATTATTTACTCTGAGCAATCACTGACCATCCCAGAGCTGGGGAAGATCTGGCAATTGTTGAAACTCTGAGTCTCTGGCTGAGACATCACTCAGCTTCTCACCAGGTGGGTGGTTGTGCATGAGCATAAATCATTATAATATATCATGCCAACAAAACCTCAGATCACTATCAAATATTTTCAATACTGTGTGGAAGACAGGAGAGGTCTGCAGAAGGCAAATTTGATATGAAGGAGGACATGGGAATGCCAGAACAGACTGACCAATGTCTCAGGAAAACAAGGGAACAATCAGTCCTCTACCCACAAGATGACAAAGGAATCAAACAAACAGCTTCTGTTTTGACAAAAACTTATGCCAGATGAATCTAGTGTCATTTTCTGACAAGGTAACTGGCCTTGTTGCTGAGGGGGAAACTATATGTGACTTACAATCATCTCACATGACATCCTCATAAACAAGCTTCAGCAACATGGTCTAGCTGTAACCAGCCTCAGGTATGGGCACAAGGAGTTCAAAACCTGCTTTTAGCACAGGAGTTATTGGTGAGTCACCATCAAGATGGAGAGAGAGACTGTCAAGCAGAGACCTGATGATATCTCCTTTCTTTCACTCAATGTTTTCATTAACAACTAAGTGATGGTACATGGAGTGGATAACACCAAACTGTAAGTTGTAAATGCTTTGGAGGTCAGGGTTAGAGCTCAAAGTGATTGATAATAGCTTGAAGGGAGGGTATAAAATCACTATGAAGAAATTCAGCAAGTGACAAGTGCTACTGCTATACTGCAGGAGAGAAAAATTAAGTACAAAAGAAGGAGCACATGACTCTCAAAAGATCTGGGCTGTAAAATGGGCCCAAACTTTCTTATGTGTCAGCAGCATGAAGCTGTGTCAGTTAGGGCACACTAAGAGAGATGCCATTTGTGAGAGACGGGAGGAGACACAATATCATTCTTTTCAGCCCTAAGGTACTCTATTAAGTCCCTTTTGGAGTGTTGCATTAAAGGACAAAGGGAAGGTCAATCTGGAGAGTTTTAAGAGGGTAATAACTAATGCTGAGAAAATCTGACCCAGGAGGAAGGTGGATGGTGAGGCTCCTTCACCCTGCCTCAGGCTGCTGCAGCTGTTGTTCCCCTCAGGTACTTTTTCCTTACCACCAGGCTCAGGCTCTTTATTTACAATTCACTTTTCCATGCTGTTTCTGACTTTTAAATTGTTCCTCTTTCTCATTTGGCAAGGAAGGACACTCTATGTCTTCCTTCTAAATAAGGGTTTCTAACTCATTTGGTGTTCTCTCCTCTGGGCTTCCCACTGCCCTTTCCTTGCTCTTCTCACCCTTTGCTGGAGCACTCCACTGCCCAGAGTGAGCTCAGGTCACCTTTCATCATCCTCTTGCATCTCTTCTTCTAGGTCACCCACCACTTCTCATGTTTCCATGGTCCCTTTCTTCTTGTCTTATGTATCAGGCTAAAACAGGTATATGACAAAAAGGGTCAGCAAGACTGTGGCAAAAGCTGGGGGAGAAAAAGCATCAATCTAAGCAATTTATGATTTAAACTGACTTTAAAAAAAAGGTCCTAATATTTATGCAGCCATGACTCCAACAGCATCCATGAGCTATTAGGTAAAGGGATAAATTTCCCACTCAGGAAGCTGAACAGAGGACTTCTGCCTCTCAGGTGACCTATATGCTTTTGGATATTACACCTTGCTGGTCAACTTCACAAATATTTGAATGTTTCTAAACTGTGCAGCATTGATTTTGCCCATGTGTAGTGCTGTGGATCTGTGGCTCATTGACACTACTTCCTGCACCACATATGGGGCAGTGGGACCTCATGAGGCACCACCCTGGGCACCAGCTGGGTCACAGCCATGTTAGTTGCCTCATCTGGCTCCAAAGGAGATCCAAACACATCCCTGCAAGTCCTGTGCCAAGGACATAGTGGGAGGATGGGAATTCAACCTTTGTGGAGTACTGCCTGAGGACCACTGCTTGCTCTCATGCCACCAATGGCTTGGTGTTTCTTGATAGGAGGGAGAGCCTGGCATTAGAGCTCTCCAAAAGTGGCTGCACTGTTGTTTGTAACCCACAGCCCAAAACACCTCAGTTCCCATACTCCACACTGGTTGCACATGGAGCAGGTTCCCACACCTTTCCCTGAGGAGCTGATGTCTCTATGCTGTCCCAAGCAGGCGTGGCATTGCCCTATGTGGAGTCCTGACTGGGATGGCCGTGACAGGACAGTGCTGCCAGGTCTGCAGGAGGCACAACACAAAGCTGTGGCAGCAAGAGGGTGACATGTAGGAGTCAGTTTTCCATAACAGACACAGTTGTTTTCTTTCTGCCTGCTTGTACTTTGAGAAATTCACAAGGCTTCCTCATTTTCAAGGCCGCTTTATCTTGGGGACAGGAGTGAAATGAAAACAGTCTCACGTGTTTATCACTAAAAGGCACCTTTACATAATGTTCCTCATACCTAGTGCATGCGTCAAGGGTTTATTCCTTGGTTCGAGCCTAAACGTATTGTTCACGCAGCTGAGCAGGATAATGGCATTCAAGTGAGGAAGGAAAGAATGAATCATTATTCGCTACAGAAGTCCTGACCCCATCATCATCCTGGCAAATGAATGAGATGCTTTCCAGGGCTCTTACAGTGATACGTTTGTGAGCCATCAATTATTTACATACCTGGTCAATAATTTAAATGTTCTGGAACGTGCGTATTACAAAATAACTGCCTTTGTTCTTTAAATTTGCAAGGATACCCTGCTGGCACTAGCTCAATTAATGACTTAATAAAGTCTTAACAGGAACATTGAAATACCGGATTTTACTGCTTTGATGGTAACTAAGCTGACTTCTACACTTTCAAAAAGCTATCCTTGAAAGAATACATTAGGCATACACAAAAGTTTTAGTAAATTGGGAGCAATGTACCCAAGGGTTTAAGTGCAGCTGTTATATCAAAATAAAAAGAAATGTCACTTTCCCTTAAATAAGTTATACACAGCAAGAAAATACTTTTAATGGAGCTCCTGTTTAACTAATGTAGTCATTTGCATAGGAACCTCAGTAATGCTGGAGATGCAATGAATGCCGTGGGACAGAAGACAGTGCTATTCCAATGAGGCAGCACCTGTGGCAGGTGCAGCATTACAGTGGGCTTGGGCTCAGCCCTAAGAGAGGCACAGCCCACGTGAAGGGTTCCTGCAGCCCCCTCTTTTCTCTCATATTCACAGCTGGAGACAGGAGGTATGCGTGTGATATCGGTAATTCACACCAATTCACTGCCTCTAGAGAGGTGTCCAGGTAACCTTGCTGTCATTTTAACAATGCACCTGGTCAAAGGGTTTGCTCACAGGACTTCTATAGCTGCTCCATTAAGATGCATTACAAATCAGAATTTCAATGTAATGGAAGAAATAAACCTAGATAAACATTTGCCCTAGAAAAGAAACTTTATCAACTTGTCTTTATGAGGGTGTTTGGGACTGTGATTCATGTGGTCAGAACTCCTTTTTGTTTTCATCATTTTGGGGATGCCAATGGTCCTAAAAAAAGAGACTGTAACATGTTTGTAACACCACAGAACAAGCATTTTTTTCCGAAATATTGCAGATGGTAATTTAGCTTTTGTTCAGTAAAACCAACCTTCCCACACAAAAAAGGTTATTAAGGGACGAGGTGAGTGACAAATCCACCTTCCCAAGAGCATTTCAGGCTAGAGTGCTATGACATAACATCAACAAACACCAAAAATGTTTACAGAGAAACTGAACTGCACAATTTCAGATGTCCTTACTAATAAAATTTCTACTTTAATGAAAAAGATTCAGTACCATTTTTTGTTCAGGTCCAGCTAATGCTGTAAATAAATGTACAAACAGCAAATTGTTCCATCATTAATGTTTTTTATTAATAATTAGAGGCATTTGGAATAAACAAAAAAGCAACAGGCAGCTGTTCTGTGAGCTACATGGAAACCTGATGTCCTATGTTTCACATCCTGAAGGTAAGCAACAGTGTGGAGTATCTGATGGCTAAGGATCATGCATGTGCTGCAGCTTCCATCAGACTTGGAGTGGTTTCTCACAGCAACTCTTTTGACAAAGTCAGTAGGAGACTGACTCCTCAAATCTCTCTGTCAGGCAAGGTTGCAATTGGTCAATATATTCAAATATTATCTGGGGCAAGAGGAAGAAAGGGATGGTTTTCAGGAGAAGTCTAATTTCCCATTTTATAAATTTGTAAAACCATTTTTATTATAAAAGCAAATTTACCTTAGGCTTCAGGAATTTTATTCTACTAGTATACTTTTCCTGGGTAGCAAACAGAAAACTGCTCTGGAAAACAAGGCTTCTACCAAGTTCTCTGTTTGGTTGCCTGGGTGAGGAAAATGAGGTGCCTTATGAAGAAGACAGCAAGCCACCTATTTATTCCTCTGCATTATACATCTGACCTGCAAGAAGCACATCAGAGGGCTTGGGAAAGATACATGCAGAGTGACATAATTGCCTCTAAGTGCTGCATGATTTAATTTTTAGATAGGTGTGTTTATCACAATGGATACATGGCATCAGCACAGTTCCTACCTCACTGATGCAAATAACTGCAGGCTGCAATGCACCCTGAGGGCTTCCCAGTGCTTGCAAAACCAACGTTCACCTTTCTTTGCAAACTCGGTGGTTCACATCACCTGCTTCTCAGTGGGAAGTCAAGCACCTAATCTCTTCTCATTCCTGCCTATCATTGCTGGGTAGGTTCCCCAGGAGATCTCTCCCTTACAGGCAGGGAACACTCCAGCTTCTAAACCCAAGTGCAAACTCTTCCATCCTTCTCTCCTGCTGGCACTTCTCTCTCTCTCTCCCTGCAAACAGTATCTCACAGCAAAGAATTTCTGTGCTTTAATCCACATTTGTTATTAAGCAGTTTGGGTATTCTGTAATTCCACTGACTTAATGAACACCTTTCTGACACATAATGCTTCATTTAAGTCTTTTTAATGATATACAAGCAGATTTCTACCAGATGAGTTTGAAGGTACAGAACTTCTGGACGTTCATTATTCCTCTATGGGTTTATACAAATATCCTGTTCATATCTTCTGTTAATATATCTTTATTTGACTTACAGTTCCATATTCTATTTTGGTTTTAGAACAGTTTTGTATCTTTTACTTAAGAAGGTACAGTACAAAAGTTCCTTACTGAGTTTCAATTTACAAAAAGAAGCCAAATGCTATAGTTAAATCAGAGCCTGATAAGAAGCTTTTTATTTGATCTGTAACTGAGAAGGATGATAAATAGCTAAATCTAAACAAAGTTTAATTTTTTTAAAAAAATTCTAATCCTGAAATATTGTATCCTAATATCCAAAAGTGTTAATCAAGGAATTATACAAGTCAGACAACATGCCAATTTTCAGTAGCTCATTGAATATTAGAGAAGTTCCAAGTCTTGGAAAGAGTTCTAATATTGTGGCAAGACTTTCTAAAAGAAATTGAAATAAACAAATAATATATCAGCTGGGCAACAATCCTAGTCAAGATGACCGACAACCTGAAAGGAGAGACAGTTACTAGGATTTAAAAGTAGATGAGACAACTAATGCCAATAATACAGATCTGTGGAAAATGAATTTTGCCCAACAAATTTGATGACCTTTTTGTGACATTACAAATTTGGTTGTTAAATTAATAGCACTGATACGATAACTTCAAGTAAATGTAAGGTATTTTAGCCCAGTAAAAATGTAGTAAATATATAATAAAAAATTACTGTATAGTAAAAAATTAGAGGAAAAAACACTCCACATGAAACACCAGACTGAAAATTGTAAGTGCAGCTTCTATAAGCAAAATACAACAACTGAAGAGGGCGGTTTCTAACAGGTTCACAAAGATAATTATTATGCAAAATTTTTAGCAGTGAAATGGAGGTATAAAAACTAATACTGATCCACCTATGCAAGTAACCTGAAGAACAGAGAAAGGGAGCAACTGGGGGAACAGGGCATAAGAATAGAGAGATTTTGAAAACTGAATGTTAAGATACAAAAACTTGAAGTCAAACATCTAGAAACAAAGACTTCAGGCCAGATTCATAGCCTGAAACCTCTCTTCCAGGAAAGTGCTGTTTTGATAAGAAATTAGGCATTGCCAGGGGTTATCAGTGGAGCTGGGTCTCCAAGGCAACCAGCTGGAGGAGACAGCACAATCCCATGCTGAGCAACTGAGGAGTATGGGGTGGTATCAAAGATGGTATTTTGCCTCTGTGTTTTTAATGGGTTTTGTGAGTGCTATCAGAGAATCTTGACTAATTGTAATGCCCACAATTGTGGAAGAGGTTAATAGAGCTTAATACAATTAAGTAACTGGGAAATATACTTTAAACAAGGATATCCATATCCAGAATTCTGTATCTTTATCAAGATCCAGCTAACTACATACCAATATAATATATATTTGTTTGTAAATACCGACTATACACAATAAGACTAGAGGTACAGAGCCATTTGGTGTAACAGGCAGGAACCCAAGAGTAGACGAAATAAAAAGGTGCAAGGCTTTAATTTTACATGCTGTCAGATACTGGAGTAGGTTTTCTGGTAGCTTCTCTATAACTCAAAGTTTTTAAAAAATACTGAGCTGTAATATATTGATTCAAAACAGGAATTAAAGAAGGTGGAGGGCTTATGGTAGCTGGAAGATCAGAGTAGGTAAATGCTAAAGCTTTTTGCACTTTGATAAATATTTCACTTTCTGTAGAAGGATCCACTTCTTTGTAAGCCATTGGCTATAGAATTGCCTCCAACTCTAATCCTAGAAACTCCCTTTCTCTCCCTCCTTCCCTGTGAGCTTGTCCACCTTTGAGTGGGTGCCAGCAGAGGAGCCCATTACTGCTGGGCTCCAAATCAGTCTAATCAAAGGAACCAACAGAAGAGAGTCATATTTTTTGATATTTAATTGTATAGCTTTTCTATTTCATTGTGCTGGTTTAAAGGTAAACCGGCAGGAGAAATGAACCCAACATAAGATATTTATAAGTCAGAGTTGTAATTTAATAACAATATTACAATAAATGTAATGGCACAGAGAGAAATTTGTTTCAACGCACAAAACCCAGAAGTATGACCCAGCCCCCTGGGGCACAAACAAATTGTGTTTGTTAGCCCCTGTGCTGAGCCCCACATGGGTCCCCCAAGTCCAAAGTAAAAGGAAATGAAAAAAACCCATTGGGGCAGATGATGGCCGCAGTCTGGTTGAGAGTAGTGTTCTCCTCCTGTCAAGGTTCTGGTCCTCCTCTGGATCTGACAAGTGGTTCCCTGAGGTCTTCAAACCCCCAGATTATGTGCCCTCGGGTCCAGGTGGGAGCACCCAGTACCTCCCCCAGGGCGGGCAGCTACACAATGGGCCATCTGACTCTGTGAGTCAGGGGGTATTTTGGAATCGTCAATGGCCCATTAGCAGCCACATCCCCTCAGGCTGGGTGTGGAGGTGCTAACGACTCCCTGGAGGGGAGTGATCACAGCTCTTATCTCACAGGTGTCTTTCACACCCAGCTCACATCCCAAGGAGTCAGATGTGCCCTGGGCAGCTGCTGCAAATGGTCCATTGTTCTTGGGAAATGAATAGGAGGGGTAGAATATACAGCTTTGGTCAGCCCCACACAGTGATAAACTGGTCACACCTGCTGAACTAGGACATTCATAATGTTAATTCCCTTTTTTTTACCCCAAAGAGTTGACCAAACAGATTGGAAAATATTCCTTAACTCGCTCTGGGCTCTCATTGTGAATTGCCCATCACTGGTCTTGGATCCACAGCATACACCATCTGTACCCCACCCCATTAAAAAGACCAGAGGGCCAGACACTGGACTTGACATCCTAAATGCAGCCCATATACAATGCACACAGCAAGCAACTTTTCACAGAGTTTCTGACAGAAAATATTTACTTTCTCTCCTCTCATACACACACAAAAGAAATTAAACTCTCCAGAACTATGCTTGCAGTCTCATTAAATTGTTTAATTGGATCTTTGAAAACTAACTATTGCCAGTCTTCTAGCTCTGTGATTAGTAACGTATCTAAATCCTCTTAGGAACTTTGTGAATCTATTAATCTTCCTAAGAAAGTATATCAAGCTGATTAAATGACAGTTGAACTGTTCCATGCAAAACATAGCAATAAGACAAAAAATCCTCTGAAAAATTAAGATATGTATGTATTCACATACTCAGTCTTCTCAAGAAGAGAGCTAATTCTGGTACACTGAATATCTTAAAAGATTATTTCTCTCTAAAGTTCCTTTTTCATCACAGAATTTTTGTTTAACTAGTAAAGATAAAACCTATCAGTCATGGAAGAGCAGAATGGAAACAGCTTCATTAAGACAAACCCTCTAATAGTCCCCCTATTTCTGAAAGTTAAATTCTCCTGAAAAATTAATCACAGCGAATCTGGCAGAACTAATTTTAAAAATGTGAGAACATGAGAGATGCTCTACTTCTAGCCTGGAGTGAGACGAGATCAGTGTGTTAAATTAAGTCTACATAAAACCATACAGGAGAATTTGTGTAGGCAACATTTATGGAGAGTAATTGCAATTTAGAGAGCAGGGAAAAGAGATTTTGGTAAAAATATCACTGGCTAAAACTAATGACAGAAAAAACCTGCACAGAACTCATTCATTGCCACTCAGAAGTCTGATACCAGTTGTATTCACTTTAAATCTTCTGAAAAAGCCCCAAACACTCAAACAAAAAAACAGAGCTGGGAAACATGAACCAGCAAGCACATTAAGAAAAATTTCCCAGACTATGATGCTGAATTTAATTCCTAAAAATATTCTTCCTATATCCAAAAGGAAAATAGTCAAAGCTACAGAGATTTCAGAAAAATTACAAAATTAGTCATGAATCTTAAAAATACAATTTCATAAACATTCACCTAATACAAATTTTATAATTTAATACACCCAAACAGACAAAGTGTATACAAATGCACTATTTGAGCTTTCAAATCATCAAGGAGAAACTAATGGCTGTGTTATTTGTTTTTGGGAACAGAGAAAGCAAGCAGACTCATTATTATGTTTTTCCATACTGCAGTTTTACTCACATTAATTAACTGCTAATAGAGCACAAGTGGCATTAAACAGCAAAAATGCTGACATTGTTGCAGCAGTGTTCAGGCTTCCAGGAATTTTTTTTATACCAGTGGTACAGATATTTTGGTGCTTTAAACTCTTCAATATCTGGGGAAAATTTCCATGCTCCCCGTTTAACTCACTTTTTCTCCTTGAATCCAAGTTCTTCCAACAAACTGGAGACCATGCAGCAATCTGTGTCCCCCTGGTAACTAATGAATCAATCACACAGGATGAAACTACCTGGGCTGTGGATCCAGGTCTGCACCAAGTGCAGTTTTGTAAAGGTGAGAGAATTTCTGCATTATAGTTAGACCAGACTGGATCAGTACTGACAGGGGCAAAAATTCACTTAACTTAAGGCAACAGAACACCACAGTGTTACACAGAACTGTACATACACTGCACTAGTTACCCATCCTTATACACAGGAGATCCTAAAAAGATTATTTGTAATTACACAGCCAAAGTCAAGGACTTGAGAGGAGTTACTATGTGCTTCCTTTGCACCAGACAGTCATTCTATCAGTATAGCTATATTTGTTTTTTCCAGATAATTGTAGCTTAAATTGGAAGCTAAGCAGGGTCAGGCCTGGTTAGTACTTGGATGGGAGACTGGGAATTCCTGGGAATATTCCTGGTGCTGTAGGTTCTAGTCCTGAGGACTTACCTGTCACTGTCCAAGCTCGCTCGGCTGTGGCAGATGGACCTCAGGACTTAAAGGGTGGGGCCAGTTCTGCGCACGCTGAGCCTCACCTAAACAATCCCCTGCGCAGGCTGGAAGGGCACAGCCACGTGGGGAGAGCTCTGCCCAAAGCTGCGTTCGCCAAGTCTGGCCATACACATATGGATGCAAAAAGTTTAAATGGAAGTCAATACAGGAAAGCAGAATTTTACCAGTCCTCTGTTGCTGGTGCTCTGGTCTTAAAGAACCACAGCGGAGAAAGGTAGCCATAGTTATTCTTCCTTCACTGACTCAATGGAATTAGTTTAACTACTTCATAAATGACTTTTTCTCTAAAGGTCTGATATTTTTAATAATGATGTTCATTAAAAAACAATCCCTCTCTGATTTCTAGCAATTAAGCCAACACACTGCTTCTCCATTGAGGACCAAGCCAGGACAGCTGTCACTGCCTGCACTGCAAGTGCAGCATCTCCACAGCCTGGAGCCAGCTGTGCCAGCAGCCTTCTGCCTACAAAATCCCTACTGATGAGGGTTTCATGACACTGACTTAGAAAAGGAAGTCCATATACATGCCATGTGGTAGTCTGTGTGCAAGATATTTCTAGGTGATTTTGCACCCCAGGAGGCTTTAAAGCAGCTCAGCACACCGAAACACAGGTGGGAAAAGTGAGCTACGAGACATCACCGGCTTACTTGGCAAGAGATTTTTCTTAGGGAAAAGTTCTTTAAAAGGAAAGGCAGCTTTATTTTGAGAGAAAATTGGAATGTAAATACTGTCTTTAGTATTTGCCCTTTTTTTTTTTAGCATATGCTTTTTCATTTAGAAAAGGACTTGTAGAACTTTTCAGAGCTTTTAAAATCTGGACTCTCAAAATTTTAAGAAAGATATCAAAATCAGAACAGTTTCATTTTTGTTTCCTTTTGATTGCTTTCATTTTTTTCCCACAGAAATAGAACTTTTTCTTCTAGTCTAATCAATTTTGTAACAAACAATGTGTTTGGGAACCCCTGGAATTTCTCACAAGAGGAATAATACAGCCTCAGCCTAGATCTAGTCATTACCAAACAGTACAGCTTTCAGCATAGGCACAGGAGAGATGAAACTTTAAAAAATATGTTAGGTACTCCTGGTCTGAGGCTTCCTTTAGTGTTAACTGATGATTCCTGTACTTTCGTGACACAGACCTTCACTTGGATCCAGTTGTATGTAAAGAGAACACAGAGGATACTATATTCAATTATATATCTTCTTCTTAAAAAAAATAAAATACCAGCCCTAAAGTAACTCAAATTTCTGCACTCAGTGAAGTCAGTTAGAGCACTGTCTTTTATTTTGGTGATGAATAGCAGCATAAAACAGTGCTCATATCCCTGGCCTTTCCTCTGAGGAAAAGGATTGAAATGGGAAGGAAGCAGGCAGTACATGGGCTGAGATCCAAGGCAGGCAGGACAGTGGGAGATCAGGGTTATCGCTCTCAGGTGAACAAAGCTTTCCAACCCCATATGAAGAAAATCAATACAGGAGGAGGGGCAGAGGGAGGCAGAGAGTGCTGAGTAAAATTTAATCCATCCAGCACTTACAAAGACCTAAATACAGGACACTAGTCATCCAGGCCCTGTCTATGAGCCTCTAAACCCATCAAACCAGTGAGTGGTTGCACTGCAAAGCAGTGCAGCAGCAGGCACTCCACCTGTGTTGTTTATGACAGGTTTTCAAAAAATCTCCGTGCTATCTGGGAAAAAGCTTGGGGTTCCTTTACACTAGGGTTTCCCATAAATGTTTAGGTTTCCTAGCACCATGTGTACCTGCATGTTCATGGATAAAACCTAGACATGATGTCACAGGAAGATCTTTCTTGTAGAGGAGCTTAGTCCTTTGGTGTTTGCAGGCTGCTTGAAATGGCTTGAAGGGGAAAAAATCATCTCTTTGCTTTATAAAATGCAGCTGGTCTGGGGCTTGGAGCAATAGTTACTGCTCTCATGAAAGAAGATACCACAGTATGACCTGGTAGTTTATTTTCAATAAGATATTGATAAAATACAGGTAGTTCAGTGAAAAGCAACAAAAAAT